>CM060902.1:428024432-429274432 GCA_030737815.1 Allium fistulosum
TTAACTAACAGCAGCATATTTCAATTGTCGTTTCAATTGAAATCAAATTTAATAAATAAAAGAACGTTAATCGTGAGTGATTGCTCACCTTCCGAGGTTAGAGAGAACGGGAGATGACGTGGATACGAACACAGATATGGACACTGGAATTGAGTTACGAATCCAGGCGCGAATTTCCAAATCAAAGCTAGATGGATACAAACTCGATGGACAAGCTGATAAATAGGAATTTGATGAGAACGAGTACAAAATTCTTAATCTAGTATTAACAAAAATAAATAAATAGATAAGATAAAATGAAATGTTTATAAAAATTTCAAAATCAATATTTAGCTTTAAGACCCATCAATAAAATCTTTATCAATATTTGAAACCCAAGCTCATGCGAACTTGTATGAATATCACTATATCTTTAAACTTACTTATATATTATTTTTAGGATCATTATTTATTATGAAACCCCACCTGAACTTTACTTTCTGGTATGTATACAAATGAAAATATCAAAAATCAATACTTCTCAATAAATCAATATATACAACTTGTACAACTATGTATATAAACTAACTTTATAACTAATAAAGAAACACTTAGAACTCTTCTAAAACAACAAAAGCCCAGATAAATATAAGGAGCTATATATACATATACATTTGACTCTTTTCACGCACGACAACTCAAATACATAAAATATAATATAATACTTCAACCAACCAGGTCTGTACTAGTTGTAAATGAATATGTATAACCTACCGTACTTTAGGATATACATACCGTGACGCAAATGCAATTAAATAAAACCATTGTTTTAAACTAAACACATATACTTTGTATACGCACCATCTATAATATAGTATACTGTGAATATATATATTTCATTAAAAATATTCTTTATTTAAACAACATGCAAAATAAACTTATATTTTAAAACAAACAGATCTTAAATCTTCTAAAACTGTATTTGTATAATAATTCAACTCTGGGCAGACACACAAACTAACTTAAAACATATTATACTATATGTATTCTACGCAAATTTTATAAACTCTACAACTATACTTAAACAACACAAGAAAACTAAACCACACAAACTTTACCTATATACGAAACTTATGTTTTATTACTTATAGTTTCTTCCACAGCAAAAGTAAAGCAAGGTTATACAAAAACAGTACAGAAGAAAAAATATATATATACATATATATATATATATATATATATATATATATATATAAATAAACTGAGGAATCCCATATACAACTCAAACTCACCCATGAAATCACAGAAGACATGCCACGCATGTACGCAAATGCCAGAGAGAGGAGAAGGGCAACAAGTTTAGGGCGTGGCCGAGTTGGATGCATTTGCGCGGCTGAGGAAGTGGGAGAGGTGCGGCTGTGGTGGCGGTCAGAGACGTGAGACGTGTCGCTTGTGGAGGCCGGTGAAGCAATATGTGGGAAGATGTTGTGCGGGTGAGGAAAGAGGGAGTGGCGAAGATGGTGGAGTCATGGAGGGTGGGCGTGTGCTCGGGTGGCGATGCGTGGAGAACGAGGTTGTTTTTGTGCGGGCATTGGTGGATATGGTGGACTTCAGGGATGTTCGGTTAGGTCGGTGGTAGATGTTGGCAGCGGGCGACAAAAAGAGCGAGGCTGGAGGAAAAATGGGTGGAGAGTTGTGGTCATTCGGGTCGAAGGGCAAGGCTGCACGAGAACGGCATGAGGTGCTTAGGGAGGTTCAGTGAGCATGGTGAGCTTGTGGGTTTGATGGTCTTCAGGCAACAGAAGAGGGAAGAAGGATCCAAGCCAAAGAAAATGTGACCGTTCCCTTTCCCTTTTTTTTCACATTTGAACAGAAGTGATCAAGCACTTTGGAAAATGACTAAACTATAAATTTAAAGTGAACCAGTAAAATATTCAACATAGGGGATCGTAAAAGTAGATTATAGGGAAAATAAAAAAATTATAGTGACTGAATAGTTCTCGATAGATACCCAATGGTCACGAGGAACGAAATGTTCTAAAACGCGTACCGATCAAGTTAACCGTTTCACGGTTTCGCCGCGTACCAGACACCGAAACACAGACATGAATATACAGTAAAGATCAGTACGATGATACGGTCAAGATGGTATACAGATATCTGTGCTACGATCGAATTATAAAAATTCAAATTTTCTACTAGTGGAAAAATGCAGCAAAAACGCAGAAACATAAGATCGACGGAGCTATAGAAGTCCGAATTTGGAAAAACAAAAATGACGACTTGCTCAGAAGATGATTTAGAATTTTTCTATGTAAAAATATTTAGGTTTCGAAAACGTTTTATTTTCATCGATTACTAACTGATTTAAATTAAAATAAATTGCAAAATAAAATAAACTCCCATATTTTTGGATGAAAATTTACCAGTTGCTATATTTAACTAGACGCATTTCAAATGTAAAATTTTAATTTCAAAATTTTATCGTTTACCGTTTCACACAAATTCAGTTAATTAAATTAATTAAAACCGTTAAAATATCCGGGTTGTTACATATATCGACTGTTATGTGCTAACTCTTTGGATGTAGGGACGGGTCAGGTATGATTCTTCATACCTTATGCCCATATATACTACATATGACTTTTATATTATTTTTGAGATGATGTATCACTCACAATAGACTGTTTTCTAAACCGAGATTTTATGCTTTTCTTCTTATTATCTCAAGTACTCTAAAGTGAGTAGATTATGGATAACAAGTCTAAATAGCGCATGGAGCTGTACGGAGTATGAGCAGGAGGCTACACTTTCATATATATATATATATACACACTTGAAGCTTACTATGTTTATATTCCGCGGTGCAGTACTGTGGAGCTATACCAGTACTTGTATCACCTTAGAGACAGTTATAGAGTTTACTTTGGAGATTTTGGACATATATACTCTACTATTTCATTTTTTGTACAATCTATGAACTGTTGCTCTCTGATGTTCATATTTATGGTTTATTTGATTATATCATTGTCTCGCCTATTTTACATCTATGCTATTATATTATATTTTGTCTGTGCACTGTGAGATGTTCTACAGGTTCCGTGCTTGGATTTTGTTACTTTACACCCTTGGCTATCGTCTTGCATCGGCCGGGTATCTTTACGGCTCACTATATGGATATAATAGGTTCCAGAGTTGTAGGGCAGTCGTCACAAAACATCTTCGGAGTCTGGGGATAATCGAACAAGTCATCAATATATGGGAGTGGATATTTATACTTCCTCGTCATCTTTATAGCACACGGTAATCCATACAAAGTCTCAGAGAGTCGTCCACCCACTACAACAATCAGGACTTATGACAGAAAAATAAAAAACCCTATCAATAAGTTCTTTTAATAACGTTTGAAGCATGCTATAAATGAATTTGATAATGGTTTTACAAATGCTGTGAGACAATATGTTATTCAAAATGAGGAATATTAGATATAAATAGAAAACGCTATTAAAAGTCCTGATCGATATCTGTATTAAAATGGTATCAACCGTAACTAACGAGCGTTTTATAAGCACTATAATGTGTAGCTAACGGTAGCAACTTAAAACGCTATTGTTATCTATTATAGCATTTTTATATGCTACCATCTTATCACACACATTTTGTACTGCTTTTAAGCATTTCAATGTATATATATTACAAATTTAAAACGTCATTAAGATCATATTTGATAACCAACACATTATATGTAATCAAAAATAAAACTACACCAAAACACAATATACATCCATGATATTTCTTAACAAAGTATGAAGATTACAAATGCTAGTAAGCAAAAGAAATAATACATACAAGCATTCCAACCAAAATGATACTTGAAGTATTTAGACCCAGTGATACATACGACACTATATATTACTTCTAATCACCCTATTGCTAATTGCTCGCACCAAATGTATTAGTTACATGGAAATGAAAAGTTCAACTATTAGTCTCAATAGGCATGATTCATGAAAAAAGTGCAAATAAAATGAGACTATTAAACAACAATATATGATTTTTATGAACTTAATTAATTTTAAACTACCATTACTATTTATACTATTTCAAATACTATTAATTTTATGAACTTATTTAATTTTTATAAAACTTGGTTAATTTTAAGAAACTTAGTTAACTTAGCTAAATATTTATGAAATTAATAAATCCTTGGGAAATTCAATTAATTTAGTTAAATTTTTATAAAACTTAGTTAAATTTTACAAATGTAGTTAATCTAGCCAAATGCTCATAAATCTTGATTAATTTTTATAAACATTAATTAAATTTTATTATGTTATTTTTTTTAAAAACTTGGTTTTTTTAATAAACTTCATTAATTTTATAATCTTATTTAAATTTTATAAAACTTAGTTAATTTTAACAAATCAGTTATTTCAACATTAAACTAAATTTTCATAAAGATTAGTTAATTTATATAAACTTATTTTGCTTGTTGAACACTTAGTTAACTTAGTTAAATATTTATAAAGCTTAGTTAATTCATATAAATTTATTTAATTTTTATAAATTTATGTTAATATTTAAAAAATTATTTAATTTTTATAAAACTCGGTTAACTTAGTTAAATTTTTACATAACTTAGTTATTTTTTATAACTTTATTTAAGTTTTATTAAACTTAGTTAATGTTTAGAAAAGTATTTAATTTTTATAAAACTTGGTTAACTGAGTTACTTTTTATAAACTTAGTTAGCTTGGTTAAATATTTATAAAGCTTAGTTAATTCATATAAATTTATTTAATTTTTATAAATTTATGTTAATATTTAAAAAATTATTTATTTTTTATAAAACTCGGTTAATTTAGTTAAATTTTGACATAACATAGTTACTTTGTATAAATTTATTTAAATTTTATTAAACTTATTTAATGTTTAGAAAAGTATTTAATTTTTATAAAACTTTATTAACTTGGTTAATTTTTATAAATTTAGTTAACTTCGTTAAATTCTATAAAAATTAGTTAACTTAGTTAATTTTTATAAACTTAGTTAATTTGTTAAATTCTATAACAATTAGTTAACTTTTATAAACTTTTAATCAACTTAGTTAAATTTTTATAAAACTTAATTAATTTTTTATGCACTTAGTTATTTATAAAACTTAGTTAACTTATTTAAAAATTGTAAAACTTAGTTAATTTTAATAAATGTGTTTAATTTTTATAAATATGTTTAAAGTTTTATCAAACTTACTTAACATGGTTTTTTTGTAAAAGTTTAATAATATTTGTAAACTTAGTTAATATTTACAAAAATTAACTTAGTTAAATTTCTATAAAACTTAATGGATTTCATAAACTTCCGACCGTGCATCTTTTGCACGGATAATGCTTTCTCATACACTCCAATTCTCTACAAACACGATCAAAACAAGATCGAATTCATGTCATATATAATAAAATATACTTCATGATATCATATACATTTAAATGGATAAAAACATACCATTTATTAGCTATCAATCTTCATATAACAAAGCTATGTTTTGTGTATATGTATTAGTTTCTGAAATTATTGATATCTTATGTACTAACAAAGTGAGTAAAATCCAACTTGTATTATTTTCAGCAAGTTGGTAGTTTTATAAATGAATAAATGCTTGTTTCTTCTATCAAAGTGGGTGGGTTATTTGCAGCACGTTAGCAAAGTATGGTCAACATGCAAAAAAATTCAGATCTACTATAGTTAAAAATATTATTTAGCGTAACATTATTGAATGGATTTTTAGAAGAACCCAACCTGTTCAAATATAAAACTCAAGTAAAGAAATCATCGGTCTTGAGAGGGTTTAACAAGTCTAAAGTATCCACCAAAAATGTGTTTTATTTAACTCATAGTCAAAAGGTCGAATATAATAGGATAAATATATAAACGCAAAATCATGTTAACTTCTGTGAATATGCCTAGTAAATATTCGCTTAACTAAGATACAACAATTTTTCAATCTTCTCAGCCTGTTGCAAATTAACATTTTTTGGTCCAGAGAATACTTAATTAACATATTATGAACTTCAGATTAAGTACTCTGTAGGGAATACTTAATAACATATTATGAACTTCAGATTAAGTACTCTGTAAGGAATACTTAATAACATATTATGAACTTCAGATAAAGTACTTTACAATTGATGTTGTGGTGCTGAAAACGAAAAAACTTAAGTATAACGCGTAGTAACAATCAAACTCTTAGTATAAACAATACTTTCAATGCAATCTTCAGCTAGATCAAAAAAGTGGAAGTATATATTATAATGTTTTATTAAAAAATATTCTTTCTTAATCAAAGTTCAAGATGTTTAATTTAGTTGCTATATAGATAAGTGAATGTTGCATATTGAAAATTTGAAAATTATCACCTGATGAACTGTGTCATGAGATACATCACTAAACATTAACTGCTTCTTGTAAAACCTGTTATACGATTAGTATACCAAAACAGAGACCAATATGTTATAAACTCGTCACACATACGATCAGTATACCAAAACAGAGACCAATTTGTTATAAACTCGTCACACAAGTTTACAAATCAGATTTCCACTACTTTGAAATTCTGTATTAGTAATTTTGAACAATAATTATGTTGTAATTAATTTACAACAACAAACTATAGCAACAACAACAACAGATTGCTGTATTAAACTATAATGATAAACAAGCGTTGTACTACTTCGCAGAAACAGCACAACGTTGAAACGGAAAGATTACAGAAAAGATGTATAGAAATATATAAGTAAACAGAAATCTAACCGGATGAAGAAGGAAATTTCGTCGGCTTGTCGTAACAATTTCCTTAAGACTTTATTCAAAGTATCCCAAGATACAACAGACGTGATCTGCCTGAGATTGTGATGTGTATGATCTTCTGTGTGATATGCAGAAGCGCACGGATTGTAGAGATTAATAAATGAAGAGGAAGAAGAGAAAATTCGGAGTAAGTTACTAATCAGGTTTCCTTCTCCTTTTATAGGCTAATTCCCAACGGTTATGTCTGTTGGGAACAGCCGCATCTCTTCGTCTGCAACGACCAAAAAACTGTTGTGGTTTGCAACAGTCACGTCTCTTCATTTGCAATGGCCAAAAACCATCGCGGTATGCAACGGTCGCGTCTCTTCATTTGCAACAGTCAAAAACCGTCGCGGTTTGCAACTGTCAAGTCTCTTCATTTGCAATGCCTATTTCTGTTTGAAAAGCCGTGTCCGGTCAGACAATGGGCATTTCCAATCCACCAGTCGCTTCTATTTGAATTTAAACAGTATAAAACTGTTTACTTCTTTGTAGCAAAAATATAACACGGTCCACTCTTATTGGACCCGCACCCGACCCGGCCCGGTTCGGTACGGGACGGGCGGGCGGCGCGCGCGCGCGTGTGTTAGTTCATGGCCATATAGGTCCTCCTCCTCGCACAAAATTACCTGACCCTAAGGGCCAATATGGATTTGAGGAAAGTAGTATATAAGCATGAACCTTAACTTATTTTTAGCGACGTGGGACAATATCTCATTCACTATAAAGGTCCTCTAACAATCCCCCACATGAATGATGATATATGTCTCCCCCACACAAAGTGTAATATCACACAGTTCATATGAAAATAATGCTATATCGAGGATAAGTAGATATTTCACTTTAAACTTTCCCTAGTTAAAACTTATCGGATATACTTGGCTAATCGGTGAGTTATTTCATCTTGAACCGTCAGCTGTTTGTGCATAACCAGACAATAAGCTTTACAAAGCACTGTTTCCCTTCACATCCAATCTCTTGGTTGTGTTCATTTTGGTCCTGAACAAATTTGGTTCTACGAGTGTTTTAGAGAATTTAAGCCTTTAATATTCTCATAGAGCCGACCTAGCTCACACTAACATAGGTGATCACAACCATTAAGACTATCCTACATATACCCCACTTGTTATTTTCAAGATATGATCATCATTAAAAAAGCATAGCTTTATCCTTTTAATACTTCTGCAGGCATGCATTCTATTGTGCACCATAGGAATGGAGTAGGACTAAGTCCAAACAAATGCATTACTTCTTGAGTTACTCAGAACTGGTTTGCCTATTGATCCTAGTCCGTGCGATCTCCAATTGCTAGGATAGGTTTCCGTATAAGATAACTCTTATTGGTTTAGGCTTTTAAACCCATTCCCCTCGATGCGCAGTCAATTTTCTCTCTTGATAATCCTTTAGTATATGGATCTGCAAGGTTATCGGTAGTTCTCACATAATCAATGGAAATAGTTCCATTTGAGAATAACTGCCTAACTGTATTATGGCATCGATGAATATGTCGTGACTTTCCAATATACACAAAGTTTTGCGCTCTGCTTAACGCTGCTTGATTATCACAGTGTATGCATATGGCCGTTACAGGTTTAGGCCAAAATGGAATTGAAACGACCCGCAAACCCGTACCCCTTGAATCGAAACTATTCTCCAACATATTGACTCAAAGTGAACGGAAATACGAACCATTAGGGTTAAAGAAGAAGGAGGTAGAAGAAGAAGAAACAAATTAACAACACAATCTCACATCGCAGCGGAATAAAATATAATAGATAATAACCGATCTTTACAGAAAGAAACTATATCTGTTTATACATACATCATCAGAATACAACATCAGAGTACAATACAATCAACATCACAATTCAGGACAGTTATAATAACTTGTCCTCACAAGATGACTATACCACTTATGATACACAGCGGAATACAACAAATACGGGTGATACGTCTCGCCATCCAGCTCGTCTCCTGAGCTCCACAGCATCCTATCTTGTACCCTATAATACTCGGTCTGACCCGAGCATTATAATAAAATAACACCCGAGTCAGTCTGGAAAACCAGCGTGAGAAATCACAGTCAATTGGATTATTAAAGTTTCAAAATCCTTTGGAAACAAAAGCATCTCGTAAGACCACGCCACAAATAAACATGTCGGGTTTTTACCTTACGATAGCCAAAACACCTTTTATCAAATCCGTCTGATATTATAATAGTGTCTATATACAAATACTTATTCAAATAGCTGAAATTGTTACATGATTAAATTCCAGCATACTAGCCACAAAGTGGGTTCTACAAACAAAAACCGTAAAAGGCGCGTAGGGAGAATGGATTTCCAACTAATGACTAGGCACTGGAGTACCACCTGTCACAGTACCTGGTCTAGATCAGCGTACCGAGGATTACGCCCAATCCCCTGCAACACAAGACCAGAACTACCTCTTACTGGATAATTCCGAGTAAGATCACCCCACGGTTGGGTTCAGCAACCGCACCACTAAGCCGAATAAAAAGGGACATCTAGATAGGGATGACCTCACCCTAATGGGTGCTACCCACTTAGCCTTGCTGCATAACCTCTGATTTTCAGTCATTCCCGGTTGATGAGGCTCGAGGCTAAGCGTTACCTTTATAGAACATTTCACTTAGAATGCTCACAGTTCTCCTGACGATGTTCTGAAAGCATTCATCCATACAAGTCCATTCCGGGTTCGAACGAAACCGAAGGCACTACTCCTACTACATCCATTTTGGAATCACCCTCAGGATTAGTAGCGATTAGCCCTTGCACTTCACTGCTCCATCTTCAATTCCAAACTCCTTTTCCCCACGAAAACGTACAAACCGGATCGAAGTGGTTTTTGGAAAATTAATCCCGATCCCGGTCTCTTCGAAACGATCAGCGCATTGGCCAATATTGATAGTCGGTTATTTAACTATCAAATAACATTCACAAACAATCATCAAGCCAAAATAATTTCTCCCAAATTATTTATTAATCTCAAAATATCTTCGCAAGATATATTTCCACTTTTCAACCCTTTGAAAACAGTTTCAAACCATCTTCCTCTCACGGAATAATTTTCCCAATATTTTCTATTTCCACTGAAATCACCAAGTACAAAAATTTAAAACACTATATTATGAAATATGCTTTAAACATTTAAATTAAAACTACTTTAATACTTTATTCAAAGATATATGCTTAAAGAATATTTAAAATAAAGCTACTTATAAAATATAACATTAAATTTTATCCTTTCCAAAACAAAATACTACATCACTTTTAATAATTACAACTATAATAAATTTGAGAAATACTTACTTCAAAATTTAATCATTTGAAAAATAACAAATTTTCTAAACACACTTTGAAACACTTTAAAACCTTTAACTTATACTTAAAACTTTGCTTTGGAAACGTACTTGGCAATTCAAGGAAATATGATTCTCTTTCACATATTTAAAAAAATAAATCACTATTTATTTATTTATTTTTCTCTTAAACAAATTCACATTTCTTTATAAATTTCCCACCTTGAATTTATGTTTCCAAATATCCACTGATATTTTACTTCACTTTATAAACCCAGTTTATAAATTCCAAAATCTCACTTCTCTTTTAAATGCCAATTCCAAACACTTAAATCAATTTACAATTGATTTCCAATTTACTTCACTTTGAAATAAATTTCCTTACTTACTCCATTTATTTCAAAATCCATTAACTTTCATATTTTATTTCTTTATTATGATTTAAAATCTTTAAACTGAAAATTTAAATTCCAGATTTTCCAAAATCCTTCTTTATCCCTTTAAATAAATTCAAACCTTGAATTTTAAAATAAATTCTTTTATTCCCTTAAATAATATCACTTAGGTTTAAAAATTCAATATTTCCCCTTTTATTCAAAATCTCCTTTCCCCTACTCGGAATTATTTAACAGAATTTAAAAATCACTTTTATCCTTTCCCAATTCATTCTTTAATTTATTTAAGTTCTCTAAAATTATTTACTTAAAAATTTACTCTTTTATTTCTTTCCAAAAATCCAATCTATATATTTTGGTAACACAGTATACCTAAATATATTCAATCAAACCATAGCATCCATCATCTCCAATTATCAATGTAATTCATCACGGAATATCAAATAATCATATCATAGAATTATTAGAACAATATAAATAATTTTGAGGAATCCAGTTGGATCCCTCCAACCTGTTTCCCTGCATCCACAGATGTTAGCACAATACCAATTCCACTTCGAGGTGGAATATCGCGGTATATGGGTTTATATAATATCATCCGCTATTACGCGGTGCATAGGGTCTCATCCGCTATATAATGCGGGAAATCAATCACTCCAATATATATATATATACTACTATATATAATATACCCTAACCAATCAATTCAATCATTCAACCAAATATTTAAATTTAACTATTTAAATTTAAATTAAACCCAGATGAGTGAGATTAACTCACCTTTGATTTTTAAATTTGCAATCCACTCCCATCTCGTCTTGGTTTCATGGTTTTGACCTTGTACAAACATTATATGGTTTATTAATATTTTGAATAATTGGACAATTAATTTCTATGTACTTATTTAATTTTAAACTAATAATTTAATTAAACAAAAATTTCCTTTAACCCATATGTATCTCTAATTCTCTATTGAACTACTACATAAGTACTTATAAAATCTAAATAGATTTAAAAGTCTAATTTTATATATATACTCTTCGACATTTAAAATTTTCCCTTTTTAAAATCTTATCCATATAAAAAATTTCTACATGCATATAAAAATTGAAAAACTACATATATATATATTCATTTTATTTCCCTTGGAAACTATATGCACTAAAAATATAAATCTAATTCTTACATAACTTCTAGCATTTAAAATTCTAATACATATATAAAATTTTAAAATCTATCTGTAAAAAAGTTTCTCTGTTTAACCTACAATTAAAAATAGGTAGGTATAGATATATCAACATTTATATTATAAATCTGTATATGTATAAACATTTTATTTATCCAGTTAAAATCAAAACAAAAAGGAATCGCAATACCTCACTGGCCAACCTCCTCATACGCGATTCCACCTTCGGCCCTACGTGGCCACGACCCACACTATTTCCCGAAGACACGATGTACGCAACCCAAACACGAGTGTTCCCAAGCCTGGCACGAACCCCAATCCATGACGCAGACTGTCGACCCTTTTCCCCCTAAAGCTATTGCCATCGAGAACTCCTCACCATTTCGCCAGATCGAGGCACGATCCCACACCTCCTCCAGAGTCGACGATGACCACAATCGATCTCGCGAGCGAGCGATCCCTTCAAATTGCATGCCTCCATTTCAAACACCCACCAGCGCGATCCTCAAACAACGCCTTACTGCCCTAGCCATACCCCGAGTCGAACCCCCTACTCCAAGCCACTACCAAAGCTTGAAAGCCGTCAATCCCTCTCTCCGTGACGCTTCACGCTCATGCCAGAGCAACGCGAGACTATCGCGTTTATCTCTTCTTCTTTTTTTAAATGAATAGACTTTCGGTTGAATCTAGAAATGAAGAAGAGGAGGTGGATGATTTTAGATCGGCCATTATTGTGATTTTTTTAAAACATATGATATCGGTATTGAAATGAAATAAAGGGAAAGAAATGTCTGCGTGGAGATGATTTTGCGTGTAGCAGATGAGCTGCAGTGATTTCAGAGGAGACAAAAGCTGCTGAGGAGAAAAAGTTTGATGTGCTATAATCTCAGCTGAAGGTTGACTAAAATACAAATATATATATATATATATATTAAATTCAAATTGTCTCGATAAATGCAACTCAAAATCTCGACATCCTATCAAGGCATGCCACTAGGCGTTTATAATGTTATACCCATATTCTGAACCCAGTGGAAAAGGTTTTGAGTCCTAATTCGATCGTATGGAGAAGATAGCTTTTTGGACTCGGTTATTATATTAAATTATCGATATAAATCTCAGTGCATTTATCTACCGTACGATCACGCGACAACTCCGAATGCTACGAAAATTGAAATCCGATAATAATACACTATTACGGATTCAATGGAACTGGTTTCGTCGAATTCCGAGACTATGCCTCGGAGGGCTATTTTAAACGTCGATTTAAACGATATACTTTTAAAACTGAACAAACCACTTTCAAATTCAATTTTAAAAGTTCTATCACCTTCAGTATTATTAATATGAATTTTCCAAGCCTTCAAACTATTTTTAACAGGCTTAAAACTCCAGATTCAACATTTTACCCAACTCCAAATCATTTAATTTAATAATTAAATTACCCAATAAATAGTGATATTTGAAATTCAAGTTAAAAGTTTACTTTTGAATATTTAAAATCAATTAAATATTCCAATTTCAAATGTCCAAAATTTCGGGTCGTCACAGGAATTTCTTCTAAAAATTGACGAAGCCATTCTGCTTCTTCGCCTACTTTATCTAAAGCGATGAACTCTGATTCCATAGTGGATCGAGCTATGTACGTTTGTTTAGTAGATTTCCATGACACTACTGCTCCTGCTAGGGTGAAGACATAACCACTAGTTGATTTAGATTCCTCTGAATTAGAAATCCAGTTTGCATCACTATATCCTTCTAAGACGGTAGGATATTTTCCGTAATGTAGGGAAAAGTTCGTGGTACTCTTTAAATATCCCAACACTCTCATTAGTGCTTTCCAGTGTTCCTTCCCTGGGTTGCTTGTATACTTGCTCAGTCAACTTACTGCATAAGCTATATCTGGTCTTATGCAATTCATGAGGTACATTAGACATCCTATTACACGAGAGTATTCTAGTTGCATTACACTCTCATTAGTGTTTTTATGCAGTACTTCCGATGGATTAAAAGGTGTTCTTACTCCTTTAATTCTGTAATTTTGGAAATTTTCAATCACTTTTTCCACATAGTGTGACTGAGATAGTTCAATTCCATTAGGTGTTTTTATTATTTTGATTCCAAAAATAACGTCTGCAAATCCTAAATTTTTCATGTCAAAATTGTTGATTAACATTTTCTTTATGGTCTCTATTACTTTACTATTTGGACCAAAGATTAGCATATCGTCTACATATAAACAAATCATCACGTATGATTGTCCAACTTATTTATAATAAACACATTTATCACATTCATTTATACGGAAACCATTTTTCATCATGACACTATCAAATTTTGCGTGCCATTATTTTAGGGCTTGTTTTAGTCCGTATAATGATTTTACTAATCTACATACTTTGTTTTCATTTCCTTTGGAAATAAAACCCTCGGGTTGCTGCATGTAAATCTCATCATCAAGATTTCCATTTAAGAATGTTGTCTTTACATCCATTTGATGAATCTCTGGATTATATATGGATGCAATTTCTATTAACATTCTTATAGAGGTTATTCGTGTAACCGGTGAATAAGTATCAAAGAAGTCTGTGCCTTCCTTTTGACGATATCCTTTGGCTACCAATCTTGCTTTATATTTTTCAATAGAGCCATCTGGTTTCATCTTCTTTTTGAAGTTCCATTTGCAACCAATCGGTTTTATTCCAGGCGGAAGATCAACTATTTCCGAAGTTTTATTACTTAGAATTGAATCAATTTCACTTTTGATTGCTTCTTTCCAACATGAAGATTCAGAAGATGACATTGCTTCCTTGTATGTTTGAGGTTCGTGTTCTAACATGTATGTTAGAAAATCTGAACCAAACGTCTTGGACGTTCTTGCTCTTACGCTTCTTCTTAGTTCAACTTCCTCAATTTCACGATGAGTTTCATAGTCATGTGGTTTGCTTGATTCTTCTCTTGTCCTTTTAGGGACATAATTTCCTTCATTCCTTTTGTGCGGAAACACATCTTCAAAAAATGAGGCATCTCGAGACTCTATGATTGTATTGACATTAATATCAGCTATATCAGACTTGAATACCAAAAATCTGTAGGCACTACTATTTTGGGCTGGCCTTAGATAGTATCAGTCTATAGTTTTTGGTCCAAGTTTGACTTTCTTGGAAGGTGGAACTGGAACTTTTGCTAAGCACCCCCACACTTTGAGGTATTTGAAACTTGGTATGTGTCCTTTCCATAACTCATATGGAATTGTTCTTGTTTTATTGTGAGGAACCTTGTTTAATATGTGATTAGACATATTTAAGCTTCCCCCACAAGTTCATCGGTAGACCAGAGGTCAATAGCATTGTATTTATATATCTTTTAATGTTCTATTCTTTCTCTCGGGAATACCATTTTGTTGTGGTGAATATGGAGCTGTTGTTTGATGAATTATACCATTTTCTACACAAAATTGTTCAAATGGTGATTCATATTCTCCATCTCGATCAGATCTCAATATCTTGATCTTTTTATTTAACTGATTTTCTACTTCAGCCTTATATTTTATAAACGATGTAATTGCTTCACCTTTACTATTCAAAAGATATACATAGCAATATCGTGTATAGTCGTCAATAAAAGTGATAAAGTACTTTTTCCCACCTCTTGTAGGTAATGATTTAAAATCACATAAATCAATGTGAACGAAACCTAGTGGTTCTGTAGTTCTATCAACAGTATAAAATGGTTTTTTAACCAATTTTGCTTCTACACGTGTCTCACATTTGTAGTTTTTATCTACTTGGAATTTAGGAATTAATCCCAAGTTTGCAATTTTTTCATTTTTCGAAAATTTATGTGTCCTAATCTATCATGCCATAGTAAAATTTCATGCTCAACCAAATAAGAAACTTCATTTTTATTAATAGCACAACAGAATACATAGTTTTATTGCCGACTACGGCTACATTTGCCTTAAATATTCCATCACATAAATAACCCCTTCCTATATAAATTCCAGCCTTAGACAAAACTACTCTATCTGACTCGAAGACCATACAGAAGCCTTTCTTTGAGAGCATAGGTCCAGAGATAAGGTTCTTGCAGATATTCGGAACATGAAGAACTTCACTTAGTGTCACAGTTTTTTCGGATGTAAATTTGAGGACGACGGTGCCGTTACCTTCGATCATGGAAACTGCAGAATTACCCATATAGAGTTTTTCTTCCTGATCGTATTTCTTGTAAGTGGAGAACATAGATATATCATAATAGACATGATGAGTAGCGCCTGTGTCTACCCACCACTGTGCAGGGTTCTGTACTAAGTTGCATTTTGAAACAACTCCTGAAAAGTTCATCTCCTCAATGGTTGAATTCAAATTTTCCACTATATTTGCCACCGATTTGTGATTCATCTTCTTGTGCCTGCAATCTTTAGCTGCGTGCCCAGTCTTTTCGCAAACCCAACATTCGCCTTTGAACTTTTTGGTTTGCTTATCTTTGGATTGATTATCTAGTGCCTTTCTCCTTTTCTTTTCGTTGTTGAAGTGTCCTTTCTTCTTTGACCCTTCTGTAACAAGTGCCTCTTCGTCTTTGGGTTGTGTTATTCCATGATTATCTGCCTCAATTTTAAATCTGATAATGAGATCTTCTAAGGAAATCTCCTTTTTCTTATGTTTCAGATAATTGCGGTAGTCTCTCCAGGATGATGGTGATTTTCCAGTTATTGCTTCAATAAGGAACGATTCTCCAACTTGATGTCCTTCTGCTTCAAGTTCATGAATTATAAGTTGGAGTTCCTGCACTTGACTAGTTATGGATTTGGAATCCACCATTTTGTATTCCATGAATTTATCTACTATGAACTTCTTCAAACTGACATTCCGCGTCTTGTATTTATTTGCAAGTGTAGTCCATAGGGATTTTGCGGTCTGGTGTGGCTGATATACTTTATATAGTACTTTATCCAGACAGTTCAGAATGTAATTTCGGTACAAGAAGTCCGAATGCTTCCGTGAGTCAATTCCGAGAAAAACAGCTGCGTCTTTTTCTCTAGTTTGTCCGTCTTTAGGCTTTGGTTCATCCTCCTCAATGCACTTCTGCAGCCCTAACGTAGTGAGATAAAACAACATTTGATTCTGCCATGTTATGAAGTCATCACCATCTCCTTTAAACGGATCAGGCCTGTTGTAGGTAGCAGTTTTGGCTAATAGTTCAACTGTAGCCATCTCTGTTTTAGTGAAAACAGGAAAGTCTTAAGATGTTATACGATCAGTATACCAAAACAGAGACCAATCTGTTATAAACTCGTCACACATACGATCAGTATACCAAAACAGAGACCAATATGTTATAAACTCGTCACACAAGTTTACAAATCAGATTTCCACTACTTTGGAATTCTGTATTAGTAATTTTTAACAATAACTATGTTGTAATTAATTTACAACAACAAACTATAGCAATAACAACAACAAATTGCTGTATTAAATTATAATGATAAACAAGCGTTGTACTACTTTGCAGAAACAGCACAATGTTGAAACGGAAAGATTGCAGAACGATGTATAGAAATATATAAGTAAACAGAAATCTAACCGGATGAAGAAGGAAATTTCGTCTGAGGCTTGTCGTAACAATTTCCTTAAGACTTTATTCAAAGTCTCCCAAGATACAACAGACGTGATCTGCTCGAGATTGTGATGTGTATGATCTTCTGTGTGATATGCTGAAGCGCATGGATTATAGATATTAAGAAATGAAGAGGAAGAAGAGAAAATTCGGAGTAAGTTACTAATCAGGTTTCCTTCTCCTTTTATAGGCTAATTCCCAATGGTTATGTCTGTTGGGAACAGCCGCATCTCTTCGTCTGCAACGGTCAAAAAACTGTTGCGGTTTGCAACAGTCGCGTCTCTTCATTTGCAACGGCAAAAAACCGTCACTGTTTGCAACTGTCGCGTCTCTTCATTTGCAACGGCCAAAAACCACCGCGATTTGCAACCGTCGCGTCTCTTCATTTGCAACGCCTATTTCTGTTTGAAATGCCGCGTCCGGTCAGACAATGGGCATTTCCAATCCACCAGTCACTTCTATTTGAATTTAAACAGTAGAAAACTATTTACTTCTTTGCAGCAAAAATATAACACGGTCCACTCTTATTGGACCCGCACCCGACCAGGCCCGGTCCGGGACGGGACGGGCGGGCGGCGCGCTTTTGTGTTAGGTCATGGCCATATAGGTCATCCCCCTTGCATAAAATTACTTGACCCTAAGGGCCAATATGGGTTTGAGGAAAGTGGTATATAAGCATGAACATTAACTTATTTTTGGCGATGTGGCACAATGTCTCATTCACTATAAAGGGCCTCTAACAAAACCACTATTAGCACCTGCATGCTACCTGTAGGGAAATGCATACAGGTGTCTCATAGCTGCAGCAAGCATCTCCACACACATCACAAAATTCTGTATATCAGCAGCTTATTCTGCATTTTTTATAAAACCAGATTTTACAGTAAGATAAACTAGAAACCCTGCATTAGAAAGATATCAATGAATCAAGATTCGGAAGTTAGAAATAAACTAAAAGGCTTGTAGAAACCAAATACCTTTTTCCGTACCTGAAACATCCCAGATTATGGTTTATTTAAAATTTAAACCACTACGGTTCAGAAATGATAGAGAAAACAAGTATATTTCAAAAATGAAAAGTGACTTATATTCAACTAATTAAGATAATATTGGTAGTATAAATTTTTTATAAAATTATCTGTGTGAGACACTTGTCTTAAAATGAGAAGAAGGGAAAGAAAAAAAAAGTAGAATGTGGGACTGGAAATAGTCACACTTCGTAGGAGAAGAAGAGACTATATTTGTTTAAATATAAGATTGGATTCTTTGGGTACCCAATATCCGCTCTTTTGTGAGGAGAGAGGTCATGCACAACCACCATGCATGCGCGCGTCATTGCCGTCGCTTGACTGTTACAAATGACAAGACGTTTTGAAACGAATGGAATGGACGTGTATTCTCACAATAAAAAGGCACATATTTGCAATTATAAATAGGAATACCTACGAACTATTTCAGTTTTTAATCTTCTTCTCTCTGAAAACAGAAGCGCCAAAAAAACTTTTCAGAATTCAATTTTCCTTTATTTCAAATCTCCTTCTCTTCTCCTCTCTTGTTTTATTCAATACTATTTTGGGTTTGTGATACTACATATCACAAACTCGATACTCTTGTCACTGCAGTTAATTTAGAATATTCGATTTCGACAGTGCTATCCCAAT
The DNA here is from genome assembly GCA_030737815.1 of Allium fistulosum. Classification (NCBI taxonomy): domain Eukaryota; kingdom Viridiplantae; phylum Streptophyta; class Magnoliopsida; order Asparagales; family Amaryllidaceae; genus Allium; species Allium fistulosum. The sequence continues at coordinate 428,043,441 of CM060902.1, forward strand.
CGATTAAAGAGATTAATCATCTTGGCTCCATTGTATTTTGAGAGATGATTTTCTTTAACTCACAGTACTCATTTGTTTGCTCAAACGAGTGATAAGGGAAAATAATGTCTTAAGGAGAGCGTCAACGACGTGCCTTAGAGCGATCTCTACAAATTTGATTTTACCGTTGTTGTACCACTTCATCAGAAATTCACACCAACAATCTTAAGACGTTATTCGACAATGACACCACACAGTTTGGGAGAGTTCGCTTCTGATTTCACCAAATTAGAAAGGTTTGATGGTGTTCATTTCGTGCGTTGGCAGAAGAAGATGCATTTCCTGATGGCCAGACTAAAAGTGCTTTGTGTTCTTACGACGCCAAAGCCAGAGGAAAACGAGGAAAATAAAACATCTGAGCAATCTTGTAAGCAAAAGAAGTCACTTAACCTATTCGTGAATTTGAGAATACTCAAAAAATAATAATGAAACTAGTGAAATTCCTGGGAAATGTAAAAGAATGAGAACTAAAAAGTCATTCAGACGATATTTTATCACTTATAAAGAATCAAGAGATGGTATTATACATCAGGTCATACTTTCTATGATCATAGATTCTAATCCTTTAATGTATACTCAGGCCATAAAGTATCAGGGTTCTGCCTTTTGGCAAGAAGCCATAAATGATGAAATGGATTCTATTATGGAAATCAAACATGGAAACTTGTAGACTTACCTCCTGGTTCTAATCCAATAGGATGTAAGTAGATATTTAAGAAGAAATTAAGAGCGGATGGTACGATAGAAAAATTTAAGGCTAGATTAGTTGCTAAGTGATTTATCCAAAGGAAGGAATAAAATTAGGGGTGGGCACATGTCGGTTTGGTACAGTTTGAAGCCCAAACCGCTTCCGCACCGCATCAAACGGTTCAGTTTCGGTTTGGTTTAATGCAATACGGTCCGGTTTTGGTCCGGTCTGGTTTGAACTCATATTAAATATGAAATAAGAGAATTATTTTCATCAACAATTAATTTACAAAGGCAATTGTGTGAATCTTTTACACTTAAAGATAAAAACATACAATGTTATACTAAAATGAAAGATCAATTCTTAATTGTAAGAATATTTCAATTTAACATTTAGCTATAAGTGAGATTTTTTAGTAGATTTACCAATCAACAACGTTAATCAATGCATAATGATTAAATAAAATGACAAGAATAAGATTATAATTAGTATTTATCCAATAAAATGAGATGAAAAATATTATAAAACTATAACTTCTTCCTTTATGAAAACAATTAATACTAATATAAGCTAAAAATAGAATATACATCGTTAGAATATAAAATAAGATAGAAATTGCTTATATTTTTATCATAAGATTACTAGTGTAAATATTCGGTTCGATCTGGTTTAATATGGCATGTTCAATCGTCCAAATTGCAACCGAACCGTGTCGATGCGGGTCGATCCGGCTTAAGGTATTTGCTTTGGTTAGAAAATTCAGTTTTTGTTTCCGCAACGTTTTTGCGGTCCGGTGCGAACGGTTTCCGTGTAGCTGTGCGATTTATGCTCACTCCTAGAATAAATTATTTTGATACATATTCACTTGTAGCTAAAATTTCAACTATTACGATATTAATTGCACTAGCATCTATTTATAAATTTGAATTTCATCAAATGGATGTCAAGACTGCATTCTTAAATGGAGAGCTTGATGAGAAGATTTATATACCTCAATTAGAAGGTTTTGTAATGCCTAGACAAAAACTTAAAGTATGTAAACTTATTAAATCACTTTACGGTCTTAAAAAAGCACCAAAACCGTGGCACTAGAAATTTGATAAAACCATAGTTTCAAATGGTTTAATGATTTGTGAATCAGACAAATGTACCTATAGCAAATTTCATGCTGGTAGAGGTGTACTTATATGCCTTTATGCCGATGATATGTTGATATTTGGAATTGATACCTCGAGCGTTGATGAAACGAAAAGATTTATATCTTCATGTTTTGACATGAAAGATATAGGGGAAGCTAAAGTGATTCTAGGAACAACAATCATAAAAAGAACAGAAGGGTTGGTCGTTACCCAGTCTCTTTACATAGAAGATTTTAAAAAGGTTTAATCAATTTGATTGCAAATCTGTAAGCAGTCCATTTGACCCAAATATGCAACTATACTCCAATACTGGTAGATCAAAAGATCAACTAGAATACGCTAAAGTTATTGGTTGTCTAATGTATGTCATGACATGCACAAGTGTTGATATTGCCTGCGTTGTCGGCAAAATGAGTTGATATACTAATAACTCTAGTCATATTCACAGGCTCGCTATACAAAATATTTAATAATATTAAAAAGGAACCGTGTACTATGGTATATTATTCAGTGGGTATCCAAGTGTAATAGAAGAATACATGGATGCCAGTTGGAACACTAAAAGAGAGGATAATGATAAATCAACAAATGGATGGATATTCACTCTTGGTGGGGAAGCGATATCCCGAGCCTCAAAGAAACAAATGTGTATTACAGATTCTATCATGGCCGCTGAATTTATAACACTGCCTTCTTGTAGTAAAGAAGCATAATGGTTAAGAAATTTGTTGTTAGAAATCCCTGTATAGCCAAAACCGATGCCTCTGATATCTGTGCATTATGATAGTCAGGCAACACTATCAAGACCATATAGCCAGATATATAATGGTAAATATAGGCATATTAGTCTAAGGCACAGTGTAGTAAGGCTAATGCTCATTGATGGGGTAATTACCATAGATGTCGTGAGATCTAGTCAAAACTTGGCCGATCCATTTTCAAAAGGATTTGCAAGAGATTTGGTGTTGAAAATATCAAAAGAAATGAGTTTGAAGCCAATATAGAAATCACATATGATGAAAACTCAACTCAACATAATGAAATTCATTACCTTGAGTTCAATGAGAAAAAGTACTACGACGACCGCCCTCTCGACCCTTAAATGTTGAAACTAATACATCCATCATATTCGTGTGCCGAGCATCCAAGTGCCAAAAGGACGAATTGTTAGGGTAAAAGAAAAGGAAAATGAACAGGAAAGAAGGGAACACAACATCAGAATCTCATTAGCGGAATGATAATATATACTATCAAAAGAACAGTACAAGCTACTCCGATACAGAAATTTCGAAGTTAGAAAACCTAAGTATTATCACCAGCCTGGATAGTTATAACAACTTATCCTCACAAATGCTGATACATACAATAGTAATGCAGCGGAAGTAGGAATAGTAGGGTAGGAGAAACATCCAGCTCATCTTCTCGAGCTCCAATGAACATCAACAAAAACTTTCCTTTCTCAGATTACTTGAAAGAGCACGTAAGGAATTTAGGGAAAACAAAAAAGCAAGTGTCAGACAAAAGTCTAGTATGAGAAACTCAATAAATATGCGGCTAACAGATAATAGTACTTTTGAGACCGCATGGAATGCTATAACGAATGACTCCTCAAAAGAACCACCATCTAAGAAATATATAAGGTGATATAATAGATAATGTGTAGAGTGAAGAATATAAACATTATAACATAGCTGGAATGGTTACATTTGTTACATTCAACAACATATTAGAGGGTACAATCAAATCCGATAAGAAACATTCACATATTGTGTTTTCTATGGAGATCTCTTCGGTGGAGCCAAATCCGAACTTCATGCACAAGGATAAAAAATACCTTCCGAGCGTCGTATATCTCTAGAAAAAATATACCATAAGGTAAACACAAATGCCCACGCCCAAACATAAACATTAACCATGTGGTACCAAATACCACCAACCCCCATGCGTAACATCGATAAGCATACTCTAGATACAGAGTTGATAATACCCTATCGTGGGACTACAAAATCCTAGATTGTGCATCCTACTCTGCCTTTAGCCATTTCTGATGTCGAGGTCACGTTCGGCATCTTTCACACAAGTCTTCATCACCCGAACAGAACATGAATCTCTAATAGGATTCCAACATCTCGAATAGATCTCGAAACCACATATGGATTCCAACATCTTGAACAAATCCACTTCAAAAAGTTAGAACACGTATCCTAGTCTTGAAGTGGTTTTCAATATGTAAAACATTTACCGATACCGGTCCCTTCAAGACTGAATCGATGAACTTAGTCATTCAATGATAATGAGAGCGATCGCATATGGAAACCAAGTCTTGTATACTTATCACGTTTTCGATATTTTCATCTCAAACTATCCCTCGATCAATAGTGAAGCTGGTAGGTTAGAGCTCTATTTCTCATATCCCTACTCGAACATCAGTCTTAATTCCCACAGATAGACAAGCCTACTTCATCGGCTTTTAGTGCTAAGTAAACAACTAAATGTTTTCCATAAACGAGTAAACATACAAAGCACGATCTAGTCATACAAAGCACGATTAAGTCACATAAGCGACTTCTAATCCCTTTTTATTTAATTAATAGTTTTATTAATTAAAATCTCTTTAGTTTGTAAAACTTCCTTTATCTAATAAAAAATCATTTACCAATTTCCATTATTCATATGTACTCTTTCAATACTTCAAAAAATATTCATATACTTATCCCAAATGGTATAAGTATATTCACAAATCATTAACAAAATTTCTTTCTTTAAACCTTTGCTTTTTCTATACTTCAAAAGGTATTTATACACTTATCTCTAATGGTACAAGTATATTCAAAAATCATTATCAAGATTTATTTCTTTAAACCTTTTCTTTTTCTATCTGTTTCCAAAAGATTCCTCGCTTACAATTTCCTCAAAATATCTATTTTAAGGATCTAAGTACTTTCAGAAATCTATTCAAAAGGTCAAGACAAATGTTACTTAAGCATTGTCACTACAGACCCAAAATCATTTCACTTATGCTTATCTTTAAAACATCATTTTAAAGATTTATTTACATTCATAAGTATAATCAAAAAGGGTTAAAGACGAATGTTATTAACACATTGCCACAACAAACCCAAAACCATTTCCATACTTTCATTCTTGAATCTTATATATAGACAAGCATACTCATCGGCTTTTAGTGTTAAGTATAGTATTAATGATTTCCATAAACATGTAACAAACAACATGGTTAACTCTTTTCCGACATTCCCAGCTTAACTCTTCCTCGTTCAAGAGGGAAGCCTAGTAGGTTAGAACTCTATTGCTCCATCCCTACTCGACATCAATCATGACTCCCAAAAATAGAGGAGCCTACTTCGTCGGCTTTTAGCATTAAGCTAAGTTAATTACCTTTTAAACAAGTAAGTAAACAACAAAATTAACACGTTTTTGACATTCCAACTTAACTATTCCTTGTTCAAGAGGGAAACCTGGTAGGTTTGAGCTCTATTGCTCCGTCCCTACTCGACATCAATCTTATCTCTTAGAAATAGAGAAGTACACCTCGTCGACTTTTAGTATTAAGCTTAGTTAATTACCCTTTTCCAAACTTACTTTAAAAATACTAGTAAATAGGTTTTAAATATCTATGTAAAATATTACTTGAAAATAACTAATTTTTAATTTGACCGAAATATGTTTTATATTATAAATCATCTTTACTTTGAATATATATTTATATATATATATTTATATAATTATTAAAAATATATGTAAACATCAAACCAACTTTAAAATACTTCAAAATAGGTTAGAAAACATCTCTAAAATTATTAGAGAAAAATTCCAAATTTGAATATCATTTTTGAACACTTCAAACCATAAGCGACTTACTACAACATTTATAAATGTTGTTAAAAGTCCATGTTAAAGAACACATTGAAAAACACGATTTTTGTGACTAGTTTTAACTACTTTGACAAATGATTTAAGACTTTAAATTTTTAGAGTAAGTATTACCATTAGGGTAATTTAAAACCATGAAAAGAAACCCATAAGAATATCTTCCCAATTATTTATAAAAATTCCCAAAAACAAGAGATTTCGAAGTGCACTTATAATGGGTATTCTCATTTCAAACACTTTCAAACTTACTTCACTTTAACTCACAAGTTACACAACCATTTAAACATCAAGTGAAGGTCACGCCACATGTTTAAAAGAGTAATAGAAGTGATGTTATACAATATAAAGTTATCATTTGCTTTCAAAAGCAAGAGGGATCCAAAGTTTATAACTTTAATTAGTTAATGTCATTTTAACTATTATACTTTGCACATAACATACATACACACAACATATACTTAAGAGATAGTGAGATAACTCACTTAGATCCATGACAAACCCAATCAAGAAGCCACAAGAGCAAAGAACCACATCTTTCCATCACCAAAAGCCTAAAGATCCAAACTTAAGCACTTCCAAACCAAAGCCACACCTATCCTCCTCCTTCCATGCTTACGGCCCCCTCCTAGATCCTCCTCTTCCTCTCACCTTCTCCCACTTATTACTTGTTAATCATGATTCCCATGATGTTTTAGGACTAAAGCTAAATTTTAAAAGAGATTAAAGATGATTTGTTTAACACTTGAAAAAGTTAGAGAATAATTAGTGGATTAGTGCTTAAGCACTTCCACCATTTTTAATTCTCATATATCATCTCAAGCTTAGTGAATTAGTGATTTATTATGTATGGTATGCCTCTCCTTATATAAGGTTTTACAAGAGGTCATAACTATTAATTTCCATGAAAGGTCACAAAGAAGCCTCTCTTTCACATGTTAACTTTACACCTCTCTTCTTTTGCTTAAAAGTTAAGTATTACCATAGAAGGTCATTTCTTAAATATCTTTGATGACATCACTCATGACATCATCCAAAAAGTTTATTTCCATAAATTGCAAAAATTTTTTATTCCAATTTCTTAATTTCTTAAGCAATAAGTGTATGTAAAAAAATCTGAACAACTTTTGACGGTTAAAAAGCTGTTTATTGATAAAACAATTTTCAATCACACTATCGATATTTTTTCAAAGTATTTATTTTAACAAACATTTTTCCAAAATAAGTTTACCATCATTACTTATGATTTAAAAGAGGGCTAAAAAGCTTATTAAATCATTTTAATAACATTTAATCGAAGATTCAAATATTTAAATAGTTCAGATATTTAAATATGAAGTGTCCGAAATTTCGGGTCGCTATATTCTCCCCCGTTTAGAATATTTCGTCCTCGAAATTCCGACATGAGCAACAAAAGAAACAATCACATGGCAATACTTAATAGTATTCAAAATCACTTAGAAAACAAACCTCATGGTTTGCTCAAGTTAAAAATCCTCTCATCGCACAAGGATGATAAACAACCTAATAAGCATACCGTATGCTCAACAACCTCAGTTTATTACTTAGTAGACTATTCATGCTACCTAATAGCAAATCGAAGAGCCATCACCTAAACTCTCCATAAGTAAACAAAACATAGTATGCACATATACTAAATCTCATATGATGTACATGGACCATCTGTACACAATATCAATTCTGATCACTTGCCCGATTACATAAATTTCACTTCCCAACTTGTATAGATCACTTGGCCTCTCTAGTGCGGACTCCAATCAGGTCCTTGATTATAAACCTTCACTCTCCTTACCTAGCCATATGTTATGATAGAAAACTTTGGGATCATACCAAGAATCCGTATCAAGTGTTCGCCATCAAGAATCTAGTGAAAAATCCTTGTTCGGACTGGTGTACATCACCTCAAAATCATGTACTTGAATATTGGATCAAGAACAGTCTTACGAATAAAACGATCTATGTACAACTTATGTACTTACTCTATTAGTTTCTTAACTATACCAATATCCGTTTTATTACTTTTATTTATCCAAATAGCATGTTCAGTTAAATACTAAAATCATTTATGAACTATTTCATAAAACATAACTTCAAGTTTATAAACAGTTATAACTTAAATTCCTACTCGTATAATACTCTATGACATCCTAAGAGTATATACAAAACATCAAATTCATTTTACTAAACAAGCATGTACAATAAATTCAAAACTTGTTTTAACTTACTACCTTCTCAATTTAAGTGTTATATTAATTCATCTTTATATTTTCACAAAACACTTAGTTTCAAATTCGATAACAATTTGGAAGTTTTCGACTATCCAAAATAGTCGAAAATCCCGTTTTGATTTAACAAATGAAAACTACCAAACAATGTATCATAACATGATGCACATACCATACAATCCTAATGCATATGCTACATGCGTCCATAAAATATCTTAACACATTTCAATAATTTATTAAACACACTTTACCCGAAAAGAGAAAATATGAAAAAGTTCCAACATTTATTCCGGGCTATGCCACTACCACTTGGACACCCTATAAAGAATACATATAAAAAAATTTCTACACAAAAAGTTCATACCAAATTTTCTTTCCAAAGAAAACTTTAGAATCAAACACCCGGTTTTATTTTAAATCATTTTGAAATAATAATACATACATATACGTTTTGTATAAAATCATACTTTAGGAATCAAATAGAAATCCATTTTACTAAAATAACCCTATAACATTCCCTGCTTAGAAACCTAAAAATGAATGTCGATGATGTTGAAGTCATCACTAGAATTATTTTCAAGCAACATAAATGAGTTCAGTACATCCAATTCATGCCTTTCAAACTTAACCAAAATCATTTCAAAATGGTATCAAATACTTCGTAAATATTACTAATTACCATGATCCCGATTTCGTAAAACAATTTCCCAAACACTTACTTTCAAATAGTACTGCTATTATTTTTCCAAAATCTTGAGAAACATTTTCAAAGACACCGGGATTTAAGTTCCCAAAATATCATTTAAATTCTCCTTGTTTATAAATCATGTTTTATATAGAATCACTCTCTTATATAAAATCTTTTCACAAAAGTTTACTCAAAATATCTTATCTTTCCTTTAGATCAAAATAAACAACTTTTATTAAATTAAAATTCTAACCCAACATTGCCACCGAACGTCTTATAGTCAAACTGTGAAACTAAATTCACAAGATGTTCATTTTAATGCATCTATAAATATTTTCTACCCAACCCATGTGGTAGAGGGTAAAACTGCACATAAACTGGTCGAGCATAAATCAACAATCAACAAATGATAGTTAATGCTCATAAACTGACCGAACATAACTAAACAAATTAATGAGAGGTAACGATTGAACATCATTAATCCCTACATTAATTAAACTATACTTTGACAATTCACTTATATAAGTTATCTTTTATAAGATCTTTAATTTTCGCAGTTATAATTACTATTAAGTTATACGTTTATAATAATTACAAATATGCTCTCATATGTATAATACACTCAACTCATGCTAGGGCATTCCATTACCCTATCTCTTAATGAGTTATACCCACCAAAGCCAAGGTTATCACTTAACCTTCAGATCTGATACCAGTTGTAACGACCCGCCCTCTCGACCCTCAAATAACACTAATACATCTATGATATTCGTGTGTCGAGCATCCAAGTGCTAGAAGGACGAATTGTTAGGATAAAATAAAAAGAAAATGAAAAATAACAAGAAAAAGAGAACATAACATCAGAATCTCATTAGTGGAATGGTAATATATAATATCAAAAGAACAATACAAAAGGTTACGTCGATACAGAAATTTCAGAGTTAGAAAACATAAATACTATCATCAGCCTGGACAGTTATAACAATCTGTCCTTACACATGCTGATACATGTAATATTAATGTAGTGAAAATAGGAATACTATGGTAGGTGAAACAGCTCATCTTCTCGATCTCAAAAGAACATATACAGAAACCTGCCTTTCTCAGATTACTCAAAAGAGCATGCGAGGAATTTAGAAAAAACAAAAACAAAGCGTCAGACATAAGTCTGGTATGAAAAACTCAAGAAATATAGGGCCAACGTATAATAGTACTTTTGAGCTGCATGGAATGCCATAATAGATATCCCCTCAAAAGAACCACCATCTAATAAGTACATAACGTGATATAATAGATGATGTCTAGGGTGGAGAATATAAATATTATAACACAGCTGAACGGTTACATTTGTTACATTCAACAACATATTAGAGTGACAATCAAATCCGATAAGGAATGTTTGCATATTGGGTTTTCCACGGAGATCTCTTCGGTGGAGCCGAATTCGAATTCCATGCACAAGGATCAAAAAATACCTTCCGAACATCATATATCTCTAGATAAATATACCATAAAGTAAACATAAAGGCCCATGCTCGAACATAAACATGAACCACGTGGTACCAAATACCATCAACTCCCACGTGCAACTTCGATAAGCATACTCCATATATGGAGTTAACACCACTCTATCATGGGACTGCAAAACCCCAGATTGTGCATCCTACTCTTCCTTTAGCAATTTTCGATATCGAGGTCATGTTCGGCATCTTTCACATGAGCCTTCATCACCCAAATAGAACATGAATCCCTAATTGGATTCCTACATCGAGAACAAATCTTGAAACCACACATGGATTCCATCATTTCGAACAAATTCACTTCAAAGATATAGAATGCATATCTAAGTCTTGAAATGGTTTTCGATAAGTAAAACACTTACCGATCCTGGTCTCTTCAAAACTGAATCGACAAACTTAGTCATTCAATGATAATGAGAGTGATCACATATGGAAACCAAGTCTCGTATATTTATCATGTTTCCGATATTTTCATCTCACACTATCCCTCGATCTAGAGTGAAGCTGGTAGGTTAGAGATCTATTGATCATATCCCTTCTCAGAAATCAGTCTTAATTTCCACAAATAGATAAACCTACTTCATCGGCTTTTAATGCTAAGTATACAACTAAATGTTTTCCACAAACTAGTAAACATACAAAGCACGATCAAGTCATACAAAGCACAATTAAGTCACACAAGCGACTTCTAATCCTCTTTTATTTAATTATACTTTATTGATTAAAACCTCTTTTATTAGTAAAACTTCTTTTATCTAATAAAACATCATTTATCAATTTTCACTATTCATTTGTACTCTTTCAATACTTTAAAAGGTATTCATTATTTATCCCAAATGGTATAAGTATATTCACAAATCATTAATACGATTTCTTTTTTTAAACTTTTGCTTTTTCTATACTTCAAAAAGCATTCATACACTTATCTTCAATGGTACAGGTACATTCACAAATCATTAACAAGATTTATTTCCTTAAACCTTTGCTTTTTCTATCCTTTTCCAAAAGATTCCTTACATATAATTTCCTTCAAAATATTCATTTTAAGGATCTAAATACTTTCACAAATCTATTCAAAAGGTTTAAGACAAATGTTACATAAACATTATCATTACAAACCCAAAACCATTTCACTTATGCTTATCTTTAAAACACCTTCTTTAAAGATTTATTTACATTCATAAGTATAGTCAAAAAGGGTTAAAGACGAATGTTATTAACATATTTCCACAACAAAGCCAAAACCATTTCCATACTTATAACATCCTTAAAACATTTTTTTTAAAGATCCAAGTTTAATAATAAGTTAAGTTCGATAGTCGACTGTCTACTCAAAACAATTGCTTATAAAAATCAATGTTCGTATACTTAACTTGTTTCAGACATTTCAACTTTTACTATTCCTCACTCAAGAGTGAATCCAGGTAAGTTAGAGCAGTGGTTGTATCAAAGCCTTATCTATACACTTCATTCTTGAATCTCACAAATAGACAAGCATACTCGTTGGCCTTTAGTGTTAAGTATAGTATTAATAATTTCCATAAAACATGTAACAAACAACATGATTAACCCGTTTCCAACATTCCTGACTTAACTATTACTTGTTCAAGAGGACAGCCTGGTGGGTTAGAGCTCTATTGCTCCGTCTCTACTCAACATCAATCTTAACTCTCATTAATAGAGAAGCTTATTTCGTCGGCTTTTAGCATTATGCCAAGTTAATTACCTTTTAAACAAGTAAGTAAACAACAAGCTTAACATATTTCCGACATTCTAACTTAACTATTCCTTGTCCAAGAGGAAAGCCCGGTAGGTTAGAGCTCTATTGCTCCATCCCTACTCGACATCAATCTAAACTCTCAGAAATAGAGAAGTTTACCTCGTCGGCTTTTAGTGTTAAGCCTAGTCAATTACCTTATTCCAAACATACTTTAAAATACCAATAAATAGGTTTTAAATATCTATGTAAAATATTAATTGAAAATAACTAATTTATAATTTGATCAAAAACATGTTTTATATTACAAAACCTCTTTACTTTGAAAATACATATATAATTATTAAAAATATATGTAAACTTCAAACCAACTTTAAAATACTTCAAAATAGGTTAGAAAACATCTCTAAAAATATTAGAAAAAGTGCCAAATTTGAATATTATTTTTGAACACTTAAAATCATAAGCGACTTACTACAGCATTTATAAATGCTGTTAAAAGTCCTTGTTTAATGACCCATTGAAAAGCACGATTTTTGTGACTAGTTTTAACCACTTTAACAAATGATTTAAGACTTTAAATTCTTATAGTAAGTATTACCATTAAGATACTTAAAAACCATGGAAATAAACCCCCAAGAATATCTTTCCATTTATTTATAAAAATTCCCAAAAACAAGCGATTCTGAAGTGCACTTATAACGATTATTCCCATTTCAACCACTTTCAAACTTACTTCAATTAAACACACAAGTTAAAAAACAATTTAAAAACCAAGTCAAGGCCATGCCTCATGTTTAAGAGGGTAATAGAAGTGATGTTATACAATATAAAGTTATAATTTTCTTTCAAAAGCAAGAGGTGTCCAAAGTTTATAACTTTAGTTAGTTAACGTCACTTTAACTATTATACTTTGCACACAACATATATACACACAATACATACTTAATAGATAGTGAGATAACTCACTTAGATCGATGACAAACCCAAGCACAAAGCCACAGGAGCAAAGAACCATCTCCTTCCATCACCAAAAGCCTAAAGATCCAACCTTTAGCACTTCCAAACCAAAGCCACACCTCTCCTCCTCCTTCCATGCTCACGCCCCCCTCCTAGATCCTCCTCTTCCTCTCACCTTCTCCCACTTATTACTTGCTAATCAAGCATCCCATGATCTTTTAGGCCTAAAGCCAAAGTTTAAAAGGGATTGGAGATGATTTGGTTAAGACTTGAAAAAGTTGGAGAATAATTAGTGGATTAGTGCTTAAGCATTTCCATCATTTTTAATTCTCATACTTCATCTCAAGCTTAGTAAATTAGTGATTTATTATGTATGGTATCTTTCTCCTTATATATGGTTTTACTAGAGGTCATAACCACCTCTTACCTTCCATGAAAGATCACAAAGGAGTCTCTTTTTCACATGTTAACTTTACACCTCTCTTCTTTTGCTTAAAAGTTAAGTATTACCATAAAAGGTCATTCCTAAATATCTTTGATGACATCACCCATGACACCATCCAAAAAGTTTTTATTTCATTTTCTTAATTTTCTAAGCAAATAAGTGTGTCATTTTTTTTAACAACTTCTGACGGTTAAAAAACTGTTTATTGATAAAACGATTTTCAGTCATATTATCGATATTTTTTTAAAGTATTTATTTTTATAAACATTTTTCTAAAATAAGTTTACCATCATTACTTATGTTTTAGAAGAGGGTTAAAGCTTATTAAATTGTTTTAATAACATTTAATCCAAGATTCAAATATTTAAAATTTTCAGATATTTAAATACGAAAATGTCCAAAATTCCAGATCGGTACAAGTATTATACGATGTGATTCGAAGCACTATAATATTAGTCTGAACAACTAATATTATATTCATTCCAAGAAGAGTGCTTAGTACTTATAATGATATGTGTATGTTGTACTACTTATACTTAATAGGTTTATAACAGAAGTACTGTTGAAGTGTAAGTTATATGGCATTTGCAATAAACCTACCTATATGAATACATGAAGATGATGTCGCTTTCTGCGAGACTATGACTTAAGTCTATAAGGGCATTTCATGAAACCAAAATTCAGACACAAGGTCAATCTATGTATTGGCTTATGACTATCTGAAGAAAAGAAAACGAGTGTGCGAAACACTTCCGATACGTCGCATATGATTGTTGGTTCAATGCTTAGTCAACCACTCCATCCTAGCATGCTTTGGTAGGTTATCACTATGTATAGATTCAAGTCCACAAGATATTTATATTTATGCATAAGTTTTCCTACCACATATGACTAGAGAAATTTTATCAAAATTTGGTGTAAGATTGTTATTGTAAATGTTTATAAAATTATTTGTGTGAGTTACTTGTTTTAAAATGAGAAAAAAGAGGAAGAATGTGGAATTGGAAATAATACCACATCATAGAAAAGAAGGAACTATATTTGTTTATATATAGGTTCATCAAGAGAATATTGGACCCTTGGGGCATTCAATGTTTGTTCTTTGGTGAGGAGGGAAGTCATGCACAACCACAATACACGCGCGTCCCGCCGTCGCCATCCAACTGACCGGACTGGATTTGGGTCCAAATTATAATTTTGGACAGAATAACCAAACGTCTACAAACTGTTTCAGTTTTTATTTCAGTTTTTAATCTTCTTCTCTCTAATAACAGAAATGGCAGAAAAGCGTTTCAAAATTCCAATTTTCTTTGTTTCAAATCTCCTTCTCTTCTCCTTTCTTATTTCTTTTAATACTACTTCGGGTTTGTGATAGTGCAGATCACAAACTCAATACTTCTATCACTGCAGCCAATTGAGAAAATAGTTTGAATCGATTTCGACGGTGCTATCGCAATTGATTGAAGAGATTAATCATCTCGGCTCCATTGTATATTGGGAGATGATTTGATTTAACTCACAGCACTCATTTGTTTGCTCAATCGAGTGGTGAAGCCAAATAACGTCTTAAGGAGAGCGTCATTGACGTGTTTTGAAGCGATCTCCACCGATTTGATTTTACCGTTGCTGTACCATTTCACCAGAAATCCATACCAACAAAATATGGTATCAAAAAAGATATTTATTGTTCTTTTTCTCCTACTCAAATTAACAATTATCCTCGGTTCTTCAGTTCTGCCATGGCTATTACACCTCTTTCTCTTCAATCTGTTGTTTTTCTTTTGATAGTTATTGACCTGACTTAATTTCTTACCTACTTTGTCTTATATTCAAATCTCCATTTTACAACTTTTTTACAAGTTCTAAATAATCTCTTCTCAATTCAAAAATGTAATTGATTCACAACATTGTGTGGATCAGCTAATATTTCTTTTGTGATGGAGTTTATTCAAGCAAAAGATGCCTGTTCAAGTTTTAAAAATAATTAGTATGGTGGATATTTGATGTGTACTACAACAATTATACAATATAAATAAATTGATATAATTTTGACAGACTGGCTAACACTGGAATTGAAGTGAAAATTTGTATTTTGCTTTGAATTTAAAAGTGGATGGTAATGCTGCATTTAGAATATTATGTGGCGTGATTTATAGTGATACGTTATTTGAATGTATTGGTGACCTGTTTATCACTGTAACTAGCGATGCCTTTTCATTGTTTCAAACATTTATATTTTGCACTTTGGTCAATTGAAATTGTTGACAAACCCACCTACAAGGAGATGATCCTAAACTATCAAAATTTGCTAAGCAACTGTGAATTGTTAGGGCATGGGCATATAAGAGGATACACAAGACATGCAGGCTCTAAATATCCATGTTCATCATGAATCATGACGTCAAAGGCCAGAATGTTATGTCTTATCTACATGTTAATTTTGACCAAAAAGCAAAGGAGGATATTCCTGATTGGACAAAATTCGCACAAAGATAATGAAAGAGGGCCAAGCTATTTTAGTTATATCTTTGTTGAATATCGACTTTTTTTGGCTATGTGCGGATATATCTTTGTTGGATATTTGAATATTTTTTAAACTAAGTGCAGCCTTTAGAGCATTTCAGAAGCTCAACAAGTTATCTACTTGGAAATGCAAAGTGTAATTGTGCAAGTTTAACAGTATATTTTTGTTTACACTATATCGTTTTTGAAAATAATAATAGAAGTCGTGGAAAAGATCATCATATATTCCAATAAACTCAATGTGATCAAGTTAGACAGATTAAGGAGGAGGGTGCTAGATGTTAAAAATAAAATTGACCCTTAGAAACATGTTAACAACAAAATTGCAAAATTTTAAAAAATAACCAACTTAATGCTTTAACCAATATTCTCGTTACTATATCTTTGACCTTGTCGACAAGGTTCTTTCTCGAGAAAGGGAGCAATTGCTATGCTACTGAGAAGGACAAGCACCCATGATAGAACTGAGAAATGGTCGAACCGAATATCAACCTCAATGTATATTACTCAATGATTCGGATATTCAACCAAGTATACATGGCCACATCATATACCAGCCCAATATAAGAAAATAATGCTCTATAAAGCTGATAGCAAATAATGAACAATATCGTATTGTATTGAACATCTTTTGAATAAAAAGGAGAACCAAAGAACATCATTTTGCTTTCAATTCATTTCTGTAATTCTTTCTGCAAGTCATTTCTACAATTCCACGATCCTTTACATGGCATCAGAGCTATATTAAGCCTAACGGCATTTGTATCAAGTTTTAAAGAAAATCAAGGCCTTATCATCAAAAGCAGGAGCATTCAAATCAAGATATCATCAGAACATTCTCATCATTTGACATCTTTATAACCCAACAGGTACATACTCATCACTTGGGGTTTTTTTTATACTGAATTTGCTTTTGAAAAATAGGTGCCATGCCAAAGAAATCAATCTGATTTCTGGTTGCAACGAGTTTTCATCAAGAAAATAAGAAAATTCTCAAACAAGAAGATTCAGAAAACCGAAACCAAGAACGCAATCAAAAGCAGAAAGAAAGCAATTGCCTCGCAAGAACTCATCAGAACTCATTCATCGCTTGAGTTTGGCTGCAACTAACCTGTTCACACTACTGTTGAAGCAATCTTGCATCAGCAAGTATCTGAATCATCAAGTTTGATTCTCGCTTTGTTGTATCATCATGGTTAAAGGGGACAACACTTCAGCAACTTCTGAAAATATAGCTAACTCTCAACAGCAAACCATAGAAGCCACTGAAAACTGTTCAAGACTATCATTAGTCCACAAAGTCAGTTAATCACCATACATCTTGAAGAAGACAACTATCTTCTATGGAAACTTCAAGTTGAAACAGCAATACAAGGATATGGCCTTGAAGGGTTCATCCTTGGTACTATTCCTATCCCACCAATATTTATCACTGATTCACAAAACAAGATGGTCAGTAATGAAAAACATACAAAGTATTACAGACAAGATATGCTATTAAGTTCTTGGCTACTATCATCCATCAACACAAATCTACTATCTCAAGTAATAGGTTGCAAATCTGATAATGAAATCTAGATTACAGTGGAAAGAATTTTCAATACTCAATCTACCGCAAGGGTTATGCATTACAAAAGAAAATTACAATATATCAGTAAAGGTAATTAGACAATGAGGGATTACTTATCACAAGTCAATAATATATGCAACTTGTTGGAAGCTTCAGGGCACAAAGTGTCAGAAACTGAACAAGTATTGACTATTTTGAATGGACTTAATGAAGAATATGAAGCAGTTGTAGCAGTTGTATCATCTCAACCAACTCTGCCATCTATACAGTATGTTCATGCAATCCTACTTGCACATAAGGCAAGAATTGATCACAAGAAGCCACAAGATACAGATTTATCAATCAATTATGCATTCAGTTCCAACAAACAAGGTTAAAACTCCAACAAACAAGGTCAATCCTATCAAAGAGGTGGTTATTCTAACAGATCAAGGGGCAGAGGGAGATGGAATAACAGCAACAACAGAACAAAGTGTCAAATATGTGAGTAACTTGGTCATACTGCAATGAAGTACTATTTCAGATTTAATGCCAGTTGTATGCCTAATCAGAATCCAAATAACCAAAGAGGTGGCAGTCTCAGTGTTAACATGGCTCAAACACAACAAGAATCTAGTATTCAATCAGATGGAAATGGTGTAACCAATCAGAATATCATCACAAGACTAGAACACATTTAGGATGAGTGTTGGTACTCAGACTCAGGAGCAACTAATCACATAACAACCAATCTTGACAACTTAAACCTTGGCAACAAAGAGTACAGAGGTAAATAATCAATTTGCATAGGAAATGGTGAGTCTATTAATATCACTCATACTGGCAATGCATCTATTAAAGGTGCAAGACAGCTATTCTTAAACAATTTATTAAGAGTGTTAATCCCCTTTTCGACTCACGACCTAAGAAAGTATGCCGAGTTAAAGTGCTTGCCGACCTAAGAAAGCACGCCGAGTTAAGGTGCTTGCCGACCTAAGAAAGTATGCCGAGTTAAGGTGCTTGCCGACCTAAGAAAGCATGCCGAGTTAAGGTGCTTGCCGACCTAAGAAAGCATGCCGAGTTAAGGTGCTTGCCGACCTAAGAAAGTATGCCGAGTTAAGGTGCTTGCCGACCTAAAAAAGCATGCCGAGTTAAGGTGCTTGCCGACCTAAGAAAGTATGCCGAGTTAAGGTGCTTGCCGACCTAAGAAAGCATGCCGAGTTAAGGTGCTTGCCGACCTAAGAAGTATGCCGAGTTAAGGTGCTTGCCGACTTAAGAAAGAAGACGACCTAACAATTTGAAGGCGTAACCGACTTAAGGAAAGCTCCGAGTTAACAAGATCTCCGACTTAACAGGCTACGACCTAAGGAGAGATCTGACCCAACAGTTGCCGATCTAACTACTGAGAAGAGCTGCCGACTTAAGAGGTGTGCCGAGTTAGGAGCCTGCCGACTTAAGGTAATCTGTGACTCAAGGGCTACGACCTAAGGAAGATTCCGAGTTATGAAAGGCTCCGACTTAAGAAGGTTCCGACCTAAGCCTATTCCTTAACTCGCCACCGACCTAAGCCTATTCCTTAACTCGCCACCGACCTAAGCCTATTCCTTAACTCATCACCGATCTACCATAGGTCGGCAGACGACTTAAATACTTAGAGAAAATTCCTGAGTCCAGATCAGCTCCTATAAATACCCCACCACTTCCAACATGAAGAGGACTTTTGGCAATTCATTTCTAAAGCGCCGTTACTCTGTCGAACTCTCCAATCATTCAGAAAACAAGGATCCTTCAAGCATTCAAGACACTACAACAAACTTCGAGAGAAATTCTTAACATCCGACATGGATTCATCGAGCTTCATCGCCGAAGATTGAGCTAGTAGTCAAGATTGCTTCTTGTGATCGAGTTGTATTGTTTTCATAGAAGATTTGTATCAATTTGTAACCAGATTCAATAATAAAGAGATTCAAAGTGGACGTAGGCTAAATCTCAAGCCAAACCACTATAAATTGCTGTCTTTTACTGCATTTCTGCTATTTTTCTGCTTGATTTCCGTTCCCGTTACACGGGTGGTGCTTTCACGATCTTACTACACACACCGGGTGTTGGCGTTCACATTTTGACGTTAACATTTTGGTGCTTTCACTGAGAGTTGAACTCAGGTTACCATTCCATCATTGCTTCACACAAGTTTGTTGAAAAGATTTCCTACAGAACTAGAAGTCTATCAGACATAATGGCCCCTGGAAGGAAACGAAAGGTTGTCAGATCTGAAAATGTTCATGATGATACCGCCACCTCTGCTTCACCAAGTCAAGCAGCTCCAAGCGTCGGGGTGACGCGAGAGGAGCTAGACGCTGCTGTATCCGGACTATACCAGCAGATTGAGACCCAAAACAATCTGATGATGGAAAAACTGAACGCTCTGCTTGGTGCCAACCAGAGACCAGTGGGTAATGAAGAAAACACCACTGATGCTCTTCGCAACTCCGGAGGGAGGAATATTCCTCAGGGGGGATCAGGTGCTGCCGAAGGGGCACCCCTCCGGGCTGAAGGATCTAGACCATCGCTAATTTTCCACGAAAATCTGCCCGGGCAAACATCTGAGAAAATGGCAGAAGTCTACTCCGCAAAATCTTTGAACAATGAGGAATATCTTTCTGGCATGATCAAGCAAATAATGAAAGAGAGCATGCAGAGAGGTGAAGATGAAAGCGAATGGGGATTCGCGCCAAGCAAGACTCCATTTACCGAGAAGATCCTAAAGGCTGAATTTCCTAGAAAATTTGTTCCCCCCACCATTCCTGCTTATCGGGGAACAAGTGATCCAAACCAATTCTTGTATAAGTATGATTGGCACATGACCGGTGCGAGAGCAACTGATGAAATCAAATGCCGGTATTTCCCAGTATATTTGGAAGGAGTGGCACTTCTCTGGTTCACTAAACTCCCTGTCCGATCAGTAGATCAGTTTTCTGATCTGACTAGAAAGTTTAAAGAGCAATTCAGGCTATATGCTTCAAAGGCAAAGGACATAATGTCATTATCCAGTCTTGAACAGAATCCGGGAGAACCTATTAAATCATTCCTGAACCGTTTCAATATAGCTCTGGCGGAAGTCGATAACGCAGAGCCACGGATGATCTTGACCTATTTGATGCGTGCTATCGACAAATCGAGCGAATTTGGAAAATGGCTGAAGATGAAAGAGCCAAATTCTCTCGAGAAATTCTACAAGAAAGCCGATGAATTCATACGATTGGAAAATCTTCCAGCATCAACAAAGGTGGAAAATAATACTGCTGCTTCGGAAAAGAAAGATTCTGGAGGTCAGAAAAGGGAAAATCACGAGGGGAAGAAACAAAAGGATTTAAAGAAACCTCGCTTCTTCAAACCCTCAGATTTTACTCCATTGATCGACACTCTGGAAAATATCTTCTTCGCCACCAAAGATGATGTGGACTATCCCAAACCGGCCGAGATAAAACCAGGAAAGGGCGCTATGAGAAATGGAAAGTTCTGTCGTTTTCACAACCAACCTGGTCATGATACCAATGACTGTCGTCACTTAAAGAGCTTAATTGAAGAATTATTGAGAGAAAACAAGCTGCAACAATATGTCAAGAAAAACAGAAGTGATCCATTTTCATCTACTCAGAAACAACAACCCTCTAATCAGCCGTCAGGCTCAGGCAAAGGTGCTGCGGCACAAGAATCTGAGAGGCCCGTTATCAACGTCATTTCAGGGGGCCCACACCCAACAGGCAAAAGCTGGGGTGAGATGGAACGATATGCTCACGCTTTGAAGTATGTCCCGGCAGAAGAAGATGTTTTTGCTGTAGAAAACACAGTACCCCTAAAACAGCAAAAGATTTCAGATAATGATATTTTGTTCAAGGCTAGGGATTCTATTGGTATTGAAGCTCCAACCATAGACCCCTTGGTTATATCTGCAGGAATTGGGCCAGCAATAGTAAGACGAGTACTCATCGATTGCGGTGCATCCTACAATATACTTTTCAAGAAAACATTTGACCAGATGAAGATCCCAATGACCGATGTTCAGGCTTCCTCACAAAAGATCGTTGGTTTCACTGGGGAACCACAGCAACCAATCGGAACTGTCGATTTGTTCGTGGAACTTGGTGAAGGGCAGAAAAGGGTAACTCGAAAACAAACCTTTGTGATTGTCGATGGATTTTCTGCCTACAATGCTTTCTTAGGCAGGCCAGCCTTAGCTGCATTCAAGGCCATTTTGGCCCCATGGTGCCTAACTATGAAGTTTCCTACGGAAAATGGTGTTGGTGTCATCAAGGGAGATCAAAATGCTGGACGTGAATGTTATCTTATAGAGCTTCGAGAAGCCAGAAAGAGAGAGATGGGTAAAGATGCGGCAGCTCCCCTCCGCATCAAGACCCTAACCTTATAGCAAATACAGGGTGGCCCCTGCACTGGTGAGCATAGTGGTGCAAGGCGGGAAATGGACCCCAGAAAATTCAGTGCAGAGGAAAATAGAGTGGTACCTGTGGAAGTTACGGTACCAATACCTGTCGACTCCAAAGACCCAAATAAAGTGCTTAATGTGGGTTCGCAACTAAGTGCCACAGTTCAAAATACACTGATATCATTCCTAAAAGCAAATCTGGACGTGTTCGCTTGGTGTCATGCTGATATGTGCGGAATCTCTCCAACAATTGCTGTTCATACTCTGAATGTCGATCCGAAATTCACACCGATAAAACAGAAAAGAAGAACTCAAGGTCCAGAAAGATCAGCAGCTTTAAAGGAAGAAGTAGACCGCCTCTTAGAGAATAATTTCATCAAAGAATCCACTTATCCAAATTGGGTTTCGAATCCAGTACTGGTTAAGAAGGCAAATGGAAAATGGAGAGTATGCATTGATTTCTCAGATCTGAACAAAGCTTGCCCCAAAGACTGCTTCCCGTTGCCCAGAATCGATCAACTAGTAGATGGGACGGCTGGACATGAGTTTCTATCTTTTATGGATGCCTATTCCGGATACAATCAGATTATGATGAACGAACCAGATCAGGAGGACACAAGCTTTATTACAGATGTGGGACTTTACTGTTACAAAGTCATGCCATTCGGGTTAAAGAATGCAGGGGCAACATATCAAAGACTTGTCAACGCTATGTTCAAGCCACAGATCGGCAAAACAATGGAGGTCTACGTTGATGATATGTTAGTAAAGTCAAAGAAAGCAGTAGACCACATGGATCACTTGGCAGAGATGTTCTCAATTCTTCGGAAGTACGGAATGAAGCTCAATCCATTGAAATGTTCATTCGGAGTAGAGTCTGGGAAATTCCTGGGTTTCATTGTGAGCGCTAGGGGCATCGAGGCCAATCCTGCTCAAATCACAGCTCTAAGAGAAGTTAAAGCCCCTAGAACAAAGAAAGAATTGCAAAGTCTCAATGGAAAGGTTGCCGCTCTTAGTCGCTTCATTTCCAAGGCCACAGACAAATGCATCCCCTTCTTTGATGCTCTAAAGAAAGGAAAGAGAAATTTCGAATGGACTCCTGACTGTCAGAATGCTTTCGATCAACTAATTCATCATATGAGAACTCCTCCAGTCCTCTCCAAGCCTAGTAATGGTGAAGACCTCTTCATCTACTTAGCAATTTCGTCCCATGCTTTAAGTGCAGCACTTGTACGAGAAGATATGAAAATACAACGTCCAGTCTACTACATCAGCAAACGGTTCGCTGGAGCTGAAATGAATTACTCAAAGATAGAAAAACTTGCTTATTGTCTGCTAATCGCTTCCAGGAAGTTGAGACCTTACTTTCAATCTCATCCTATCAAGGTCCTGACTGATCAACCTTTAAAGCAAGTCCTGTATTGTCCTGAAACTTCGGGTCGTCTCTTGAAGTGGAACATAGAGCTCAGCCAATATGACATCACTTATCATCCCCGAAAAGCGATTAACGGACAAGCTTTAGCAGAATTCATTGCAGAATCCACTGACAAAGGTGACAGTAAGGAAGAGACAACTGATTGCATTCCGATACAGTGGAAGTTGTATGTTGATGGCTCGAGAAATGACTATTGTTCTGGGGCAGGAGTTGTGCTCGAAACTCCCGAAGGACGATCACTATGTTATGCATTGAGACTGGAATTCCCTTCGACAAACAATGAAGCAGAATATGAAGCCCTTATTGCTGGATTGAAAATTGCCAAGGAATTGAATATCAAAGTGATACAGATTTTCAGTGATTCTCAGCTTATTGTCTGCCAGGTGAAGAAGGAATTCCAAGCCAAAGGAGGGAATTTGCCTGCATATTTAACCAAAACTTCCGAACTCCTCAATGATTTAGATCACTACTCAATAAGCCACATACCCCGAGAGGAAAATATGAAGGCGGATTCTTTAGCAAAGTACTCAAGCTCCGGAGAAGCTCAATTGCTGGGATTGGTTCCCGTAGAAGTTCTGTCAGCTCCAAGCATTGATGAAATGGATGTTGATTGGATCATGAATACGTCCCAAGAGTATGAATCGTGGATGAGTCCAATCAAAGAATACTTACTCAGAGGTTCTCTGCCAGAAGATTCAAAGGAACGTCGAAAATTATTGAGAAAAGCGTCAAAATATGTAATTCAAGACGGCCGATTATACAGGCGAGGATTTTCAATCCCACTACTCCGATGTGTAACTAAAGAAGAAGCCAAGACAATCTTAGCAGAGGTGCACGGAGGAGAATGTGGAGACCATTCAGGCGGTCAAACACTTGCAAAGAAAATTCTCCGATATGGGTATTTCTGGCCGGATATTAATCGAGATGCTGCAGCTTACTCCAGAAAGTGTGACAAATGCCAAAGATTTGCGAAAATCCCAAGAGCACCTTCCACCGAACTCACACAAATGGTCAGTCCATGGCCATTTGCTATCTGGGGGATAGACCTAATTGGACCATTACCTGTCGCCAAATCAGGGATTAAATATGCTATTGTCGCCGTTGACTATTTCACCAAATGGGCTGAAGCTGAACCTTTGGCCACCATCACTTCTAAAAAGATGATAAATTTTGTAACAAAGAATATCATTTGCAGATATGGTGTGCCACAGAAGATAATCACCGACAATGGCACTCAATTTGAAGGTGAAGAATTCCAGGATTTTTGCAAACGATTCAGAATTCGAAAAAGCTTCTCAGCAGTGGCTCATCCGCAGGCAAATGGGCAAGTGGAAGCAGTTAACAAGATCATCAAGTCAACTATCAAAAAGCAACTTGAAAAAGCAAAAGGTGGTTGGGTTGATAAGCTTCCATTAGCACTATGGGCGTACAGAACTACTCACAAAACTGCGACTGGGCACACTCCATTTTCACTGGCATACGGATCTGAGGCAATGATTCCGGTAGAAGTAGAAGTTCCTTCACATAGAAGAGTTCATTTCAATGAGACTGAAAATGAAAAACTGCAACTTGAAGCGCTTGATTTTCTTGATGAGAAAAGAGAGGAAGCTAGGCTCAGAGTTTCAGCTCATCAGCAGAGAATAGCCAGGCATTTCAATTCCAAAGTTCGCCAACGCAGCTTTGAAATCGGAGACTTGGTTTTGAAAAGGATCATGACAGCAACTG
Organism: Allium fistulosum; assembly: GCA_030737815.1. Taxonomy (NCBI): domain Eukaryota; kingdom Viridiplantae; phylum Streptophyta; class Magnoliopsida; order Asparagales; family Amaryllidaceae; genus Allium; species Allium fistulosum. The sequence goes on from CM060902.1 coordinate 428,068,447, forward strand.
GTGTGTTTGGGCCAAGCTGGGAAGGACCATATGTCATAGGCACTAAACTTCTTGATGGCACTTTCAAACTCATAACTGTTGGAGGAGATCCAATTCCAAGGGCCTGGAACAGCAACCATTTGCGTCCTTACTTTACTTGAAAAAGAGCTATGCTCAAGATTGTAAAATGATGATGAATGTATCGGTTGTATTTTGAAGCATTGTAAATCAGTATAAATGAATGAAAAGCTATAAAGTGGACGTAGGCCCGATTCTTGGCCGAACCACTATAAATCTTGTGTTCTTTACTATTTCATAATGCCTGATTTATTTCGATATATAAATACTTTAAATGTATCACTAAAATATCGATTCAAAATTGCAGGACATGATAACAAGACCTGCTCATCACAAAAATAAGCGACCTTTATAAATCAGCTATTGCACAAAAAATTCCAAACTCAAATCCTACACAAAGAAAACTTCACATAGAGAATTGGCAACTTCACTGGGACAAACCTTTGTTCACTAGTTGAGATTATCGTCATGAACGGGCATCCAACTAGATAACTCGCGTTTGTCTCGTAAAGTCATTCAACAGTGAAGTTTACTTTTTCAGATAAAGCAATGTACTTGCAAAAGAAAGGAACACGCGCTTGGAAACAATGATAAAGGATCGCAGATTGACGGATGATGATACAACATGAGTGGGCAAACAAAGAAGCAGATAAAGGGAGGTATGCCTCTCAACAGGAAGGCCGAGAGATCCACTAAAGGGACGCCTTCCCAACCGGAAGGAACAAGACCCTCGCTAACTGGTCGTGATGCATCCGACCAGATAGCGTAGGTCCGCCCCGTGGATCCACTCGCCCCTGAGACGCAACCAACCTGGCACACCAACCAACCAAAGCCCTCTAACGAGGCACGCCAATAAATGGGAGTGCTTTACTCAATCAAAAAGATCGGTGGGACTACCAAAGGGGCACCTTGTTAGTTAATTGCGATCGTTTGTGCAAACAAACATCCAATCAAGCAACTTGTGCTCACCCGTAGACCTCTGACCATGAGAAAGTAACTTCCAGGCAATCATAAGCCCTCTTCGGAGGCACAAGCCCTCTTCGGAGGCACAAGCCCTCTTCGGAGGCACAAGCCCTCTTCGGAGGCACAAGCCCTCTTCGGAGGCACAAGCCATCTTCGGAGGTAAAAGCCCTTTTCGGAGGCACATTTCACCAGGGTAAAAGTGCAAGATGCTTCTCTTCGGAGACCCACTTCACCCGAGTAGAAATACAAAAATTGCTTCTCTTCGGAGACCAAAATCAAGACTTCTTTGGAAGCACAAGACCTCTCCGAGGGCACAACAATAATCCACAAAGCATAATGCTACTCTTCGGAGTCCACATGCTACTCCTCAGAAAATACCGAGACAAAGCCCTCCTTAGAGGCACACTTCGATTCTTTCGCTTCACCGCGTAGGAGAATTCACTTCTCAAAAGTATGAAATGAACATTTCCGAAGGTTGAAGCGTAAAAGTTTATCCGAAAATGAGACACACTCCGTTTAAATAGAACAATTATTCCCTCAAGAACGGAATAGCTATTCTATGGAAAATAAGAGTACAGGTCTCGCTAAAAGCGAAGGATATTGTTATGCACTTGTGGTATAGGGGCAATATCATATGATACGGTTGCAACAATAAAAAGCAGTATTCAAGCAACATACCACAAGCACATAACAGTATCACGTGAAACAGATGTGGAATAAATGCATTCTCAAACGCAGACAAAAAGTTTGCACAAGTAAGAAGAATCGTTTGTTCTACACTTAAAATAAAAGATAGATTATTCTCACATACACAAGAGTTTGTACAAGTAAAATAATTGTTTTATTTAGTACTATGAAAATTCTTTACATACGCAGATGTCTCAAAAAGCAAAAGCGGGGACCGGTGCCCGCACAAACCCCGGTCAATACATGCAAAGAGCAGAAATAATAAGTAGAAAATTCAGCTTGATTATTCCTTCTTCTCACCACCCTTGGAGCTCTTTCCCGGCCTAATGATTAGCTTTTGAAGCCGTTGAGAGCGGGCAGGGACAGAAGGAGAAAGTGGTATAGCCGGATCAACTACTGCTTCCTCTTCAGTGGAAGTCTTCTTCTTTTTCCTTACAGCACGTTTCCCCTTCCTTTTTGAAGAAGACTCGCTCCCCGGAGTAGTCAGCAATGTCGAAAGCTTCGTATCGTCGTCAAGAGACCGCTGCGGGGTCTTCTCGGTGTCTTCAAAATCCTCCGCCTTCTGTTCCTGATAAGCAGCCGGATCATCCAAGCCTTGAAGAGCTTCGATTTTCTCTGCTTGTGATCCAGGTTGGGAAGCAGAGGGAGGAGTAATTTGGGAAGACAAAGGAACGGCAATCGAAGGAGTGGAAGCTTGTGTTGTGCTTGGTGCCTCCGCTGTAGAAGAAAAGAAGTTAAAATCAGCATCCCCCGAAAATAAAGAAGGCATCGATTCATCAAAGTTTAAGTAACATGTAAGAAGATCGTCGAATTCGGCTAAGTCAAATGACTGGTTCATTAGACCCGAGAAGATGCCAAGAGTACCTGGAGGAGTTGGCTTTACAAGATCCACCTCGAACTTCTCGGCTTCAATATCATCCAGCGCCTCATCTTCAGTAGGAGTAGTTGCAGTCTCCTGGGAAACTTTGGCTAAATGTAGAGAATGAGGGCTGGAATCTATAATATTAACGTCAGCTGAAGTGGAAGTTTGGACGGGGGCAGTCAAAGGAGCTTCTTCTTTTGGAGGCTCTTCTCCCACTGTTTCAGCTCGTGCTTTGGCAAGTAGCTCTTTCCCCTTAACAAGAGCGGCGCGATCCTCATCATTGAGATAGCGCTCCTCAAGTTCCAGTTCGTTATAGCCAGCCCCGCCAAGCATATCCATCGCGACTTCCCACACTTCAGCCAATGTAATTTCATATTCGGGACCAAGAAAAGAGAGGCTCCCACGACCCAGAACGCTGTGTAAATAAAAGTCAAATAAGGTAGAGCTGACGTCTGCTTTCGTCGCCTCATGTGATTGCTCAGCCGCTTCCTTTTCAGCAACGGCAGCGATCCGGCCGGCGGCAGCCTCATCACGCTCTGCCTCAACTTTAGCAAGTCGAGACTTTAGTAACTCAATCTCCATGTTCTGGGAGGTGACCTTTTCCCGCAGTTCGGCGTTTTCTGTGCGGTACTTCTCTTTAACGTGCTGTTCGGCGGCAAGCTTCATTTCTACATCTCTTTGTGCAGCATGTGCGTCCCGCACTTGCTTCTGGAAGACTTCTTCTTTTTGAGTAAATGATGCAGAAGAAGAAGCGAGATTTTCCTTAAGCTGCTTAACTTCAGACGCAAGCTTTGCATTGTCATCTGCAATACTCGTCATTTCCGCGTCATGCTGCTTGCGCCATTTGTCCCATTCTGCCTTATCATTCTCCATCGTCATCATCGCCTCAAGGTTAAGATGGTTGACCCTTTGGAGTTCATCGACCAGCTTCTACCACTGTGACATCCTCTCGATGTTAAGTCTGACCGCATCAAGACTGCTAAGCATGTCTGATTTATCAATCGGAACAATGTCCAGGTCAAAGCGTACCCCTTTTAGGCACCAATTCGGGAAACGGCTCTGGAGTGTTGGGGGACCGTCCTTGACTTGATATTGCGGTCTGTTAATGATAGTCTGAATGTCAGATTTCTTCAGAGGAGGAGAGCTAGCTAGGACATCAGAAGGAATGGGAGCGTTAGTTTTCTCAGAAATCTCAGACGTGTCAATCGTTTAGATCGTTTGCTCGGTTCATCGACAATCTGAGTTTTTCCCTTATCATCATAAGACTTCCGCTTATGAGAATAGTCACTCCTGTGCGAAGAGTCGTATCGCTCAGCATCTTTCCTTCTTTGCCACTGATCGTAATCCCGCTTCTCCTGGGCTTTCCTTCGAGCCCTCTCTTCATCTGTTTCCTTTGGAGTATCAAGGTACTTCCTAAAGTCATAGGTGCCGCGGCCTCCACGGTACTTGAATGAGTCATAATATGAACCTGTGCGTCCCATTGGAGAACCTGAAAGCAGAAGAAGGGTAGAATTTAGAAATTTCCAGGAAAAAGAGGATAAATGCTTATAAGTGCTAAAAAGTCCTAAGTGTGTGTGGCGTGCAAACTACATGCGTCAAATTACAGACCACGCTTCGGTGTGGAAACAGGGACGATTGGCGTAGTAGGCATTTGGGTTTGTTTAAGGGTAGAAGTTGCCTCGACAACGGGAGAAGTCGCTTTTTGACTGCTATCCCCGAAAAGCTCTTGGGAAGTTATCATAATGTCACTCAAGACATCAAAGGTATCGTCACCCAAGTGTTCAGCAGATTTCTCTTTCTCAAGTTCCACATCAATTGATTTTTCAGAAGCTCGAGGATTCTCTTCTTCCTCAATAATTGGGGGAAGTGCCGACTTGCCAGCCAACCCTACAACATCAGTGGATCCAGAGCACTTTATCAAAGCAGAATCCAGGGCAGGTGTTTTTGAAGCAGCTTCTTCCGCAAAAACCGGGGCATTTGACGCCTCTGCTTGAGAATCCAAAGCATCCGATGTTTCTGCATCAGAGCTAGGAATTTCATGAACTCGAGTCGACCTGGAAGGGTGCAGAAGCCCAAATTGGTGCAGAAGCTCATCATCTAATAGAAATTGGATGCTCCTCTCCTCTACAGGCACCGCCATAAGCCTCTCGAAAGTCACCTTGTGACTGAGATTTTTGGAAGGAGGAGGAAGTGCTGAAAAGGAAAAAAGAGCGAAGTTAGCACTTGATAATCCGAACTTCGGTAAATTTTGAAAGAACGTAAGAAACAAATGCAAGTGATCTTACTCCCTATTCTCCAAATAGCATAAAACCCAGGAGGACAGCGGACATAAAAGAACGGGCTCAGGAAACTGTGAACACTTTCAGGAAGACCGGTGATCAACTTACGATTCCTCGCACTCTTTACGACTATGATGGAGGGATGGTCTTTATTCTTGGCAAAAGTACAAAGATAGCGAATTTCTCCGAAGGTAGGGAAGCGGCTCAGTGTTCTCCTGAAAAGCACGCATAGTCCCAGCAAGATGGCGTAGCCATTGGGATGTAACTGGAAAGGGGAAATAGATAGTTGGAGAAGAAGTTCTCGAATGCAGTCATTGAATGGGGGGATAGCTCCGCTCAAGCACATTTGGCGGTTAACTGCGACAAAGCCACGGGGCGGTCTGTCAGCAGTATCATTCATTTCGGGAAGCAGAGCATCAGCCTCAACAATGCCAAACTGGATGCATAGTTGACGAAAGGCTTTATGGCTCAAAGTAGTAGGAGTCCTCTCTGGAGGATCGTTCAGCGGGATAGCAACTGGAAACACATCTTCAGCTTGCTCTGTTCCTTCTTGTGGAGAAGACATTCTACACAATCAGCTGAATGTTCAAATGTGAAGGTGCACGTTCCCTAAAAGTGTGAAGTGTTGTGCAAAAAACTAATGAAAATAAACGACAAGCATAACGGGAATTAAATTAGTTGACAGTCAATCGATTACAAAATTTCAGAACTTGTCAATGATCAAGTGCAGTGTTAATACAGACAAGTCAGTTTCACTTGACTATTACGATTTTGTTTTAATACTTCACTTGAATTAGTTATTGTACAACATCTCGTTCATATTCATTTAATTTAACTTTCTCGTTATCAACTAATCCGTCACTCGATGTGGGCAGTCGGTGATAGTATATTCGTCCCAGTATTCAGTGAATGTTGTATTAAGCAGGATTGTTAGTTTGCAAAATTGAAGCAATGTGTAAAATGCATGCAACACAGTTCATAGTTCAACAGTTCACAGTTCACAGTTCATAGTTCAACAGCTCGAAGTTCGGGCACAGTTCAAAAATCATCTGTTGGGTGGCCGAAAGTCTAAGTCCTAACTCGGTGACGACCTAAGGAAGGTTCCCTATGAGTCAAAGCCAGGAATCCTCCAAGTCCTAACTCGGTGACGACCTAAGGAAGGTTCCCTATGAGTCAAAGCCAGGAATCCTCCAAGTCCTAACTCGGTGACGACCTAAGGAAGGTTCCCTATGAGTCAAAGCCAGGAATCCTCCAAGTCCTAACTCGGTGACGACCTAAGGAAGGTTCCCCATGAGTCAAAGCCAGGAATCCTCTAAGTCCTAACTCGGAGGCGACACAAAACCTAGGTCGCATGAAACTGCTAAGTCGGCTCCGGCTTAAGTCATGAAAGTCACTGGATCGCGTAAAATCCCTAGGTCGTGACCGAGCCAATACCTCGACTAATTTTCTTCCCTAATTCTTAACCCGTTAACCCAATAGCCTCACAGTCAACAACGATCCTCATTCCATCACACCATTGGACCACCCAAGGAGCCAATTCAAGTCGAATCAAATTTGCTGCGAATCCAATGTATTACTGCCCTATTACGATTACAACACGGTCGATGGCGATTGACGAACAATCAAAAAGTTATGCACAATGAATCGCAGCATCTAAACACAAATGGAAGTCAAAAACTGGGAGTTATCGATTCGACAGCGAGCATGGGTGAACGATGACCAGATCGACTTACGAAGTATAACAAGAAGATGATCGGCGATTGGATGGTTGGAGTTTGTCTCTGAGAGCTCTAAAAGTGCTTCAATGGAAGATTCGAGAAAAGGAACAGATGAGGAAGAGGAAGAAGGATGCAACTATTTATATGCTGGAAGGCGAGTCGACTTGCACGGTGTACGACCTAAGGCATTTGTTAAGTCGGCACCGACCTAACCAAAGAATTAAAAGAATCGAAGCATACGACCTATGGCTTAGGCATATACTTCGAGGGGCAAATGTTAATCCCCTTTTCGACTCACGACCTAAGAAAGTATGCCGAGTTAAAGTGCTTGCCGACCTAAGAAAGCACGCCGAGTTAAGGTGCTTGCCGACCTAAGAAAGTATGCCGAGTTAAGGTGCTTGCCGACCTAAGAAAGCATGCCGAGTTAAGGTGCTTGCCGACCTAAGAAAGCATGCCGAGTTAAGGTGCTTGCCGACCTAAGAAAGTATGCCGAGTTAAGGTGTTTGCCGACCTAAAAAAGCATGCCGAGTTAAGGTGCTTGCCGACCTAAGAAAGTATGCCGAGTTAAGGTGCTTGCCGACCTAAGAAAGCATGCCGAGTTAAGGTGCTTGCCGACCTAAGAAGTATGCCGAGTTAAGGTGCTTGCCGACTTAAGAAAGAAGACGACCTAACAATTTGAAGGCGTAACCGACTTAAGGAAAGCTCCGAGTTAACAAGATCTCCGACTTAACAGGCTACGACCTAAGGAGAGATCTGACCCAACAGTTGCCGATCTAACTACTGAGAAGAGCTGCCGACTTAAGAGGTGTGCCGAGTTAGGAGCCTGCCGACTTAAGGTAATCTGTGACTCAAGGGCTACGACCTAAGGAAGATTCCGAGTTATGAAAGGCTCCGACTTAAGAAGGTTCCGACCTAAGCCTATTCCTTAACTCGCCACCGACCTAAGCCTATTCCTTAACTCGCCACCGACCTAAGCCTATTCCTTAACTCATCACCGATCTACCATAGGTCGGCAGACGACTTAAATACTTAGAGAAAATTCCTGAGTCCAGATCAGCTCCTATAAATACCCCACCACTTCCAACATGAAGAGGACTTTTGGCAATTCATTTCTAAAGCGCCGTTACTCTGTCGAACTCTCCAATCATTCAGAAAACAAGGATCCTTCAAGCATTCAAGACACTACAACAAACTTCGAGAGAAATTCTTAACATCCGACATGGATTCATCGAGCTTCATCGCCGAAGATTGAGCTAGTAGTCAAGATTGCTTCTTGTGATCGAGTTGTATTGTTTTCATAGAAGATTTGTATCAATTTGTAACCAGATTCAATAATAAAGAGATTCAAAGTGGACGTAGGCTAAATCTCAAGCCGAACCACTATAAATTGCTGTCTTTTACTGCATTTCTGCTATTTTTCTGCTTGATTTCCGTTCCCGTTACACGGGTGGTGCTTTCACGATCTTACTACACACACCGGGTGTTGGCGTTCACATTTTGACGTTAACAAAGAGTACCAAAGATAAGAAAAAATCTCATGAGTCTTTCACAATTTGCAAAAGATAATAATGTATATTTTGAATTATATCCTAATTATTGTCTAGTTAAAGACATACTAACTAAGAAAATTCTCTTGCAGGGTGATGCAGTCAGAGGATTATACAGATTCAATCTAATAAACTGTAGCAATTCTGAAAGAAAACAAAAATGTTGTAACATGGTTGAAATTTCCCAACCAGAAAGAAATGGAAGTGTATTTGATCTATAGCATTATAACTTGGCCACCCAAATACAAGAGTAGTCAAACAAGTACTTAGTGAAAATAAAATTGTGTTTGATGATATTTCTTTACCTTATGTTTGCACATACCATCAAATGCGCAAAAGCCATAAATTAGCATTTAATGATTCATTAACTAAGTATTCAAAGCCTTTAGAATTAGTTGCTACTGATCTATGGAGTCAGGCCCCAACTTGTTCGAACTATGGATATAGATATTATATATCATTTATTGATGCATTGAGACTACCCACATTTCGCGAGGTTTAAGTCGACAATAAACCACACATATCCAACTACAATAACCCGAAACACAGATAATCAATGGGGTTTTATTAAGAAAAATAAGAAAAGAAGAAAACAACATAGAATCTCGAGGCAGAATGACAAAATATAATAATCAAATAAACAGTTCATGAAGCTGTTTATACTATACATTTGAATACTTTTACAACATCAATCAGAGTTATACATATAACAGAGACAAAATAAAACAATGCAGCAGAACAACATGATGCAGGGGAATAATACTAGTAATATAATATACCAAACCTTTATCTCCGTCCTCCAGAATAAATGATCTTCAATGCACTGAAAACTAAGGACTGACCCGAGCATAAAGTAAAACAATACACTCGAGTCAGAACTAAAATATTCTTATGTAATTCAAATCAATATCACATATAACAGGAGTATAATAGCATCAAAGATGTTTACGGAGTTTTACATCTCCTATCCAGTGTATAACTTGTGTGCAATAACTCAAGAGACATTACGGGATTTTCCATCTCTTAAGAATCCATCAAAATATCTATATATAGTAGAATACATTTTATATGTAATGTCTAATCAATAAGATAAATATTTTTCCTAGCATTAAGGCTTTACGTTAATCCCCATTAACGCGTTTATAAGCATTGTCGTACAATTTTCATATAACACAACTAGTAGAACGTCGGTAAAGAGGGATGCACCGTGATATGACAACACTAAACCAAACTCGTAGTGGTCTCGTATAAGGATAAAAGTATGACAAGGCACGTGAGGCAATGCCCAAGGTAGTATGCTACCGTTCGAGTCGCCAGGCTGGTGGTAACACATCACCGCAATGACCGCCCACCACATCCACCCACCCTATATCGAGTCAAAGGGAGGTTGTCCCAAATCAAGGTGCACCAATCAAAACCAACAACAAAGGTAATAGTATGGACCGAGTCCATAAGAATAATCGAAGAACAGGTGTCCGCTAAGGGTAGCTAGCCCACTTGGCCTGGTTCAAGCCATCCTGCTTTAGTCATTTCAAATTGACACAAGTGTCGGGGCTATCCATCATCGTTCTCTTTCTTCAAATCCAGCAAACGTACATCAAATCCAACAACGTTATTCTGGAGTCTCATCCACGTACACAATTGTTAAAGTGGTTCCAATATTGATAGAGAGTATGCCAATAATCGACCCCGGTCTCTTTTACAAACGAATGTCATTTTAGACACCGGTTGGTTCTTTTACATTTTGAAAATGATTCATACTTGATATCAAAGTATCATACCCACTTCAAAATATCATTCATTTCAAAATTATCATATTCACTTTGAAATCAATTTCATTTCAAAATCATCTTATTCATTTCGAAATCAATTTATTCACTTCGAAGTCAATTTCATTTCAAAATCATTTTTCTCACTTCGAAATCAATTTCATTTCAAAATCATTTCGAATTTTGACTTAGGTTATAACTTCATTTTAACCACATTCGTATTTAAATCAACGATTTAAATATAAACAGTTCCCAACTTAAACAGTTTGAATTTTTTGAAAATAGTTTGAATAGTTAAAATAGTTTAAATAGTCAAAATAGTTTGAATAGTTAAGATAGTTTGAATAGTTAAAATAGTTTAGACAGTAAAATAGGTTATATATTAAATGATTTGAAAATTAAAAAAGATGAATTTTAAAACAGTTTATAGTAACATAGTTTATAGTGAAAATAGTTTCAAATTTAAACTATTTCTTTCCATTTCCAATAAAACTGGACTCAGGTCCAAATTTCAATCAAACTTATTTAGTTTTAAATCTTCCAATTCAAATCACCTTCGATCTCAAATAAATTTAAATCGACTCAATTTCGATTTCAATTCAAATCGATTTCGATTTCAATTGAATTAACTTTAATTTCGAAATGTTCAACGATTTGATTCATTGGTTTTAATTTCAATTCAATTCTTATTTTAAACCATTTCAATTTGTATAAATTTCAAGTCCAATTTCAATTTACCGATTTAAATCACTTAAATCATATTAAACTTCAATGTTCAATTTAAGGTTCAAATCTTTAAAATAATTAAATTCTAAGCCCATATTTGAAATATTGATTTAAAACACCTTTCCCTAGGTAAATTCCACAGTTCGAATAAAAGTTCAAATCCTTTAGAACAAATCAATTTCCATAATTCAAATCATATTTCAATTATAACTTCAAATTCCAAATTAAATTCTTTAAAACAATTTCTTTTAACTAATTTTAAATTCAACATTTCAAAACTCAAATTCGAAATTAATTCAATCTTTATAAATTCAATTTTTATTTCTTTTAAAAAAATCATTTAAATAGATTCAAATTCAAGAATTTAAAACCATTTAATTTAATCAATCTGGTGACCGTATATAATTTTCTATCCTATGGCCAAGTGATCAATTATTTCAATTTTAATTGCAGGGATGGATATATATCGTTTCAGTCCAAAATAAATGTCATAGGTATATATCATTTCAAACTATTTCTTAATTTATTTGAATATAATTCAAATAACAGTTTTATATGCTGTCAAATAATATACAAGATGATAACAGGGATATATCAAAATAAATAAACACCCAGTCAACCAATATATCAACTAATATGCATCCATCACAATCAACATCCAAACAGTCAATATAACACAATCGTTAACTGGTTATCAATAATCGGGAGTTTAACTAGCAGTTTAATTCCAATTTCAATTTAACTGTTAAAATTCAAAATTTCTAACATGTCGATTTCTATGTCGATTTTCATGTCAGTTAAATTACCAAACAACAATGAATCAAATTAAATCATTTCATGATTTCAATTTAACGAACATCAGAAATATTTTAGTATTCATGAGCAGGTTTAATCACTCACTTTTATTTGAAACTGAAATTTGTTTAGATTCAAATAAATACGAATCCAACTCTATGCCATAGCCTTCGTCGATGCGATCACAACACGACTCGTTTCGCTCAAATCCGACCTCGTATGAAAAAGTTACGAATTAATTAAATTTCGATTTAAATTAAAATTTAATTAACATAATTAACTTAAACATTTAAACTTATAACCTATCTTTCTTCCTACTGTTCACGCGCATTTCCAGGCTCACGCCTCCTTCCCAACCGAACGCGATTTTTGTTTTTTCGTTTTTGTTCGAATCTCGATCGCGCCACCAACCAAGACACGCTGCCGACCACCCACACGTTGCCGCTCCGCCTCGACCGCCGCTCCACCCTCCTGCGTGTGCATACGCGCGAAAAACCCCACGAAACCCAAAAAAACTACAGTCAAACGCGAGTGAATCTCGGCCACGTCGAGCGACGATTCGACAATCCAACCGTTGGTTAAGCTCGTATGGTTATTCTCTACATCTCTCTAGTTGAAGTCGAAGCCTAATCCGATCCATAGAGGCTCCAATCGATGATGGCCATTGGATTTGGAGTATTAATGGCATTTGAGATTTCATTTTAGGGTCAGGTTTTGTAACGACCCAGAATTTTGAACGAATTAAATTGAGAATATTTAATTTATTTTAAATATTCGAACGATAATTTGATTTGAATCTCGATATAACTCTGATTTTTTTTCGAATAAACGTTAAAATTTAATCTGTTGAATGTTGAATAAAATTTCGAATCTTCAGTTTAAGCTGAAGAAAAATATTTCGAAAACTTTTAAAATTCGTATTGATAATTCTGAAGATAACAGAAACTTCATAATTTAATTTCAGACTGCTTTGGTCAGTTCTGGAATTTATATCGTTCGAACCGATATTTAAAAATAGCCGTCCAAGGCGCAGTCTCGGAATTCGATGAAACCAGTTCCATTGGGTCCGTAATATTGTATTATTATCGGATTTCAAATTTCGTATTATTCGAAGTTGTTACGTGACTGTACGATATGCAAACGCATCAGGATAAAATCAAATTCAAATTCATTTTTAATTTAAATTATTGGTCAACTCAGCCACCCTACTGCTTACTTTGTCTCCTGCCTTTTCCAAGCACGTACGCATCTTGTCCCTTTTATTTCGTTCACAGCAGAACACTTCATCATTTCGTTGAAAAGAAAATAATGGCCGAATAGAAATCTTTCGTTCGAAAATAAATATCAAACTACCCCTTCCTTTCAATTCCAAACGAGAAACAGAACTGAGACCTTCCTCTCAGAAGAAAATCAAATCGAACGAAACATTTCCTTCGTTCTCCTCCTCTCCTCTATTATCAAATTCGAACCCCTTACCCTACGTCTCCAATTCAATCGCGAGGCGTGCCTAGGGTTTCGCGATTTGTGGAGGATGTCGATTTCGTGGTCGAGAAAAAGGGGGGCACTTGCGTTCAGGCGACGCGTACGGTGGCACCAAGGGAGTCGAGCTGGGAAGTCGCGAACGAAGGGGAGGCGATGGGAGGATTCGCGTGGCCATTAGTGGAGGCGCGTGCTCGCGCGGGGTTGGGTGGCGATTGATAGCAGGCTCGGCAACTCTTATGGCCAGCGAGATGTTGGAAATCGTTGGTACAGATTTTGACAGCGATATGGTGAAGGTGGCTTTGTTCGACGTGAAGCTTGGGAAGGTTGCGATTCAGGGGGTGGAAGGTGGTAGTCGCGAGATCAAGTGATGGCGACGATGTCACGACGTTCGATGGGGGACTGCGATGTCGAGCGTGAGACAGTGGATTCGTACTCATGGCAGTAGCGACAGTAGAGGGTTCGATCGAGCCTGGGTTGACTCGATTAGCAGTGAGGTATAATTATCAATCTTTTTTCAAAATTTAAATTTTTATGTTAAGGAGATTAAATTAATATTTAGGTTGTTAAAAACAATTTATTTCTTCAATGAATAAGTCTATTTATATTTATACAGTAAAGTATAAATATAGTTTTTTTCCTTTTACAGTAAAATAGAAGATTACTTTATATTGATAAAGTTTGAAAAAGAAAATTTTAAAACTATTTCTGCCTTAAAAATATATATACATGAAAGAGATTTTTTTTTTTTTTGGAATTGAATAAAAATATGGTTATGCAGAAATACATATACAGATTGAATTTTGAGTAAGAGAAAATGAATTGCTTAACTATATATATATATATGAATTTAATTGTTTTCAGATTTTGAGTTGTGGAAAAAAAAAAGAGATATAAAATATTTTATTTTTACTGTATAAAACAGGAAGGAAATAGTACTAAAAGATGTAAAAAGAAATTCTGTTTTAAAATTTTACAGTAAGCTAAGTTTTGGTTTGAAAAAGGAAGTTAGCTTGAAAATTTAATTATTTGAGTAAATAAAATCAAAAGGGAAATTGGTTGTTCGATTTATTTCGAATATTAACAAAACGTATAATTATTTATACAAGGTTAAAGTCGAGAAAACAATCTGGAATGGGAAAATGGGACGGCAAAATAAAAGCTAAGGTGAGATTTTTCTCACTCAAAAATGAAAGTGGAATTTTCAGTTATTTATTGATGATTGCTATTGAATGTGATATTAGATATAGTAGGATATATCTATATATATATCAATATATACATATTGGCATATGTATATATTGGATTGATGATTTCCCGCCTCGTATAGCGGATGAGACCCTATTGCGCCGTTAGTAAGCGGATTTATAAAAACCTATATACCGCGATAATTCCGTACTGGAGCGGAATTGGTATTGTGCTAACATCTTTGGATGCAGGGAAACAGGTTGGAGGGATCCAACTGGACCCCTCACATTGATTGAATTTATTTCTACTGTGATGTGATAATCTGTGAATGATTATTGTTGTCATTGAATTGATATCTGGAAATTGTTTGAAAAGCTAAAATTTAGCTGAAGGGATGTTTTGACATCATTGGATTCCAAAAATAAACGAAATTGAATTTTTGAAATCAAAGTAGAAATGTCTAAGTGAATCAATTTTTGAAATTGAATAAATTTTGAAGAAAGAAAATTTTAAAGTATAAAAAGTTAATTTTTTATAACCTTATCGAATTTATTCCAGAATCAAGTGAAAATGTTAAATAAATGGATTTCGTAAAATAGTGATTATAAATTTGAAGAATCCATTTAAAAACAGGATATTGAATAATTTGAAAAGAATAAGGAATTTATTTTAGTAGTGAAAATAAATTTAGAAATCAATTTGTAATTGATTTGGAATTGAAGTAGAATTAGAAATAAATTTGAAATTTGATTTTAGATTTAAAAGCGAATATTTGGAAAATGAATCCAATTGAAATAAAGGAATGTGAATTTAAAATGGAAACGATGTTAAAATGATTTATAAAGGAATAAACTTTACAGTTGTAAAGTTTTAAAAGAACGATTTTTGAAAGTAAAGGAATTATAAGTTATTAACTTATAATATGGATTGTTGGTATAAAGTTTGAGGTACGAATCGAATTGTGAATAAAATGAGATTTATAAATTGAAGCTTTATAAATAGAAATAGAATCTATAAAAGCGCTTATAAATTCGGAATAGATTGAATGTGATAAATTTAATATAGAAGATTATTTAAGAAGATATATTTACGATTTTGAATAGCGAATTTTTATTGAAATAAAAATGTGTAGAAATGATTAAAATGGGGTATCGTGAATTTTATTCACGATTTTGGACAGTGAATATATTGTTAAGTAAAATGGATTCATTTTTGAAGATGTAGTAATATTTTAAAAATGAAGTTAAACATTTTAAAGGTATTTTAAAATGTATTATGAATCGAAAGCATAGATTTCAACACTTGTTGTTGAAATAGACGTTTTCGAGGAATTTAAGGAAATGGTGGACTATAACACTGTTGTTATAGTAAATGATTTCCGAAAGGAAATGTTTTTATCTAGTATTGGGATTTACATATCTATCTTAATTTCGAATCCCTATACTAGTGATTTTGAGTCGTCGTAACGATGTTTTACGTAACATTCGTTTTGACTCGAATTGATGTTGTTATAGAAAATAGATTTCCTTAAAGAATGAAATATATACTTAATTTGATTTTAAGTATATCAAGTATTTTCAAATGTTGAAAATAAAAGATTTGTGAAACACTTATTGTTAAATAAGTATGGAATGTTTTCCAAAATGAAGTGAAACGTTTTGAGAATTTATCTTTTTAAAGATAAATTGAAATTTAATATTTGAAAACGATTGAAAATTGTATATCAGTAGATATTTTGAAAGATATAAATTCACTATGGAATTTATAAAAGAAAGCGAAGTCGTTTGAAAATAAATATTGATTTATTTTGAAGTGTGGAAAATTGATTTGAAATTGTTTTCAAATGTTAAGTGTGGAAATTTTATATCTAGTAAAGATATTTTTGAAGATGAAATAATTTGGGAAATTATTTGGAATCTGGTGATGTTGCGCATCTTTATTGATAGTTAAATAACCGACTATCAATAATTACCTTTAGATAGGTATTTGTTGTGAATTGGATGAATTTGAATGCCACACTTATTTTTGAATAATCGCTCACTATTCGGGTTAACCGGGAAAGGACCATGGGGTCGTATAACCCATTCCGAATATGTGATACGTCGTTATGAATCGCATTTGAAGACCGGTGTTGAAGACCGGATATTTTTGAAAACGGAAGGATTACCGTCGAGTTACTCTACATCGGCTGATCTCCGATTTAGAGGTTTTATCACCCTTAGTGACGGAAAGTCCTGACGTGATTGAAAATTATCCGGATATGCAAGGGCTTCGTGAGAAGTGCCTTCGGTTCTGTTCGATCCCGGAACAGACTTGTATGGATGTGTGTCTGACGTTACACTTTGAGATGTAAAGCTGATTTCTTTCAAATACATTTCTGTTGGTGGCGGAGAATTTATTCTCTTAGCTTAACACCCTTCTCTGAGACGTACGAGCTCAGAGGTTATGTAATTGAAATTTATCAGCGATATATCCCAATTTGGTAACGTGGCATACTGAGTGTTGCTGTGAAATGATCAGTGTTTGATCATTTGTGATATGATCATTTGTTTGATCTTATATCTTTGTGATCATAGGTTGATCATTTTGTTTGACCCGAAGCAGGGCTTTTTGAGAAAGCGTAGCTTTGTGGACGAGACTTCATCGAGCCTCACACCCCGGAAATGGTCGAAACAGGAAGGATGCAGCAAGGTTCTAGGGAGTAGCGCCCCTTAGTGTATGTCATTCCTTCTGGATAAAGGTGGTATCATGGTATGGAGCCCAGATACTTAACCTCTGTGGTTACTGCATTATTATTATCTATGTGGTTTGTTGCGAATCGGGGATCCTCGGGAAGATCGGTGACGATCGGGGGATGGCATACGCGTGTCAGTAGTTACCTATTTTTGCAGAGGTAACCCGGCCTTGTGTTGGCAGAGATCTAACCGTAATGTTAGGTTATTTCTCGGGTCGTCTATTCCAGGGACGTACCCATCGTGGAAAAGGAAGTTCCTTAGCCTGACCATTTGTTGGAAATCCAAAGAAACAATACGTGACTTGTACGGTATTAGTTGTAGAACCTGCCATTCACTTATGGTGGCGCCCCACTGTTTGGATGGTAGCTATAGTAGGCATACGATACTGGTCGTATGTTGGCTAAGATTAATATTATACTTTCAAAATGTTTTCTACACTATGCACTAATAATAATATCAAAAATGATTTGATTTTGCGTAGTAAGCATCTTTGACTATCATAAGAAGAAATCTCCTCCAATTCTGCGTTTGCATTGTGTGTGTGGCGGGAGGTCTTATGGTAGTTTCATTTTCCAAAAGCATTGCGAATTGACTTTAAAATTCTCTGCTATTTATTTTAAAGATAAATAACTGTTTTACGATCTCACACCAGTCACCATGACTGACTCGGAGTTTATTGTTCCCTTCTAAACTCTGGGTGCCCACAAATTTCCACACGGGCAGCCTAGAGTTATATTATCAGGATATTCTGGATATTCTGGAGCTTGGAGATAAGCTGGAGGTCGAGACGTAGTATTTGTATCTGATAGTATTTATTCCGCTGTGTATTCTGTATGAGGACAAGTTTATAAAACTGTCCATTTGTTGTATATTGACTCTGATGATTGATGTATGTATAAACTGATATAGTTCTTTGTTTTAAAAGACTAGTGTTTATCTATTATATATTGTTCCGCTGCGATATGTGAGATTCTGATATTGTCTCTGTTTCTGATGTTGATGTTGTTGTTCTTCTTTCTTTTTCTTCTTTTCTTCTTCTTCTACCTATTTTTTTTTTCTTAAAACCCTCACTCTTGGAGTTTCCGGCACTCGATTGCTCGGCAGTCGATAAAGTGAGTATCGATGTTGAATTTTCGAAAGTCGAAAAATTTTCGGGATGTGACAAGTGGTATCAGAGCATATGGTTAAGCGACAACCCTGCTCTGTTGGGTGTTACTCATTAGAGATAGAGTCAGTAGTACTCTAGAATGAGTTGAGTGTAATAATAGATATGAGCGCGTATTTGTTATTTGAATATAAAATTGTTTTGTATTGTGTTGACTTATCGGTTGACTGTTTATGGATTCTGGTCGGTGCAGTCTAGCTAACTGTAATCGATAGGGGTTTCTAAACTCTTAAACAAGATAAACCGACACAGTATTGATTTTAAAATGGGGTAAATGAAATAATTTTACCCAAACTATTTTGTATAGAAAAGAAATGTTTTCTATGAATTACTATAGTATATGGTTGCATGGTTGTTAGAAGTGATAATATTAATCCATCATCATTGAAATTGAATAAGAAATTAAAAATCGTAACTCCAAAGTTAAGAAATTAATTCACATATAAATGAAATTTAAGAATGTAAATTATAAATGTGAATTGTAATTTAAAACGGGATTCCAGAGAAGTATTTGGAAATGTTTTAAAAAGAATTTGAAATTTTGGAGATTTGGAAAGATTTAAATTCTTTTTGGTTTGAAAATAATTTTTCCAAGGATTTGATGTTGTGGAAAATTGTTTTAGAGAGATGAAAGCTCTAAACTCTTTTCGGTCGCTGGAAAATAATTCCGATGATGATCGCGACATCACCGGTGTTCATTTTCGGGTTTCCAAAAGAGGAATTGCTGCCAAATTGTTTTAAATAGGAAAGTGTTTGAAAATTTGGGTTTTTGTTTTGGAAATTCAAATGGAATTTGAATTGTTTTCAAATGGTTTTGAAAAAGTGGAAACGACTCTGGAATCCTATTTAAAATACTTACGAAATATTAATAAGTTAATAACTTATAGAATATTTGAATTTTGATTTGAATGAAATTCAAAGTGAAAACGAATGAATTAGAGAATGAATGAATAAATTGCGATTGCAAGTGCCAGAAAATGAAATTGAAAGTTGAAAATTCATTTCGAATTCGTAAGCAAATGAATTGAATTGAGTAATGAAAATTGAAAGGTGGATTAAAAATTCATATGTTATTGGAAATTCAGTTTAATATAAGTGGTTATAAACAAAAATAGTGAATTGAATTCGAATGAGAAATTGAAATGTGAAATGTAATTCAAATGAAATTTGAAATGAAAAATTGAACGGATATGAATTCATTTTGTTTAAAAACGAATGTAACTTCAATAGTAAGCTAGAAATGTATAAGCAGTTTATATTGAAAATTTTGTAACAAAATGGTTTGTATGTATGTAACTAGATATTATGGCTAGTAGATATACAGGTATTGTAAAGGAATTGGAATTTTGATTTTCGAAGATAATTTGAATTTCTCGAAAAAGGTATGTATTTGAGTTTTAATATGAGTTTTTGATGATTTCTCTCTAGCAGTTTGGCTTTTTCTTTTTCTTTTTGAAATCTGAGAGTCCGTATGGACGTTTTGTAGTCGTACCGTATTAGCCGCGCAAAGGAGACGCTGGCGAAATTTTTCGGAAATTTAGGGCGTTAGAAAATTTTTGAGAAATTTTGAAAATTTAAATTTGAAATTTGAATTTAAATTTGAATTGAAGTCAAGCAATGTTGTTTGAAACCTATAATTGAAGTTGGAAAATTAGTTTAATAATAACGAATCTTTAGTAGAAGATTTGTTTTGAAAATTGATAAAACTATTTGGATTGTGAAAAATAGTAGACGAGTTAAGGACCTTTCTTTCCAACTTGTAATTTCGAGGACGAAATTCTTTTAAGGGGGGAAGTCTGTAACGACCCAGAATTTTGAACGAATTAAATTGAGAATATTTAATTTATTTTAAATATTCGAACGATAATTTGATTTGAATCTCGATATAACTCTGATTTTTTTTCGAATAAACGTTAAAATTTAATCTGTTGAATGTTGAATAAAATTTCGAATCTTCAGTTTAAGCTGAAGAAAAATATTTCGAAAACTTTTAAAATTCGTATTGATAATTCTGAAGATAACAGAAACTTCATAATTTAATTTCAGACTGCTTTGGTCAGTTCTGGAATTTATATCGTTCGAACCGATATTTAAAAATAGCCGTCCAAGGCGCAGTCTCGGAATTCGATGAAACCAGTTCCATTGGGTCCGTAATATTGTATTATTATCGGATTTCAAATTTCGTATTATTCGAAGTTGTTACGTGACTGTACGATATGCAAACGCATCAGGATAAAATCAAATTCAAATTCATTTTTAATTTAAATTATTGGTCAACTCAGCCACCCTACTGCTTACTTTGTCTCCTGCCTTTTCCAAGCACGTACGCATCTTGTCCCTTTTATTTCGTTCACAGCAGAACACTTCATCATTTCGTTGAAAAGAAAATAATGGCCGAATAGAAATCTTTCGTTCGAAAATAAATATCAAACTACCCCTTCCTTTCAATTCCAAACGAGAAACAGAACTGAGACCTTCCTCTCAGAAGAAAATCAAATCGAACGAAACATTTCCTTCGTTCTCCTCCTCTCCTCTATTATCAAATTCGAACCCCTTACCCTACGTCTCCAATTCAATCGCGAGGCGTGCCTAGGGTTTCGCGATTTGTGGAGGATGTCGATTTCGTGGTCGAGAAAAAGGGGGGCACTTGCGTTCAGGCGACGCGTACGGTGGCACCAAGGGAGTCGAGCTGGGAAGTCGCGAACGAAGGGGAGGCGATGGGAGGATTCGCGTGGCCATTAGTGGAGGCGCGTGCTCGCGCGGGGTTGGGTGGCGATTGATAGCAGGCTCGGCAACTCTTATGGCCAGCGAGATGTTGGAAATCGTTGGTACAGATTTTGACAGCGATATGGTGAAGGTGGCTTTGTTCGACGTGAAGCTTGGGAAGGTCGCGATTCAGGGGGTGGAAGGTGGTAGTCGCGAGATCAAGTGATGGCGACGATGTCACGACGTTCGATGGGGGACTGCGATGTCGAGCGTGAGACAGTGGATTCGTACTCATGGCAGTAGCGACAGTAGAGGGTTCGATCGAGCCTGGGTTGACTCGATTAGCAGTGAGGTATAATTATCAATCTTTTTTCAAAATTTAAATTTTTATGTTAAGGAGATTAAATTAATATTTAGGTTGTTAAAAACAATTTATTTCTTCAATGAATAAGTCTATTTATATTTATACAGTAAAGTATAAATATAGTTTTTTTCCTTTTACAGTAAAATAGAAGATTACTTTATATTGATAAAGTTTGAAAAAGAAAATTTTAAAACTATTTCTGCCTTAAAAATATATATACATGAAAGAGATTTTTTTTTTTTTGGAATTGAATAAAAATATGGTTATGCAGAAATACATATACAGATTGAATTTTGAGTAAGAGAAAATGAATTGCTTAACTATATATATATATATGAATTTAATTGTTTTCAGATTTTGAGTTGTGGAAAAAAAAAAGAGATATAAAATATTTTATTTTTACTGTATAAAACAGGAAGGAAATAGTACTAAAAGATGTAAAAAGAAATTCTGTTTTAAAATTTTACAGTAAGCTAAGTTTTGGTTTGAAAAAGGAAGTTAGCTTGAAAATTTAATTATTTGAGTAAATAAAATCAAAAGGGAAATTGGTTGTTCGATTTATTTCGAATATTAACAAAACGTATAATTATTTATACAAGGTTAAAGTCGAGAAAACAATCTGGAATGGGAAAATGGGACGGCAAAATAAAAGCTAAGGTGAGATTTTTCTCACTCAAAAATGAAAGTGGAATTTTCAGTTATTTATTGATGATTGCTATTGAATGTGATATTAGATATAGTAGGATATATCTATATATATATCAATATATACATATTGGCATATGTATATATTGGATTGATGATTTCCCGCCTCGTATAGCGGATGAGACCCTATTGCGCCGTTAGTAAGCGGATTTATAAAAACCTATATACCGCGATAATTCCGTACTGGAGCGGAATTGGTATTGTGCTAACATCTTTGGATGCAGGGAAACAGGTTGGAGGGATCCAACTGGACCCCTCACATTGATTGAATTTATTTCTACTGTGATGTGATAATCTGTGAATGATTATTGTTGTCATTGAATTGATATCTGGAAATTGTTTGAAAAGCTAAAATTTAGCTGAAGGGATGTTTTGACATCATTGGATTCCAAAAATAAACGAAATTGAATTTTTGAAATCAAAGTAGAAATGTCTAAGTGAATCAATTTTTGAAATTGAATAAATTTTGAAGAAAGAAAATTTTAAAGTATAAAAAGTTAATTTTTTATAACCTTATCGAATTTATTCCAGAATCAAGTGAAAATGTTAAATAAATGGATTTCGTAAAATAGTGATTATAAATTTGAAGAATCCATTTAAAAACAGGATATTGAATAATTTGAAAAGAATAAGGAATTTATTTTAGTAGTGAAAATAAATTTAGAAATCAATTTGTAATTGATTTGGAATTGAAGTAGAATTAGAAATAAATTTGAAATTTGATTTTAGATTTAAAAGCGAATATTTGGAAAATGAATCCAATTGAAATAAAGGAATGTGAATTTAAAATGGAAACGATGTTAAAATGATTTATAAAGGAATAAACTTTACAGTTGTAAAGTTTTAAAAGAACGATTTTTGAAAGTAAAGGAATTATAAGTTATTAACTTATAATATGGATTGTTGGTATAAAGTTTGAGGTACGAATCGAATTGTGAATAAAATGAGATTTATAAATTGAAGCTTTATAAATAGAAATAGAATCTATAAAAGCGCTTATAAATTCGGAATAGATTGAATGTGATAAATTTAATATAGAAGATTATTTAAGAAGATATATTTACGATTTTGAATAGCGAATTTTTATTGAAATAAAAATGTGTAGAAATGATTAAAATGGGGTATCGTGAATTTTATTCACGATTTTGGACAGTGAATATATTGTTAAGTAAAATGGATTCATTTTTGAAGATGTAGTAATATTTTAAAAATGAAGTTAAACATTTTAAAGGTATTTTAAAATGTATTATGAATCGAAAGCATAGATTTCAACACTTGTTGTTGAAATAGACGTTTTCGAGGAATTTAAGGAAATGGTGGACTATAACACTGTTGTTATAGTAAATGATTTCCGAAAGGAAATGTTTTTATCTAGTATTGGGATTTACATATCTATCTTAATTTCGAATCCCTATACTAGTGATTTTGAGTCGTCGTAACGATGTTTTACGTAACATTCGTTTTGACTCGAATTGATGTTGTTATAGAAAATAGATTTCCTTAAAGAATGAAATATATACTTAATTTGATTTTAAGTATATCAAGTATTTTCAAATGTTGAAAATAAAAGATTTGTGAAACACTTATTGTTAAATAAGTATGGAATGTTTTCCAAAATGAAGTGAAACGTTTTGAGAATTTATCTTTTTAAAGATAAATTGAAATTTAATATTTGAAAACGATTGAAAATTGTATATCAGTAGATATTTTGAAAGATATAAATTCACTATGGAATTTATAAAAGAAAGCGAAGTCGTTTGAAAATAAATATTGATTTATTTTGAAGTGTGGAAAATTGATTTGAAATTGTTTTCAAATGTTAAGTGTGGAAATTTTATATCTAGTAAAGATATTTTTGAAGATGAAATAATTTGGGAAATTATTTGGAATCTGGTGATGTTGCGCATCTTTATTGATAGTTAAATAACCGACTATCAATAATTACCTTTAGATAGGTATTTGTTGTGAATTGGATGAATTTGAATGCCACACTTATTTTTGAATAATCGCTCACTATTCGGGTTAACCGGGAAAGGACCATGGGGTCGTATAACCCATTCCGAATATGTGATACGTCGTTATGAATCGCATTTGAAGACCGGTGTTGAAGACCGGATATTTTTGAAAACGGAAGGATTACCGTCGAGTTACTCTACATCGGCTGATCTCCGATTTAGAGGTTTTATCACCCTTAGTGACGGAAAGTCCTGACGTGATTGAAAATTATCCGGATATGCAAGGGCTTCGTGAGAAGTGCCTTCGGTTCTGTTCGATCCCGGAACAGACTTGTATGGATGTGTGTCTGACGTTACACTTTGAGATGTAAAGCTGATTTCTTTCAAATACATTTCTGTTGGTGGCGGAGAATTTATTCTCTTAGCTTAACACCCTTCTCTGAGACGTACGAGCTCAGAGGTTATGTAATTGAAATTTATCAGCGATATATCCCAATTTGGTAACGTGGCATACTGAGTGTTGCTGTGAAATGATCAGTGTTTGATCATTTGTGATATGATCATTTGTTTGATCTTATATCTTTGTGATCATAGGTTGATCATTTTGTTTGACCCGAAGCAGGGCTTTTTGAGAAAGCGTAGCTTTGTGGACGAGACTTCATCGAGCCTCACACCCCGGAAATGGTCGAAACAGGAAGGATGCAGCAAGGTTCTAGGGAGTAGCGCCCCTTAGTGTATGTCATTCCTTCTGGATAAAGGTGGTATCATGGTATGGAGCCCAGATACTTAACCTCTGTGGTTACTGCATTATTATTATCTATGTGGTTTGTTGCGAATCGGGGATCCTCGGGAAGATCGGTGACGATCGGGGGATGGCATACGCGTGTCAGTAGTTACCTATTTTTGCAGAGGTAACCCGGCCTTGTGTTGGCAGAGATCTAACCGTAATGTTAGGTTATTTCTCGGGTCGTCTATTCCAGGGACGTACCCATCGTGGAAAAGGAAGTTCCTTAGCCTGACCATTTGTTGGAAATCCAAAGAAACAATACGTGACTTGTACGGTATTAGTTGTAGAACCTGCCATTCACTTATGGTGGCGCCCCACTGTTTGGATGGTAGCTATAGTAGGCATACGATACTGGTCGTATGTTGGCTAAGATTAATATTATACTTTCAAAATGTTTTCTACACTATGCACTAATAATAATATCAAAAATGATTTGATTTTGCGTAGTAAGCATCTTTGACTATCATAAGAAGAAATCTCCTCCAATTCTGCGTTTGCATTGTGTGTGTGGCGGGAGGTCTTATGGTAGTTTCATTTTCCAAAAGCATTGCGAATTGACTTTAAAATTCTCTGCTATTTATTTTAAAGATAAATAACTGTTTTACGATCTCACACCAGTCACCATGACTGACTCGGAGTTTATTGTTCCCTTCTAAACTCTGGGTGCCCACAAATTTCCACACGGGCAGCCTAGAGTTATATTATCAGGATATTCTGGATATTCTGGAGCTTGGAGATAAGCTGGAGGTCGAGACGTAGTATTTGTATCTGATAGTATTTATTCCGCTGTGTATTCTGTATGAGGACAAGTTTATAAAACTGTCCATTTGTTGTATATTGACTCTGATGATTGATGTATGTATAAACTGATATAGTTCTTTGTTTTAAAAGACTAGTGTTTATCTATTATATATTGTTCCGCTGCGATATGTGAGATTCTGATATTGTCTCTGTTTCTGATGTTGATGTTGTTGTTCTTCTTTCTTTTTCTTCTTTTCTTCTTCTTCTACCTATTTTTTTTTTCTTAAAACCCTCACTCTTGGAGTTTCCGGCACTCGATTGCTCGGCAGTCGATAAAGTGAGTATCGATGTTGAATTTTCGAAAGTCGAAAAATTTTCGGGATGTGACAGGTTTGCAAATGGAAGAAAGTTGAGAGCTATTTATAGAAAAATTTCAAGGCACTATTCATTAATGAAAATTTCGAACTCCAAACGAAGCGTGCCGCCTGGCGTTCTATATGTTATACCCCTATTTCGAGCACAATGGAACATATATCAGGAGCCAGTTCCATCATATTCAGAAGATAGCTTTTCAAAATCAAATTATTTTAATTAAAGTTCTAAAAATAAATTCTATGCGTTTCAAGCTCGCACGGCCAAACAATAAGTCTGATCGCTACGAAACTTGAAATCCTATAATAATTCACTATTACGGATCCGATGAAACTAGTTTCGTCGAAATCCGAGTCAGTAACCCGAAATGCTATTTTTACATGTTAATTAAAAAAGTAACTTCCAAAATAAATTTATTCACTTTAAATTCAGTTCAAAAATTTAACAATCTTCATTCTTGTTTAAATAAAATTTAAATCAACTTCCAACATCATTTTCATTCATATTAAATTCAGGATTCAATTATTTAAATAATTTCTAATACTAAATATAACAATTAAATTGTCAAATAAATCACTATTTTTGAAATATAAGTTATTTAACTTATAAAATTTGCTTTTAAAACGAATTCGAATAATAAAACAACTACTTCCATTTAACAGTAATTCAATATCTTTGCAATTATTGTATACAACAAAAGTTATTCATTTCTTACCAAATAAATGTTTTCTTATTTCTGAAATTTATACTTATCAAAAATACAATTTCATATAAATATACTTATGCTTTTACTTTTAATAAAAATTCATTCGATTCTTTATTAACTTAACATTGATTTATTTCTATTTCTGTTATCAATTACTTACAATTCAATATCATTTAATTTACTTTCCAATTTAAGTTATCATCTTTTACCTTATTGAATTTTGTTATTTACAAATTTTATCTAAATTCATATTCAATAAATTACATTAATAAATCATTAAATTTTTATTTCTAACTATTTTATTTAATAATCATATTAAATTTAATAATTTGAAATAGTTAAAAAATATGGGCTGTTACAACCAACCCCACTCAAAACTTTTCGGCCTCGAAAGGGAATTAAGTAAGGAATCTAACATTTGATATATTTTACTCAAAATAATCAACATATAAAATATTAAAATCTTATTTGCAAAACCTTTACCACGGTTCCACTACGCCACTCTAATATAGGTTTATTTGTAAGACAAGTTATAAAATTTTAAAGTCTCAAAATTTTTCTAACACCCGAATTTACGGAAAATTTTGGCCGTGTCTCCTTTGCGCGGCTTGATCGAAAAAATTTACAATACGCATCTATATCACAAATATACATCTCATCTCAGTGATGAGGCAACCTGTAGAGAAAAATATAAAAGTACGTTATGTAACCCGAGATATGTAGCTTATTATTATTAATATGAGCGAGTTCGCTCATATTAAAGTAATAAAAAGCATGTTGAATCGCATATACGTCCAAAAGGTCTTCATATGTACCTATCTCAACTCAAATTTGAATATTAGACACTTATAGAAAGATATAGAAAGCAGGCATTGGTTTAATAAGACCATATAACATGAATTCTTAATCCGAATCACAAGTATAAGCACTAATACACAACATAGCAATCATATGTAACCAAAAACAGTTAAAACAATGATTTGCAACAAAAGAAATCATTCAACAATTAATATTCATCTAATTAGTCCAAACTATATCAATTTACATTATCCAATGTCAACGGTTTATTTATACACTATCATCTCTTATTAATATCCATTCTTTATTAACATCCAATTGCTTTGCTTCTAATTTATTTACATCTATTTCATTTACATTCGATTATTCGATTACAATTATTTCACTTTATGTTTAACACATTTCATATCAAATCATTTATGAACCCTTTTATAAAATCATTTTACTAATTCATTTCATTTCAATAAGTTAAAATTATTAATTTACAGAGAACGTAAGAACTAAACACCGGGTTTCTTTCCAAATCATTTTTGAAATAATATATATACTCATATCTTTCATATATATATCATATCATATTTAGAATTTTTAGTCAAAAGTCTTTTTATTGAATCAAATGCGTAGCAAATGTACTAAGTAGCCTCCCCCACTTTGAGACTCGAAAATGAATGTCGAGAATGCGGCCGTCATCATCGAAATTATTTTCCAGCAACAGAAGAGGGGAGTACAGGATTTACTTCCTTTTAAAATCCCTTTGAAGCAACTTCCATTCACAAATATTTTAGAAAATACTAATACTATTTTCAAAATCATAGAAAACAATTTCAAAAACACAAGGATTTAAATTCTCAAATTCTCAGTCTAAATTCATTCTTTTAACTTAAACAAAAGTTAAATTTTTATTTCATAACTCACTACTTAAGTTTATAAACATCCTTAAACACAAATTTAGTTAAGTTAATAATTTCAATCTTGGTTTTATAACCTTTTCACTTCATATTTAAACTATTTTACTTAAGTGAATAAACATTCTCTAATTCAAGTTCAAATTTATACAATACTCTCCTATCTAAAAGAGCATATACTAATTCAGATTTCGTTTTACTTATCCAAATTTATTAAACAAATTTCCTAACCTATTTATTCACAAGTTTAAATACTTTTAAACTTTACCAAACAAGTTCAAATACCTTTAAAACTCACATGGCATATTATAACCTAGCTTAGCTGAAAATCTCAAAATTTAAACACCAAATTTTACATTTCAAAACATCTTGAAATAATATCATACTTATCTACCTTATATATATCAAATTATATCTTTGAAATATAAACAACTTGTTTTAACTAGAAATAAATTCCTTTTGGTAGCAATTCTCACTCGGAAACTCGAAAACGAATACTGAGATGCTGCGGTCACCCTCAGAATTATTTCCCAGCGACTAAAGCGAGTTCAATGTTTTTATTTCCTTAAAAATCTTTTCAAAATATAATTCTAGTCAAAATCACTTTCAAAATAATATTATTATTATTTCTGAAAACTTTGAAAATAGGTTTTGAAAATCAACGGGATTTTAAATTCTAAAATTCTCAGCTTTTAAATCCTTTCTATTTATAAGCCATTTTATAAATGTACTTATACAATTCCATTACCTTATTATGAAAACATTTCGTTAATTTACATCTTTGTTATTGCAAACAATTCTTATTGTAATTAGATTTCAATTCAATCTAATTATCGAACGCTCGATGAAGTAGAGTTTGCAAAGTATTCGTATTTAGTTTAATTCAACCAATAATCAATGATAACTAAATATTATCATCTCCTAACAAATAAACATCCATAAATAAATTCGTATTTTCATAAACCTATATGGTTATTTACGGGGATTATTTCTTTTTATATTAAAATACAATTTAGGTAATATTATTTCATTTACCGAATTTTAAAACAATATTATGTCGACTTGCCTCATTTAAGTGTTTAAAATCTCTATTGATAACATGGCGCCTCATGTACCGACCAGAATTCATAAACAACTCAATAGATAGGTAAATACAATATAAAACGTTTCATAACACTGACAAGTACGCGCTCACACACACACACACACACATATATATATATAGACACACACTCAAACAAACTCATTCTATGGCATTACTACCCTATCTCTAATGAGTCCAACCCCACCAAAGCTAAGGTTATCGCTAAACCAAAGCTCTGATACTAACTGTGACTACCCACATTTCGGGAGGTTTAAGTCGACAATAAACCACACATGTCCAACTTAAAATAATCCGAAACACAGATAATCAATGAGGTTTTATTAAGAAAAATAAGAAAAGAAGAAAACAATACAGAATCTCACAGCGGAATGACAAAATATAATAATTAAATAAACAGTTCATGAAGCTGTTTGTACTATACATTTGATTACACTTTTACAACATCAATCAGAGTTATACATACAACGGAGACAAAACAAAACAATGCAGCATAACAACATGATGAAGGGAATAATACTAGTAATATTATATACCAAATCTTCGTCTTCGTCCTCCAGAATAAATGATCTTCAATGCACTGAAAACTCAGGGATGACCAGAGCATAAAGTAAAACAATTCACTCGAGTCAGAACTAAAATATCCTTATGTAAGCCAAATCAATATCATATATAACAGGAGTTTAATAGCGTCAAAGATGTTTACGGGGTTTTACATCTCCTATCCAGTGTATAACCTAAGTGCAATAATTCAAGAGATGTTACAGGATTTTCCATCTCTTAAGGATCCGTCAAAATATCTATATATAGTAGAATATGCTATATATGTAATGTCTAATCAATAAGATAAATATTTTTCCTAGCGTTAAGGCTTTACATAAATCCTCCTTAACGCGTTTTTAAGCATTGTCGTACAGTTTGCATATAACACAACTAGTAGAACGTCGGTAGATAGGGATGCGCAGTGATACGAAAACACTAAACCAAACTCGTAGTTGTCTCGTATAAGGATAAAAGTATGACAAGGCACGTGAGGCAATGCCCAAGATATTATATATGCTACCAGTTCACGTTGCCAGGCTGGTGGTAACGCATCGCCGCAACGACCGCCCACTACGTCCACCCATCCCATATCGAGTCAAAGGGAGGTTATCCCAAATCAAGATGCACCAATCAAAACCAACAACAAAGGTAATAGTATGCACAGAGTCCATAAGAAAAATCGAAGGACAGGTGTCCGCTAGGGGTAGCTGGCCCACTTGGTCTTGTTTAAGCCGTTTTGCTTTAGTCATTTCAAATTGACACAAGTGTCGGGGCTATCTATCATCGTTCTCTTTCTTTAAATCCAGCAAATGTACATCAAATCCAACCACTTCATATTGGAGTCTCCTCCACGTACACAGTTGTTAAAGTGGTTCCAACATTGACAGAGAGTATGCCAATAATCGACCCCAGTCTCTCTAACAACCAAACATCATTTTACACAACAGTTGGTTCTTTTACATTTCGAAAACGATTCATACTTCATATCAAAGTATCGTATTCACTTCAAAATTCATTCCAAAATTATCATATTCACTTCGAAATCAATTTCATTTAAAAATCATCTTATTCACTTTTAAATCAATTTCACTTCAAAATAATTTTATTCACTTCGAAATCAATTTCATTTCAAAATCATTTTTTTCACTTCGAAATCAATTTCATTTCAAAATCATTTCGAATTTCGACTTAGGTTATAACCTCATTTTAACCACATTCGTATTTAAATCAACGATTTAAATATAAACAACTCCTAACTTGAACAGTTTGAATTTTTTTGAAAATAGTTTGAATAGTTAAAATAGTTTAGATATTATAATAGGTTATATATTAAATGATTTGAAAATTAAAAAAGTTGAATTTTAAAACAGTTTATAGTAAAATAGTTTATAGTGAAATAGTTTCAAATTTAAACCGTTTCTTTCCATTTCCAATAGAACTGGACTCAGGTCCAAATTTCAATCAAACTAATTTAATTTCAGATCTTCCAATTCAAATCATCTTCGATCTCAAATCAATTTAAAACGACTCAATTTCGATTTTAGTTCAAATCACTTTCGATTTCAATTCGAATTAATTTTAATTTCGAAACGTTCATTTTTAACTTCAAATTCGATTCAACGATTCGATTCAATGGTTTAAATTTCAATTCAATTCTTATTTTAAACCATTTCAATTTGTATAAATTTCAAGTCCAATTTCAATTTACTGATTTAAATCACTTAAATCAAATTAAACTTCAATGTTCAATTTAAGGTTCAAATCTTTAAAATAATTCAATTCCGAGCCCAAATTTGAAATATCGATTTAAAATACCTTTGGTTAGGTAAATTCCACGGTTCGAATAAAAGCTCAAATCCTTTAGAACAAATCAATTTCCATAATTCAAATCATATTTCAATTATAACTTCAAATTCCAAATTAAATTCTTTAAAACAATTTCTTTTAACTAATTCTAAATTCAACATTTCAAAACTAGAATTCAAAAATAATTCAATCTTTATAAATTCGATTTTTATTTCATTAAAACAAAATCATTTAAATAGATTCAAATTCAAGAATTTAAAACCATTTAATTTAACTAATCCGGTGTCTGTATATAATTTTCTATCCTATGGCCAAGTGATCAATTATTTCAATTTTAATTGCAGGGATGGATATATATCATTTCAATCCAAAATATATGTCATAGGTATATATCATTTCAACCTATTTCTTAATTTATTTGAATATAATTCAAATAACAGTTTTATACGCTATCAAATAATATACAGGGTGATTACAGGGATATATCAAAATAAATAAACACCCAGGTAATCAACATATCAATCAATAGGCATCTATCAGAATCAACATCCAAAACAGTCAATATAACACAACAGTTAAATGGTTATCAATAATCGGGAGTTTAACTAGTAGTTTAATTCCAATTTCAATTTTACTGTTAATTCAAAATTTCCAACAAGTCAATTTCTATGTCGATTTCCATGTCAATTAAATTACCAAACAACAATCAATAAAATTAAATCACTTCATGATTTTAATTTAACGAACATCAGAAATATTTTAATATTCATGAGCGAGTTTAATCACTCACCTTTATTTCAAACTAAATTTTTTTCAGAGCCAAACAAATTCGAATCCAACTCCATGTCGTAGCCTTCGTCGATACAATCGCAATGCGACTCGTTTCGCTCGAATCCGACCTCGTATGAAAAAGTTACGAATTAATTAATGTTCGATATAAATTAAAATTTAATTAACATAATTAACATTTAAACTTATAACCTATCTTTCTTCCCATTGTTCACGCGAGTTTCAAGGCCCGCGACTCCTTCCCAGCCGAATGCGATTTTTGTTTTTGTTTTCGCTCAAATCTTGATCGCGCCACCAACCAAGACACGTCGCCGCTCCGCCTCGACCGCCGCTCCAGCCACCTGCGCGCGCGTACGCGCGAAAACCATGACGAAACCAAAAAAACTACAATCAAACCTAAGTGAATCTTGGCCACGTCGAGCGATGGTTCGACGATCCAACCGTTGGTTAAGCTCGTATGGTCATGCTCTACATTTCTCTAGTTGGAGTTGAAGGCTAATCCGGCCCCTAAAGGCTCCGATCGATGATGGCCATTGGATTTGGAGATTTAATGGCGGCTGAGATTTCATTTCAGGATTAGGTTTGCAAATGGAAGAAAGTTGAGGGCTATTTATAGAAAATTTTCGCGGCACTATTCATCCGTGAAAATTTCGAACTCCAAACGAAGCATGCCACCTGTTGTTTTATATGTTATACCCCAATTCCGAACACAATAGAACATATATCGTGAGCCAATTCCATCATATTTAGAAGGTAGCTTTTCAAAATCAAATTATTTTAATTAAAGTTCTAAAAATAAATTCTACGCGTTTCAAGCTCGCACATCCAAACGATAAGTCCGATTGCTACGAAACTTGAAATCATATAATAATTCACTATTATGGATCTGATGAAACTAGTTTCATCGAAATCCGAGACAGTAATCCGGAAGGCTATTTTTACACGTTAATTAAAACAAGTAATTTCCAAAATAAATTTATTCACTTTAAATTCAATTCTAAAAGTTAACAATCTTCATCCTTGTTTAAATAAAGTTTAAAACAACTTCTGACATTATTTTTATTCATATGAAATCCAGGATTCAATTATTTAAATAATTTCCAATATTAAATATAACAATTAAATTATCAAATAAATCACTATATTTGAAATATAAGTTATTTAACTTATAAAATTTGCTTTTAAAACGAATTCAAATAATAACACAACTACTACCATTTTACAGTAATTCAACATCTTTGCAATTATCGTATACAGCAGAAGTTATTCATTTCTTACCAAATAAATGTTTTCTTATTTCTGAAATTTATACTTATCAAAAATACAATTTCATATAAATAAACTTATGCTTTTACTTTTAATAAACATTCATTCGATTCCTTATTAACTTAACATTGAATTATCTCAATTTTTGTTATCAATTACTTACAATTCAATATCATTTAATTTACTTTTCAATATAAGTTATCATCTTTTATCTTATTGAGTTTTGTTATTTACAAATTTTATCTAAGTTCATATCCAATAAATTACATTAAAAAATCATTAAATTTTTATTTCTAACCATTTTATTGAATAATCATATTAAATTTAATAATTTAAAATAGTCAAAAAATACGGGTCGTTACAACCTACTCCACTAAAAACATTTCATCCTCGAAAGGGAATTAAGTAAGGAATCTAACATTTGATATATTTTACTCAAAATAATCAACATATAAAATATTAAAAGCTTATTTGCAAAACCTTTATCACGCTTCCACTATGCCACTCTGATATAGGCTTATTTGTAAGACAAGTTATAAAATTTTAAAGTCTCAAAATTTTTCCAACGTCCGAATTTAAGGAAAATTTCGGCAGCGTCTCCTTTGCGCGGCTTGATCGGAAAAATTTACAATACACATATATATCACAAATATACATCTCATCTCAGTGATAAGGCATCCTGTAGAGAATGTATAAAAGTACGGTATGTAATCCGAGATATGTACCTTATTATTATTAATATGAGCGATTTCGCTCATATTAAAGCGAGCAAAAGAGTGTCGAATTGCATATACATCCAAAATGTCTTCATATGTATCTATCTCAACTCAAATTTGAATATTAGACACTTATAGAAAGATATAGAAAGCATGCATGAGTTTAATAGGACCATATAACATGAATTCTTAATCCGAATTATAGGTATAAGCACTAATACACAACATAGCAATCATATGTAACCAAAAACAGTTATAACAATGATTTGCAACAAAAGAAACCATTCAACAATTAATATTCATCTAATTAATCCACACTATATCAATTTACATTATCCAATGTCAACAGTTTATTTATACACTATCATCTCTTATTAATATCCATTCTTTATTAACATCCAATTGCTTTGCTTCTAATTTATTTACATCTATTTCATTTACATTCGATTATTCAATTTCAACAATTTCACTTTATGTTTAACACATTTCATATCAATTCATTTATGAACCCTTTTATAAAATCATTTTATTAATTCATTTCATTTCAATAAGTGAAAATTATTAATTTACGGAGAACGTAAGAACTAAACACCGGGTTTCTTTTCAAATCATTTTTGAAATAATATATATACTCATATCTTTCATATATATATATATATATATATATCAAATCATATTTATAATTTTAAATCAAAAACCTTTTTATTGAATCAAATGCGTAGCAAAGCTACTAAGTGTCCTCCCCCACTTTGAGATTCGAAAATGAATGCTGAGGATGCGGCCGTCATCACCGAAATTATTTTCCAACGACGGAAGAGGGAAGTACCGGATTTACTTCCTTTTAAAATCCCTTTGAAACAACTTCCATTCATAAATATTTTAGATAATACTAATATTATTTTCAAAATCATAGAAAACAATTTCAAAAACACCGGGATTTTCTCAAATTCTCAGTCTAAATTAATTTTTTTTAACTTAAACTAAAGTTAAATTTGTATTTCATAACTTACTACTTAAGTTTATAAACATCCGTAAACAAAAATTTAGTTAAGTTAATATTTTCAAACTTGGTTTTATAACCTTTTCACTTCATATTCAAATATTTTACTTAAGTGAATAAACATTCTCTAATTCAAGTTCAAATTTATACAATACTCTCCTATCTAAAAGAGCATATATCAATTCGGATTTCGTTTTACTTATCCAAATTTATTAAAAAAATTCCAAACCTATTTATTCACAAGTTTAAACACTTTTAAACTTTACCAAACAAGTTCAAATACCTTTAAAATTCACATGGATCATATTATAACCCAGCTTAGCTGAAAATCTCAAAATTTAAACACCAAATTTTACATTTCAAAACATATTGAAATAATACCATACTTATCTACCTTATATATATCAAATTATATCTTTGAAATATAAACAACTTGTTTTAACATGAAATATATTCCTTTTGGTAACAATTCTCGCTTAAAAACTCGAAAATGAATACTGACGATGCCGCGGTCACCCTCAGAATTATTTCCCAGCGACTAAAGCGAGTTCAATGTTTTAATTTCTTTCAAAATCTTTTCAAAATATAATTCTAGTCAATATCACTTTCAAAATAATATTATTATTATTTCTGAAAACTTTGAAAACAATTTTTGAAAATCAACGGGATTTTAAATTCTAAAATAATCAGCTTTTAAATCCTTTTTATTTATAGGCCATATTATAAATGTACTTATACAATTCTATTACTTTATTATGAAAACATTTCCTTAATTTACATCTTTGTTATTGCAAACAATTCTTATTGTAATTAGATTTCAATTCAATCTAATTATCGAACGCTCGGTAAAGTAGAGTTCATAAAGTATTCGTATTTAGTTTAATTCAACCAAAAATCGATGATAACTAAATATTATCATCTCCTAACAAACAAAAATTCATAAATAAATTCGTATATTCATAAACCTATATGGTTACTTATGGAAGATTATTTCTTTATATATATAAAATATAATTTATGTAAAATTATTTCATTTACCTTATTTTAAAACAATATTATGCCGACTTGTCTCGTTTAAGTGTTTAGAAACCTCTATCGATAACATGGCGCCTCATGTACCGACCAGAATTCATAAACAACTCAACAGATAAGTAAACATAATATAAAACATTTTATAACACTAAAAATACGCGCTCTCTCATATATATAGACACACACACACAAACAAACTCATTCTAGGGTATTACTACCCTATCTCTAATGAGTCCAACCCCACCAAAGCTAAGGTTATCGCTAAACCAAAGCTCTGATACAAATTATGACTACCCACATTTTAGGAGGTTTAAGTCAACAATAAACCACACATGTCCAACTCAAAACAATCCGAAATATAGATAATCTATTGGGTTTTATTAAGAAAAGAAGAAAACAACATAGAATCTCGCAGCAGAATGACAAAATATAATAATCAAATAAACTGTTCATGAAGCTGTTTATATTATACATTTGATTATACTTTTACAACATCAATCATAGTTATACATACAACAGAGACAAAACAAAACAATGCAGCAGAGCAACATGATGTAGGGGAATTATACTAGTAATATAATATACCGAATCTTCGTCTTCGTCCTCCAGAATAAATAATCTTCAATGCACTGAAAACTCAGGGCTGGCCCGAGCATAAAGTAAAACAATACACTCGAGTCAAAACTAAAATATCCTTATGTAAGTCAAATCAATATCACATATAACAGGAGTGTAATAGCGTTAGAGATGTTTAAGGGGTTTTACATCTCCTATCTAGTGTATAACTTGCGTGCAATAACTCAGGAGATGTTACAAGATTTTCCATCTCTTAAGGACCCATCAAAATATCTATATATAGTAGAATATGCAATATATGTTGTAACGACCCAGAATTTTTGATAATTAAAATTCGGATATTTAATTGATTTTAAATATTAATAAATGAATTTAAGAAGTCGAATAATTTATTATTCGAATATTGGATTTAATTTGGTTAATTTAATCGATAATTTAATAGTTAAATTCCAGAAATAATTGAAAAACGAGTTTAATATGATTTAAAATGATTTGTAAAGTTATATTAAATCATACTGGAGTTATAGAAAGGTTATAGAACTTCTAAAACTGAATTTGGAGTTAAATTGTGAAAATTGAATATTTTAATATTTAATTATCGACTGAAAAATAGCCAATTTTCGGACAGTCTCAGAATTGAACGAGACCAGTTCCATTGGATCCGTAATAGTTAATTATTATCGGATTTCAATTTTTGTATCAATCGGAGTTGTCGTTTGACCGTGGCAGCTCGAAACGCATCGATATCATTTTAATTTAATTCGTCGAGTTAAAAATAGTCATTTTTCAGACGGTCTCGGATTTCGACGAAACCAGTTTCATCGGATCCGTAATGTGATATTATTGTAAGATTTCAAATTTCATAATTTTTGGATTTACCATTTGTCCGGTACAAATTAAAACGCCTCGAAATCTATTTAAATCGGTTTAATTTTAAATCGATCGTTTTGCTCCGTATCTCGCACAGACGATCGAATTAGCTTCCGAAACCTGTTCCATTGCGTTCGGAACGTGGGGTAAACCCTAGAAACGTCAGCCGGCACGCTCGATTTGGAGTTTGAAAAATCCGGATGAATAGTAAATTGGAAATTTTTCTATAAAAACCCCTACATCTTTTCATTTGCAAAAAAGAAAACTAAACCCTAGGGTTAGCTTCAGCAGCCGCCACTACCAGGCTGAACGGCCAGAAAGCTCTCATCTTCTTCCTATTCGATCTCCTCATCCATCGATTTATTCAAGAAAGTTCCAACTACAATATTGTAGAACACATCACGAACTACGATCTCAACGGTTATGATCGAAATCAATGCGGTGGATCGACCTGAATCTCGATGCAAAGGGCAAATGTTTAGGCACGGATTTAGAGATAGAGGAAGGGCCGAGTGTCACAAGTCTTTGGCCGAGCATCAGGGGGGAGAAGGCGCTTCGAATGGTGGCCAAATGATGGGGTTCGACGATGTTTATGGGGTCGCGACGTGTAGGGTTTATTGGCGGCGTTGGGTTCACTTGTACGTGACTTTCACTGGGAAGAAGAAGATACTGGGAGCGGGCCAGATTTCATCACAAGGAAATGTACGGTGGTGATGTGGTGAGGGTTTGGAAATAATAAATAAAATTGTAAATTTTTATATTTAAATTTCGTGTAACTTTAAAAATGCGTAACTTTTTGCTGCGTGATCAGAAAATTACGAAACGAAAAGCGTTGGCTTCGTTTTGTCGAATACTTCGCGATGGAACTAGATTGGAAGCGATTGGGGTCAGTGAAAATTTTGAGTGAAATTAAACGTCCGTTTAGTTTCATTCGAAATAAACGCTGGAACAGAATTTAAAATCACGGTGAGATCTTCTCACTCAAATTTGAATGTGGAATTATTTACAGTTATTGATTGATGATTGACTGTTTGAATGTGCTATTAGATATGATAGGATATATCTATATATAGCAATATATACATATTGGCATATGTATATATTGGATTGATTGATTTCCCGCCTCGTATAGCGGATGAGACCCTATTGCGCCGTTAGTAAGCGGATTTATAAAAACCCATATACCGCGATAATTCCGTACTGGAGCGGAATTGGTATTGTGCTAACATCTGTGGATGCAGGGAAACAGGTTGGAGGGATCCAACTGGATTCCTCACCGTATTGATTATTTACAGATATTTTGATATATTCTGTTATCATATTGATATATGATATTGACTGTTGTGATGGACTGATTGGTGTTGTTGCATCATCGGATTCAGTTTTGAAAATGTAAAAATAACGACTGTTATTTTAAGAGGGTTTTTAAAGTGATTTTTGAAAATATACGTTTCATGGAATTTTTGAATCGATTTATAAACGTAAAATTTTAAAGTTATAAAAGTTATAATTTTTAGTGAAATATAACCGATGTGTCGTTTTTGAAATAAAAGTCGATTTATTTATAAAATGGTTTAAGTTGAGATTTTTGAATAACTATAAACGATTTGTATAAAAAGATTTATAAAAATTGATATTTTATAAATCGAAATATGGGACTTATAAAACGAATTTTTTATAAGTGTTAAAAAGAAGTATAAAAAGGATTTCATAAGTGAATGAAATAAATAGATTTATAACGTGAAGTTATAAAGTGACTAGATGTTGTAGAAATAAACGATTTATAAGTAATTTACTTATAAATTTGACTATTGCACTTAGATGGGATATAAATAGAAATTGCAAAATGAAATGATTTTGTAAGTTGAAATCGTTATAAAGTACAAAATGTGATTTATAAACGTTGTTTTATAAATCCGAAATCACTTATTCTTATAAGTGAATTTTTGAAGATTAATAAAATGAGATTATAAACCGGAGTTGTTATAGAAAATAGAAAATGGAATTTATAAACGTTGTTTTATAAATTCGGAAACAAATCGATTGAATTTGATAAATTAAATATAGAAGATTATCAAAAGAGATATATTCGCGATTTTGGATAGCGAATTTTTATCAAAATAAAACGTGTAGAAAATAGTGAAATGTAAATAGTAAAGTATATTCACGATTTTGGATAGCGAATATATGGTTAAGTAAAATGAACTTGTTTTGGGAAAGCGATATTACAGAAATGAAGTAATTGTTTTAAAAGATGTTTTAAAACGTGATAAGTATCGAATACATAGATTTCAACATTTATTGTTGAAATAGACGTTTTCGAGGAATAAGGAAATGATGGACTATAACACTGTTGTTATAGTAAATGGTTTCCGAAAGGAAATATTTTTGTATGGTATTGGGATTCATATATCTATCTAAATTTCGAATCCCTATACTAGTGATTTTGAGTCGTCGTAACGATGTTTTACGCAACATCCGTTTTGACTCAAATAAATGTTAAAAATGTATGATTTCCTTAAAGAATGAATATATACTTAATATTGATTTAAGTATATCGAATATTTTCAAGTGTTGAAAATAAATAGATTTGTGAAATACTTATTTTTAAATAAGTATGGAGATGCTTTTCCAAAATGAAATGAACTGTTTTGAGATTTTATCTTCAAAGATAAAATGAAATGTGGAAATTGATTTGAAATTGTTTTCAAACGGTTAAGTGTGGAAATTATATATCTAGTAAAGATATTTTTGGAAGATGAAATAATTTGGAAAATTATTTGGAATCTGATGATGTTGCGCATCTTTATTGATAGTTAAATAACCGACTATCAATAATTACCTTTAGATAGGTATTTGTTGTGAATTGGATGAATTTGAATGCCACACTTGTTTTTAAATATACGCTCACTATTCGGGTTAGCCGGGAAAGGACCATGGGGTCGTATAACCCATTCCGAATATGTGATACGTCGTTATGAATCGCATTTGAAGACCGGTGTTGAAGACCGGATATTTTTGAAAACGGAAGGATTACCGTCGAGTTACTCTACATCGACTGATCTTCGATTTAGAGGTTTTATCACCCTTAGTGACGGGAAGTCCTGACGTGATTGAAAATTATCCGGATGTGCAAGGGCTTCGTGAGAAGTGCCTTCGGTTCTGTTCGATCCCGGAACAGACTTGTATGGATTGTGTGTCTGACGTTACAATTTGAGATATAAAGCTGATTTCTTTCAAATACATTTCTGTTGGTGGCGGAGAATTTATTCTCTTAGCTTAACACCCTTCTCTGAGACGTACGAGCTCAGAGGTTATGTAGTTGAAATTTATCAGCGATATATCCCAATTTGGTAACGTGGCATACTGAGTGTTGCTGTGAAATGATCAGTGTTTGATCATTTGTGATATGATCATTCGTTTGATCTTATATCTTTGTGATCATAGGTTGATCATTTTGTTTGACCCGAAGCAGGGCTTTTTGTAGAAAGCGTAGCTTTGTGGACGAGACTTCGTCGAGCCTCACACCCCGGAAATGGTCGAAACAGGACGAATGCAGCAAGGTTCTAGGGAGTAGCGCCCCTTAGTGTATGTCATTCCTTCTGGATAAAGGTGGTATCATGGTATGGAGCCCAGATACTTAACCTCTGTGGTTACTGCATTATTATTATCTATGTGGTTTGTTGCGAATCGGGGATCCTCGGGAAGATCGGTGACGATCGGGGGATGGCATACGCGTGTCAGTAGTTACCTATTTTTGCAGAGGTAACCCGGCCTTGTGTTGGCAGAGATCCGGTTAGGTTCTCGGGTCGTCTATTCCAGGGACGTACCCATCGTGGAAAGGAAGTTCCTTAGCCTGACCATTTGTTGGAAATCCAAAGAAACAATACGAGCCTTTACGATTTCAATTGTATAACCTGTCTCCTCAGGAGGCAGCTATAGCAGGCATAATATAATGGTACCTATGCTGGCTAAGATTTATATTCTACTTTCGAAAATGTTTTCCACTATGCACTAATAATAATATCAAAAAGAATTTGATTTTTGCGTAGTAAGCATCTTTGACTATCATAAGAAGAAATCTCCTCCAAGTCTGCGTTTGCATTGTGTGTGTGGTGGGAGGTCTTATGGTAGTTTCATTTTCCAAAAGCATTTCGAATTTACTTTAAAATTATCCTGTTGTTTATTTTTAAAAAGTATAACTGTTTTACGATCTCACACCAGTCACCATGACTGACTCGGAGTTTATTGTTCCCTTCTAAACTCTGGGTGCCCACTATTTTCCACACGGGCAGCCTAGAGTTAGATTATCAGGATATTCTGGATATTCTGGAGCTTTGGAAGCAAGCTGGATGACGAGACGTAGTAATTGTGTCTGATATATTTATTCCGCTGTGTATTCTGTATGAGGACAAGTTTATATAACTGTCCATTGATGTGATGTATTGTATTGAGTTGTATATTGACTCTGATTGATGTATGTATAAAATGATATAGTTCTTTGTTTTAAAAGACTAGTGTTTATCTATTATATATTGTTCCGCTGCGATATGTGAGATTCTGATATTGTTTTCTGTTTCTGCTCTTGTTCTGTTGTTGTTCTTCTTCTTTTTCTTCTATCTTCTTCTTCTATTTTTTTTTCTTTTTCTTTAAACCATAACTTTTCGAGTTTCCGGCATTCGATGGCTCAGCAGTCGATAAAGTGAGTGTCGATGTTGAATTTTCGAAAGTCGAAAATTTTCGGGATGTTACAAGTGGTATCAGAGCATATGGTTAAGCGACAACCCTGCTCTGTTGGGTGTTACTCATTAGACATAGAGTCAGCAGTACTCTAGAATGAGTTGAGTGTAATAATAGATATGAGTGCGTATTTGTTAATGAATATAAAATTGTTTTATATTGTGATGATTGGTTTGTTGAGTGGTATATGGATTCTGGTCGGTATTGTCCGTACAACTCTATCGATAGGGATCTCTAAACACTTATATAGAACAATTCGGCACAGTATTGTTTTAAATAGGGTAAATGAGATAATTTTGCCCAAAACTATTTTTGTATAGAAAAGAAATGTTTTTCTATGAAGTACTATAGTATATGGTTGCATGGATGTTAGGGAAGTGATAATATTGAAATGTTATCATTATTATATGAAATTGAATAAGAAATTGAAATCGTAACTCCAAAGTTAAGAATGTAAATTATAAATGTGATTTGTAATTTGAAACGGAATTCCATAGAAGTTTTTGGAAATGTTTTGAAAAGAATTTGAAAATTTTGGAGATTTGGAAAGTTTAATTCCTTTTTGATTTGAAAATGAATTTCAAGGGTTTTGAAAAATGTTTTGACGAAATGAAAAGCTCTAAACTCTTTTCGGTCGCTGGAAAATAATCCTGATGATGATCGCGACATTACCGGTGTTCATTTTCGGGTTTCCAAAAGAGAAATTGCTGCCAAATTGTTTTAAATGGAAGTGTTTGGAAAATTTGGGTTTTGGTTTTGGAAATTCAAAGGATGATTTGAATTGTTTTCAAAAATGGCTTTGAAATGTTGGTAAGACTCTGGGATACCATATTTGTGAAATATTAATAAGTTGATAACTTATAGAATATTGAGATCTGATTTGAATAAAATTCAAATTGTAAATGAATTTATAACTTGGAATAGAATTCAAGAAGGTAATTGAAAATTTAAAATTCAATAATGAAATGAAATTGTGAATATGAATTTATAATTGAAAATAGAATTCTAATGGAATGAAATTAGTAAGGTGAATGTATCAATGATCTTATAAATCGAAATGTAAGTAAGTCGAAGACTTATAGAATATTAGAAATTTGATTTGGAAATCAGATTCGAATTTGAAATGAAAGAATTAGTGAATGAGTTTCAGAATGAATAAATAAATTTGAAGTTGTAAGTAAGTAAAACTGAAATTGAAGATGAATGTGAAACTTTGTTTTGAATTCGTTAGTAAATGTAATTCAAGCTGAATATTGAAATTTGAAATGGATTAGTAACTGAAACTAATTTAAAATGGTGCAGTATGAATGAAAGTTAATCAATAAAATTCAATATTCAGAAATTGAACTGAATCCAATTAAATGTTGGAATTGAATTCAAATGAAAAATTTAAATGAAAAATTGAATGAAATAGATATGTAGCTTCAATAGTGAAGTAATGATGATATAAGCTGTTATATTGAAATTTTTGTAACAGAATTTGCAAAATGGTTTGAATGCTGTAACTAGATATTATGGCTAGTAGGATATACAGGTATAAAGGAATTGGAATTTAATTTTGAAGATAAATTGAATGGCTCGACAAAAGGTAAGTATTTGAATTCGAATATGAGATTTGATGACTTATTTCTCTAGCCGCTTGGCTTTTTCTTTTTCTTTTTGAAATCTGAGAGTCCGTAGGGACGTTTTGTAGTTGTACCGTATTAGCCGCGCAAAGGAGACGCTGGCGAAATTTTTCGGAAATTTAGGGCGTTAGAAAAAATTTTGAGAAATTTTGAAAGTTTAAAATTTGAATTTAAACTCGAATTTGAATTTTGAAGTTAAACAATGTTATTTGAAACTTATA
The DNA here is from genome assembly GCA_030737815.1 of Allium fistulosum. Taxonomy (NCBI): domain Eukaryota; kingdom Viridiplantae; phylum Streptophyta; class Magnoliopsida; order Asparagales; family Amaryllidaceae; genus Allium; species Allium fistulosum. The sequence continues at coordinate 428,112,742 of CM060902.1, forward strand.
ATTGAAGTTAGAAAGATAGTTGGATGATAACGAATCTTTAGTAGAAAGATTTGTTTTGATAAATTGATAAAACTATTGATTGTGAAAAATAGTAGACGAGTTAAGGACCTTTCTTCCTAACTTGTAATTTCGAGGACGAAATTCTTTTAAGGGGGGAAGTTTGTAACGACCCAGAATTTTTGATAATTAAAATTCGGATATTTAATTGATTTTAAATATTAATAAATGAATTTAAGAAGTCGAATAATTTATTATTCGAATATTGGATTTAATTTGGTTAATTTAATCGATAATTTAATAGTTAAATTCCAGAAATAATTGAAAAACGAGTTTAATATGATTTAAAATGATTTGTAAAGTTATATTAAATCATACTGGAGTTATAGAAAGGTTATAGAACTTCTAAAACTGAATTTGGAGTTAAATTGTGAAAATTGAATATTTTAATATTTAATTATCGACTGAAAAATAGCCAATTTTCGGACAGTCTCAGAATTGAACGAGACCAGTTCCATTGGATCCGTAATAGTTAATTATTATCGGATTTCAATTTTTGTATCAATCGGAGTTGTCGTTTGACCGTGGCAGCTCGAAACGCATCGATATCATTTTAATTTAATTCGTCGAGTTAAAAATAGTCATTTTTCAGACGGTCTCGGATTTCGACGAAACCAGTTTCATCGGATCCGTAATGTGATATTATTGTAAGATTTCAAATTTCATAATTTTTGGATTTACCATTTGTCCGGTACAAATTAAAACGCCTCGAAATCTATTTAAATCGGTTTAATTTTAAATCGATCGTTTTGCTCCGTATCTCGCACAGACGATCGAATTAGCTTCCGAAACCTGTTCCATTGCGTTCGGAACGTGGGGTAAACCCTAGAAACGTCAACCGGCACGCTCGATTTGGAGTTCGAAAAATCCGGATGAATAGTAAATTGGAAATTTTTCTATAAAAACCCCTACATCTTTTCATTTGCAAAAAAGAAAACTAAACCCTAGGGTTAGCTTCAGCAGCCGCCACTACCAGGCTGAATGGCCAGAAAGCTCTCATCTTCTTCCTATTCGATCTCCTCATCCATCGATTTATTCAAGAAAGTTCCAACTACAATATTGTAGAACACATCACGAACTACGATCTCAACGGTTATGATCGAAATCAATGCGGTGGATCGACCTGAATCTCGATGCAAAGGGCAAATGTTTAGGCACGGATTTAGAGATAGAGGAAGGGCCGAGTGTCACAAGTCTTTGGCCGAGCATCAGGGGGGAGAAGGCGCTTCGAATGGTGGCCAAATGATGGGGTTCGACGATGTTTATGGGGTCGCGACGTGTAGGGTTTATTGGCGGCGTTGGGTTCACTTGTACGTGACTTTCACTGGGAAGAAGAAGATACTGGGAGCGGGCCAGATTTCATCACAAGGAAATGTACGGTGGTGATGTGGTGAGGGTTTGGAAATAATAAATAAAATTGTAAATTTTTATATTTAAATTTCGTGTAACTTTAAAAATGCGTAACTTTTTGCTGCGTGATCAGAAAATTACGAAACGAAAAGCGTTGGCTTCGTTTTGTCGAATACTTCGCGATGGAACTGGATTGGAAGCGATTGGGGTCAGTGAAAATTTTGAGTGAAATTAAACGTCCGTTTAGTTTCATTCGAAATAAACGCTGGAACAGAATTTAAAATCACGGTGAGATCTTCTCACTCAAATTTGAATGTGGAATTATTTACAGTTATTGATTGATGATTGACTGTTTGAATGTGCTATTAGATATGATAGGATATATCTATATATAGCAATATATACATATTGGCATATGTATATATTGGATTGATTGATTTCCCGCCTCGTATAGCGGATGAGACCCTATTGCGCCGTTAGTAAGCGGATTTATAAAAACCCATATACCGCGATAATTCCGTACTGGAGCGGAATTGGTATTGTGCTAACATCTGTGGATGCAGGGAAACAGGTTGGAGGGATCCAACTGGATTCCTCACCGTATTGATTATTTACAGATATTTTGATATATTCTGTTATCATATTGATATATGATATTGACTGTTGTGATGGACTGATTGGTGTTGTTGCATCATCGGATTCAGTTTTGAAAATGTAAAAATAACGACTGTTATTTTAAGAGGGTTTTTAAAGTGATTTTTGAAAATATACGTTTTATGGAATTTTTGAATCGATTTATAAACGTAAAATTTTAAAGTTATAAAAGTTATAATTTTTAGTGAAATATAACCGATGTGTCGTTTTTGAAATAAAAGTCGATTTATTTATAAAATGGTTTAAGTTGAGATTTTTGAATAACTATAAACGATTTGTATAAAAAGATTTATAAAAATTGATATTTTATAAATCGAAATATGGGACTTATAAAACGAATTTTTTATAAGTGTTAAAAAGAAGTATAAAAAGGATTTCATAAGTGAATGAAATAAATAGATTTATAACGTGAAGTTATAAAGTGACTAGATGTTGTAGAAATAAACGATTTATAAGTAATTTACTTATAAATTTGACTATTGCACTTAGATGGGATATAAATAGAAATTGCAAAATGAAATGATTTTGTAAGTTGAAATCGTTATAAAGTACAAAATGTGATTTATAAACGTTGTTTTATAAATCCGAAATCACTTATTCTTATAAGTGAATTTTTGAAGATTAATAAAATGAGATTATAAACCGGAGTTGTTATAGAAAATAGAAAATGGAATTTATAAACGTTGTTTTATAAATTCGGAAACAAATCGATTGAATTTGATAAATTAAATATAGAAGATTATCAAAAGAGATATATTCGCGATTTTGGATAGCGAATTTTTATCAAAATAAAACGTGTAGAAAATAGTGAAATGTAAATAGTAAAGTATATTCACGATTTTGGATAGCGAATATATGGTTAAGTAAAATGAACTTGTTTTGGGAAAGCGATATTACAGAAATGAAGTAATTGTTTTAAAAGATGTTTTAAAACGTGATAAGTATCGAATACATAGATTTCAACATTTATTGTTGAAATAGACGTTTTCGAGGAATAAGGAAATGATGGACTATAACACTGTTGTTATAGTAAATGGTTTCCGAAAGGAAATATTTTTGTATGGTATTGGGATTCATATATCTATCTAAATTTCGAATCCTTATACTAGTGATTTTGAGTCGTCGTAACGATGTTTTACGCAACATCCGTTTTGACTCAAATAAATGTTAAAAATGTATGATTTCCTTAAAGAATGAATATATACTTAATATTGATTTAAGTATATCGAATATTTTCAAGTGTTGAAAATAAATAGATTTGTGAAATACTTATTTTTAAATAAGTATGGAGATGCTTTTCCAAAATGAAATGAACTGTTTTGAGATTTTATCTTCAAAGATAAAATGAAATGTGGAAATTGATTTGAAATTGTTTTCAAACGGTTAAGTGTGGAAATTATATATCTAGTAAAGATATTTTTGGAAGATGAAATAATTTGGAAAATTATTTGGAATCTGATGATGTTGCGCATCTTTATTGATAGTTAAATAACCGACTATCAATAATTACCTTTAGATAGGTATTTGTTGTGAATTGGATGAATTTGAATGCCACACTTGTTTTTAAATATACGCTCACTATTCGGGTTAGCCGGGAAAGGACCATGGGGTCGTATAACCCATTCCGAATATGTGATACGTCGTTATGAATCGCATTTGAAGACCGGTGTTGAAGACCGGATATTTTTGAAAACGGAAGGATTACCGTCGAGTTACTCTACATCGACTGATCTTCGATTTAGAGGTTTTATCACCCTTAGTGACGGGAAGTCCTGACGTGATTGAAAATTATCCGGATGTGCAAGGGCTTCGTGAGAAGTGCCTTCGGTTCTGTTCGATCCCGGAACAGACTTGTATGGATTGTGTGTCTGACGTTACAATTTGAGATATAAAGCTGATTTCTTTCAAATACATTTCTGTTGGTGGCGGAGAATTTATTCTCTTAGCTTAACACCCTTCTCTGAGACGTACGAGCTCAGAGGTTATGTAGTTGAAATTTATCAGCGATATATCCCAATTTGGTAACGTGGCATACTGAGTGTTGCTGTGAAATGATCAGTGTTTGATCATTTGTGATATGATCATTCGTTTGATCTTATATCTTTGTGATCATAGGTTGATCATTTTGTTTGACCCGAAGCAGGGCTTTTTGTAGAAAGCGTAGCTTTGTGGACGAGACTTCGTCGAGCCTCACACCCCGGAAATGGTCGAAACAGGACGAATGCAGCAAGGTTCTAGGGAGTAGCGCCCCTTAGTGTATGTCATTCCTTCTGGATAAAGGTGGTATCATGGTATGGAGCCCAGATACTTAACCTCTGTGGTTACTGCATTATTATTATCTATGTGGTTTGTTGCGAATCGGGGATCCTCGGGAAGATCGGTGACGATCGGGGGATGGCATACGCGTGTCAGTAGTTACCTATTTTTGCAGAGGTAACCCGGCCTTGTGTTGGCAGAGATCCGGTTAGGTTCTCGGGTCGTCTATTCCAGGGACGTACCCATCGTGGAAAGGAAGTTCCTTAGCCTGACCATTTGTTGGAAATCCAAAGAAACAATACGAGCCTTTACGATTTCAATTGTATAACCTGTCTCCTCAGGAGGCAGCTATAGCAGGCATAATATAATGGTACCTATGCTGGCTAAGATTTATATTCTACTTTCGAAAATGTTTTCCACTATGCACTAATAATAATATCAAAAAGAATTTGATTTTTGCGTAGTAAGCATCTTTGACTATCATAAGAAGAAATCTCCTCCAAGTCTGCGTTTGCATTGTGTGTGTGGTGGGAGGTCTTATGGTAGTTTCATTTTCCAAAAGCATTTCGAATTTACTTTAAAATTATCCTGTTGTTTATTTTTAAAAAGTATAACTGTTTTACGATCTCACACCAGTCACCATGACTGACTCGGAGTTTATTGTTCCCTTCTAAACTCTGGGTGCCCACTATTTTCCACACGGGCAGCCTAGAGTTAGATTATCAGGATATTCTGGATATTCTGGAGCTTTGGAAGCAAGCTGGATGACGAGACGTAGTAATTGTATCTGATATATTTATTCCGCTGTGTATTCTGTATGAGGACAAGTTTATATAACTGTCCATTGATGTGATGTATTGTATTGAGTTGTATATTGACTCTGATTGATGTATGTATAAAATGATATAGTTCTTTGTTTTAAAAGACTAGTGTTTATCTATTATATATTGTTCCGCTGCGATATGTGAGATTCTGATATTGTTTTCTGTTTCTGCTCTTGTTCTGTTGTTGTTCTTCTTCTTTTTCTTCTATCTTCTTCTTCTATTTTTTTTTCTTTTTCTTTAAACCATAACTTTTCGAGTTTCCGGCATTCGATGGCTCAACAGTCGATAAAGTGAGTGTCGATGTTGAATTTTCGAAAGTCGAAAATTTTCGGGATGTTACATATGTAATGTTTAATCAATAAGATAAATATTTTTTCCTAGCATTAAGGCTTTACATTAATCCCCCATAACACATTTTTAAGCATTATCATACAGTTTGCATATAACACAACCGGTAGAACATCGGTAGATAGTGATGCGCCATGATACGAAACCACTAAACCAAACACGTAGTGGTCTCATAAAAGGATAAAAGTATGACATGGTACGTGAGGCAATGCCCAAGATAGTATGCTACCAGTTCGAGTCGCCAGGCTGGTGATAACGCATCGCTGCAATGACCGCCCACCACTTCCACCCATCCCATATCGAGTCAAAGGGAGGTTATCCCAAATCAAGGTGCACCAATCGAAACCAACAACAAAGGTAATAATATGGACTGAGTCCATAAGAATAATCGAAGAACAGGTGTCCGCTAGGGGTAGCTAGCCAACTTGGCCTAGTTCAAGCCGTCCTGTTTTAGTCATTTCAAATTGACACAAGTGTCGAGGCTATCCATCATCGTTCTCTTTCTTCAAATCCAACAAACGTAAATCAAATCCAACCACTTCATTTTGGAGTCTCCTCCACGTATACAGTTGTTAAAGTGGTTCCAACATTGACAGAGAGTATGCCAATAACTAGCCCCGGTCTCTTTAACAACCAAACATCATTTGACACATCGGTTGGTTCTTTTACATTTCGAAAATGATTCATACTTGATATCAAAGTATCATATTCACTTCAAAATATCATTCATTTCAAAATTATCATATTCACTTCGAAATCAATTTCATTTCAAAATCATCTTATTCACTTTGAAATCAATTTCATTTCAAAATCATTTTATTCACATCGAAATCAATTTCATTTCAAAATCATTTTTTTTCACATCGAAATCAATTTCATTTCAAAATCATTTCTAATTTCGACTTAGGTTATAACTTCATTTTAACCACATTCGTATTTAAATCAACGATTTAATTATAAACAGCTCCCAACTTGAACAATTTAATTTTTTTTTGAAAATAGTTTGAATAGTTAAAATAGTTTAGATATTTAAATAAGTTATATATTAAATGATTTGAAAATTTAAATAATTTGAAATTTTAAAAAGATGAATTTTAAAATAGTTTATAGGAAAATAGTTTACAGTGAAAATAATTTCAAATTTAAACTGTTTCTTTCCATTTCCAATAAAACTGGACTCAGGAAACTGATTTAGTTTCAAATCTTCAAATTCAAATCATCTTCGATCTCAAATCAATTTAAATCGACTCAATTTTGATTTCAATTCAAATCAACTTCAATTTTGATTTCAATTCGAATTAACTTTAATTTTGAATTAACTTTAGTTTGAATTTTGTTATTTACAAATTTTATCTAAGTTCATCTCAAATAAATTACATTAATAAATCATTAAATTTTTATTTCTAACTATTTTATTCAGTAATCATATTAAATTTAATAATTTAAAATAGTTAAAAAAATACGAGTCGTTACATGCATATTCAAGATATACCTGGATATATTTTTGAAAACTAAGTCTTAAACCTATAATGTAGTGATGCATTTTATATCTTTAGCTGAAAAGCAAACTGGTCATCAAGTTAAAATTATACAATCTGATGGTGGTACTGAGTACAAAACACTCGGTAGTTTCTTCAATAAAAAGGGAATAGTTCATAGAACTACATTTCCCTACACATCAGAACAAAATGGTTTGATTGAGAGAAAGCATAGACATTTAGTTGAGACATGCTTAACTTTATTAGCACAAGCATCTCTACCATTAAAGTTTTGGCCTGATTCCTTTAACACAGTTGTGTATCTAATCAATAGGTTACCCATAAAGGTTATTAAAGTAATTAGCCCACTGGAAAATTTATATGGAATTAAACCAGATTATCAGAGTTTAAGAACATTTGGATGTCTCTGTTTTCCCTACTCAAGACCATACAATACTAACAAATTGAGTTTTAGATCAAGACCATGCACTTTTTTAGGATATGAGACAAATCAGAAGGGTTATAAATGTCTTGATGATAGTGGGTAAATCTTCATAAGGAGACATGTTGTATTTAATGGACATGGTTTTCCTTTCAGCAATGCAGATATAAAGACAACCTAGAAATTTTTTAATTCAAAGGTATCAGTACCTAATATACCTATGTATACTGATGTGTTGCAACCAAAGGAGTCTGAAAGGACTGCTGGAGTTCATAATCCACCACTCACAATGTCAAATCAACCAAGTCATGAATTACCAGAACTGCCCAGCTATCACAATCAATCTCATGTACACACAAATGATCAAACACAATCAATCAGTGAAGAAAGTTTAGTTAGTCCACAAATACAACCAGGAAACAATGATGATCTAGTAAGTACAGAAGCATCACCACAAGTCAGAACAGGACATCCCATGATCACAAGATCAAAAAAGTGGGATTTTTAAGCCAAATTTATATATAGCAATCACTGTCTTAGAGGAGCCTGAAACATTTGAACAAGCTGCAAAGGACAAACACTGGAAAGCAGCAATGGATGAGGAGTATAATGCACCAATAAGGAACAAAACATGGGATTTAGTGTGTCCACCAGACAACACGAATGTAGTTGGTTGCAAATGGACCTATAAATTAAAGAGGAATCCAGATGGAACTGTGGTTAGATACAAAGCAAGACTGACAGCTAAGGGGTACACTCAACAATATGGGTTTGACTTTAATGAAACATTTTCTCTGGTGGTCAAGCCAACAACTATAAGAATTATTCTAAATATTGCCTTGCACAAACAGTGGAATATCAGACAACTTGATGTTAATAATGCTTTTCTGAATGGTATACTACAGGAAGAAATATACATGGAACAACTTCAAGGATACAAGCAAAGTTCAAATCTTGTGTGCAAATTAAATAAGGCAATATATGGTCTTAAATAAGCACCAAGAGTATGGTTTGATAGACTGAAAACCACTCTATCTCACTTGGGTTATCAGTCTACCAAATCAGACAATTCATTATTTATCAAAGTCAATAAAGAGTCAAGTATTTACATTCTAATATAAGTTGATGATCTAATTATTACAGCGGATGATAAGGCTAAAATCTACCAACTTACTCGGTATCTAGACAAAGAGTTTTCGATCTCGGAGTCCTAAACTATTTTCTGGGCATAGAAGTCAGAAGGAAGTCAAAATCAGAAATAATTCTAAGTCAAAAGAAATATATTTCAGAGTTGTTGATCAAGACTAAAATGGATAATGCAAAGCCATAACCAACTCCAATGGTAAGTCAACAACATCTGACTAAAAACAAGGAAGAACCCATAACAAACACTAAACAATACAAAAGCGTTGTTGGTGCTTTACAGTATGCAACAATCACTAGACGAGATATTTCATTTAGTGTTAAAAAAGTGTGCCAATTAATGCAGGAACCACGAGATGATCACTGGAAGGCAGTAAAACGAATACTGACATACATAAAAGGGACAACAAACTATGGCTTATCATTAAAGAAATGAAACAGTCTAAATATAACTGGTTATTCTGATGCTGATTGGGGTACTGATCCTTATGATAGAAAATCAATAACTGGATACTGCATATACATTGGCGACAACCCTATATCATGGTGCTCAAAGAAGCAATCAACTATCTCTCGATCCAGCACTGAAGCTGAATACATGAGTGTCGCAAGTGCAACAGCAGAAATAATGTGGATACAGTCACTTCTTAATGAGCTAAATAGCAAATCAAAGACCAAACTGATATTATGGTGTGACAATCAAAGTACAGTCTATATGTCAGCAAATCCAATTCTACATTCAAGAATAAAGCACACTGAAATATATCTTTATTTTGTGAGAGAGCAAATTCAAAAAGGAAACTTGCAAGTCAATCACATACCAGCACCTTACCAGCGAGCTGACGTACTTACCAAGGCACTATCAAGTTGAAATTTCATTACATTCAGAAACAATCTAAAGGTAGAAGAGATCCAAGTAGATACAAAAGAACCTGTTGAAACTACTGAAGCTCAAAGAGCAAAATCACTAGCATCTAAAAAACACAGCAAAGGCATCAACAAGCTCAATAAAGTCGTAGAGAATCAAGCTAAAGAATACTCGCAAGCCAAAGAAATCTCTTTAATTTGATAAAGTTAAAAGAAAATATGAAGCGGTGGATAGAATTGAAGAATGGTCTAACCCTAACCCTAACCCTAATATCGGTTTGAGGGGAGTGTTAGAAATGAGAAATGGTCGAAACGAATATTTGCCTCAATGTATATTACTCAATGATTCGAGTATTCAACCAAGTATACATGGGCCGCATCATATACCAGCCCAATATAAGAAAATAGTGCTCTGTAAAGCCGGTAGCACATAATGAACGGTATTGTATTGTATCGATCATCTTTTGAATAAAAAGGAGAACTGGAAACATCATTTTGCTTTCAATTCATTTCTGTAATTCTTTCTGCAAGTCATTTCTACAATTCCACAATCCTTTACAACCCACTTCAGTTTTTTGTGTGCGTGCACATGTGCATACACATACAAACAAAATAATGATAATGATGATGATGATAATGATAATGATAATGATAATGATAATGATAATAATAATAATAATAATAATAATAATAATAATAATGTAGTTTTGTTGAAGCAAAAGGAAAGGGAAGCTGCATGAGTGAGAATGAGCAAAGAGAAACACGTACAAAACGTTTAAAAAGCAAGCATGTCCACACAGCACAAAATTCTGTATATCGGCGGCTTCTTCTGCATTTTTTATAAAATCAGAATTTGCAGCAAGAAAAACTTGAACACCTGCATTAGAAAGGTATGGATGAACCAAGATTTGAAAGTTAAAAACAAACCGAAAGGCTTGTAGAAATGAAGTATTTTTTCCATAGCTGAAACATTCCAGATTATGGTCTATTTAAAATTCAAACCACCAAGGTTCAGGAATGATGAACAAAACTGGTATATATTTGAAAATCACAGGTGATTTATATTATACTGTTTAAGATAACACTGTATAAAAAAATTCTAACTTAAAAGGCTAACAATATAGACTGGAACCTGTTTAGAAAATAGAAGTGAAAAAATTGCTAAAGCAAGGTGTTAGCTGCCAGTAAGTGAAAATGACAACAGATGTGATCAGGATAAGCTTAGAAGTAGGATTATACGGCAAAACAGATCTTTGCAAGCGACATAGAACAAAACAAGTGCATATATAGTAGTCGAATAGGAGATGGTGTATGTCATTGTGATATAAAGATAGCCTTGATCAGCACTAAAGTTTCCATCTTCGTATTTCCCTCTTGCATAAAGTATGAACGTAACTAAAATAGGCTTCAAAATTACAAACTGCAAACTCCCTTGCTTGCACCTCTTTATAAAACGTCTGTTTTAGATACCAACTTAAGTAAGCATGGTTCACTGATGACAACTTTGCAAGGTTATATCAAAAGCTGAGTGTCTGTTAATTATTAATGATAAAGAGAAATTGAATTATATCAGAGGGTTTTCAGATAGTGCATACAAAATATTTTTAACTAAAAAGAATCATGAGAACTTTATAGAAGAAACAACAATTAGTGATCTACTCTGTTCATAAATAGCATTATAATTTCGCATACAACCAGTTTTAATAGTGGCAAACAAATGTTATATAACGTGGTTATCTGATGACTATTGGGTAGGTTAATAAATGAAACAAACAAGGCAGTATATAGCTCATCACAAATGATTTTTTCTGTGACTTTTTAATAATCTAAAATGTAGGCATATCTGTATTTATATCCTAAAACATCTCCAATCAATTATGAACCATGCGCCATCAATGATGAAATCCTTCAAATAAGAAGTTGACATAAACGTAATAAGATATTATTAACCTAAGACCATTGACTATTACTGACAAATCGACACATAGAATCAATTATAAGAAAAATAATATTTTACACTACGAATACATAACTCTCCGTTAAAAAGTTTTTCTAATATATATATTAATTAGTTCGCACAAATAAACTATAGTTGATTTGCATAGAATTACATAATAGAACGTTGTGGTAAAGAAAATAACCAAAAGAAACACATAGCAAATGGTTAGGAGAAATTTTCAAACAAGGATCGAGTAGAAAACTATTTGCATAAATACACTCAGCAGAAAACTAACTACAAAAAAGAGTCTCATTTTTATATAGCTTATGCAAATATAGGTTGCGCAAGCTATATTTTTTTTAGAAAATATTATGTAGCATGCGCAATCCATATCTGCGCAAACTATATATTTATAGCTTGTGCAAATATGGATTGCGCAAGCTATAAATCGAGCTTCAAAATTCCAGCAAGCACAGAATCTTTTTCCCACTTCTCAAACCCCTCTCCTCAAAATCCATCTCAATCACCATTCCAACCCAACATTTTTCTCAAATCAAACCTCCAATTTACATTAATCTCAAGTATACTTTGAAGTAATTAATTGTTTTAGCTCTAATGGAAGGAACTTCTTCATCCATGACAATTAGAGGTAAAAAAATTTTTTGTTGAAATTGATATTAAATTAACAAGTGATTGTTGTTGGTAATGGTACTAAATATTGTTGGTGTTGTCGATGATAATTACCGCATATTGTTGTTGTTATAGTTGAAATTTTAGTTATTGATAAATCATTCCAAAAATTGTAACGACCCACATTTTCGACCGTTCAAGTCGACAAAGCATACACACATACCGACTCAAACAATCCAAAATACAGATAGTTATTGGGGTTAAATAAGAAAAAAAAGAAAAGAACAGAAACAACTCAGAATCTCGCAGTGGAAGGAACAAGATATAATAATAAAATAACAGTTCATGAAGCTGTTAAATAAATAAATTTGATTATTATTATACATCATAAATCAGAGTTACATACATATCAGAGATAATACAACAATGCAGCGGAAAAATAATACAGTAGTAGAATACAAATGATGTAATACCAAACTCCGTCTTCGTCCTCCAGAATAGATCTTCAACCTTATCTGAAATGCTCAGGCTGACCCGAGCGTAATGAAAAGACAAAACACTCGAGTCAGGACTAAAATATCTCATGTAAGTTAAATCGTAAAAGTAAATATGAGTGTGCCGGCGTCAGAGATGTTTACGGGTTTTAGACACCTCCTATCCAGTGTTTAACGTGCGTGCATTAACTTAAGAGATTTTCGGGATTTCCATCTCCTAAGGATCCGTTAAACTATCTAATATATAATAGAATACGCTATATACAATAATGTCTATCATAAAGTAAAATATCAAACTAGCGTTAAGCCATGACCCATTCCACCCTTAACACATTTTTATTCCCAAAAGCATATACAAGACCGTAGTTTCCCCAAAACCGGAAGTCACCAGAGGGCAATCCATATACTAAAGGTACAAACCAAAATCGTAGTGGTCGCGAATAGGATAATCAGTATGACAAGGTACATGAGGCGATACCAACTAGGATACTAGTAGTTGCCTGATCCAGACTAATGTTGGGCATAACAGCTACTACCCCAACACCGCGAAACAACACTCCCATAATCGAGGGGTGCACCCAAATCGAATCACAAAAGTAATAGACATGGTAACGAAGGAGTGTGTCCACTAGAGATGGCGATCCTCAATGGCCCGGCGCGGCTCCTGTTTTAGTCATGTCAGGGGTCATCCAAAATTGTTCTCTTTCTTCAAATCAACACGTTCACCAAAACCATCCACTTTATTCTCGATCAACACTACGCGTATATTAGTTATTAAAGTGGTTTTCGGTATCGACAGAGAGTATGTCCATATCCAATTCCGGACTCTTAAATAACTACGTAATTATTACACCGATGGCTCTTTTACATTTCAAAATCAATTCATAATTGATATCACAATATCATATTCGCTTCAAAAATCAAATCCATTTCAAATATCATCATATATTCAAGATGTAAGATTCTGTTTCAAAATCATTTTTCGCCTCAATATCTCATTTCGATTTCAAAATCATTTTTCGCCTCAATATCTCGTTTCGATTTCAAAATCATTTTTCGCCTCAAATTCCACAAAACGATTCACATAAACTCGAATTCCAAAATTTAAAATTTAATCAAATTTCAAATCCTCAATTCCAACTCGATTCAGCTTCTAAATAAACCATTTCAAATTATCACTTTCAAATACATATTTAAACCACAAAATAAACAATTTCACTTCCAATATATTTCGAAACTTTAAATATTTCACATTTCAAAACAGTTCATATATTTATATAAGAATATAAGATTCGCTTTAAAACCATTTCGTATTCAAATTAGAATATACTTCAAATTCAACATCCGTATTAAGTAGTTTACTTAATCTCTGGAACAATTCCAATTCAATAAACTTAGATTAACATTCGGATTTCAAGAATTCATTTAAGTATTACATTCCAAATCGATTTCAGTTCAAATCCTATTCAAATCAATTTTATCTTCAAATTTAATTCAATAGTTTCGATTTAGTCCAATTCACAAATTTCTTTGAATTTCAATTAAATTCCAAATTAATTAAATCTCGATTTCAAATTAATTTTCAATTCCAAACTCAAACTTGAAATATCATTTCATATAAATTCTCTTAGAAATATTCAGAGTTCGATTAAAAGTCCAATCTTTTAAAACAAATCAACTTTCGAAAATTTACGCCGTAGTTCAAATTTTTTTACTTAAAATCTAAACTTCAAATAATTAACCAATTTCATTTACCAAGTTTAAATTCCAACATCTCGAGCTTCAATTCAAAATAATTCAATTTCCATAAATTGGGTTTTTCCTTAAAATCAATTCATTTAAATAATTTCAAAACAACTTTTAAAATCATTTAATTTAACCAACCCGGTGTCCGTATATAATTTTCTAACCTATGGCCAAGTGGATAATTATTTCAATTTTAATTTCAAGGATGGATATATATCATTTCAATCCAAATAGATGTCATAGGTATATCATTTCAACCTATTTCTTAATTTATTCGAAATGATTTAGTTTACAGTTTATATGCAATAAACAATATACATGATGATAGCATGATATATCAAAATAAATAAACAACCAATATCGACCAATAGCATCCATCACAACCAATCAACCATAAAGCCACTAACATTCACAACAACTTCATAATTATCAATATCAGGTAATTTGATCGCAATTAAAATTTTAACTTCAATTTGACTGCCAATTTAATTTCCAACGGTGAATTCAAATGACAATCCATATGACAATTAAATTTTTATCAAACAACGACAAATAAATCCATATCACTTCATAATGTCAAATTTAACTACCATAAAGATATTCAGTACGTTGTGAGCGTTATAAAACACTCACTTTGATTTTCTGTTGTCGCCGAGACGTTCCGGTTTGGAACTAAAACTGGACGACGCCCAACTTTAGCCCAAATTTCTACCGTCTCCAAATCCATCCAAACTAGTTTCATTTCGAAGCTCTCGTCATTACGATCGCAACGCAAAAAGTTTCGTTCCAATCGGACCTCGTATGAAAAAGTTATGCATTTTAGAAGTTTGTACACATTAATAATATAAACAATTTACATTTTATTTAAAAAATATTTTTTGTTTAACCTAGAACGATCCAGGCCGTCGATTTCCACCCCATCAGATCTGGCCGCACCCTCCCCTTCTTCCTTCTCTCGTTCAAAGCCGTGAGTATGAAACCCATAGCCGCCTCTCTTCTTCGAATTTTCATGACCAAAATACACGACTTGAAGACGATCGGCCACCTCCATCGCGAAGCCCTCGGCGAACTCTACCTGCACCGTGAATAGCATGGAACTCGGCTGCCCCTTTGGCCTCGAAAAACGTGAAAAATGCAGCAGCTTCGAGCTCGATTTCCCGTTGATTCGTTGCTCCGTTTCGATCATCTCCGTGTGGATTTGAAGCTCTCATCGTCCTCTACAATTTTGTAGTTGACGACTTTTGCTAATTGTTGATGGATTGAGAGGAAAATGAGGAAGAAGTTTCGAAATTTTATGGCCATTGAATTTGAAAGTGGCGGCTATGAAACCCTAGGGCTGATGTTTTCAAATGAAATGATAAAGGGTTCCTTTTATAGAAATTTACCGAAAAACACTATTCACTCCAAAATCTGAACTTCAAATCTCGCGTGGTGACCGGCGTTTCTAGGGTTTATCCCGCGTTCCGAACACAATGGAATAGGTTTCGGAAGCTAATTCGATCATCTGTGCGAGTTACGGCAATAAACGATCGATTTAAAATTAAATCGGTTAATCAAATTTCTGTGCGTTTGGGCTCGCCCCGGACAAACGGTAAATCCGATTGACACGAAATTTGAAACCCTACAATAATATGACATTACGGATCCGATGAAACTGGTTTCGTCGAAATCCGAGATTTTTTGAAAAATGACTATTTTCTCTCGCCGAATTAATATTAAAAACAATTCGATGCGTTTCGAGCTGCCACGGTCAAACGATAACTCCGATTGCTACAAAAATTGAAATACGACAATAACAAACTATTACGGATCCAATGGAACTAGTTTCGTTCAATTCTGAGACTGTTCGAAAAATGGCTATTTTTCAGTCGATAATTAAATATTAAAAATATTCAATTTTCACAAATTAACTTTAAATTCAATTTTAAAAGTTCTATAACATTACTATAACTCCAATATGATAAGATAAAATTTTACAAATCATTTTCAATCATATTCAACTTGATTTTCAATTATTTCTGAAATTTAACTTATTAAATTATCGATTTAATTGTCTAATTAAATCCAATATTCGAAAAATAAATTATTCGACTGTTTAATTTCAATATAAAATTCCCAATTTTAAATTATTAACTTTTAAATCAAATTTCAATTGTTCACAAATCCCATTTTTAATTTCACAGTAATTAACAATCTTTTACAATGCAGTTTTCCATTATAAATCCAATATAAAAGATTATATTAGATTCAGCGTTCAATTATATTGTAATTCAAATTCAAGTTATTTAATTCGAAATGAATTCTTTTATTTCGATTTACACTTTCATTGTTGAATCAACCATTTACTTATACATTATTATCAATAGTTTATAATTCATTTACTTTCATTTTCTTCAACTATCATCTTATTTAAATTCACAGTAATATTAAATTACATTCATTTACGTTGATTTCCATATTATAACTTCAATATTAAATGTAACATTTTATTTATTTCGTTGTTTACAATCAAATTCAATTTAATTCAATTACTTGTTACATTCAAATTTAAATCTTTACTTACGTTCAATTACAAGTTAACATCTTTATCGAATTACAGTTTCAGTTATTATCTGCTTTCAATCAACTGTAATATTAAGTTACATTTATTTATATTAGTTTCAATAACATAAACTTCCATTATTAAATCTACCATTTTATTTATTCTTTGTTTACAATCATAACCAATTTGGTTTACAATCAAATTAATTCAATTCATTATTTACATCCACTACAAGTTAACATCCATATTTAATTTACAAATAAGTTATTTCAGAATTCAGTTTTTGTATTTTAACTTGTAATTCACATTTAAGAACACAAAATTTTATTTCCTTCGGATTTTTATCCAAAATTTTCATTTTAATTCGTATTTTTAAAGTGTTAAAAATACGGGTCGTTACATTCTCCCCCACTTAAAACTTTTCGTCCTCGAAAAGGAACGGAGAAGGGGAAACCATCATTTAGATATAATTCATTCAAAATATTCTACTTATTTGCAAAATTTAGTTATAGGATTTTTTTTTCACAAAATTTTCTAACTCCCGGATTTTTGAAAAAATTTCGGCAGCACCTCCTTTGCGCGGCTAGGACCGAAAAATTTCACAGTAGTAATAATTGCATGATATACATCTCATTACAAGAATGAGGCATCCCAAAACATGGGGAACACAATAATATACCACAACATAAACTATAATCCGAGAACATACATTTTATTTAGCGTTTATTAGCATTTTAACTTACATTTTGCATTAAGCGCAGAAGCGAGCTCCACAAGCGAAGCGCAACCCCTTTGCTACCTACTAAAATGCTCAATAACCAAGTTAGAACCATGCATATAAAGATAGATCGATATACTTATCATAAACAACACACATATAACATGTTTAGCTTCAAAACTGAAATTCCAATTTCAGGACAGCAAACGAATCCCAGTTTTTGGTCATCTAAACGATAAAATTTTAAAATGGAATCTAAAAAAAAGTTGTTGCATTCATTTCAGGCTTTCCGGAATGTCCAAAATCATTGAATTCGGATCTTCCGTTCAAAAGTTACGACCGTTTTACTAAATAGATACGCCTCAGCCTGGCAATGAATTGCGCAGGTCAGCGACGTTTGGTCACGTTTTTGACCTTCTAAACGACAGCAAAACACCAAATGCTTAAAACAAAAGTTTTTGCTTAAGTTCTAAGATTTCCAGAAAGTGCAAGATCATCAAAATCCGATACACCAGTAAAAAGTTATGGCAAAAATACTAAGAGTATATGCTACTGATTTTGCTTCCCTTTTACACAGGCCAGCGAGAAGATTCAAATTTTTAACTAATTAAATGAAGGAATTTCTCAAGACAGTCTAAACAAAAGTCGTGCTACAGTTTCTAAGCTTTTCGGAAAGTCTAATATCGTTGAATTTCGTCCAGCCACTTAAAAGTTATGGTTGTTTTCGTTTCAGCATATATTGGACAATTTTGGATTTTTTCCCAAAATTTTGCTTTTATTATTTCAAAGTACAAACCATCAAACTTTAAATTTTCTAAAGAAACAATCATAAACACAATGTCGTTTATTTTCTTATTTATCCATGAAATACGTTTATTTTCAATTTGTTTCCGATTTATTCAAGTTTGTTTCATTCACATTTTAAATTCAAGTCAATTTGCTTCAATTTAAATTGGATTCAATTATATTTAATTTCACTTTGCTTCAAATTTGAATTTAATTATTTTAAAATTTTATTCCGTTTATTCAGTTCCATTAACACTAATGAATTCTACTAAATCAATTACCATCCATCAAACAACCAATGCATATCAAACATTACCCTCCATCCAGAATCTACACTAAATCAATTATACATTACCAAGTCAAAATTTTAATTTCATACACTTTCAATCTTATTGACATTTAGTTTTATTCAAATTTAATTAGTTTCCATTTACTAATTTTATATTTAATTAATTTTAAATTTAATTCATTTTACAACTTAAATTTCCTTTATATTTACACTATCAATAGATCTTCACATTTTATTATTCGCAATCACACTTGTATATTATTCATTTACTTATCCTTATTAGCATTTTAAACTTTTTAAGTATTTGGTAAGTTATAGGTATGCAAATAGAATGTAGTTAAACAATATACAACTTCTTTTCATTCAATTTGAGTGTTATACCTATTAAATAAATTTCCAATTTATTATTTTCCAAATTAAGGGTTACTCCTACAATTTTAATTTTTTCTTCACTTAAATTCAATTTCACCTTTTCAATTCCATTCCAACCCAACATTTTTCTCAAATCAAACCTCCAATTTACATTAATCTCAAGTATACTTTGAAGTAATTAATTGTTTTAGCTCTAATGGAAGGAACTTCTTCATCCATGACAATTAGAGGTAAATTTTTTTTTGTTGAAATTGATATTAAATTAACAAGTGATTGTTGTTGGTAATGGTACTAAATATTGTTGGTGTTGTCGATGACAATTACCGCATAGTGTTGTTGTTATAGTTGAAATTTTAGTTATTGATAAATCATTCCAAAAATCCTAGTTGCAAAATTGATTTTTGAATGAATAATTGGGTGATAAATATATTGTAGAGTTGCCTCCTGGACCCGAAGATAGAAGTGTTCTTTGTCTTCAAGATCATCATAAAAGTCGAAATGATTCGCTTATGGAGGTATTTATTTTATACACATTGAATTATTGTTAATCCAAAATGCAAATATGAATTACGAATTGCAATTCCTTGTTATAAATCAAGATGTAGAAACAATTAAACTTTGTGATCATTCAAGCAAGCTTAAAGAAATAGATTTTAAAGATCCTAGGTTGGAACAAATCCTAAAATAGCCGGGTTTTGAAAAGCAGTGCAAGTTGATTATATTAGACTAGATCATCATCTTATTACAACATTATGTGATAGATGGAGACTTAAGACAAACACTTTTCATTTTAGAGTGGGAGAAATGACTGTAACTCTAGCTGATGTTTGCTTTTTGTTTGGTCTAGGCATGGACGATTTCTCGGTATGTTTACAAAATTTGGATGTTGATTATATGGAGTTGTGGTATGATTTGCTTGGTATATTTCCACCAAAAGAGGAAGTAAAATCTAAAAGTGAGCTAGCAATGACTTGGTTTAAAAGTGAATTTTCTAAACCACTAGCGAAGGTGCGACGGATTTAGATATACTTCGTTATAGTCGTGTTGTTATCTTGTACTTTTTAAGTTGTCATCTTTTCCCAGATCATTCAAAAGGTAGATTGAATTTGAAATTTTTGTCATCTTTGAAAGATTTAACAAATTGTGGTTACCATTCATGGGGTAGTGCTGTACTTTGTTATTTGTACAGTGAGTTGATAAATGTACACTTTAGAAAAAAGAAAAGTTTTAGATGGTTCTGCAACATTGTTGCAAATATGGTCTTGGTCTCATATTGCTATTGGACGGCCTTCCGTAAGAATTCCTAAGGATTTAGATCATTATCTTCCATTCGGTTGTAGGTGGAATTGTCCTAGAAGTTGGCGTGAAACTCCCAAAAATGTATAATTTTACCAAAATGAATTGGATTTGTTAGCGGATGACGTCGTGGCCTGGGAACCATATTCTTTGTTGATTAAATTTGGGCGCCCTGACTTTAAGTATATATATGCGGGTTGCATCACTAAGAGTAGACTAATTCTTTTTTTGGACTTTGAATTATATACTTCGAACCGAATGATGAGACAGTTTGGCTTTGACCACCAATACATTCCTGATCCCATAGTGCTATTAGACCCAAAATCCAGTAGTTGGATGGACTTTGTTGGCATCAAAATTGACCACCAACACCCAATTACAAGCGAAAGCACCAATATCCAGTCAAAGATCACAGATGGAGTATATATAGAGAGTATAATATGAAAAATAGCCAAAATTAAAATGAAAGAAAGTAAAAAAGACAAGATTTATAGCGGTTCGGCTAACTCCGACCTACATCCACTCCAGAAAAACTTTTTTATATTGGAATTTGGTTACAGTTACAATCCAAAATTCCCGAAATAACAATGGCAGAATAGCCTTGGAGTAGAAGATGAAGGGAAACAAAAATGAAGAAGATCCTCTTTTCTGAAACCACGCTTGCTGTATTTATAGGTGAAACTCCGGCTACAGGGCCTCCTCACCTACATGGGCCCACCATAACCATAGTCGAGCTCATATCGTCCATCCTATGTTGACCCAAAGTCGAACCCAAAGTAGAACCTGAAGTAAACTTGTAGCCGACCTGAAGCAAGATGTATGCCGACACCAAGCTTGATCTCCATATCCGACCCGAAGACCAATCCATAGCTGTAACGATAGGATTTTTCGACGCTCGAAAGTCGACATTAATACGTCCACTATATCAAATGCCGCACAATCGAATGCCGGAAAACCGAATCATTAGGGTTAAAAAGAAGAGGTAGAAGAAGACAGAAGAAAAGAAAGAACAGAAAAACAGAAACATAAACAATATCAGAATCTCACATTCGCAGCGGAACAATATATAATAGATAATCACTAGTCTTTTAAACAAAGAACTATATCAGTTTATACAATACATCAATCAGAGTCAATATACAACTCAATACAACAATGGACAGTTATATAGACTTGTCCTCGCATAGAATACACAGCGGAATAAATAAACAAGTACGGTAGTACACCTCGCCATCCAGCTCATCTCCAAAGCTCCAGAATATCATGATAACATAACTCTAGGCTGCCCGTGTGGAAAATTATGGACACCCAGAGTTTAGAAAGGGAACAATAAACTCTAGGTCAGTCATGGTGACTGGTGTGAGATCGTAAAATAGTTATTTTCACAAAGAAAATAAAACAAATTCGCAATGCTTTTGGAAAATGAAACTACCATAAGGCCTCCCGCCACACACACAATGCAAACACAGAATTGGAGGAGATTTCTCCTTATGATAGTCAAATATGCTTAATACGCAAATTCTTTTTAATATTATCATTAGTGCATAGTGTCGAAACCATTTCGAAAGTATAATATTAATCTTAGCCAACATACAACCATTATTGTATGCCTACTATAGCTACTATGTTCAATAGAAGGTTACCACCACATTCCATAGCAGGTTATACAACTAAAACTGTACAAGGTTCGTATTGTTTCTTTGGATTTCCAACAAATGGTCAGGCAAAGGAACTTCCTTACACCGAAATGGAAACGCCTTTGGAAAGACGCACCGAGAGTCAACCTGCTCTCTGCAAACATAAGGCCGACGCTACCTCACGCTATACAGTTGTAACTAGGTAGCTAACACACAAGCTATGCCATCCCCCGGTCGTTACCGACCTTTATCCGAGGATCCTCAACCACAAAGTATAATAAATTTGCAGCATCAACATAGGTAAAATATCTGGGCTCCATACCATGATATCACCTTTTATCCAGAAGGAAATGACATACCCTAGGGGCGCGACCCCTAAAAACCTTGCCGCAACATTCCTGTTTCGACCATTACCGGGTTGTGAGGCTCGGCGAAGTCTCGTCCACAAAGCTACGCTTTTTCACAAAGCCATGCTTTGATCAACAAATGATCAACAGCACTTCGTATGCCACATTACCAAATTGGGAATGTATCACTAGTAACCATCAACTACATAACCTCTGAGCTCGTACGTCTCAAAGAAGGGTGTTAAGCTAAGAGAATAAATTTTCCGCCACCAACATAAATGTATTTGATAGAAACCATCTTTACATCTCAAAGTGTAACGTCAGACACACATCCATACAAGTCCGTTCCGGGATCGAACGGAACCGAAGGCACTTCCAAAGAAGTCCTTGCAATCCGGGTATTCACTAATCACGTCCGGACTTCCCATCACAAGAAGAGTGATATAAATCTCTATACCGGAGCAACTCGGTGCAGAGACATTCGACAGGTTGTCCTTTCATTTTCGAAAATACCCGGTCTTCACAACGGTCTTCAAATGTTATCCATTCACGACGTATCACTATTCGGAATGGGTTATATGGCACAAAGTCCTCTCCCAGCTTAACCGAATAATGAGCGTTTGTTTTAAAAACAAATTCAAGTGCCATTTCAAAGGAAAATATTGATAGTCGGTTATTTAACTATCAATAACATTCACAACAAACAACCAATTTAAATAATTTTCCCAAATTATTAAATTTTCAAAATATCTTCACAAGATATATATTTTCCACACTTCATCACTTTGAAAACAAATTTCAAATCATATTTCACACTTCATCTCAAAATGGTCCATTTAAACCAATTAAATAAATCCTTATCGATTTATTTCAAATTTACATCCCAAATCTGTAAATTTATTTCCACACTTTAAAAATAAATCAGTGTTTATTTTTAAAACAAATTTCCCTTTCCTTTATAAATTCCATTTTGAATCTAAATTTCCAAATATTCACTTTCAAACACCAAATCAATTTCAAATTTATTTCTAAATTTATTTCAACACCAAGTCAAATTTCAAATTGATTTACAAGTTTATTTTCAAGCACCAAATCAATTACAAATTGATTTCTAAGTTTATTTCCAAGCACCAAATCATTTTACAAATCGATTTCCAATTTATTTCAACACAAATCAATTTTTCATTTAACATCAAATAAATTTTCATATCGATTTCCCAAAGATTTATTTTCAAATACTAAATTAATTATCAATTGGATTTCAAACAAATTTATCACCTTTTAAAATAAATTCCTTTATCTCTTCCGAACCATCTAAAATTCAATTTTAAATAAATTCTTCAACTTTTAAATAATACTATTAAAAATCCATTTATAAAAAATCTTTTCCCATATTTTGGAAATAATTCGATAAGATTTCAAAAATCAACTTTATGCTTTTAAATTCCTTCTTTGAAATTCAACCAATTCTTTCAAAAGAGATTTACTTCAAATTTCCTACTTTAATTTCAAAAATCAAATTTAATTTATTTATGGTATCCAACGATACCAAAAATACATTCGGCTAAATTTTAGCCTTCAACAAATTCAATCGTCAATATAATCATTCATAGATTATAAATAAATTATCACACAGCATATGAAACAAATTCACACAGTAAATGAAAAAAATTCATAAAATTTAAGGAATCCAGTTGGATCCCTCCAACCTGTTTCCCTGCATCCACAGATGTTAACACAATACCAATTCCACTTCGAGGTGGAATATCGCGGTATATGGGATTTATAAAATATCATCCGCTATTATGCGGTGCATAGGGTCTCATCCGCTATATAATGCGGGAAATCAACAACTCCAATATATATATATATATTCCAATATATATATATTGCTATATACTAATATATATACTATCACATCCAAACAGTCAATCAATCAATAACTGCAAAATCAAATTTTCATTTTGAGTGAGAAGATCTCACCTTAGCTTTTTATTTTGCAGTCCATTTCCATTCCAGTTTGTTTTCTCGATTTATAGACCTTGTATAAACAATTTATACAATTTATTAATATTTGAATTAAATCGAACAATAAATTTCCCATTTGATAATTTTAAACTAACCAGTGATTTTAAAATGTATATATCTATTTTCTTTTGAAGCTATAGACTTATAAAAATAAACTATATAGGTTTTATTTAAAATTTCTATTTTCCTATATTTTTCTCTTTCAAACTGCACATAACATTTTTTTTTAAAATTTATGTATTTACCCAAATCATATATATATATATATATCTTGTTTATCCCAGTATTTTATCATGCATGTATATATTTTATTAAACTGCTACTGTGTATATATATTATTATTTCTGGTAAAAATTTCCTAATTTACTGCAATTTATTATATAAATTTTTTCTCTACATGTATGTTTAAATTGAAAAGAAATATCAATATGTATTATTGACCAAATCTAAATCGAAGGATAATCAGCCAAACCTCACCTCGACCTTGATGCACCGCCGAACCCTTGCCCTCGCGATCGAACAACCCCACGAAACAGTCGCGAGATGCTCCAAACCCTCCCTCATCACACCTGACCAAGTCTCGAACTGTAACGACCCAGAATTTTGAACAAATTAAATTGAGAATATTTAATTAAATTTAAATATTTGAACGATGATTTAATTTGAATCCCCGATATAACTTTGAAATTGGCGATTAAATTATAAAATTTAATCTAGTGAATGCTGAATAAAAATTTGAATATTTAATTTTAAGCTGAAGAAAAATATTTCAAGAGCTTTTAAAATTTATATTGATGATACTGAAGATAATAGAAGCTTCAGAATCGAGTTTGAAACTGTTTTGTTTAGTTTTGAAATTTTATCATTTAAATTGAATTTAAAAATATGGCATTCCGGGGCACAGTCTCGGAATTCGACGAAACAAGTTCCATTGGGTCCGTAATATTGAATAATTGTCGGATTTCAATTTTCGTATTTTTCGGAGTTTATATGTGAGAATACGACGTGTAAACGCATTGAAATTTATTCGAATTCGAATTAAATTTAAAATTTAAATTCGTCAACAAACAGCACGTTCTTCCCAACATTTGCGCCTGAAAACACGCCTTCAATCACGTAAGAAGATCGTGTAAAGCATGCTGTTTCGATTTTAAACACTCTCCTCCGTTCAGCTCAATAATCAAAATCGAAACAAAGAAAATAAAAATAAAATGGCGACCGAGTTCTCTACGAAATCAATTCGATCTCAGATCGAATCGCGCGAGAGGGGAGAGCTCGCGATGGGCTTTAGGGTCGGCAGTGGTGAATCGAATTAGGGTGAGATAGGGCGTGGGGCGACGTTTTGATGATTGTTGGACTTTGGTGGTTGCGATCGAGATTTCGCGTGAGTCACCGCCACTGGAGGCTGCAGTTTCACGAACATCTTGGTTTCGCTGTCGAGCTTGGGTGTAGGAGTTCGAGTGGGTGAAGAGGAGGAGACGCGCAGTGTCGCGTAGGGGCGCGCGGCAGTAAGTTCGAAGTCACGGTGATGTTTCTGGTTCGTGTTCCAGGTGGTGTCGAACTCGATTTCGATCGAGTGTCTGAGGTGTTGATCGGAGGCCTGAGTAAGGATGCAGAGGTGATCGCCGAGGTGAGGGGATGGTCGCAGTTCATCGGAGATGGCGGTTGGAAGCGTGCACGTGCACCATGTTTTCTTGTCTGGCTGTCGAGTCTGGTCTGGGCGAACTCGAGATTTACTCGAGTCGATCTTCGTATTGGCTCGGGTAAAATTAACTTTTGCTTGAAGTAAACAAGGGGAAAACTCAGGTAAGTTGTATTTTCCCAGTTTAACAGTAACCAAGTTTAGCTCTAGATTTACTCGGGTAAAATTCGTATTGCCTCGGGAAATTTTGTTTTTTTCTCGAAGCAAACTGAAGGGGTCTCGGGTCTTTGTTGTCAAGTTCAAAACAGTGCCCAGTTTTACAGTTTTAAATTATTAAGTTTTAAATTGAAACTGAGTTTAGAGTTTAAGTGTTAAATTGCAGACTTTTGAAAAAATGAAATTTAGTTTTGCAATAAAATATAAAATATCTCTGTTACGAGTTAAAAAGGAATTTTGGAAATAAGGGAAATTTTGATTTTTAAATTTAATAATAAAGTCATTAGTTTGGAATTAAAATTTATTGATTTATTGTTTAGTGAATTCGAATATTAATAAAACCCTATAATTTTATTCAAGGTCTATAAATCGAGAAAACAAAAGAAGGATTGGATTGGATTGCAAAAATAAATAAAGCAAAGGTGAGATTTTTCTCACTCAAATTGAATGTGGAATTTTTGCAGTTATTGATTGCTATTGGATGTGATATTAGATATAGTAGGATATATATCTATATATAGCAATATATACATATTGGCATATGTATATATTGGATTGATGATTTCCCGCCTCGTATAGCGGATGAGACCCTATTACGCCGTTAGTAAGCGGATTATTTTTATAAAACCCATATACCGCGATATTCCACCTCGAAGTGGAATTGGTACTGTGCTAACGTCTTTGGATGCAGGAAAACAGGTTGGAGGGATCCAATTGGATTCCTCACCAGTATTTATTTATTTACAGATATTGATGTATATTCTGTTATCATATGTTGATATATGATGTTGTTGTTGTGATTGACTAATTGGTGCTGTTGCATCATCGGATTCAAGTTTTGAACTTTAAAAATAACGACTTTTACTTTAAAAGGATTTTAAAATAATTTTTGAAAGTAGACGTTTATTGAATTGTTGAATTGATTTATTTTAAATAAATAAACGTCTAAAATTTTAAAGTTATAAAAGTTAAGATTTTTGGGAAATAAAATCAAAGTGTGATTTTTGAAATAAAAGTTAAGAAATTTATGAAATGGTTTAAATTGGGATTTCTAAAGTATTATAAACGGTTTATTTAAAGGATGTATAAAAATGGATATTTATAAATTTGAAAATTGGGATTATAAGACAAGTTTCTATAAGTGTTAAAATGAAGAGTAAATGGGATTTCATAAGTTAATGGAATCTGAAAGTTTTAGATTTTGTGAAGTTTAAAAGAACGATTTCTTTTAAAATAAATGAATTGTAAGTTATTAACTTATAAGATGGACCTTTGGTATATACATTGAGTTATAAATTGAATAGGTCATTAAAGAAGATTTATAAATCGAATTGTTAATAAAGGAGATTTATTAAATTGAAGTTGTTAGAAAATAGAAATAGGATTTATGAACGTTGTTTTATAAATTCAAAATCGATTGAATTTGATAAATTAAATATAGAAGATTATCAAAGGAGATATATTCGCGATTTTGGATAGCGAATTATTATTGAAATAAAACGTGTAGAAAATAGTGAAATGTAAATAGTAAAGTATATTCACGATTTTGGATAGTGAATATATCGTTAAGTAAAATGGATAGTTTTGGAAAAGTGATATTAAAAATGAAGCTAAACATTTTAAAGATGTTTTTAAAATGTGAGAAATATCGAAATCATAGATTTCAACATTTATTGTTGAAATAGACGTTTTCGAGAAATAAGGAAATGATGGACTATAACACTGTTGTTATAGTAAATGATTTCCGAAAGGAAATATTTTGTATAGTATTGGGATTTATATATCTATCTAAATTTCGAATCCCTATACTAGTGATTTTGAGTCGTCGTAACGATGTTTTACGTAACATTCGTTTTGACTCAAATAAAATTTGTGAAAAAGAATGATTTCCTTAAAGGATGAAATATATACTAATTTTTGATTTAGTATATCGAATATTTTCCAAGTGTTGAAAATAAATGATTTGTGAACTACTTATTTTCAAATAAGTATGGGAATGCTTTTCCAATATGAAATGAACTGTTTTGAGATTTTATCTTTTGAAGATAAATTGAAATGTGGAAATTGATTTTGAAATTGTTTTCAAATGGTTAAGTGTGGAAATAATATATCTAGAAAAGATATTTTTGGAAATTAAATAATTTGGAGAATTATTTGGAATCTGATGATGTTGCGCATCTTTATTGATAGTTAAATAACCGACTATCAATAATTACCCTGAATGGTATTTGTTGTGAATTGGATGAATTTGAATGCCACACTTATTTTTGAATAAGCGCTCACTATTCGGGTTAGCCGGGAAAGGACCATGGGGTCGTATAACCCATTCCGAATATGTGATACGTCGTTATGAATTGCATTCGAAGACCGGTGTTGAAGACCGGATATTTTTGAAAACGGAAGGATTACCGTCGAGTTACTCTACATCGGTTGATCTCCGATTTAGAGGTTTTATCACCCTTAGTGACGGGAAGTCCGGATGTGATTAGGAAATTATCCGGATGTTCAAGGGCTTCGTGAGAAGTGCCTTCGGTTCTGTTCGATCCCGGAACAGACTTGTATGGATTGTGTGTCTGACGTTACAATTTGAGATATAAAGCTGATTTCTTTCAAATACATTTCTGTTGGTGGCGGAGAATTTATTCTCTTAGCTTAACACCCTTCTCTGAGACGTACGAGCTCAGAGGTTATGTAGTTGAAATTTATCAGTGATATATCCCAATTTGGTAACGTGGCATACTGAGTGTTGCTGTGAAATGATCAGTGTTTGATCATTTGCGATATGATCATTTGTTTGATCTTATATCTTTGTGATCATAGGTTGATCATTTTGTTTGACCCGAAGCATAGCTTTGTAGAAAGCGTAGCTTTGTGGACGAGACTTCGTCGAGCCTCACACCCCGGAAATGGTCGAAACAGGAAGGATGCAGCAAGGTTTTAGGGAGTAGCACCCCTTAGTGTATGTCATTCCTTCTGGATAAAGGTGGTATCATGGTATGGAGCCCAGATACTTAACCTCTGTGGTTGCTGCAAATTTATTACTTTGTGGTTGTTGCGAATCGGGGATCCTCGGAAAGATCGGTGACGATCGGGGAATGGCATACGCGTGTCAGTAGTTACCTATTTTTGCAGAGGTAACCCGGCCTTGTGTTGGCAGAGATCCGGTTAGGTTCTCGGGTCGTCTATTCCAGGGACGTACCCATCGTGGAAAAGGAAGTTCCTTAGCCTGACCATTTGTTGGAAATCCAAAGAAACAATACGAGCCTTGTACGGTATTAGTTGTAGAACCTATCATTCACTTATGGTGGAGCCCCACTGTTTGGATGGTAACTATAGTAGGCATAGTTCGAAATGTCTATGCTGGCTAAGATTAATATTATACTTTCGAAATGTTTTCTACACTATGCACTAATAATAATATCAAAAGGAATTTGATTTTGCGTAGTAAGCATCTTTGACTATCATAAGAAGAAATCTCCTCCAATTCTGCGTTTGCATTGTGTGTGTGGTGGGAGGTCTTATGGTAGTCTCATTTTCCAAAAGCATTGCGAAATTGACTTTAAAATTATCCTGCTTTTGTTTTAAAGTTAAAACTGTTTTACGATCTCACACCAGTCACCATGACTGACTCGGAGTTTATTGTTCCCTTCTAAACTCTGGGTGCCCACCAATTTCCACACGGGCAGCCTAGAGTTATGTTATCAGGATATTCTGGAGCTTTGGAGATAAGCTGGATGACGAGACGTAGTATTTGTATCTGATAGTATTTATCCCGCTGTGTATTCTGTATGAGGACAAGTTTATATAACTGTCCATTGTTTGTTGTATGGAGTTGTATATTGACTCTGATGATTGATGTATGTATAAACTGATATAGTTCTTTGTTTTAAAAGACTAGTAATTATCTTTTATATGTTGTTCCGCTGCGATATGTGAGATTCTGATATTGTTTCTGTTTCTGATGTTGTTCTGTTGTTCTTCTTTCTTCTTCTTCTTGTTCTTTTCTTCTACCTTTTTCTTCTTCTACCTTTTTCTTTTTTCTTAAACCCTCAAGGTTCGTATTTCCATGCCCCTTGAGTTAATCAATGGAGATTAGTGGTTAATCAGGGAGTACGGATTTACGGGTCTTGACAGCTGGTATCAGAGCATATGGTTAAGCGACAACCCTGCTCTGTTGGGTGTTACTCATTAGAGATAGAGTCAGTAGTACTCTAGAATGAGTTGAGTGTAATAATAGATACGAGTGCGTATTTGTTAGTGAATATAAAATTGTTTTATATTGTGATGATTGGTTTGTTAAGTGGTATATGGATTCTGGTCGGTATTGTCCGTACAACTATATCGATAGGGATCTCTAAACACTCGAATAGAACAATTCGGCACAGTATTGTTTTAAATAAGGTAAATGAGATAATTTTGCCCAAAACTATTTTTGTATAGAAAAGAAATGTTTTTCTATGAAGTACTATAGTATATGGTTGCATGGTTGTTAAAGGTGATAATATTAAATTATTATCAATGAAATTGAATAAGAAATTGAAATCATAACTCCAAAGTTAAGAGATAAATCCATGTACAATTGAAATTTAAGAATGTAAATTATAAATGTGATTTGTAATTTAAAACGGAATTCCAGAGAAGTTTTTGGAAATGTTTTGAAAAGAATTTGAAAATTTTGGAGATTTGGAAAGTTTAAATCATTTTTGATTTGAAAATGAATTTCAAAGGTTTTGAAAAGTATTTTGGAAAGATAAAAGCTCTAAACTCTTTTCGGTCGCTGGAAAATAACTTCGGTAATGACTGCAGCATTATTGATGTTCATTTTCGGGTTTCCAGAAGAGGAATTGCTGCCAAATTGTTTTAAATGGAAAGTGTTTGGAAAATTTGGGTTTTTGTTTTGGAAATTTAAATGGAATTTGAATTGTTTTCAAAATGGCTTTGAAAATGTTATTAAGACTCTGGAACGCTATATAAAAATATTTATGAGAATAATAAATGAGTTGATAACTTATAAAATATTTGAAATCTGATAGAAATGAGATTCAAAATGAAAACGAATGAATTAGTGAATGAGTAAATAAAAATTTGATATTGTAAGTGCAAGGAAGTGAAGTTGAATGATAAAATTCATTTTGAATTTGTAAGTAAGTAAAACTGAATATTGAAAACGAATTTGAATTGTGTAAAATTAAATGAAGTTTTGAGATTAGTTTGAAGCGAACTAAAGTTAATTGGCAAAAAAATTCAATATTCAGAAGTTGAATTGAATCCAAATTAGATATGAATTGCGAATTGAATTCAAATGAAATTGAAATGAAAAAAAAAATTGGATGAAAATGAATATGTAACTTCAACAGTGAAGTAAGAATGTATAAGAAGTATATATTGAAAATTTTGTAATTGAATGTGCAAAATAGTTTGAATATATGTAACTAGATATTATGGCTAGTAGGATATACAGGTGTAAAGGAATTGGGATTTTACTTTCAAAGATAAATTTGAATTGCTCGAAAAAGGTACGTATTTGAATTATAATATGAGTTTTTGATGATTTCTTGTCTAGCCGCTTGGCTTTTTCTTTTTCTTTTTGAAATCTGAGAGTCCGTAGGGACGTTTTGTAGTCGTGCCGTATTAGCCGCGCAAAGGAGACACTGGCGAAATTTTTCGAAAATTCCGAGTGTTAGAAAATTTTTGAGAAATTTTTGAAAGTTAAAATTTGAATTTAAAATAAAATTTGAATTTTGAAGTAAACAATGTTGTTTGAAACTTATAATAGAAGTTGGAAAAAAAGCTAGTTGAATGACAACGAATCTTTAGTAGAAAGATTTGTTTTGAAAAATTTGATAAAACTATTGGATTGTGAAAAATAGTAGACGAGTTAAGGACCACTTTTCCTAACTTGTAATTTCGAGGACGAAATTCTTTTAAGGAGGGAAGTTTGTAACGACCCAGAATTTTGAACAAATTAAATTGAGAATATTTAATTAAATTTAAATATTTGAACGATGATTTAATTTGAATCCCCGATATAACTTTGAAATTGGCGATTAAATTATAAAATTTAATCTAGTGAATGCTGAATAAAAATTTGAATATTTAATTTTAAGCTGAAGAAAAATATTTCAAGAGCTTTTAAAATTTATATTGATGATACTGAAGATAATAGAAGCTTCAGAATCGAGTTTGAAACTGTTTTGTTTAGTTTTGAAATTTTATCATTTAAATTGAATTTAAAAAAATGGCATTCCGGGGCACAGTCTCGGAATTCGACGAAACCAGTTCCATTAGGTCCGTAATATTGAATAATTGTCGGATTTCAATTTTCGTATTTTTCGGAATTTATATGTGAGAATACGACGTGTAAACGCATTGAAATTTATTCGAATTCGAATTAAATTTAAAATTTAAATTCATCAACAAACAGCACGTTCTTCCCAACATTTGCGCCTGAAAACACGCCTTCAATCACGTAAGAAGATCGTGTAAAGCATGCTGTTTCGATTTTAAACACTCTCCTCCGTTCAGCTCAATAATCAAAATCGAAACAAAGAAAATAAAAATAAAATGGCGACCGAGTTCTCTACGAAATCAATTCGATCTCAGATCGAATCGCGCGAGAGGGGAGAGCTCGCGATGGGCTTTAGGGTCGGCAGTGGTGAATCAAATTAGGGCGAGATAGGGCGTGGGGCGACGTTTTGATGGATTGTTGGACTTTGGTGGTTGCGGTCGAGATTTCGCGTGAGTCGCTGCCACTGGAGGCTGCAGTTTCGCGAACATCTTGGTTTCGCTGTCGAGCTTGGGTGTAGGAGTTCGAGTGGGTGAAGAGGAGGAGACGCGCAGTGTCGCGTAGGGGCGCGCGGCAGTAAGTTCGAAGTCACGGTGATGTTTCTGGTTCGTGTTCCAGGTGGTGTCGAACTCGATTTCGATCGAGTGTCTGAGGTGTTGATCGGAGGCCTGAGTAAGGATGCAGAGGTGATCGCCGAGGTGAGGGGATGGTCGCAGTTCATCGGAGATGGCGGTTGGAAGCGTGCACGTGCACCATGTTTTCTTGTCTGGCTGTCGAGTCTGGTCTGGGCGAACTCGAGATTTACTCGAGTCGATCTTCGTATTGGCTCGGGTAAAATTAACTTTTGCTTGAAGTAAACAAGGGGAAAACTCAGGTAAGTTGTATTTTCCCAGTTTAACAGTAACCAAGTTTAGCTCTAGATTTACTCGGGTAAAATTCGTATTGCCTCGGGAAATTTTGTTTTTTTCTCGAAGCAAACTGAAGGGGTCTCGGGTCTTTGTTGTCAAGTTCAAAACAGTGCCCAGTTTTACAGTTTTAAATTATTAAGTTTTAAATTGAAACTGAGTTTAGAGTTTAAGTGTTAAATTGCAGACTTTTGAAAAAATGAAATTTAGTTTTGCAATAAAATATAAAATATCTCTGTTACGAGTTAAAAAGGAATTTTGGAAATAAGGGAAATTTTGATTTTTAAATTTAATAATAAAGTCATTAGTTTGGAATTAAAATTTATTGATTTATTGTTTAGTGAATTCGAATATTAATAAAACCCT
Source organism: Allium fistulosum (assembly GCA_030737815.1). Taxonomy (NCBI): domain Eukaryota; kingdom Viridiplantae; phylum Streptophyta; class Magnoliopsida; order Asparagales; family Amaryllidaceae; genus Allium; species Allium fistulosum. Next base: position 428,146,400 of record CM060902.1, read on the forward strand.
ATAATTTTATTCAAGGTCTATAAATCGAGAAAACAAAAGAAGGATTGGATTGGATTGCAAAAATAAATAAAGCAAAGGTGAGATTTTTCTCACTCAAATTGAATGTGGAATTTTTGCAGTTATTGATTGCTATTGGATGTGATATTAGATATAGTAGGATATATATCTATATATAGCAATATATACATATTGGCATATGTATATATTGGATTGATGATTTCCCGCCTCGTATAGCGGATGAGACCCTATTGCGCCGTTAGTAAGCGGATTATTTTTATAAAACCCATATACCGCGATATTCCACCTCGAAGTGGAATTGGTACTGTGCTAACGTCTTTGGATGCAGGAAAACAGGTTGGAGGGATCCAATTGGATTCCTCACCAGTATTTATTTATTTACAGATATTGATGTATATTCTGTTATCATATGTTGATATATGATGTTGTTGTTGTGATTGACTAATTGGTGCTGTTGCATCATCGGATTCAAGTTTTGAACTTTAAAAATAACGACTTTTACTTTAAAAGGATTTTAAAATAATTTTTGAAAGTAGACGTTTATTGAATTGTTGAATTGATTTATTTTAAATAAATAAACGTCTAAAATTTTAAAGTTATAAAAGTTAAGATTTTTGGGAAATAAAATCAAAGTGTGATTTTTGAAATAAAAGTTAAGAAATTTATGAAATGGTTTAAATTGGGATTTCTAAAGTATTATAAACGGTTTATTTAAAGGATGTATAAAAATGGATATTTATAAATTTGAAAATTGGGATTATAAGACAAGTTTCTATAAGTGTTAAAATGAAGAGTAAATGGGATTTCATAAGTTAATGGAATCTGAAAGTTTTAGATTTTGTGAAGTTTAAAAGAACGATTTCTTTTAAAATAAATGAATTGTAAGTTATTAACTTATAAGATGGACCTTTGGTATATACATTGAGTTATAAATTGAATAGGTCATTAAAGAAGATTTATAAATCGAATTGTTAATAAAGGAGATTTATTAAATTGAAGTTGTTAGAAAATAGAAATAGGATTTATGAACGTTGTTTTATAAATTCAAAATCGATTGAATTTGATAAATTAAATATAGAAGATTATCAAAGGAGATATATTCGCGATTTTGGATAGCGAATTATTATTGAAATAAAACGTGTAGAAAATAGTGAAATGTAAATAGTAAAGTATATTCACGATTTTGGATAGTGAATATATCGTTAAGTAAAATGGATAGTTTTGGAAAAGTGATATTAAAAATGAAGCTAAACATTTTAAAGATGTTTTTAAAATGTGAGAAATATCGAAATCATAGATTTCAACATTTATTGTTGAAATAGACGTTTTCGAGAAATAAGGAAATGATGGACTATAACACTGTTGTTATAGTAAATGATTTCCGAAAGGAAATATTTTGTATAGTATTGGGATTTATATATCTATCTAAATTTCGAATCCCTATACTAGTGATTTTGAGTCGTCGTAACGATGTTTTACGTAACATTCGTTTTGACTCAAATAAAATTTGTGAAAAAGAATGATTTCCTTAAAGGATGAAATATATACTAATTTTTGATTTAGTATATCGAATATTTTCCAAGTGTTGAAAATAAATGATTTGTGAACTACTTATTTTCAAATAAGTATGGGAATGCTTTTCCAATATGAAATGAACTGTTTTGAGATTTTATCTTTTGAAGATAAATTGAAATGTGGAAATTGATTTTGAAATTGTTTTCAAATGGTTAAGTGTGGAAATAATATATCTAGAAAAGATATTTTTGGAAATTAAATAATTTGGAGAATTATTTGGAATCTGATGATGTTGCGCATCTTTATTGATAGTTAAATAACCGACTATCAATAATTACCCTGAATGGTATTTGTTGTGAATTAGATGAATTTGAATGCCACACTTATTTTTGAATAAGCGCTCACTATTCGGGTTAGCCGGGAAAGGACCATGGGGTCGTATAACCCATTCCGAATATGTGATACGTCGTTATGAATTGCATTCGAAGACCGGTGTTGAAGACCGGATATTTTTGAAAATGGAAGGATTACCGTCGAGTTACTCTACATCGGCTGATCTCCGATTTAGAGGTTTTATCACCCTTAGTGACGGGAAGTCCGGACGTGATTAGGAAATTATCCGGATGTGCAAGGGCTTCGTGAGAAGTGCCTTCGGTTCTGTTCGATCCCGGAACAGACTTGTATGGATTGTGTGTCTGACGTTACAATTTGAGATATAAAGCTGATTTCTTTCAAATACATTTCTGTTGGTGGCGGAGAATTTATTCTCTTAGCTTAACACCCTTCTCTGAGACGTACGAGCTCAGAGGTTATGTAGTTGAAATTTATCAGCGATATATCCCAATTTGGTAACGTGGCATACTGAGTGTTGCTGTGAAATGATCAGTGTTTGATCATTTGCGATATGATCATTTGTTTGATCTTATATCTTTGTGATCATAGGTTGATCATTTTGTTTGACCCGAAGCATAGCTTTGTAGAAAGCGTAGCTTTGTGGACGAGACTTCGTCGAGCCTCACACCCCGGAAATGGTCGAAACAGGAAGGATGCAGCAAGGTTTTAGGGAGTAGCGCCCCTTAGTGTATGTCATTCCTTCTGGATAAAGGTGGTATCATGGTATGGAGCCCAGATACTTAACCTCTGTGGTTGCTGCAAATTTATTACTTTGTGGTTGTTGCGAATCGGGGATCCTCGGGAAGATCGGTGACGATCGGGGAATGGCATACGCGTGTCAGTAGTTACCTATTTTTACAGAGGTAACCCGGCCTTGTGTTGGCAGAGATCTGGTTAGGTTCTCGGGTCGTCTATTCCAGGGACGTACCCATCGTGGAAAAGGAAGTTCCTTAGCCTGACCATTTGTTGGAAATCCAAAGAAACAATACGAGCCTTGTACGGTACTAGTTGTAGAACCTATCATTCACTTATGGTGGCGCCCCACTGTTTGGATGGTAGCTATAGTAGGCATAGTTCGAAATGTCTATGCTGGCTAAGATTAATATTATACTTTCGAAATGTTTTCTACACTATGCACTAATAATAATATCAAAAGGAATTTGATTTTGCGTAGTAAGCATCTTTGACTATCATAAGAAGAAATCACCTCCAATTCTGCGTTTGCATTGTGTGTGTGGTGGGAGGTCTTATGGTAGTCTCATTTTCCAAAAGCATTGCGAAATTGACTTTAAAATTATCATGCTTTTGTTTTAAAGTTAAAACTGTTTTACGATCTCACACCAGTCACCATGACTGACTCGGAGTTTATTGTTCCCTTCTAAACTCTGGGTGCCCACCAATTTCCACACGGGCAGCCTAGAGTTATGTTATCAGGATATTCTGGAGCTTTGGAGATAAGCTAGATGACGAGACGTAGTATTTGTATCTGATAGTATTTATCCCGCTGTGTATTCTGTATGAGGACAAGTTTATATAACTGTCCATTGTTTGTTGTATGGAGTTGTATATTGACTCTGATGATTGATGTATGTATAAACTGATATAGTTCTTTGTTTTAAAAGACTAGTAATTATCTATTATATGTTGTTCCGCTGCGATATGTGAGATTCTGATATTGTTTCTGTTTCTGATGTTGTTCTGTTGTTCTTCTTTCTTCTTCTTCTTGTTCTTTTCTTCTATCTTTTTCTTCTTCTACCTTTTTCTTTTTTCTTAAACCCTCAAGGTTCGTATTTCCATGCCCCTTGAGTTAATCAATGGAGATTAGTGGTTAATCAGGGAGTACGGACCACTGCCTCGCGTTGCCACGCGCGTATCGATCCAATAATCGCGATCGACACTGACCCCGTGCCCTCCACTTCGAACGCGAGCCATCGCCACGGACTCCGCCTAACCCACTCTGACCACTGCGAGACCTGAACAACTGTCGTTCTGCAATCGCGATCGCACTTTTCCTGTTCGATTCGAGATTCCCACTAATTTGATTATCGACCTTGCTAATTTGATTTGGGATTTTAAAACAACGCTTCGGCTAGGGATTTGAACGAGAGTATGGTTTTGAATTCGTGAAGAATATTGAAGGGGGAGAGCGGCCATAAATTTTGTTTTGTTTAATTTGGAAGCTTTTGAACAGGTGAGGGAGAGACGCGATTCTCGTTCGTTCGAACGAAAGTGAGGATGAAGGAAAGAGGGAATCCCCCATTTGGGGATTTACGGGTCCCTCACCACACCTGACCAAGTCTCGAACCTTTCCCACTGTGTCGCCGCGCTCCTGGCTGCCCACCATCGGAAACCGCACCTATCCACACCACGAACTTCGAGTTCAACATCCCACAGCACATCGCGACCCTATCATCGAACGACTTCAATGGCCGATGTCGATGTCTCGATCGACTTGATTCGATTGAGAAGCTCTGCGACCACCATTTATATTTATTTTATTTTTTTGATTGCGGCCATTTTATTCTCGATTGATTTTTTTTATTTTTTTGAGCTGAGGAATTGAAAGAAGGTCGTGTGATTATGAATGAAGGAAAAAGATGCGTTGCGTGCTGAAGATGCTTCGCGTGTCTGCCCTTGCTTGCTACAGAGGAGGCAGAAAGTTATGATGGAGAAAGAAAGCAGGCTGGGGAAATAATCTCAGCTGTTGACTTAGGGTATAAATATATATTAATTTAAATTCAAATTCAAATTGTCTCGATAAATGCAACACGAAACTTTGACCTCCTATCGAGGCGTGCCGCTAAGCGTCTATAATGTTATACGCCTATTCCGAACGCAATGGAAAAGGTTCCGAGTCCAAATTCGATCGTATGGAGAAGATAGCTTTTTGGACCAGTTATAAAATTGAATTTCAATATAATTTTCAGCGCGTTTGCTTATCGTACGGCCAAACGATCACTCCAAACATTACGAAAATTGAAATCCGATAATAATACAATATTACAGATCCAATGAAACTAGTTTCGTCGAATTCCGAGACTGTGCCCCGAAATGCTATTTTTAAATATCGATTCAAACGATAAATTTTCAAAACTGAACAAAACAGTTTCAAATTCAATTCTGAAGCTTTTATCATCTTCAGTATTGTCAATATAAATTTTCTAAGCCTTGAAAATATTTTTTAATCAGCTTAAAACTGAAGATTCAAATTTTTTTACCCAGATTCAACGATTAAATCCAATAATTAAATCGCCAAATTCATTCTGATATCTCGAATTTCAAATTAAACTAACTTCCAGATATTTAAAATCAATTAAATATCCTGATTTCAAATGTCAAAAATTTAGGGTCGTTACAATCTTCCCCCCTTAAAAGAATTTCGTCCCGAAATTACAAGTCAAGAAGAATGATCCAATTCCCGTTAACTATTTTCTCAAATCCATATAGTTTTAAACAACTTTTCAACCCAAATCTTTTTATCATAAAAGATCCATTATTACTTTAACTAATTTTCCAAAATCAACCATAAGTTCCAAATAATATGGTTTTCTTAACAATTCAATTTTCAATTCAAATTCAAATTTTTGAATTCAAAATTTTCTCAAAAAATTTTCTAACTCTCTAAATTTCCGAGAAATTTCGCCGGCATCTCCTTTGCGCGGCTAGCTCGGTACGACTACAAAATGTCCCTACGGACTCCCAAATTCCAATTGAAAACAAAATGCCAAGTGGAAAAATCAGAAACTCATCAAATTTCATACTGAAATTTAAATACATACCTTATTGTCGAACAATTTCAAATTTACCTTCGAAATCAAAATCCAATTCCATTTTCCTATGGCCTTTATAATCCCTATATACTTTACTTAACAACAATGTCCAAATTCACTTATTGGATTCCCAATACCCATTTTACTTAAGAATTTCATTCTTTATTTCTTAAGTTCAATATAAGTATTTACATACTTCTTATATTTATTTTCACTTCACAAACAAAGTTATATATTCATTTCCATTCAACTTTGCATTTCCAATTCCATTTGAATTCAATTTACAATTTCAATTCTATTTGGATTCATTTTATCTTCAAAAACCAAAAATTCATTTTAGTGAAAACTCGATATTCACCTTTTCCAAAACTTTTAACTTCGACTAAAACAATTATTTTCCCTTTCTAGTTCAATTCCTACGTTTCCATTATAATTTGAAAATCAATTTTCCGTTAACAAAATTTTCCAAATTTTCAAAAAATTTTGGCGGAGTCTCCTTTGTACGGAGGTGCTTTTGCAATTTGACAAAAGATATAAATGTATATACATCGACCCACTCGGTCGGAAAAGCAAAAAACAGTTCATATTTCCTATTTTGTATTGCGTAGGCGTACCTTTTTAGCATTTTTAAGCAAAGCAGTTTATTTATTTACCTATTTGCGCAACCAAATGCAGCCAAACGGCTTCCAAAAACCTGCACTTACTTAATTCAAATATGTAAGTGACAAATATAGAAAATTAAATTACATTTCACTTAATTTTAATAGCAAACACATAGTTTTCATAAGCAATGCATTCAAAATAAATTCCATTAGCAATTTATATGGTTTCAATACAAATTAAATTGCTTTCATCTAATTCACATACCATTTCTATTTAATTGAAGTGATTTACATTTCATATTCACAAAACCATTCGATTTGTTTAAAACCATTGTACAAAACTCGACAACAACGCTTTTGTCAAAATATTTCTTAAGTCATTTCAACTCAAAAGTCAAATTCATTTTCCTTGTAAACAATTTCTAATCTAAATTCTTGATTTGATTTTTCCTTCATCAAATCTATTCCATCTACTAATTTAATTCAATTAGTATATCCACTTATCTTTTTTTTAAATTTCGAATTTCCATTATCAATTCATCTCGAATTTATTTTATCAATAACAAGACAAAATTTCAATTTATTTTTACTACTTACTTGAATTTATATGCAAATTCAAACCATTCTTTATTCAGCTCACAATTCGACTTTAATTTAACTAATTCAACTTCCAATTCATTATTTCCTGAATTAATAAATTATCAAGTTAGCTTACTTGAATTCGATCCATATTATTTTATTTTTTTACAAGTTGGATTTTCTCTTCGACTTGATTCAAATCTCATTTCATTTTATAAAACTCATTTATAAATTCACATTACCAATTTCATTCCATTAATGAATTTTAATTTCAAATATTCTCTGGAATTCTATTTCCAATTATAAATCACATTACAATTTACATTTACTAATCCCATTCGTATATGAATTTTATTTCCTTATACTTTCAATTCATATTTATAAATTTCATTTGTTAAATGAATTTATCTCCAAATCTTTGGTTATACCATTATTCCTTATTCAATTTCCATATAATAATGATAATAATTCAATATTATCTCTTCCTAACAACCAAGCAACCATATACTACTATAATTCATAGAAAATCATTTATTTTCTATACAAAATTAATATTGGGTAAAATTACTTCATTTACCCCATTTAAAACAATACTGTGTCAGTTTATCTTGTTTAAGAGTTTAGAAACCCCTATTGATTACAGTTGGCCAGACTACACCGACCAGAATCTATAAACAATCAACCGATAAGTCAACACAATACAAAATTAATTTTATATTCACTAAAAAATACGCGCTCATATCTATTATTACACTCACACTCATTCTAGAGTACTACTGACTCTATCTCTAATGAGTAACACCCAACAGAGCCAGGGTTGTTGCTTAACCAACAGCTCTGTTACCACATGTAACGATATGATTTTTCGACGCTCGAAAGTCGATATTAATACGTCCACTGTATCAAATGCCGCGCAATCGAATGCCGGAAAATCGAATCATTAGGGTTAAAAAGAAGAGGTAGAAGAAGACAGAAGAAAAGAAAGAACAGAAAAACAAAAACAATATTAGAATCTCACATTCGCAGCGGAACAATATATAATAGATAATCACTAGTCTTTTAAAGAAAGAACTATATCAGTTTATACAATACATCAATCAGAGTCAATATACAACTCAATACAACAATGGACAGTTATATAAACTTGTCCTTACATAGAATACACAACGGAATAAATAAACAAGTACGGTAGTACGCCTCGCCATCCAGCTCATCTCCAAAGCTCCAGAATATCCAGAATATCCTGATAACATAACTCTAGGCTACCCGTGTGGAAAATTATGGGCACCCAGAGTTTAGAAAGGGAATAATAAACTCCTGGTCAGTCATGGTGACTGGTGTGAGATCGTAAAACAGTTATTTTCACAAAGAAAATAAAACAAATTCGCAATGCTTTTGGAAAATGAAACTACTATAAGGCCTCCCGCCACACACACAATGCAAACGTAGAATTGGAGGAGATTTCTCCTTATGATAGTCAAATATGCTTAATACGCAAATTCTTTTTAATATTATCATTAGTGCATAGTGTCGAAACCATTTCGAAAGTATAATATTAATCTTAGCCAACATACAACCATTATTGTATGCCTACTATAGCTACTATGTTCAATAGCAGGTTACCGCCACATTCCATAGCAGGTTATACAACTAAAACCGTACAAGGTTCATATTGTTTCTTTGGATTTCCAACAAATGGTCAGGCAAAGGAACTTCCTTACACCGAAATGGAAACGCCTCAGGAAAGACGCACCGAGAGTCAACCTGCTCTCTGCAAACATAAGGCCGATGCTACCTCACGCTGTACAGCTGTAACTAGGTAGCTAACACACAAGCTATGCCATCCCCCGGTCGTTACCGACCTTTATCCGAGGATCCTCAACCACAAAGCAACAACCACAAAGTATAATAAATTTGCAGCATCAACATAGGTAAAATATCTGGGCTCCATACCATGATATCACCTTTTATCTAGAAGGAAATGACATACCCTAGGGGCGCGACCCCTAAAAACCTTACCGCAACATTCCTGTTTCGACCATTACCGGGTTGTGAGGCTCGACGAAGTCTCGTCCACAAAGCTACGCTTTTTCACAAAGCTACGCTTTTTCACAAAGCCATGCTTTGATCAACAAATGATCAACAGCACTTCGTATGCCACATTACCAAATTGGGAATGTATCACTAGTAACCATCAACTACATAACCTCTGAGCTCGTACGTCTCAGAGAAGGGTGTTAAGCTAAGAGAATAAATTCTCCGCCACCAACAGAAATGTATTTGATAGAAACCAGCTTTACATCTCAAAGTGTAACGTCAGACACACATCCATACAAGTCCGTTCCGGGATCGAATGGAACCAAAGGCACTTCCAAAGAAGTCCTTGCAATCCGGGTATTCACTAATCACGTCCTGACTTCCCATCACAAGAAGAGTGATATAAATCTCTATACCGGAGCAACTCAGTGCAGAGACATTCGACAGGTTGTCCTTTCATTTTCGAAAATACCCGGTCTTCACACCGGTCTTCAAATGTTATCCATTCACGACGTATCACTATTCGGAATGGGTTATATGGCACAAAGTCCTCTCCTGGCTTAACCGAATAATGAGCGTTTGTTTTAAAAACAAATTTAAGTGCCATTTCAAAGGAAAATATTGATAGTCGGTTATTTAACTATCAATAACATTCACAACAAACAACCAATTTACATAATTTTCCCAAATTATTAAATTTTCAAAATATCTTCACAAGATATATATTTTCCACACTTCATCACTTTGAAAACAAATTTCAAATCATATTTCACACTTTATCTCAAAATGGTCCATTTAAACCAATTAAATAAATCCTTATCGATTTATTTCAAATTTACATCCCAAATCTGTAAATTTATTTCCACACTTTAAAAATAAATCAGCGTTTATTTTTAAAACAAATTTCCCTTTCGTTTATAAATTCCATTTTGAATCTAAATTTCAAAATATTCACTTTCAAACACCAAATAAATTTCAAATTTATTTCTAAATTTATTTCAACACCAAATCAAATTTCAAATTGATTTACAAGTTTATTTTCAAGCACCAAATCAATTACAAATTGATTTCTAAGTTTATTTCCAAGCACAAAATCATTTTACAAATCGATTTCCAATTTATTTCAACACAAATAAATTTTTCATTTAACATCAAATAAATTTTCATATCGATTTCCCAAAGATTTATTTTCAAATACTAAATCAATTATCAATTGGATTTCAAACAAAATTATCACCTTTTAAAATAAATTCCTTTATCTCTTCCGAACCATCCAAAATTCCATTTTAAATAAATTCTTCAACTTTTAAATAATACTATTCAAAATCCATTTATAAAAAATCTTTTCCCATATTTTGGAAATAATTCGATAAGATTTCAAAAATCAACTTTATGCTTTTAAATTCCTTCTTCGAAATTCAACCAATTCTTTCAAAAGAGATTTACTTCAAATTTCCTACTTTAATTTCAAAAATCAAAATTTATTTATTTCTGGTATCCAACGATACCAAAAATACATTCGGCTAAATTTTAGCCTTCAACAAATTCAATCGTCAATATAATCATTCACAGATTATAAATAAATTATCACACAGCATATGAAACAAATTCACACAGTATATGAAACAAATTCATAAAATTTGAGGAATCCAGTTGGATCCCTCCAACCTGTTTCCCTACATCCATAAATGTTAGCACAATACCAATTCCACTTCGAGGTGGAATATCGCGGTATATGGGATTTATAAAATATCATCCGCTATTATGCGGCGCATAGGGTCTCATCCGCTATATAATGCGGGAAATCAACAACTCCAATATATATATATATATATATATTCCAATATATATATATATTGCTATATACTAATATATATACTATCACATCCAAACAGTCAATCAATCAATAACTGCAAAATCAAATTTTCATTTTGAATGAGAAGATCTCACCTTAGCTTTTTATTTTGCAGTCCATTTCCATTCCAGTTTGATTTCTCGATTTATAGACCTTGTATAAACAATTTATACAATTTATTAATATTTGAATTAAATCGAACAATAAATTTCCCATTTGATAATTTTAAACTAACCAGTGATTTTAAAATGTATATATCTATTTTCTTTTGAAGCTATATACTTATAAAAATAAACTATATAGGTTTTATTTAAAATTTCTATTTTCCTATATTTTTCTCTTTCAAACTACACATAACATTTTTTTAAAATTTATGTATTTACCCAAATCACACATATATATATATATATCCTATTTATCCCAGTATTTTAACATGCATGCATATATTTTATTAAACTGCTACTGTGTATATATATTATTATTTCTGGTAAAAATTTCCTAATTTACGGCAATTTATTATATAAATTTTTTCTCTACATGTATGTTTAAATTGAAAAGAAATATCAATATGTATTATTGACCAAATCTAAATCGAAGGATAATCAGCCAAACCTCACCTCGACCTTGACGCACCGCCGAACTCTTGCCCTCGCGATCGAACAACCCCACGAAACCGTCGCGAGATGCTGCAAACCCTCCCTCACTACACCTGACCAAGTCTCGAACCTTTCCCACTGTGTTGCCGCGCTCTTGGCTGCCCATCATCGGAAACCGCACCTATCCACACCACGAACTTCGAGTTCAACATCCCACATCACATCGCGACCCTATCATCGATCGACTTCAATGGCCGATGTCGACGTCTCAATCGACTTGATTCGATTGAGAAGCTCTATGGCCACCATTTATATTTATTTTATTTTTTTGATTGCAGCCATTTTATTCTCGATTGATTTTTATTTTATTTTTTTGAGCTGAGGAATTGAAAGAAGGTCGTGTGATTATTACTGAAGGAAAAAGATCCCTTGCGTGCTGAAGATGCTTCGCGTGTCTGCCCTTGCTTATTACAGAGGAGGCAGAAAGTTATGATGGAGAAAGAAAGTAGGCTGGGAAAGAATCTCAACTGTTGACTTAGGGTATAAATATATATTAATTTAAATTCAAATTCAAATTGTCTCAATAAATGCAACACGAAACTTTGACCTCCTATCGAGGCGTGCCGCTAGGCGTTTATAATGTTATACGCCTATTCCGAACGCAATGGAAAAGGTTCCGAGTCCAAATTCGATCGTATGAAGAAGATAGCTTTTTGGACCAGTTATAAAATTGAATTTCAATATAATTTTCAGCGCGTTTGCTTATCGTACAGCCAAACGATCACTCCAAACATTACGAAAATTGAAATCCGATAATAATACAATATTACAGATCCATTGAAACTGGTTTCGTCGAATTCCGAGACTGTGCCCTGGAACGCTATTTTTAAATATCGATTCAAACGATAAGTTTTCAAAACTAAACAAAACAGTTTCAAATTCAATTCTGAAGCTTTTATCATCTTCAGTATTGTCAATATAAATTTTCTAAGCCTTGAAAATATTTTTTAATCAGCTTAAAACTGAAGATTCAAATTTTTTTACCCAGATTCAACGATTAAATTCAATAATTAAATCGCCAAATTCATTTTGATATCTCAAATTTCAAATTAAACTAACTTCCAGATATTTAAAATCAATTAAATATCCTGATTTCAAATGTCAAAAATTCAGGGTCGTTACAATAGCCGACCCGAAGTAAATCTCCATAGCCGACCGAAGTAAATCCATAACCGACCCCTAGCCATTCCTTATGCCGACCCCCAGCCATTCTTTATGCCGACCCGAAGTTATGCCTATAGCCGACCCGAAGCATCCACCATAGCCGATCCCAAGTACATGCCAACCCCAGGTTAAACATGCTGACCTGAAGCTATTCAAGTGCCGACCCGAAGAACTCCCATATGCCGATCTGACCCAACCAACCCCTTACCGACCCGAAGCCAAAGCAATGCCGACCCGAAGTATTTCCAACACCGACTCCAAGCAATGCCGATCCGACCCCAAGTTGAAGCAATGCTGACCTGACCAAAGTACATCCTATTGTGACCCAAAGTAAACCCTTTCATGACCCGAAGCAAACCACATGGTGACTCGAAGCAACCCCTTGGCTGACCCAAAGCAATCCGACCTTTGCCGAAATCCATATTCCAAGTATCCGACATCGTTTATCCATCGACTGTGCTGAATACTGACTTCATATTCACCTTTATTATCCGTAATTGATCATCCATCCACCTATTCGAACCAAACCCATAATATTCCAGCCTCGATAACCGCGCAATCCATTAAGTTAAATCGGCATGTATACGGCCTTGCCAAATGGCGGGTTAACATTTGCCCCCCTAAACATGCCTTGCGATAGGAAGGCGTGTTTTGAATGGTCAAAAGTCTAAAATCTAAAGTCCATAATCCATTGATCATCATATCATCCATCCTATAGTCCAATCCATTGCCAATCCAATTCCTTAATCTCTCCGGATCATCAGCGAAATCCATGACTATTCTAAGTCGATATCCACTTCCAAATCCATCCTAAATCCATTAACCGAATCCACGATCTCTCGGGATCGTTATATCCAAGTCCGGAACCTCTCCGGGTCCGTATCCAAATCCATGCACCTCTCCGGGTCATTTAATCCAAATTCGGAACCTCTCCGGCTCCAAATCCAATTCCGGGACCTCTCCGGGTCCATATCCAAATCCGGGACCTCTCTAGGTCCATATCCAAATCTGGAACCTCTCTGGGTCCATATCCAATTCCGGGACCTCTCCTGGTCATTTTATCCTACTCCGACCTCGACTCTTCGGTCAAGGGCTTATCCGTGGTTGTCCTTCTCCGGCCTTAACTCTCCGGTCAAGGACTTAATCCGTGGGGTATCCTACTCCGACTTCGATCCACGGTCGAGGACTTAATCTATGAATATCCTTCTCCGGAATTGACTCTCCGATCGAGGACTTAATCCGCATACGAATCCATCCTGTCGCTCTCCGGCAAAGGGATTCGCACCCTGCGGTGATTGCCCTGTCTCTCCGGTCGGGGCTATAACTGCAAACTATGTTATTTATCGCAGCAGTGTGGATCCAAGTGTTTTAAGATTCATTAGTTATGGTGGTTTATCGCCATCTCAGAGCATGCCTAGGGACCATCCTCAATTTCGTACATGTATAAGCGACTTAGCCGTTTTAGTGTAGAATTTATTATTAGTTATTTAGTTCATGCCATCAAGAGACGACGACCTGTGCCCTTAAGCCGGGCTAGCTCCAATTTGTGGCAGATGATGACTGCTTATGTTCCATCACCGCTATCCATTTTCAAGCAAAGCCATCCAAGTCCATACCCCCGATTCCATGAGGAGTAATGTCGTTCCATTTTCCTTAACCGAGGTTTGCCCCCGGTTGATCCAATCTATATCTAAGCATGCTAATTTCCGCTCCAAGTCCTGGCTTCTAATCCAGTTATTCCAGCATCCAAAAATGGTCTCTGATCATCATTTTCATCCTGCCCCCGAGTCCACAAGGGAAGCCCAGATCATCCTTTTCCAAACGTGCATCCAAGTTCTGATCCATGCCAAAATCCATAGCTCCATCCAATATTCATCCAGGAATCAAGTTAACATGACCCGAGGGCATGCCACCGAGTGAAGAATGATCTCTGGTTGGTCAGGGGCTACTCCTGGTGACTCCACTCCATCCATCATTCTGCTTGCTTCTTTTTCTTGAATCTGATCCTGGATTTCCTCCTCTTTCTTTAGCATCCTTTCATGCATAGCATCCATCATTGTTTCCATCTTGTCCTTGCCCTTTGTCTCCTTGTTGATTGCCTAGCCATTGCTTCTGAAATCTAAGTTCCCAAGCTTTCAAATCCAAGATCCTAACTTCCAAATCTCTGAATGCAAACTTTCTCAGTGAAAGCACCAAAATGTTGGCGTCAAAATTGACCACCAACACCGAATTACAAGCGAAAGCACCAATATCCAGTCACAAATCACAGATAGAGTATATGTAGAGAGTATAATATTAAGAATAGCCAAAATTAAAATGAAAGCAAGTAAAAAAGACAAGATTTATAGTGGTTCGGCTAACTCTAGCCTACGTCCACTCTAGAAAAATCATTTTTATTATATTGGAATTTGGTTACAGTTACAATCCAGAATTACTGAAATAACAACGGTAGAATAGCCTTGGAATAGAAGATGAAGAGAAACAAAAATGAAGAAGATCATCTTTTCTGAAGCCACGCCTGCGGTATTTATAAGTGAAACTCTGACTACAGGGCCTCCTCACCTACATGGGCCCACCATAACCATAGTCGAGCCCATATCATCCATCCTATACTGACCCAAAGTCGGACCCGAAGTAGAACTCGAAGTAAACTTGTATCCGATGCGAAGCAAGATATATGCCGACCCCAAGCTTAATCTCCATAGCCGACTCGAAGACCAATCCATAATTGACCCGAAGTAATCTCCATAGCCGACCCGAAGTAAATTCATAGCCGACCCCTAGCCATTCCTTATGCCAAGCCCTAGACATTCTTTATGCCGACCCGGAGTTATGTCTATAGCCGACCCGAAGCATGAAAGTTACTATACTGAAGGATCATGTAATATGGAATATAATAAATAACTAGTGCGGAAAATAATAATAGCAGTAATTAAAATGACACCAGAGATTTTTATACTGGTTCGAACTCCCGTTCTACGTCCAGTCGCAGACTTCTTCTGGATTTAGCTAGTAACCCTCACTTAACCCGGAGGAACATGTATTACACCGCCTGAGCAACTGAACAGGACTTTGATCGCCTGAGCAACATAACAGGTCTTTGACCGCCTGAGCAACCGAACATGACTTTCTTACAAACTGGATTTTAACTTGACTTTGTGTGTTCTGTATAACACGGATTTGTCACTTGTAGTACACCCTTCCTATAATTTTGTCCTCAAAGTAGATGTGTATATTTGCGTGTGTATGAAGAATAGGAAGTATAATATTGCTTGAAGAGTATGGAAATGAATATGTAAGCAATGATTGTATGAGAGCTTGTATATATCGAACTCAAGAATGCTAAGTGCTATAGAGTAGTAGAGAATAGAAATTAAGTGATTTGATCTATGAATCTTGAGTGTATATATAGTGTGTGATGAGATATGACTTCTGGAAATCAACATCTATTAGAATCTAAGAGTTGTGACCTTCTAGGAAGAAGGAACCCTTTGATCAAAAGAAGTGTCTTTTGGAGAAAAATGACAGTTGTAGATTCAGTCGACTGAAATTGCTTGGGCAGTCGACTGAATTTCAAACGTGCACAAAAACATGTACAGTGTCAGTCGACCGACTTAAGCAGTTCAGTCGACTGACTGCTGTATATTAAAAAAAAATCATAAGCAGCATCAGTCGACTGATATATAGTATTCAGTCGACTGAATACTGTTTTTCAGTGCACATAAAAAATTTGAGTGTATATGACAGTTTTATAAACAATATGCAAGTTTCGTAAAATGAATTTGGGAGTGATGAGCTTTGAGGATAGATTTTAACAAAATTCTATACTAGACTGATTACTTAGAGACTCTAGTTACATTAATATCAATACAAACCATATTTGAGTTGAAGAGTTTGGATTTTCTGTAGTCGTAGATTCGTGAAGAACTTTCGTCTCTTGTCAGCATTCAAAACCTTATGATCCAACATTCTCCCCCTTTTTGATGATGACAACTCCATTTTCTACGAGTGAATCTTTGACATGATTTTGTTAAAATATTTCTCCCCTTGAGTAAAATGCTTGCAACTTATCTTTTATATTGTATTCTCCCCCTGAATCTATGCTATATTTCCTGTAAACAACAATTTATGTTTTTCTCCCCCTTTGTCATCGACAAAAAGGAGAGTACTTAAGGTGTAGGGTAGTGAAGGTACGAGTAATATTGTACAGGAACACATATACATATGAAACTGAAACTTAGCACAGAACATAGAAACAGAACAGTCATACCCCCTGAGAATAATAAAACATCATGATATACATATAGAAAAACATAGAGTTTTAGACAATTACATAATAGTACAAGAACTTAAAAAACAAAGACTAACAACAACATAGAAAGAGATAAAAAAAGCTTATTCAACACCTTGACTTTCGCCATTTGAACTTTGTTCGTCACCTTCAATTTCTTCATCATCTGATTCATCACCTACCTCTTTAGCTTCTTCCTCCTGCTCCTCATTTGATGTAGACCAAGTAAAATGTTCTGCCGGTCATTTTCCATGAGATGTTGGTACGTGGATGGAGGCAAAAGATTGTTGGGAGCATGTGATAGTATCATAGATATTGTTGAGGAAGGACTTAATATAATTAAGCTTTTTATTGACTTTTGAGACATTTTTATCAACTCTAGAGATAGTTAATTCTACTCGAGATAGACGATTATCGAGAAGTCTTTGATTATGAGCAATGGTAGTCACGACTTCGTGAGGCCGAGCTTGAGGATCTATTTCTTGAATCTCGTAAATTTCTCGAGTAGGTCGAGGAGGTTGGGATGAAGAAGAGGCTTGCACACGTGAAGTTTGTTAACGAGGTTGTTGGGAGGAAGGTTGAGCTTGACCCGTGGCTTGGTTTTCAAGCCAATGTTCATAAGTAATTATGGTGTGGTTAAGATATTGCTTTGGTAGGTTCATGAGACTAAGGGTTTTAGTATTCAAGGAACCTATGTTCGAACATTCAGAATCAACAAAAGGAACATCAAAATGTTTGAGAATGCGCATGATGTAAGCGCCATAATAGATCATCCTCATTCGTCCTTAATTAAAAGTTTGAAACTCATCTAGAATGACCTTTGCCAGCTTACTCGTCTATTTCCCCAAATGGTGTATAAGGATTGGAAATCACACCGATAGACTTTCTCATAGCTTCCCGTGCGGGGATTGATGGTGTGGGTAAGCACTCTATGCATAATACGAGCTTTTGGTCTTAGTGCTACCACTTTTAACTCTGTTAAATCATCTGAGAGGAACAAGTGACTAACTCGATCACAGGTATCCATGTTTACAGCAATCTCAGATAGCTCGTCACCTTCATCGGGACACTGCAAAATCCGTGCAAGTTGCTGTAGTGGAAGAAAAATCTTTTTACCACATACTACCGTCCAAATGCAGTGATCCGGATTTGTAATTGTGTGGTGATCTAAATTTAAGTTGGCGTAAAAAAGTTTAACAAGAAGGTGATTAATCTTGTTATTATTTTCCGCAAAATCAATGAGATGCTCCAATCCGCTATGGCGAGCTAAGTCTTGAATAGCATAGGAAGAAAAATCAGTGAATTTTATAAAAGAACCTTCGAAAATCCTGGAGTTTTGCATCTTTTCAAAGCCTTGCACCGCTTTGCCATTGTGAAGCCATGCTCTTATTTGTGAATCCGAACAAGTTGTTGTAGATTGAGGATGACGAGGTCTTTTAGGAGCCATGTGAAGAACTAGGGTTTTGGTGATGAAGTGGGAGGTTCAAATGAGAAGAATTGGACAAATTTATGAGAGAATTTATGAAATTGTAGGTGAATTTGAAGTTGAAAAAGGGTTTAATGGCAGAAAGTTAAAAAGATTGAAAGTAAAAAGTGAGTTTGGTAAAGGTGAAAAGTTAATTTGTAGAGGCTAAAAGAGGGTAAAAAGTCCGATACCCAGTATCAGTCGACTGAATATTCATAGGCAGTCGACTGGTACTGTGTTTAAAAACATAATATTTTGAGTTTAGTCGACTGGACAACCAGGTTTAGTCGACTGATTCTTTCCCAAGATTTTATAAAAGAACAGTCGACTGTTTTGGAGATTCAGTCGACTGACTGCAGAGGAAAAATAATATTTGGAAGACAGGTTCAGTCGATTGATTATTTTATTCAGTCGACTGGCGCTGTTGATTTTTTAGGGTGAACCTCTTGTTGTAAAAAAAATGAGTTGAACAGTATATAAACAACAATTTTAAATAACATGAATTAATGTACATAATTTATATACCAGTACAATATATATATATATATATTTTAAAAAAAGATCAAGATGATTTGGATGAAGAGGAAGGAGTGTGGTAGTCTTCCAGTTCCACTTTTGTATTCTCATGTAGAGGTTGTAATGGTGGCCAGCTTTATCCACGTTCCCAAGAATTCGGAGAAAACGATGGACGTTTAGGTGATGGTTCCCATGGATTATGACGTGAAGGAGTTGTTGGTTGATGAACCGTATTGTGTGAAGACGAACCACAAAATTTAAGAGCCACTTGTTCAAGGAAGCTTAGCCGCTTCGCATTCACCTTCTGCTCGTAGTATAGTTCTCGTTGTAACTCGAGATTCTCCCGTTGATAGTGATGAATGTCATCTATTTTTTCTTTTGTAGACGGCGAGCCAAAAAATAGAGAGCATTTAGCTCTTTTGATGGGAGGGTTATGACCAGTGTGGATGTTAGATGGTGGAACAATAGGAACTGGTTCATAAATCAGTGTTGGAGTAGGTAAATTTATCGATCCTGAACTAGGAGAAGAAAACGATAAGGCAGAGGATTCAAAATTGAGCTGGGAGGACATTTTGATGAAATGAAACTATATATATATATTTTGTTTTATTGTAAAAAAATGTATTTATATGTAAGAGTTTCATATAAATAGAAACAAAATTGATGGTTAGGTTGATAAGAACCAGAGAAAAAATTGGTTGTAAAGTAGTTAAAAAATGTAAGGTAAAACAATAAAAATAGAATGTAAACCAAGTTTATTATAAAGGGAAGAGTAGTGAAGTGGTAGAGTACCAGGTTTCCAAGTAAGAGATCATGAGTTTGAGTCTCTGAAAAAAAGAATTATTAAATAAAATTATAAATCCTGTATGGATATAATTCCTAATTCTCTTTTTAATTTTATGAAGATATTTTCATTTAAAGGTTTTGTAAATATATCTACCAATTGATTTTCAGAGGATACAAATTCCAGTCTGACTAGATTCTTTTCAATATTTTCACGAAGAAAATGATGACGTATGTCAATATGTTTAGTTCGTGAGTGATTGATAGGATTTTTGGATAAGATTATAGCACTAATATTATCACAAAAAATTGTTGATTTAGATAAACTAACACCAAAATCTTGTAGTGTTTGTTGCATATAAATGACTTGAGCACAAGCTAAGGCAGCAGAAATATATTCTGCCTCATAAGTTGAAAGTGAAACACAATTTTGTTTCTTGCTAAACCAAGAAACTAAGGATTGTCCAATGAAGTGACAAGTCCCACTAGTACTTTTCCGATCCGTCCGACATCCTCCAAAGTCAGCGTCACTATAAGAAACTAACTCGAAAGGACATTCTTTTGGATAGAAAAGTCCAAAATCTTTGGTTTTGCTAAGATAACGCAATATGCGTTTTACTGCTCGCATATGTGATTCCTTAGGATTTGCTTGAAATCTAGCACATAAACAAACACTCATCATTATGTCAAGTCTACTAGCAGTAAGATAAAGTAGAGATCCAATTATGCTTTGATATAATTTTTGGTCAACACTTTTGCCCTCTTCATCTCTATCGAGATGAACTGTTGTACTCATTGGAGTTGGTTTAGCAGAAGTATTTTCCATATTAAAGCGTTTAATAAGATTATTACAATATTTTCCTTGATTGATAAAAATTACATTTTCTATTTGTTTAATCTGTAATCCAAGAAAATAAGATAATTCTCCCATATGTGACATTTCAAATTCTTTGGTCATTATTTTTGAGAATTCCTGACATAAATTTTCATTTGTAAAACCAAAAATAATATCATCTACATAAATTGGAATGATTAGAATATCCATTTTAGATCTTTTAATAAAAAGAGTTTGATCAACCCAATTTCAAAACCAGAATCTATTAGATAGCTCTTAAGACGTACATACCAAGCACGGGGTGCTTGTTTTAGACCGTATAAGGCTTTCTAAGTTTATAGACATGGTAAGGAAAATTTTCATGTGTGAATAGAGGAGGTTGTTCAATATAAACATTTTCTTTTATATAACCATTTAAAAAGGAACTTTTAACATCCATTTGATAATGTTTGAAATTATGAAAACATGCAAATGCCAATAAGATTCGTATTGCTTCAAGCCGTGCGACTGGAGCAAACGTTTCTACGTAGTCAATTCCTTCTTCTTGATTATATCCTTGTGCAACGAATCTAGCTTTATTACTAGTTATATTACCATGTTCATATGCTTTATTTTTGAAGACCCATTTAGTACAAATAACTGTTTGATCACTTGGTCTAGGAACTAGTTCCCAAACGTTGTTTCGTTCGAATTGGTTTAGCTCTTCTTGCATAGCTGTAATCCAATAGTCATCAGTAGAGGCTTCTTTTATATTTTTAGGTTCGATTTTAGAAAGAAAAGCTACATGTCCCATTTGATTAAGTTGATTTCTAGTTCTAACATGTAAATCAATTTCTCCTATGACATTTTCTACTGGGTAATCTCGTAAAATCCTAGGAGGAGATCTTAATTCATTTTCATTATAAACAATGTTTACATTTTCTTCAAAATTATAAACAATGTTTTCATCTTCTTCAAAATTATTTTGAGTAACTGTATTTGTGACCGTCTTAGGTATATTTTTATCATCCTCAAAATTATTATTAAGTTTGAAACTTTCGTCGAATGAAACATGAAGTGTTTCTTCGATTGTTTTTGTTCTTTTATTGAAAATTAGATAAGCTTTGCTTCGTTCTGAATATCCTACGAAGATTCCTTCATCGGATTTTGGATCGAATTTTCCAAGCTGATCTTTTGTGTTTAAGATAAAACATTTTGAACCAAAAGTTTTAAAATATGAAATGTTTTGTTTTCTTTGATGAAAAAGTTCATATGGAGTGTGTTTTGTTAAAGGTCGGATGGAAACACAATTTAGAACATAGCAAGCAGTTGCTACAGCTTTTGCCCAGAAATGTTTTGGTAATGTGTTTCCATTTAACAAAGTTCTTGCACATTCTTGTAACGTTCTAATTTTCCTTTCTACAACTCCATTTTGTTGTGGTGTTCTAGGAAAAAGAATTATGGTAAATTCTCTTTTTATTACAAAAATGTTCAAATGATTCATTTTCAAATTCACCTCCATGATCACTTCTAATATTCTTAATTTTTAAAATTTTGAGATTTTGAATTCCCTTTGCAAAATTCTTGAAATTTTCAAAAGTATCACTTTTATTTTTTAAGAAAATAGTCGAAGTATATCTTGAGAAATCATATACTATAACAAACACATATTTACTATGATTTATAGATTGAATTTGAGTTGGACCAAAGAGATCTAAATGTAATAGTTCTAGTGGTTGTATAGTAGAAATATTTTTCTTTGATTTAAAGGATGATTTTGATAATTTTCCTAATTGACAAGCATCACAAATATTGTTTACTTTAAAGTTCATTTTTGGTAAACCTTTTACTAAAATATTTTTAGATAATCTATTTATAATTTTGAAATGAATATGACAAAATCTTTTGTGCCATAACCAAGGATCATTTTTTTTGCTATTAAACACATATTTATATTATGATTTATATTCATATTTAAAACATAAATATTTTTATCTCCAAAACCTTCAAAAATAAGATTTTTATTTTGATCAAAAATGCTACACTTATTTTCAAAAATGGAAATATTGAATCCTTTGTCACATAATTGGCTGATACTAAGTAAGTTATGCTTAAAATTTTTAACTAATAAGACATCTGTAATAAGAGGTGAATTAGATATACCGTTATTGCTCACATCGCCTTTGCCGATGACATATCCTTTGGAATTATCTCCAAATGTGACAGAACCTCCATCTGAGTAATTAATGTTTGTTAGCATCCCTTTGTTTCTTGTCATGTGTTTTGAGCAACCACTGTCTAGTATCCATTTTCCTCTCTTTTTGGATGGTACCTGCAAAATATAGAATTAACATTGGTACCGACCATTTTATTTTGGGTCCTAAGAGTTAGGTCTTAGGAAGCCAAACCCAAGAGGGTACAGAATTCCTTTTGAAAACAAAATCTTTGTTTTTATGAACAGTTTTTATAAATGGTTTTAGATACTTATTTCTAATTGAAGAATTATTCGTTTTAGGATCCCAAATTTTAATTAATGTAGTAAAATTGGAAATTTTAGAACTAGGTTTTTCAACTTTATTATTCCTTTTATATAAAGAATTCTTTTTCTTTGGAATAATTTTAGAGGATTGTTTATATCCTAGTCCTCTTTTATTTGAAACAGTTTGAGAATTTTCTATAATTTTGGAAAGATTTTCTCTACCTTTATTAAAATTAGAAACATTTTTAGTATGTCTTCTAACTTTGTTTTAAAGCTAGAGTTATCTAATTCTAAAATCTTGATATTTGCTTTAAGGTCATAATTTTCAATTATTAAAGCATCATTCTTTTCTTTCTGAGTTTCTATCTCTTGACTTAGCAGAGAAAGTTGAGATGTCATATTAGAACAAGATTCTTAAGTAACTTGGAGTTCTTCTTCTAAAATTTTCTTTTCATCTCTTAGCATTTCTACTTTAATTTCAGTTCTATTCAATTTTTCAAGAGTTTCTTTGTACTTTCTATTTTTGCCTTTTAGTTTGTCAAGTAATTCTGAATTGATTTCCAAAAGGTCATTAAAAGTTAGATCACTTACTTCATCTTTTGTGGCCATAAAGAAAATGTTGGCTTGTTCTGAATCACTGTCCGAGTCACTTTCTAATGATGAAGATGATTCTGTATCGTCCCATGTGATAGAGAAAGCTTTCTTCTTGAATCTGTCTTTTTTGTGCTTATACTTGTTGTTATCCCGCCTTTTGGCAAGACCGTGACACCAAGGACTAGACTAGAAACCAGTGACAGATTGTCTCGGAGATCAGTTACACACAAGGATCGCTATGGATATTGATGAAATTTGTCCGAGTCCAGATCGGGCTGCAATCGATAAGGCACGTCAAGCAGAGTAGTAGAAACCAACGTTCCGAATTTCAAGTCAATCCGAGTTCGTGCGCCCAAGATATCATCGACGCAATTGAAGGGCATAGCCCTAAGTCCGCCTCCGTTTGGTTCGAATCGACTAAGGGTCGAATCCATCAAAATCGATGCCAACAAGTTCGACTCGGTCTACTTCGAATCCCTTTTGAACACACGTTGGTCCCAAAAGCCTTCTTATTCGAATCCATCGGACGGCTAAGCTTCGTATCCACCATCCAAGGCAGCATGTTCGACTCGATGGAAGTTTCCCCTGGTTACTTCGAATCCACGAGGGGAACTTTGGCTTCGACTCCATCAAGCGGGGCCTAGTTCGAATCCATTAGGCTATCACTTCCTTCGAATCCACAGAGCTGCAGATACTTCGAATCCACACTGCTTGAAGCAACTTCGAATCGATCGACTTTAATGCACCTAGATCGATTCGAACAGACCTTCATTCATTCGATTCGAAGAGGGATGTCTTCGAATCCACTACCACGAATCCACCCAGTCAAAGCGGCAAAGAACATGGAGTCGACCCAGTCAATCCGGAGTGAGAAGCGGATCGATGCGAAGCATGCGCACCACGCCGTAGTCTTCGCATACAGGAGGATCGATTCGAACGAATCGATTCGAACGTATCGATTCGAACGACTCCAGGAAGCGAAAAACACCTACTTGAATCGATCATAACTCGAGTTCTACAAGTCCAAATGCCATGAAATTTTCACAGAAGCTTAAGCACATGATGAAGAATGTCCACACCAAATTTCAGCTCGATTGGATGATTTCTTGATCGATTCGAACCAAGGGTCGAATCGATCCCAAAGTGGGCCCGGATCTCCAGATTTCGGCCATGTGGGCCCCCTAACGTACCAGAACTGGTCTCCCCTCATTTTAGGCGAAATATCAGCCTCCTACACCTATAAATAGAGCCCCTAGTCATTCAGAAAAGGGGTCGGAGAATTCTAAGTACTGAAGAGCGCCCAGATTCTGCCAGATCTACTCCAGAACACCGCCGCTGCTTTAGATTGAGACTTAACTTAGAAATTCAATTGTATTACATTATAAACTACTGTAACCTTCAAGTATCGAGCAATAAAATCATCAAACTTCATAGTGGACGTAGGCAAAACGCCGAACCACTCTAAATCGCTTGTCTTTGCAATTTACTTTCTGTTATTTGGAGTTTTTGTTAGATAATCCACAGTTTTAATTTTCATTCTTCACTTTTATCTCTTCAAAAACTTCCGAAGAGTGTTGTGCCCATTTTTGGTACAAACACTTTGGTGCTTTCACTGAGAAAAAACCTGCTTTTTTCTCCTGCTCCTTGGATCTACCATCGATACCGGATTGCACAAATCCAAGAGGAAGATCCAGATCTCTAATTCATAATCCTTCCATTCTATTCAGATTTGCATAAAGTCTAGGAAAAGATTTATCATTCAAAATGGTTAGCACAAGAACCACTTCTACAGCTGCTGGACAAGAAGGTAGGGATGGGCAGAATCCTGCTCAACAGCAGCCATCCAACCAAGACAATGTCGCTCATTCAGAACCGTCTGGACCAGTCACCAGGCAGGAGCTCCATACGTTGCTCCAAGAGCTAACTCAAAGTCGGCAACAATTGGCCGAACAGTTGCGTGCTAATATTGAATTAACAAACCAGCTGAACCGCCAAGGCCGCGGAAGGTCCAGACGAGATGATATCTCCCGATCGTCTACTGAAAGTTCCGCCTCATCGGACTACTATCACAGATCTACCCGTCCTCGATTAGACGGGAGCCATGCACAAACGGTCGGATATCAACCCGCCCTGACTGTTGGACAGTTGAGGGCAGGACCATCGACCAGCTTTCAGGCCGGGCCCTCAACACAAGGAGGCCCTACTACACAGCGTACCACGGACAATCGTGCCGCAGCTGCCACAACAGAAACAAGGGTTGATACCCGAAATCTTTCAGAGCCAAATAATCAGCAATATGGGCGTACTCCTGAACCATACGTCCCAGAAGACGCCGAGCCAAGGAGGCGAAATTTGGACCGTCGACAGCGCCCGGTCCGAACTCGCGCTGTGGAACCCGACCACACCTTAGCTCAGCAGGCTCAAAATGTAGCAATGCCCGACATTTCGACTATGATACGTCAGATGATCCGCAAAAGCCAAGGTCTTGCCAACGACGATTGGGGAATTTCTCGAAGCCATACTCCTTTCACGGACGAGATACTGAATGCTGAACCTCCTCGGCGATTCAGAATGCCAACCCTTCCTATGTACGAAGGAAATTCTGATCCCAATCAACACATCTTGAAATATGAATGGTCGATGAGCGCCGCAAGGGCCGATGACGCAGTAAAATGTCGAAGTTTCCCCATCTCTCTAGGTGGAATTGCAACGATGTGGTTTACGAGATTGCCACCTAGGTCTATCTCTTCATTTGATCAACTGGCTAAGAAATTTGTTGAACAATTTCGCATGCATGTCGCTAGACCCAAAGATGTTAACACCCTGTCCAATGTTACCCAAGCTCGTGGGGAAACGTTAAGGCGTTACTTGGAGAGATTCCATGCGGCCTGTGTGGAGATTAGTAATCCCAACGATAACTCAATTTTAATGGCATTGACAAAGGGAATCGATCCCGATTCTGAGTTTGGAAACTGGTTAGCAGGAAAACCACCCGCATCGTTGGACCGTTTCTACTCCAAAGCCGCTCAATTCTTACGGCAAGAGGACGCGAAACAGTCTAGGAAGCAGGATGATGCGAAGCTCGGAAGTGAAGGAATACAAAGTAATGTAGCAGTTAAACAGTCCGGTGACAATTCCGGAAAAGTTCAGTTGAACATACAGAACAAGCAAACTCAGCCAAGGGGCAACGGTGGCCAAGATAAGAAAAGAGACTCAAATCGAGGCCCACGGCGTGAGGCTCCAATGTTCGATAATTACACACCGTTTAATACATCGTTGGAAAATGTGTACCTACAGACTTGCAATACTATGCAATACAAGAAGACAGCTCCGAAGCAATCATCGGAGAGGCAGATTCAAACGGGGAAGTTCTGTAGATTCCACGAAAGTTATGGCCACAACACCAATGAATGTCGACACTTGCAGGACCTCATCGAGAAGTTGATCAGGGAGAGGAAGTTAGACCAGTTTGTGCGGGCACTGCAGTCTGAGGGGGCGGGCCCCTCAAATCAAAATCATGTATAGAATCCAGAAAGACAGGAAGAACCAGGTCGTGTCGGAGGAAGACTGGTAATTAATGTTGTAAGTGATAATCCTCGTCCAGCGAAGCGAAGCTGGGAAGAAATGAAATCATATAACAACTTAGCTAGACGAACAGACTTTGAGTATGATGATAACTTGGACAATAAATCTTCGACCAAACGAAAGAGAGCGATAATTAACGACATCACTTTCCGAGACAACGATACTGATTATGTCGGAAGCCCGACTACTGACCCACTCGTGATATCGGCACAAGTAGGTCCAGCTTGGATGAAGAGGATACTAATCGACTGCGGGAGCTCTGTGAATATCCTTTTTATACATGCTTATAATCAAATGAGGATGAAAGCCAGGGATTTGGAACCTTGCCAAACTCACCTCCATGGATTCAACGATAGCGCTACCATACCTATTGGGATGGTGAAGTTACCAGTTAAGTTGGGATCCGAGGAACATAGGAGAGTTCGGACATTACAGTTCGCTGTACTGAACATAGTCTCGCCATACAACGCTTTCTTAGGACGACCTGCCCTTGCTGAATTCAGAGCCGTAATTGCCCCGTGGTGCTTAACCTTATAGTTCCCTACCATCAACGAAGTTGGAGTCGTCCAGGGCGACCAGGTTGACTTGAGAACAATCATACGCCGAAATCGAGTCACCCGATTACGCAATGCCGAGGACCGACTTAAAACTTTTGAAAACAATGAGATTGTCATTAAAAAAGAATACCCGGAATTCCCACACATGAAACCAACATGGAAGGGGTCACACGAGATTAAGCAGGAGCTCGGGGATGGTATATATGAGTTAACGACCGCTGATGGTCTAGCTTCACCAAAGGCCTTGGATAGCGAAAGTCTTCGTCGCTATTGCACATAACAGGCTATGTTTATCTATTTAGTTTAAATTCTGTTTTAGAATTTGTTTCTGCATTTCGAAATTAGAATTTGTAATAAGGCAACTGACTTTGCCACGTTTTCTTATTTCAGCAATAAAATGCAATCTCTTCGAGCCAGAGCTGTGATTCATTAAATACAATGCACAACATCACGATGCACGAAGGGTTAAATTCCGTCACACTATGGAATTTATTCAAGTAGGGAGTGGATGTGAAGCAATCAACCACTCGCTAAATAAAACCCGAGCTCGGGGGCAAGCCATCACATCCGGCCAGAAACGGGTTGATACACGACAACCCTTTACTCAACTCCGTACTCCCAGAGCGCGAGGCGGAGTATAAACATTTACAAAATCCCAGAGTACTCCGAGAGCGCGAGCTGGGTACAAACTTTTTACTTAACTCCGTACTCCCAGAGTGCGAGGCTATGTATAAACATTTTCCTAAATCCCAGAGTACTCCCAGAGCGCGAGCTGGGTACAAACTTTTTACTTAACTCCGTACTCCCAGAGTGCGAGGCGGAGTATAAACATTTTCCTAAATCCCAGAGTACTCCGAGAGCGTGAGCTGGGTACAAACTTTTTACTTAACTCCGTACTCCCAGAGTGCGAGGCAGAGTATAAACATTTTCCTAAATCCCAGAGTACTCCGAGAGCGCGAGCTGGGTACAAACTTTTTACTTAACTCCGTACTCCCAGAGTGCGAGGCGGAGTATAAACATTTTCCTAAATCCCAGAGTACTCCGAGAGCGCGAGCTGGGTACAAACTTTTTACTTAACTCCGTACTCCCAGAGTGCGAGGCGGAGTATAAACATTTTCCTAAATCCCATAGTACTCCGAGAGCGCGAGCTGGGTACAAACTTTTTACTTAACTCCGTACTCCTAGAGTGCGAGGCGGAGTATAAACATTTTCCTAAATCCCAGAGTACTCCGAGAGCGCGAGCTGGGTACAAACTTTTACTTAACTCCGTACTCCCAGAGTGCGAGGCGGAGTATAAACGTTTTCCTAAAACCCCAGAGTACTCCGAGAGCGCGAGCTGGGTATAAATATCGACAAACTCCAGACTCCGAGAGCGCGAGCTGGAGTATAAACATTACTCAACTCCGTACTCCCAGAGTGCGAGGCGGAGTATAAACATACATCAACTCCACGCTCATCCCTGATACTGGGGGCAGAATCATAACACATAACAAGTTGAAGACAAAAAAGGGAATAAATTTGCATTTCCACTATCAACCAAAAGAATCTGATTACAAAGTGTTTCAAAAAGTTTCTGCTAGTGGGAGCTGAATCCACATCTATACACGGCTATAAAAAGAATCAAAATCAACAAAATGCTACCCTACGCAACAGAGATTTAAAGAAAGAGTTCAATCTTTCTTCTTCCTTATCTTCTTCTTCGGGGTAGCTCCACCAGATCCGCTGCCTGATTTTCTCCTCACCCGCTTACTCTTTTCAGGCTTGTCCTCCGGCAGCGACATAATGTCAACATCTTCCTCAGAACTCGAGGCGACGGAAATTCTTCTGGGAGGTCGAGCTGGAGGCATAGGAGTAGTAGTAGGAGGTGGGACAGGAGCAGCTTCAATCACTATAGTACCGCCCGGTGAAATCACCATCAACGGGGCAGGCCCGGGCGGATTCATACCAGCATTCCCTGTCGCCATCTCGGCATCAATCTCAGCAATAATTTCATCCTCACGGGATACGTGGGCCGCATCGGATGTGCCAGTGGCTGGCATGGATGAACTAACGGCCGGAGCAGCCCCACTCATAGCGGCGGACGGGTTGACGGAGGGATCGATGGGTTCATTAAGAAGCTCTTCAATCATTTGAGCGCTGAAAGAAAACATGTTTGCATCTCCCTCTTCGCCAACCAAGGTAGAAGTCGTGATGGCTTCAGTAACAACAGCCCCTTGCGTTTGATATGGAACTGATAGAGCAAGAGGCGCAGAAACAACGACTTCAGTCACTGAAATGCGACAAAACGAAGATTGTTAGCCAAGTGTGTTGCTTAAGGTTCTTCACAACTAAACTACGAGAAGCGTTCAAATACCTTCCTTAGTCTGGACCGAAACGTGGGCAGAATCATCGGCGGAAGATAATAACGGTTGGTCAGGATTATATGCAGGAACAGACTGGGGATCTACCGCACCAGTGGTTTCGGGCAATGTTGGAATTACAGCTTCAACACTTGCCTCGTGATGCGCGATCCCCGAGCCTTCGCCTGTCTCTAGATATTGAACACCAAGCTTTTCTTTCGCCATAGAGATCACCGCCTCATGAAGGATCTTCCTCTCATCCTCGGTGAGCAAACGCATTTCCAGCTCAAAGTCGTCAAGTGTTTCATCTGGATGCGCTGCTTTCTTCTCATCCACCAGCCGGGTCCAGGCATTGTACAAGATCATGGAGTCATCTCCCAGCCACGCTAAATTTCTATGTTCCAGCACATTAGCGTTGTACGTGACTAAGAGATCATCAAACTCAGCATCTAGCCTGGACCTCTCCTCCAAAATCTTTTCTTGAATTTCTACTTCCGCAGACTTAGCCTTGACCGCCACCGCAGCAAGTTCGGCCTTGAGAGATACTGCTTGGTCGCAAGCCTCTTGTGCAGTAGCGTTTGCATCGTCCTTCTCCTTCACCATTTCAGCAAATCTGGCCTTGAGCTCGTTCAGCTCTTTAACGGCTAAGTCTCGCTCGGCTGCAATGGTGGTGTTGCGATGGCCCATCTCCTCTACCGTGGCGCAATGTTCTTGTTGCATTCTCGCCAATTTGGCCACGACATCCTCATGTTTCTGAAGTGTTTCAAGTTCTGACTTCCGAGACGTCTCCACTTCGGATTGAAGAGAACCTGAATGATGCGTTTCTGTTTAACAATGTCAGCATCACGTTCAGCAATAATCTTCGCCCGGTCAAAAGCTACTCTAGAAGCCTTCACGGCTGCCTTGTACCACTCCTTATACTGAGCGTAGAAGTCGCGGATGAGCAGTGGTCTCAGCGTCCGAAGGAATTCTTTTAAAGTTAGGAGGGAAGACATAGCCATCCATGCAAATTTCAGGGAAGTCATTTTTCATTTGGGCGAGTTTAGCGGCTCCCTCACTTGTCAACTCAGCCGGAGCTTGTTCTATTATAGCGGCTGCTGTCAGTTCTATTCTTGGCCGCTGAGTATCAGGCCGAGAAGATTGAGAAGGCGGTTGCTGTTGATGAGAAGGCCCTGGAAGGTCTACTAGGGCCCTAGGAGGCGGAGGAGAGCGAGATCGAGATCGATGCTGATATCCCCGATCCCTGTCAGAATAATCATGGCCAGAGCGGCCACGCGAGTAATCTCTATCTCTATCATAGCGGTCTTGACTTAAATAGCCTCGCCCGCGATCCCAATCTGACTCTCTCCTGCGGGAATCATAGAATGGAGAAGATTGGCGCACATTTCGAAGCCTATCCAGAGTAGAGCCTCGTCCTGACATCTCACCTGCGATAAGAAAGAATTATGGATTAAGATCTCATAAAGTAATGTTTACTACACAAAAGTCATGAAGTGCTGTGGAAGTGTGTGTAAATGTGTAAACCCCCAAACCGACCGGAAGTGTTGACCGCACTTAAAGGAAAGGGCTCGTTCATGTTTAGGACATCTTGAAATTCCTCCAACCCAGGATTATGAGAAATCGATATATAATCTGGGATGGGAATATCGTCAAGCCCTTTGAAAATGTCTCTCGAATGAGAAGGGGCGGCCTCAGAAATCATAACTCCGGAAATGGGAGGAGACACATCCACAGATTTCCACCCCTTAGACTTAAGTTTTTTGGAAACGGCGGCCTTGCCTTTCCGTCTTTCTCCCGACTCCTCCAAGTTTCCCGAGAGGTCAGCCATTGGCTCCGAATCCGTATGGGTTCTTTCTTCATCACTCGCCTCGATTATTCTGATTTCGAGTGACTTCTTCACATTTCTCTTCTTGGTTTTCTTCTTATCTTCCTTCTTGGAGGCGGGCTTTGCCAATCCCTCGACGACTATACTTTGATTGATGTCGATAAAACCAAGAATTCTTAAGTTATAATCGCTTAGCACCGAGTCAATATGTCTCAACTCGCTTGGAACTTCTTGAAGACTTCGGGCGTTACCCTTGAAACGCCCTCCATCGGGTCTGGAGATAATGGCTGTAAAGGGAATGAAATGTCAATTTTAATACCAAAGAGCTATTGGTCATGAAAACAGGTTAAGGCGCTTACGTCTAGACAACCATCGCCTAGCGAAACCCGGAGGGCACCGAACATAGAACCACTCGTTCTTGAAATAACTCAGTCGGGTCCAAGCTCCAACTACAACTTGGCAATTCCTAATTGCCTCCAGAAATGTAAAAGATGGGCTATCACCCCTACTCTTGAAGTTAAATATGTGTCTGATCTCGGTGGGCCTTGGCGGGCGAAAGAGACAGTCCATAAATATGACAAAGGCACTGTTCAGCAACGCGTGCCCGTTGGGATGAAGTTGTGAAGGAGCGATTCCTAAATATGATAGCATCCCTCTGATATATTGATTGAAAGGAGGGAGAGTTCCGGCCGCGCAAGCATGGCGATAAAAAGCCGTATATCCATCAGGCGGATTGTGCGGTCTATCATCGGCATTAGGTAATAACACATCATCCAGAGATATGTTATGCTTTAAGCATATTCGTCCCAATAAGGATTCGGAGATGTTAGATTGAACCGAATCAACAGGGTCCTCAATAAATATAGCCTCTGGCAATTCATCTGGAGTTAGATCGATTACATCGGCAGGAATATCGGGAATCTCAAGCACCGGAGGAGTCGAGCTCTGTACCTCTTGTTGTTGGGAGCTCGAAGATTCCATAATTAACTAACTCATCAGAAAGCAACGTTAAGTTCATAAACAGCCCGTGCATGCCCCAGTGTAGTGTGTATGAACGTGTCGTGCAGTGCAAGTGCTATGCGTTACTTAAGCAGATTCTACAGATCAAAGCAAAATGTCCGTACAACAAAAACTTAGGGGTTTGAGAACGAAGATGACCGTCATCGCTGACCGTCACTTCCACACCATCCAGACACTACTGACCACTTCAAGTATAAATCAGTTGTATTATTGGTTAAGTCATAGTTCCATCGACGAGCCTCAAGGGAAATTCAAGTATAATCTTTCAGTCAAGTTCGATTATGCAAGACCGAAGCTCGTCGGAGTCAAGTTTGCTAAAGTTCATTATGTTCGTCAGAGTACAAACTTGAAGATTGATCGTAGTTCAGATAATGAAACAACTCAAAACAGCAATGGTATCAGGGGACGAAGACGTTCGAATCCATCGACTTCGAATCGGTAAGGGTCGAATCGATGGAGTTCGATTCCGGGTGCTTCGAATCCATATGATTCGTCTCGATGTAACTTTATGATAGAGGAGCGCTTCGTATCCATGGGCTCCACATTACTTCGAATCGATCAGTATTTAATTCCTTCGAATTGATCTAGATAACATCACTTCGAATCGATCAAATCGATACCCTTTCCCTCCAAGTCATCGATTCGAAACCTTGCTCTCGAGATCGATTCGAACCGGTCATTCCTAGATCGATGCGAAGCAACGGGAGATGGCACTCTAATCGCTGTAACACGAATGGCATCACTCCTCAACTCCATCGAGTCGACCCACTCCATTCAGATCTCATCACTCCTCGACTCCGTCGAGTCGACCCATTTCATTCAGATCTCGTCACTTCTCAGAATTTTCTAAAGGCGAAGATAGTTCTATTTTCCTCATCTCGAATCGATTCCTTGAGTACCTGATTTGATTGCGAGTGGAAGCGTGGACGTGTTCGATCGATTCGTGGTAAGCACGTCAGTTATAGCTTTGGGAAGTCGATTCGAAGAAACAGCTGAAGCGATGGTAAAAAGTAAAAAGTGAGAAGTGAATAGGACCCCGGTATATATAGGGGAAATATGGTGATTCGCCTCCCGGTATACCTGACCGGCTTCTACAGGTGAGGAAATCGAATCGAATCGATTCGTTGCGGCAAGTACGAATCCATTGTGAGCCACTGCTTCGAATCCATCACAACACAGAGTCGTTCCACCAATTCGAATCCATCCCTTAGTTCGAATCCATCCGGTTTCGAACCCTTTACAACGTCGAATCCATTCATGCAAGTATCGATGCAAAGCATCATCGATTCGAAGCTACATCGATTCGAAGCTTTCAGCAAAAGTTAGATTGGAGTCGTTGTGTCCTATCGACTCGAAGTACCGACTTCACGACCGTTAGCGTGCAATAATTCTGAAACTATCGCTTCGAATCGAACACCCGAGATTACTTGTCTACCTTTTACACCGATTCAGGAGAGGATCGATACAAGAGGATGGCCATAAACAATCATGAAAGCAATGTTTTAACTCGAGTCTCAAATCGATTCAGGAGAGGATCGATGCAGAATTCGATAACAAACCGAACTGACAACGACTTGCAATCACGCAACGTTAGACAAGGGATCAAATGTTCGTCTCGTCATAACCCAAACAACTTACAGCCTATCACTATTGGACGACAATCGGCTATAGCAATACATAGTACAACTTTCAACAAAAGGTATGATAATTGTTCAAAGAGAAACTGCAGCTTTTCAAAGCACGTCATGTTTCCACAAGACATGCTTTGGGGGGCAAATGTTATCCCGCCTTTTGGCAAGACCGTGACACCAAGGACTAGACTAGAAACCAGTGACAGATTGTCTCGGAGATCAGTTACACACAAGGATCGCTATGGATATTGATGAAATTTGTCCGAGTCCAGATCGGGCTGCAATCGATAAGGCACGTCAAGCAAAGTAGTAGAAACCAACGTTCCGAATTTCAAGTCAATCCGAGTTTGTGCGCCTAAGATATCATCGACGCAATTGAAGGGCATAGCCCTAAGTTCGCCTCCGTTTGGTTCGAATCGACTATGGGTCGAATCCATCAAAATCGATGCCAACAAGTTCGACTCGGTCTACTTCGAATCCCTTTTGAACACACGTTGGTCCCAAAAGCCTTCTTATTCGAATCCATCGGACGGCTAAGCTTCGTATCCACCATCCAAGGCAACATGTTCGACTCGATGGAAGTTTCCCCTGGTTACTTCGAATCCACGAGGGGAACTTTGGCTTCGACTCCATCAAGCGGGGCCTAGTTCGAATCCATTAGGCTATCACTTCCTTCGAATCCACAGAGCTGCAGATACTTCGAATCCACACTGCTTGAAACAACTTCGAATCGATCGACTTTAACGCACCTAGATCGATTCGAACAGACCTTCGTTCATTCGATTCGAAGAGGGATGTCTTCGAATCCACTACCACGAATCCACCCAGTCAAAGCGGCGAAGAACATGGAGTCAACCCAGTCAATCCGGAGTGAGAAGCGGATCGATGCGAAGCATGCGCACCACGCCGTAGTCTTCGCATACAGGAGGATCGATTCGAACGAATCGATTCGAACGTATCGATTCGAACGACTCCAGGAAGCGAAAAACACCTACTTGAATCGATCATTACTCGAGTTCTACAAGTCCAAATGCCATGAAATTTTCACAGAAGCTTAAGCACATGATGAAGAATGTCCACACCAAATTTCAGCTCGATTGGATGATTTCTTGATCGATTCGAACCAAGGGTCGAATCGATCCCAAAGTGGGCCCGGATCTCCAGATTTCGGCCATGTGGGCCCCCTGACGTACCAGAACTGGTCTCCCCTCATTTTAGGCGAAATATCAGCCTCCTACACCTATAAATAGAGCCCCTAGTCATTCAGAAAAGGGGTTGGAGAATTCTAAGTACTGAAGAGCGCCCAGATTCTGCCAGATCTACTCCAGAACACCGCCGCTGCTTTAGATTGAGACTTAACTTAGAAATTCAGTTGTATTACATTATAAACTACTGTAACCTTCAAGTATCGAGCAATAAAATCATCAAACTTCATAGTGGACGTAGGCAAAACGCCGAACCACTCTAAATCGCTTGTCTTTGCAATTTACTTTCTGTTATTTGGAGTTTTTGTTAGATAATCCACAGTTTTAATTTTCATTCTTCACTTTTATCTCTTCAAAAACTTCCGAAGAGTGTTGTGCCCATTTTTGGTACAGACACTTGTCTTTCTTTTTCTTAGGACAGTCTTTCTTTATGTGACCTTTCTTGTGACATTCATAACATTCTAGAGCAGATGATGATGGTTTGTTGGTGTTGTTATTGTTGCTGGAGTTGTTCTTGTTATTTCTAAATTTGTTGCTCTTTCTAAATTTCAAAAACTATTTGAAATTTTTAGCAATGAACGCCATATCTTCTTCATCTGAATTTGATTCATCTTTTTCTGCCTGGAATGCTATATTTTTCTTATCTTGAGCCTGTACTCGTTTTGCCTGGAGATTAACTTCATAAGACATTAGATTTCCAATCAACTCTTCTGGTTTTATGGTCGAAATGTCGTTAGCTTCTTTGATTGCTAAGACTTTTCGTTCCCACTCATCCGTTTGTGAGTTGAAGATTTTTAAACAATATCCAAATCTGTGTAAGTTTCTCCTAATGCTATCAATGAATGATATATATCTTGAAATCTAGAATACATTTCATTGATAGTCTCATCTTGCTTCATTTTAAAATTCTGGAACTGATTTTTGAGCATAGAAATTTTACTTTGTTTGATTTTGTTAGTTCCTTCATGTGTAACTTTAAGTGTACGCCAAATTTCATGAGCAGTTTTATACATGCTTATTCTATTAAACTCATTCTTGTCTAATGCACAATATAACATATTCATAGCTTTAGCATTTGCAGTAGCATCTAATTTTTGCGTGTTAGACCATGTTGAATATTCAGTAGTAGGAATAATATATTCAGATTGCATAATGTTCCAGGTTTCATAACTACTTGCTTGTATATAGATTCTCATTCTAGTAGCCCAATAGTTATAGTTCATTCCATTAAATAGAGGTGGTCGAGCAGTAGATTGACCTTCTAAAAAGGTAGTGTTAGAAACAGTGTTGGTGTTGTTTTCCATATTCAAACGATATCAGATAACTATGTTACGGTTATATGATGACCAAGCTCTGATACCAAATGAAAGTTACTATACTGAAGGATCGTGTAATATGGAATATAATAAATAACCAGTGCAGAAAATAATAATAGCAGTAAAGAAAATGACACCAGAGATTTTTATACTGGTTCGAACTCCCGTTCTACGTCCAGTCCCAGACTCCATCTGGATTTAGCTAGCAACCCTCACTTAACCTAGAGGAACGGGTATTACACCGCCTGAGCAACAGAACAGGACTTTGACCGCCTGAGCAACAGAACAGGACTTTGACCGCCTGAGCAACAGAATGGGACTTTGACCGCCTGAGCAACCGAATAGGACTTTCTTACAAACTGGATTTTAACTTGACTTTGTATGTTCTGTATAACACGGATTTGTCACTTGTAGTACACACTTCCTATAATCTTGTCCTCAAAGTAGATGTGTATATTTGTGTGTGTATGAAGAGTAGGAAGTATAATATTTCTTGAAGAGTATGGAAATGAATATGTAAGCAATGATTGTATGAGAGCTTGTATATATTGAACTCAAGAATGCTAAGTGCTATAGATTAATAAAGAACAGAAAATTAAGTGATTTGATCTATGAATCTTGAGTGTATATATAGTGTGTGATGAGATATGACTTTTGGAAATCAACATCTATTAGAATCTGAGAGTTGTGACCTTCCAGGAAGAAGGAACTTTTTGATCAAAAGAAGTGTCTTTTGGAGAAAAATGACAGTTGCAGATTCAGTCGATTGAAATTGCTTGGGCAGTCGACTGAATTTCAAACGTGCACAAAAACATGTACAGTGTCAGTCGACTGACTGCTGTATATTAAAAAAATTCATAAGCAGCATCAGTCGACTGATATATAGTATTCAGTCGACTGAATACTATTTTTCAGTGCACATAAAAACTTTGAGTCTAAATGAAAGTTTTACAAACAATATGCAAGTTTCGTAAAATGAATTTGTGAGTGATGAGCTTTGAGGATATATTTTAACAAAATTCTATAATAGACTGATTACTTAGAGACTCTAGTTACATTAATATCAATACGAACCATATTTGAGTTGAAGAGTTCGGATTTGCCGTAGTTGTAGATTCATGAAGAACTTTCGTCTCTTGTCAGCATTCAAAACCTTATGATCCAACAAAGCATCCACCATTGCCGACCCTAAGTACATGCTGACCAGAGGTTGAACATGCCGACCCGAGGTTGAACATGCCGACCCGAAGCTATTCAAGTGCTGACCCGAAGAACTCCCATAAGCCAACCTGATCTAACCAACCCCTTGCCGACTCGAAGCCAAAGCAATGCCGACCCAAAGTATTTCCAACACCGACCCCAAGCAATGCTGATCCGACCCTAAGTTGAAGCAATACCGACCTGACCAAAGTACATCCTATTGTGACCCAAAGTAAACTCTTTCCCGACCTGAAGCAAAACCACATGGTGACTCGAAGCAACCCCTTGGCTGACCCAAAGCAACCCGACCTTTGCCGAAATCCATAACCCAAGCACCCGACATCGTTTATCCATCGACTGTGCTGAATCCTGACTTCATATTCACCTTTATTATCCGTAATTGATTATCCATCCACCTATTTGAACCAAACCCATAATATTCCAGCCTCGATAACCATGCAGTCCATTGAGTTAAATCCGTCTGTATACGGTCTTGCCAAAAGGCGGGTTAACGGACTTCCTTCAGGAAAGTATTGCTTTGTGGAATTCAAGAATTGATCGTGCCGAACGAGCATGCAATCCTCCAACACCGTTGAGTGAGTATGAGTATTGGTATTGGCAAATAACTCGTCATTATATTTTGAAAAAGTCGGCTAGGAAATTGGTTGCTTACATTCCTCGAGTTCCATTAGAGCGTGATGTGGTTAGTATGTTAATTTATAAATTTTGGTTATCCATACTTTTAGATCATATATATTGTTACATTATTTTGTATTTTGCGTAGATAGGCGGGATATATAGCGCTTTGGATGTGGTTGAAAAATTGAAAAGAATCGTACGGAACTGGAGAAGGTGAAAACTAAATGTATTGAGTT
This sequence comes from Allium fistulosum, assembly GCA_030737815.1. Classification (NCBI taxonomy): domain Eukaryota; kingdom Viridiplantae; phylum Streptophyta; class Magnoliopsida; order Asparagales; family Amaryllidaceae; genus Allium; species Allium fistulosum. The sequence goes on from CM060902.1 coordinate 428,185,484, forward strand.
ATGACGTATACTTGATATGATTCTAGGTAGAAATAAGTTAAGAAGGCCAGCAAAAACTTTGCATATTGTAAAAGAACAACCACATACTAAGGAGGAGACACATACAACAACGGAGGAAGGACAAACGACAGGGAAGGAACCACATATAGAAGTGGAGGGAACACATGATGTCGGAGGAGAAATTCATTCTCAATGGCCTATTTGGAATGAAGGCGAACAACAATTTGGGTACGTTGGTCAACCAACTCTAGAGCAAAATGAAGAGTGGTCGTAGTGGGAGAGACAAAAAAGGGAAATAATTTTCGATCCTACTCAAGAACAATTAATACCCGTTTCACCTTTGACGAATCCCAAAGTTCAGCTTCAATCACCTATAAAAGGAAGAAGAAGAAGAAGAAAAGAGACACACCTCTTGAGGTTAGAAGGCTTTACGATTGAGTGGTTTTGTTGTTTGGATGATATATTTTGTTGATGTTTATTTAATTTTTTATGTAGTTGCTGACGTTTATGTAGTGTATGGATGGTATATTTTGTTCAATTTCATATTGGGGTTAGTATGTATGTTGTTTTGTTGGAACATGATCTTGATATGTAATGTTGATGGTTTGTGTTGATGATATTCAGTTGTATTGATGATAGTTTATTGTTCGTTTTTGCATATAAATGATTTTACATTAATGGAATATTGATGGTATGAGGGTGTTGTGTAGTGGAGGAAGGAGCAACAAGTCGATGTCTTTTAGAACACCAAAATATAACTTTTGCACTTTTGAAATGCGCAAGTTATATTTGCGAATATAGCTTGCGCATTTCAAAATGCGCAAGCCATATTTTGGCACTCCAAAAGACAGCGACCCGCAGCTCCATTCCCACATATTTACAACCTCAAACTCACCGCTATTGCACCAATACAACACCATATAACCAAGTTAACATCTTATATCACAAATAAAACTCCATATTGCTACAACGGAGAAAACGAGAATAGAGTTCTACAAATTTTACATTGAAAAGAACATTAGAGTTCAACAATTCTTAAAACAAATAATAAGACTAGAATCCAACATTTCTTACATATGCGACAAGAATTAAATACAACTCATACATAGGAAACAATTCAACGAGGACATGATTTCTTCTTATGGCCAAAATCACCACATTTGCTGCATCTATTATGGCTGGATGAAGATGGTAGATCCAAAAAACATTTTATTCGAGCAGACCGTGGACGTTCTGAATTTCTGCGTATCGGTGGTGGTTGTATAGTAGGACCTTCGTAGACCTCTCAATGACGACTATTAGGTACAGGGTGGAATAAAGGTGCATAAGCAGCGGTATACTTAGCCGTTGTGTACCACGTTGAGATTAAGTCAAAATATGCTCTATTCGCACCACCAGACCCACATGAACATGCTGCTAATACATGGGAGCACGAAAAATGATCTAAAGTTAGCATGTTGCACGAACACTTGGCGACATTATCATCGATATTTACTGTATAATCAAACATACAAACATCTTTCATCTGCCATTCTGTTAAGCTATATCTCTCTATAAACAGAAGCCTTGATTCTTCCATTCTTCTCTTTGCTAATGCTTTCCACTTCGATGTCAACTGTGACGTTCACTCTTCTTCTTGAGTTCGACATTCGAAAATGCAATGGTTTAATCGATGAAACGTACGTGCAACCAATGATTTAACAAGTAAATTCCTAGTTCCTTTTAGCACGCCGTTAAAGCTTTCATAAACATTAGTTGTCATCATATTGAATCTTACGCCACCATCGTGACAAAGAGTCCAACTTGATTCCTGATTTTTCAAACTTCTTTCAATCCTTTCATCGGCTTCTCGATTTACAACCTTCAACTATTTTCTTAGTTCATTATATTTTACAACCTTCGATGCTGTGGCACATGCATGTATCAAATTTTGTAGCTCATCCGTAACAAACCCTACTTTCTTCAAATTTGCTTTAATATGACGAATACAATAGCGATGATGATGTTTGATTGGACAAGGTTGTCTTAGTGCAAGTGGAATTCCTTTCATATGATCTGAGATAAATGTAATACATCGGGTACGTACAGATGGAATATAATTCCACATGCAACGAATAAACCAACTCCACGTTTGCCAAGACTCTGTTTGTACAACAGTAAAAGCTAACGGAAAAGGACCTTGGTTTGCGTCTACACGAGTAGCTACTAGTAATGTACCCAGATACTTTCTGTATAAATAAGTGCCATCAATAGACAGTATAGGTCGACAGTAGATGAAACCATCGTTAGAAGGTCCGTAAGCCCAAAAAGCACCATAAAAAATACCACAACTATGAATAACATCATATATGGTTCTAGGCTTGGTACGTTGCACGGTTCTAAGATATTTTGGCAATTCTGCGCATGACGATTCCCAATCTCCATAAATTATTGCAACCGCTTTATGTAGTCCATGCCACGCTCGAGAATAACTACTTTTATGTGAAACATATTTGACATTGTCTCTTGAACTGTTCTTGCAGTCATATTTGTTTCAGCTTTAATCAAGGGAAGTATTTTGCTACATATAAACTTTGATGTTTCCTGTCGATGGTTTGAGTTGACAGTTGCATTTAAACAAGTGTGATCACCGCCATATGTTGTTATTTTCCACTAATTTTGAGATTTTCTCACCGACATGCTAGCATGCACTCTCCAATGACATGTTTCATATACATCACAACGAACCGTGTATTGATTGGCACGCGATTTCAGTACTTGAAAAGAAACTGAACATTTAATCGCCTATTCACATAATGTTCAATGAGCTTCTATTTGCTTTCAAAAATTAACCCAACTCATGATCCTTTTTCAGCACATTCTCTTCCAAACTCTACCACTTCTAATTGAAAATTATCCAAAATCGATTTCACCATCATTGTTGCAGTGCATAAATCATCGGCTATGGAATCTTCATATGTGATTTGCTCATCTTCGACATTTTCATTATCAGCCTACCGACTGTCTTTATATACGATTGCATCATTGTTAACCTTCATTTGATCGACCCATGTTTTATCTACATCATCCGCATAAGCTACTTGCATGCTATCAAATTACACTTCGCTATCGTTTGCAATATCAACATAATCATCATCGCCTTCGTCAGCATAACCAATGAATGCTTCTTTTGCTGCATTTATTTCGACACTAGAAATACAAAAAATAATGGTAAGAGTAAATTCCGTGAACGTAAGTAAAAAATCGAATTGTTAGAGTATAATATTACTCACTTTCTCAATGCTAGCAATTGATTTGGATGTATAGAGTTATGCTCCATATTTTGTGCTTGACTTGAAGATACTCCAACCATTATACTATACATATGCAATAAATTTGTAAACTCCGCGCCTTGATGAGTTGTCAAATAAGAAGGATATGCTGAGCATTGTGTTTCTTGAAATTGTGTGGTGGGTACATGCTCATCCACAGAAATTACGGACCGATGTGTTTCTACCACATTAACATGTTTCCTTTCACAACAAATATTTCTATCACTCTCATTCCAACCAAAAACGTAGAGTTCAAATCATCATCATCTTCCAAATCAATAGCGGATGAACCATCATCTCTAACCCATTTCCCCGCTAATTTTAAATCATACTCAAGAAGATGGACTTTTGTCACTTCAAATGCCCTTTGTTTAAGCTCTACAAAACTACAATAATTTTTTATTTTTGATAATTTTCGCTTTTCAGCAATATATCTAAGTTTACCTTCTTCATCAACCAACAATTCTCCATCATAGTAAAATATAGTTGGAACTGTTGACATTATCTACAAAATTAATTACAAGACTACATTAAAAATCTTAATTTTGTGACAAAATTCTAAACAAAAATTTGTTGAATTAATACCTTATTTTCCCAAGAAGATGTTTTTTCCGTATGCAATCTTCAACCAAAAGCAGCCAAATCAATCTTTAAGAAAAAGCAAGCAAGCAAATTAATATAACAACATAACCAATATATTTCACCAACATAATTAAGACTATAGCTCTACATTACATTTAAACCCAGAATCACTTCATTGTTTATCCAAGTGATTAACTAGCACATAATACATATTACAAAACATCAACAAACAATTCGAAAATTCAAATTCAGATACTACATTTCAACAAAAACAACAAAGTGATGACGTTCTCCTAGGTCCAAATGACTAGCAAAATCTTGGCCTCCAACTAGTTTCCCTTAGTACTTCATTCACCTTTTCGAAACACCTTATTTCAGCTTGCAACTTGTAGGCATACTCGAGTCACCTTTCGCACAATGGTTGATCAATCAATTTAAAATAATTACAACTGTTTGCACAAAAATGGACAAACACCTCCAAGTCGTATGGTTTAATTGATTTTATGTTGTTCTTAGTGATTTGGGTGATTTATGCAGATATATGAAAAGCAGGGACTAAACTGTAAAAGACACGCAGATTTATAGTGGTTCGGCCAGAATGTGCCTACGTCCACTTTATATGTTATTCTCCTTTTCTATTCAAATTACAAGTACAAAGCTTTGATAAAAGTATATGAAAGTTGTTTGAAAGTTCTATCCGTGCTTGAGCTCTCAAACTTGTCCCCCATTGTTGTACCCCTGCCCCTCTATTTATAGAGTGAGGCTGGGGGTAGGGGTCTTGGATGTATATAGCTGCTGGTGGGCCTGGGCTGGTACAATCTGGCTTGGCAAAGTTGGTCCGGAACGCCTTGGTCCGGTGGGATTTGGTCCCGTGTAACTTGGTCCAGTGATGGTTTTGATTCGGTGGGACTTTGGTTCGGTAATAGGTGGAGCGGTAGAGGCTGGTTCGGTGAGGGCTGGTACTAGTGTATTGGTTCGGTGGTAGGAGTGGTAGCGGCTGGTTCGGTGAGGTTCTAGTATATTGGTTCGGTGGTAGGAGTGGTAGAGGCTGGTTCGGTGAGGTACTAGTGTATTGGTTCGGGGGTGCATTTCGGTGGGCTGGCCCGGTCAAAATTTACCCAACACTTGCCCCCCAAAGTAGGGCATGTGTATGCACATGGCGTGCTTTGCTTTAGCTTGGGTATCCTCATCTGGCCCTGTGTGCCGAACCAATTGGTCCGGTCGTCATTATTTGCCTATAAGTATGGACCTTGCATCTCTGTTCATCCTTCACCTTCTGAGACAGCCGAATCAATTGAATACCGAACCAACTCATCTGCCGGACCAGGTGAGTCTTCCCCTGCCGAATGTTTTTTTATGATCGAACGAACTCAAATGTTCTACCGAATGGGCTCGGGGACTTTGAGTACCGAATGGACTTACCGAATGATCTTGGGAGTCTAAGGCCGAATGACCTTTTGCCTTGCTTTACCGAATGAACTTGGGAGCCTAAGGCCGAATGACCTTTTGCCTTGCTTTACCGAATGAACTTGAGAGTCTAAGGCCGAATGACCTTTTGCCTTGCTTTACCGAATGAACTTGAGAGTCTAAGGCCGAATGACCTTTTGTGTTTGAGTTACGAGTTAAGTTCCAGACTGCATACTCTCACACTTTCTTATGTTGCAGATAAATGTCTCATAAAGTTGAAACCCGATCAGAAAAGAAGAAATCCCAGGACAGGGAAGATCCTTCCGCAGTGCCCCCAGCTCAGTCAGAACCGGGACGTCATGGGCCCACCCCGAGGTCACTAGTAGATGGGTACGACCCTCAGGAGCTTCTGAACTCACCCCCTGACTGTTTCCCTAGCTCTCTCAAAGGCGAGCAGCTTGATGTTATTTCTCGCTCCTTTGGGATTGACAGAGCGCGCATGCTATTGCCGGGGGAGGGAGTGATGCCATATAATCCCCCTGAAGGATATTTCGCCTATAGTCGGTACCATTGTATGTGTGGGGCCATTCCCCCGATCAATGCTTGGATAATCAACTTCATCACCTACTTGAAGGTGGCTCCATTTCAGCTTCAGCCTAATTCCTACGCCATCCTGGTGAGCCTGTTTGTCATTTTCCAGAGGAGATACGGGCGTCCTCCCTCCAACCGGGAGATCCGGTATTTGTACAATTTGAGAGGCTATAAGAAGGGGTCTCCATACATCAGCTTGGAATCAGCCGTATCTTTCAAGCCTGTCCTGGACTTATTTTCGAAGTTTAGTATGTTTGAGAAAGAATGGTTTTTTTATCAAGGATGACTCTGTTTCCATTCGTCGCTTCACCTCTGGCTGTAAGTTTGAAGCTTATTTATAATTTCCGTTCTGACTGCAATGTTCCTTCTCATGTGTTTTTATTTCTTGCTAGCGACAGGTGGCTTTGCGGTCATGGAGAATGATCGCCTGGTTCAGATGGCCGTGGAAATAGAAGCCATTACGGGAAGGGACAGGTCGGCTTCTTACTTGATCAGGAATGCTACACTTCTGGGGCACAACCTGATCCTTCCACATCAGTCCGTGGTTAAGCAGAGAGACACGGCGGAGGAGAGAGCTGCCAAAGTTACAGGAGGGGTCACGGCGAAAAGCAGCAAAAGGAGACCCTTCTCGATGCATCCAGTCGCCGGGGGAAGAAACTCAAGAAGTCCGATGGACCCTCTCCCAGCACACATCCGGATGTTCAGGAGGATGAAAAAGTGGAGGGGGAAAAAGGTGAGGACGAAGAAGGTGAGGCGGAGAGCGGAAGTGGTAGTGAAGGTGACGGTGATCGTCACGGTGATGATGGTGGCGAAGGACAGGGCGGTGATGGCACTAGGGCTTTGCCTCCCGGGCAGGCAGGCATGATTCAAGAGTGGACAAATGACACTCTCCGCCAAGCCTTCGAAGAGTTGGAGGAAACAGAGAAGTCCAAGAAAGCTGATAAGGTCGGGACCGGCGCCGATTTATCTTCCGGGAGTGCTTCTACTGAGGCAACTTCTGCGATCCAAGGTGAATTTCTCTTTATTCTTTTTAATTCTTGAATGATGGCTCAATGCATGCTGGTGACACCTGGTTTTCATTCCAGGAGCGGGCAAAACGGCCAAGACCTCAGATCTTCGGCACAGGCTTGAACAATACAAACTCCTCAAAGCTTCCGCCCAGCCGAAGCCTCCTACTAACCGTCCTGGAGACGTAGTCAGCTATCGTCCTCTTCTTGGAGTTATTGAAGAAGATATACAAAAGAGGAAGAGGAGTCGATCTACGTTTGAATCTCTTCCTGGCCCTCCGGCCTCACTCCAGCCTATTCACGATATTACGGAGGAGGACACCGAGTTTATACCTTCCCCACATCTGTCTGAGAATCCAACCGTCACCCCGATAGATCACCCTGGCTTAGTTCGCAATCCGTTTGCAGGTCATCCAGACCTGGACCCGACCTCTCATGACATCTCCTTTGATGAGGTTACTGGTGAGCACCTTCTCCCTCGCAATCCTATGGTACGGGTGCTTGACGAAGCTAAGTCCCTGGACCTTGATTTGCTTACTACCTGGGTTGTAACTCTGGGGGATGAAGCTAAGGCGAATATTGACCGGGTTGCCAAGGAGACCAGGAAATTGATGGGGCATCATGCCCGACTAGTCAAGGCCGGGGAGGAAATTGGGAGTGCCAACATTCGGCTACGGTTAATGGTCTCCGACCAGGCTAAGCAGCTTGCCGATCAAGCCGTTCAAATTTCTCAGCACGAGGCCGCATCCAGGCAACTGAAGAAGACTATAGAAGAGGCCAACAGGGCAGAGTTGCGAAAAATGGAGGCCGCCTGCAAGGAGCGGATTGACATAACCATTGTGATGGTGGATGAGGTCCGACAAGCGGACCTCGAGCGGGCACAGGAATTGTCGGGTAGACTCGAGGCCGCGGAGCTTACTCAGTCCAGGTTGAAGGAGGAGATGTAGGCGATGAGGATATCCCTTCAGGCGGACCGCTCACGATACCGATCAGAGAGGGATGCTACCGTTGCTAAGCTGCGTGCTTCTGAGGCCCGAATGAGGGAGCTTGAGGAAAACGAGGGGATGATGGATGAGATGCTCCAGGATATGTATTTCCGTACTTGGAAACAGGGTAACTTATCCTGGATGGATGATTACCCTCGAGTTATGGCCAGGATTTATCTCCGGGCTCTGGAGGAGGCTAGGGCTGATGCGGATAAAGAGGGTGGCACGGTCTTCAGAATGGATGTGGTCACTGCCCAGTTTACCAAGGAGGAGAAGGTGGCGGTGAAGGAGGGTATGCGGCTGCTTGCCGCTGAGGAGGCAGGTGTGCAAGTAGAGGATGATGATCAGGATGGTCAGGAAGCAGGCGCTGGTAAGTCTTCCTTTCTAGTCTTTCCGTTAACTTGGTTGCTTATCACTAATGAATTCTTTCTTTGACTGGACAGGTGGGCAACAGGACAAGGATAAAACTCCGACATAGCCGACTCCTTGATTTGACCTGGATACCTTTTTGTGGACTTGACATTGTTGTATATGTTAGTCTCAAAACAGTAACGTAACTTTTAGGTTGTAATTATGCTACTTGTAATAAACAACATTATTCTTGACGTGTAATTTTTTAACTTAAGCTGATTCTATCGTTTTTGAATGTTTTTTGCTATTTTGACATGTTGTATGAGAAATATAACTATGCGTGGGCTTGTAATTCAATTGTGTTTGATGTCAAGTTCTTGCTTAAAACATAATTTCATGTCTTGCAGTGTTAGTGTGATGTGTGAATAAATTATAGCCACGTGTTTATTCATGAAAGAAGAAAATACCGCCCTTCATATTCTACTTGTAGATGGCAGCTTTGAATGTCCTGTGTGACCGAGTATGGAATGCGGTCCAGTGTCTTGTTGTGAGTACCCGCTTCCATTAGCGAATGTCTCCGATTCTATGTCCTGTACTTTAGGGATTGTTACAGAGGATAGGAGAAAAGTTTTTTAAATAAAATTGAAATATGAGAAATAGTAAAACTTCCAATCACGGAAGGCCTTCGATGTGCTTAAGTTCGTGGCAAACGGGCTTTGTAGTCACTTTCCCTAGCTGTGTGTCTTGGAGACATTTGTCACCCATCTTACGCCTCCGCGGGGAGTTAATCTTTTTTACCACAGCCGTACTTAGGACACATCGGAGCCGAGATCGCGCATAGTAACTACCCGGGCCATTATGGCTCGTAATCGTGGGTATTATTCGATTTACTGTGGCCGGCTAGCGTGGGTGCCGATCGTCAACCGTGAACTACCCCTGGCTGGCCACACCTTATGTTGGGGCTTAAAGCAGGTTCACAGTTGCCGGCGAGCCGAACGCCGTAATGAGCTGCCTTGGCTATAGTCGGCCTTCTTGGTGGCTTATAATCGGCTCATTACAGTTGGCTTTAAGGGCCGTCGCGAGCAATGAGTTAACCCGCAGCAGAGGGATGCCGGAGCAAAAGTGTCTCATTGGCGAGGGCATAGATTCGCATAGTACCTGTTAGGTCTTGTCCAGGTGAAGTCGCGCTATGAAGCGCCTTGAATGGAAATGTTATATGCACAGGATTTTGTTCAACAGAAAAGGATAAAGCTAACAAGCAGCCAAAATATAAAGGAACAAGTTAAAAAAGAGACAAGGTTTTTAAAGTGGGTCGGCACGAAAATGCCTACGTCCACTGATTCTCTTTGTGAATTCACTTCATATGGGCAGTACAAGTTAAGAAAAGTATCGACCGAGGTGTTGGATATTCCATGCCCTCTAGAACACCTCTCCGTCCACTGTTGACAAAATATAAGCTCCATTGTGGAGATCTTTATGAATTACATATGGTCCATCCCAGATTGGATCTAGTGCTCCGGGGCGAGGGAAGATTCGCTTGAGGACAAGATCTCCTTCTTGTAAGGTACGCCGCTTGACTTTGGAATTGTATTGTACTGCCACTTTTTGCTTGTGGGCTGCTGCTTTGAGGGCTGCATCATTTCTTCTCTCCTCAATTAGATCCAAAGACATGTGGAGGAGTTCTTCGTTCTCTTCTGGGTTATAGTGGATCCTACGGTGGGAAGGCACGATGGTTTCAACTAGGAGCATAGCCTCCGATCCGTATGCCAAAGAGAAAGGAGTATGCCTCGTTGATGTTCTGAAAGATGTGCGATAGGCCCACAGTGCCGTAGGGAGTTCATCCACCCAAGCGCCCTTTGACTTTTCGAGTTTCTTTTTTATTAGAGTTTTCAGAATTTTGTTGACGGCCTCGACTTGTCCGTTTGCCTGGGGATATGCTACGGATGAGAAGATTTTGTGAATTCCGTGCTCTTGGCACCAGTTGGAGAACTCCTCGCTGTCAAACTGAAGTCCATTGTCCGATATAATTTTGAAGGGGGCTCCGTACCTGCATAGAACATTTTTGATCAAGAAGTTAATAACTTTCGTTGAAGATACTTTATTCAGGGGTTCTGCGTCCACCCATTTGGTGAAATAGTCGACTGCCACGATAGCATATTTGGCCCGCCTCGGCCCATTGGTAGTTCGCCGATCAAGTCAATTCCCCATACTGCAAAGGGCCAAGGGCTGGTCATTTGAGTAATCTCAGTTGTTGGTAGCCACAGAATCTTAGCAAACTTCTGGCATTTGTCACATTTTCTGACGAAATCTAAGGCGTCCTTGCATAAGGTGGGCCAGAAATATCCATATCGGAGTATCTTTTTTGCCAAAGTCTGCCCTCCAGTGTGATCTCCACAGCTTCCTTGATGAATGTTGGATAAGATTTCCTTGGCTTCCCTTCCAGCGACACAACTTAATAAGGGTTTAGAGAAGCCGCGCCGATAGAGGGTGTCCTCTTGTATTATGTAGCGGGAAGCTTTCCTCAAGATTTTCTTGACTTCGTTACGCCCGTTGGGCAGTGTGCCACTTTGTAAGTAGTTTCGGATGGGAGTCATCCAAGTTGCTTCTTCGGTGGCAGCTATCAGATTTACTTGCTCAAAACTTGGGGTCAGTTGCTTTGAGATGGCTACTTCCCCGGAAATAACGCCGTCTCTCATGCTAGCTTGCTTCGCCAATCCGTCGGCCTCTTGGTTCTCTTCCCGAGGGATGTGTTTGACTAAATAGTGATCCAATCGATTGAGAAGAAACTTGGTCTTCTTTAAATATGCCATGAGTCGTTCTTCTCGAGCCTGGAATTCTCCTAGTATTTGATTTACAATAAGTTGAGAATCGCTATGAAGACACAAAGAATTGGCTCCTATTTCTAAGGCAAGTTCTAATCCAGCTATCACTGCTTCATACTCTGCATCGTTGTTGGTGGCAACAAACTCCAACCTTATAGCATAGTGCAGCTTATTTCCCCTGGGAGTGATTATTACCACACCTGCCCCCGAGCCTTGTTCGTTTGACGCACCATCCACAAAGAGATTCCACTTGATGTCTTCTGCTATTTCCGATTGCTCCTTACCTTCGTTGGTAGTGAATTCTGCAATGAAATCGGCCATGGCTTGTCCCTTGATGGCGGTGTGAGGGTGGTAGGTGATATCATATTGACTTAGTTCAATGCATCATATGGTATCGTCTATCATTCCTAATATTTTCCAGTGGCTGCCTTTGGTCTTCTGGGAGCATGTTAGGGTCAGCTACAGTTGGCCCTTGCCTTGATCTTCCCCTGCTGGGTTCTGATCTAAGCATTTCCTCGGGTCCAACTTCGGGATGGACTCTAGCTCGGCCCCGTTCATTGGTGTTTTCGTGGTTAGGCAGTACGACAGGCTCAGCTACAGTTGACCTCCGCCCGGTACCTCCCTCGTTGGGTTCGGTTCCAAGCGTTTCCTCAGGCCTAACTTCGGGCTGTGCTCGGTCTCGGCTCCTACCTTGGCCGCTTCGGTCGTTAGCTCCTTCGAAGAAGGAAGATCTTTGCTGTCTCCTAGATCCTCCAGACCGGGACTCACCCCATGATTCAGTGTTGCGGTTGGACTCTTCAGCATCCCTTAAGCGTGACATGAGATGGTCCACCAAAGCTTCCTGCTGAGATGTGAAGCGGTTGGTCACTTCAGCCACAACCCTGTCTAGATCTGCCCTAGTAATTGCTGTCGGCTGTTCTGAGGCAGGGGTTGTCGGATTTGCCTGAGCTTCATCTGGTATTGCTGCTGGAAGGGGACGATTTACTTGGTCTGTGGCCACTGGATCTGGAAGACTGCTGGATGCGATGTTTTTTCCTTTGTTAACATCTTTCTTCTGCTTGGGAGGCATGTTTTCCAAGCAATGAACGATGCTGTTAGGAAGAAGGTTAAGTGGAAGAAGCTGAAGCTTCGAGCTTTCAGTTCTCAGTGAAAGCACCAAAAATGTTTGCACAAAAAATGGACAAACACCTCCAAGTCGTATGGTTTAATTGATTTTATGTTTTTCTTAGTGATTTGGGTGATTTATGCAGATATATGAAAAGTAGGGACTAAACTGTAAAAGACACGCAGATTTATAGTGGTTCGGCCAGAATGTACCTACGTCCACTTTATATGTTATTCTCCTTTTCTATTCAAATTACAAGTACAAAGCTTTGATACAAGTATATGAAAGTTGTTTGAAAGTTCTATCCATGCTTGAGCTCTCAAACTTATCCCCAATTGTTGTACCCCTGCCCCTCTATTTATAGAGTGAGGCTGGGGGTAGGGGTCTTGGATGTATATAGCTGCTGCTGGGCCTGGGCTGATATAATCTGGCCTGGCAAAGTTGGTCCGGAACGCCTTGGTCCGGTGGGATTTGATCCGGTGTAACTTGGTCCGGTGATTGTTTTGATTTGGTGGGACTTTGGTTCGGTAATAGGTGGAGCGGTAGAGGCTGGTTCGGTGAGGGCTGGTACTAGTGTATTGGTTCGGTGGTAGGAGTGGTAGAGGCTGGTTCGGTGAGGTTCTAATATATTGGTTCGATGGTAGGAGTGGTAGATGCTGGTTCGGTGAGGTTCTAGTATATTGGTTCGGTGGTAGGAGTGGTAGAGGCTGGTTCGGTGAGGTACTAGTGTATTGGTTCGGGGTGCATTTCGGTGGGCTGGCCCGGTCGAAATTTACCCAACAACAACAATCAACTTCATGAGGGTTCAATCTGTGTTCGTTGTACGAACTACAACTGAAAAAATCTTCGTCCGACATTCTTTTCCTTTCTACAAACGACAACTACACATATATCTCCATAGCCGAAAATTGGATATGGTCGTTGCCCCCGTGGCATGAATGGACCAACAGGATGTAGAGGCATTAGCATATTTCCATCAATGCGAATTTGATGACCGGGTCTTTGGCAAGAAACAACTTCGTGTAATGAGCGTGTAAGGTTGATGGTCCAGAATGGAATTTACGCGGTATTGGATCTAACTGTGTCTCTGGAACATGATCAACATCAACGTCAATATGACTTGAGCTTGCAATACCGATTTGCGCTTCAAGTACATCCTAATTTTCATCAACGTTTCATTATCAATCTTCCAAACAACCCTGTCTACCATCAAAATAAACAATACAACATTAACATTTCAACTAGGATTTCCAATTTATAACTAGGGTTTCCAATTTCATTAACCATTAACTAATATTTCAACAATAACAACACCAATAACTATTAATTACCAACACCAACAACAATAACTATTAATTATCAACAACAACAAAAATTAAAAATTTTAACAATAGTTTTAACAACATAAACTATTAGCTCTATTCTGTGAAGATGAAGAAGAGTCTTCCATCTAGAGATTAAACAAGTGCTTGGAGATTAATGTAAATTGGAGGTTTGATTCGGAAAAATAGTTGGGATGGAATGAGGATTGAGATGGATTTTGAGAAGAAGGAGAGGGGTATGAGAAGTGGGGGATAGATTCTGTGCTTGCTGGAATTTTGAAGCCCGGTTTATAGCTTGTGCAATCCATATTTGCGCAAGCTATAAATATATAGCTTGCCCAAATATGGATTGCGCAAGCTAAATACTTTTTTTTATAAATATATAGCTTGCGCAATCCATATTTTCGCAAGCTATATTAAATCGAGGCCTATTTTTGCAATTACTTTTCCACTGAGCCTATTTGCGCAAATAGTTTTCTACCCGGGCTTTGTTTGAAAATTTGTCTTTTTTCTTACACTTTCGCCTTCACGATTCCTACATTATTCTCCATTAAATAGAATTTTGCATTTTGAAAGAATTTGAAGTGAAGTAAATTCTATTTTATTGATTGCTTTGATGATTTTTACAATGATTTGTTTTTTAAAATAATGATATATAAGCTGTACATACATCTTGTATTTATAATACATTATAAAAGAATTATGGGCGGCTTTCAGGCCCAAGTGTTGAGACCCGAAACTTTTGTAACCCGAGATACTATAATGCAATGTATTTGATGATATTATGTTGTTAAGAAGATTGTTCATTTTATTCACTCGCTCAAACCCAACTTAGGGTTAGGGTTTGCCAAAATCCCCAATTTGCAGCCGACTTCAATAATCTTGAAATTTTCTTTAAATTGAATGAAATTCCACATTGATTTCCTCCTTTAATCAGCTGTAGATTTCATAACATTTCTATTACTTCTAAGATGAAGTAAGATTTCACTTTTATTTAGGTAGTTGATACTTCGATTCTACTTCGATGCTTTGATTTCTTATAAGATTATAGGATACTTCACTTTGATGAAGGTTCCTGATGCCTTCTAATCTGGCATGAGCTGAGAGATCTTTCGTTTTGATGATTGCCATCAACATCATCAACTTTCAGCTTCTGTTTTAACAGTATGAAATTTCTCTTTGATAGAGGCTTGGTTTTGATATTCGCGACCTGTTAAGTTGCAGGTATGTGATTAACATTTAGCTTGATTCTTGCTACTTGCTCTCTTACGGAATAAAGACCCAACTCCATATATTTACTTCTGGAATGTAAGATTGGATTAGCAGTAAGTAATACAATACTAAGATTGTCACACAAAATTGTAGTTTTATTATCTGTTTTGACTTGAAGTTCACTCAGTAATATTCAATCCATATTATTTTAGCGGTAGCATTAGTAACACTCCTATATTCAGGTACTGCACTAGATTTTTGCCTAGAAATATACAATATCCTACGGTAGATCTTCCATCATCAGAATCAGCAGCCTAATCTGCTTCTGCATACCCATTGATGTTGACACGCTTGCATGATTCGAGAGTTAATCCATGGTTTATTTTTCCTTTTAAGTGTCTTAGGATTCTTTTAACAGCTTTCTAGTGCTCATCTAGAGGATTTTGCATGAATTGACTCACTTTATTCACGCTGAATGAGATTTTTGGTCCCGTTATTGTGGCATATTTCAATGCCCCAACTATGCTTATGTATTGTCTACCATTTGTTATTGCTTCACCTTTAATTTTAGATAAGTGCAAATTACTTGTCATTGGAGCAGATAGTGCATTTGCTTTGTCCATTTTAGCTCTCAGAATTTCTGATATATATTTCGCTTGACTCAAGAGAATTTTGATATTTGATATTCTTTTGACTTCAATTCCCAAAAAGTAGTTTAAGCATCCTACATCTTTGATTGAAAATTCCTCATTTAAATTCAATGTGAGCTTGTTAATTTCTGCATCACTACCACCTGTAATTATAAAGTCATCAACATATATTAGTATGTAAGTAGCTGCATATTTTCTAAATTTCGTAAATAAAGAGTGGTCAAGTTTATTTGAGGTGTAGCCAAGGTTGATTAATATTGATTTCAACCTGTCAAACCATACCCTTGCTGCTTGTTTGAGCCCGTAGATTTTTTTGTTCAATCTACACACAAGTCTTATATAGTTTTCTACTTAAATCCTTGAGGTTTCTCTATATATACTTCTTCCTGCAAAATACCATTTAGAAATGCGTTATTCACATATAACTGGTTGGTACTTCGATCTTTATGTAAGACAATGGTAAGAATTATTCTAATGGTAGAATGTTCACAACAGGTGACAAAAGTTTCATTAAAATCAAAATCATTCTGTTGTGAGTACCCTTTTCCTACCAATCTTGCCTTATATTTAAAGATTGAACCATCAATATTTTTCTTTATTCTATAAGTCCATTTGCATCCAACAATATTTTTATTGCTTGGTAAAGGAACTAGACTCCAAGTCTTGTTTCTTATTAGAGCATCATACTCCTCTTGCATAACCGTTCACCATTTTTCATTTTGCATGGCTTCATAATAAGTGCTTGGTTCTTTAACTTCTAAGTTTACATTGTAAACTTTTGGCTTAAATATTCCACTTTTTGCTCTTGTTATCATGCGGTTTCCAGTTGTTGTAGGAGTAGACTGTTGATTTCTATTGGTGTCCACCTCATCATTAGAAGATTGTGAATCATCCAATGATTTATAAGAGTCAGATTGACTGCTGGTACCATGCTATGATGCTTGATTAGAGATTTTTGGCAACTCAAATTGCTTATGACCTGGTTCATCACTGATCAATGTGTGTTGTCAGCTAGAATCATCCCTAGTTAAGATTTTGGATTGTATATTTTCTGTGATGTTTTGATATCTGACTTGTTGAATGGAAACACTTTTTCATCGAAAACCACATGTCTAGATATGAAAATCCTTCCATTACTATCTAAGCATTTATATCCCTTTTTATTAGTAGCATAACCCAAGAATGTACATGGGGATGACCTAAAGTTTAACTTATGAGCATTATATGGTCTTATATAAAGGAAACATAAGCATCTAAAAACTTTTAGACTTTGATAATCAGGTTTAACTTTATGTAACACTTCCATTGGGCTTTAAATTCTAACACTTTTGTTGGTAATCTGTTTATTAAAAACACTATCGTAGAAAAGGCATCAGGCCAAAACTTAAGTGGTAAGGATGCCTAAGCAAGTAAAGTAAGCCCAGTTTCAACAATTTGTCTATGTTTTCTCTCAACTAGTCCATTTTGTTATGAAGTGCAAGGACACGTTATTATATGAATTATTCCTTTTTTCAGGAAATATTCCTTAAATGGTTGGAACTCTGTTCCACCTTTAGTTTGCATGATTTTTACCCGACGGTTCATTTGGTTTCTACCTACACTATAAATTGTAACATTGCATTATGAGTTTCAGACTTTAATTTTAAATAATAAATCCATACATATCTAAAGTAAGCATCAACAAATGAAATACAATATTTGTACCCATAATCAGTATCAATTGGTGACGGTCCCCACAAATCTACGGCAATTAGTTCTATTGGCTTATCATAATTAGTTTGGGAGTCTGGAAATGCAATCTTATGGCTCTTACCCATTTGACAGTAAGTGCAAACATAAGGCACTGAAATATTTTCGAAACAAATATTATTGCAATTCAATACATGTTTTACAATGCTTACATTTGCATGTCCTTGTTTATAATGCCATACATCAAAATCTTACAGTTTTATCCCTATTTGAGATTTTAGAAATATTACACCATTTTTCTTTAATTCCAGAATTTCCTAAGTTAGCAACATTGAATTTGTACAATCCCCAAAACTCTTTACCCTGCAATAGAATTTCCTTAGTTAGAATATCTTTGACTAAGCAATATCTTGGATAAAAATTCAAAATACACATTGTTATCCCTGACAAATTTTGAAACACTCAGTATATTCATTCTAATTAAAAGGATTCTTAACATATTATTAAGATAAAGTTGTTTCTACCTAAAAGACATGCATTTATAATGTGAGTGATTTTAATAGGCTTACCATTACCCATATGCATGGATTGTTTACCTCTTTACTCTTTGCTACCTATATTCATATTGTTCAAATTGTTTGTCACATGGTTGGTGGCTCCTGAGTTTGGGTACCAACTTTCATCATGTATATCTTCAACTTCGGTTGCATCACCACTTGCATTTTTAGATTGGCTTTTACTATCTTGTTGAACACTGATCGTATTAACACTAGGGTTGTAACTTCTTACACTGTTGTTGCTTTGTTGTGATGGCACATAGTTTGCATCAAATCTAAAATAACATTTGCTAGCAGTGTGACCATATCTCTCACATATTTGACATTTGATTCTATTGTTATTATTATTGTATCTACCACCTCTTCCTTTGATTTGTAGGATTAACCACCTCTTTGACTGTTTGCCTAATTTTCGTTACTATAGTTCCTTTCTTGATTCTTGAATTATTGTTATTGACAAAGTTAGCTGAGAAATCAGATACAATTGGCTTCTTTTGTTCTATTCTACCTTCATGAGCAACAAGTGTAGAATGAAAATATTAAATAGTTGGTGTTATTTCTTTTGAGGAGATAATTACTACCACAGCCTCATACTCTTCATCTAGTCCACTTTGTATGGACAAGATTTGTTCAGTGTCTGAAACTTTATGACCTGTAGAGGCTAGTAGATCACACAGTGTTTTAATCTTGGTTTGATATTCTCTCATTGATAAGTTTTCCTTCTTTAAATTTTGCAATTGCCTCTTATAGTACATAACTTTTGCTGCACACTAAGTATTAAAAACTTGTTCAATTGTCGACCATATTTCATTGGCAATTTTGCACCCTATCGACTGAGGTAGTAAAGTAGTACTTATGGTAGATAATAGCCAAGAACCGATTAGGCTGTCCAGTCTCTAATGATTTATGTATTCTCGATTACTTACAAGCTTTCCATCTTTGTTTGTAGTGTATTTTGGTGGTGTGAGTAATGTTCCAAGAACATACTCCTCTAAGCCATAACCTCTAATTGCAGTTTCTATCTGGAATTTCCAGGGAAGAAAATTAGTCTCATCTAGTTGTACACTTATCAGCTGACTCTGGGTTTGATTACGGCCTTGAGTTGCTATTCTCTAGGATGTTGAATCTGTGTTTCTTGTTGTGGATGAAGCTGAGTTATCGATCTCGCCTTCCACCATTTCTGAAGGATGAAAGATCACAGAAAGATGAAGTACAAAGATGATCAGTAAGGGTTCTTGAGAAGATACTGTGCAGCCAGAAGATGCACTGGTTGATGAAACGGATTCTGACCGTGGCTTGTTGGCAAGGCACGATCGGATAATTGGCTTAAACTGATAAGAGTGATATAAATCTTGATACAGATCTAGGTATGCCCGAGTTTGCATGAATCAGATGAAGAGAATCTTGATACTCTAATGATCGACAATGAACAATATAGTCTCAAATGATGAAAACAACTCTGATGAGATTATTCGCACGATGTTTTATTGTTAAGCAATTTTTGCTCTAATACCATGAAAGAATTTGAAGTAAATTCTATTTTATTGATTACTTTGATGATTTTTACAATGATTTTCTTACACAGAATAATGATATATAAAGCTATACATGCATCTTGTATTTATAATACATTATAAAAGAGTTATGGGCTGCTTTAAGGCCCAAGTTTGAGACCCGAAACTTTTGTAACCTGAGATACTGTAATGCAATATATTTGATGATATAATGCTATTGAGATGATTATTCATTTTATTTAATGAAGGTATCATGAAAGAAGAAAACAAATATAATTTTATTAAATAAGGAAAAAATAGCCAAAAGGTTTGTGTCTTAACAAAACCACAAAGGCATGCAGCATAAAAGCACCTTTCGGTATACACCTCGCCATAGATGTTTCGAGACACAATGCATGCACAACGCTGCTTTGTGCATTTGCAGGCACATAGATACACCATTGACAACTATGAATGGATGAATGTCAAAATGTTTAATAGATATCAAAGCGACAGAGTCCCATAATTAAAAGATTTCTATTTTTTCCCTATAATACCATTACTTTCTCAATCAAATGAGGTTAGGATATTGATAAAGCTAGTGAGTACGGACACTACGATCTTGAGTGCCATTATAAACTCTAAAAATATGGGTTCTTTAATTGATGATTATTTTAAGTTATAAGCTCTCTAATTGCATTAATAACTAGATTGTGAAAATTGTCACATATATAAGTGCGGTATTTTTGGCAATAGAATAACTATACGTGATACCATAAAATTAACACAAACAGGAAAATCAATTATGATAAAACATATCAAAATAATGATTCTATCATGGAACTAATTTCCACATCTTTCAATTCAAAAAAATGATATCTTTTCCAGGAATCGTCCAGTTTTGAAATCATGGACAAGCTAACTGGTCAAGGCCTCATCTAGATCTATTTGATGTGTTCCTAACCATTGTTAAAACCCCTCAAACTTTTTACAAGGAATACTGATAAGTAAAACAAAATCAAAGACTTTAATTACTAAAGAATAATAAATAGATGAAGGTCATTCAAAACTAAATTTTGAGCTATTTGCATTACAAATTTGCAACACTAATGATGGTATTTGGGAGCTTGCTCAATGTAACCATGAACATTATGCATTGCATCGACAGTTTAAATGACCTAAATTATAGCTGGCTAGAAGTAAGCAAGTATAAGCCGGCTTAAATTATAACTAGCTCAATTTTTTAGATCGAATATAATACGATAAATATGCCTATAAGTAAGCAAGTATAAGGTGGCTTAAATAATACCTAGTTTAAATTTAACAGTAAATTCAATTCAGTCACAATTTCAGTTTAACTTCAATTAACTCTAGTTCTACCAATATTTAAATACAAATTCTCAGGATCGTAAAATTAATCTTGTAGATTATTCAATTGATTATGGAATTTACATTTGTTCACTTAAAAGAAATCGATATGCATTTGCATACAATTTATGAAAGAATCTGTATCAGATCAATAAGATTCTGAAATAATTGTTGTAATATCACATAATTTTACGACAATTAAAAATAAAAAATAATGCTGAAAAATAAAATTTTTGCAAACTTCAGAATTTTCTATGAAACATATACCATTGGGTTTGCGGCGATATTTTGATCAATTTACATATATAATGATTTTTGATCGGATTACAAACGGAAAAGTTATTAACGTTTGAAGTCAGAAATAATTATACATGTAATTATGGTAATAAAAATAAATTGAACGTTAAATAATAACGTTAATGGAAGCTTACACATTAAGGAATGTTAAAGGTAAATAAAATCTAGGGAAAATAAATGTTAAGGGAAGCAAATTATCATGGTTAGTCAAATAAGGAATGAACGTAAAGAAATCAAGCAGTATAATTAACAAATCATGCACGCTAACTAATCTTTGCTAATAGTTGAAATAGAAACACAATTTTTGGTCCGACGGTGAAATTCCAAAAATATCCTTATATATAAACAAGAGGTCAGAAATTTGAATTACACCAAGAATAAAAATTAATATTTATTTTTAAATGAAAATTTTGAAACGCAAAATAAGTTTACAAGTTCAAAACCCCGCTCTAGCAAAAAAATTCAATTTTATTCTTTATGATTTTCAATTTATTTTTATCAAAAATACTTAGAAATTTTAAATTTGATACTTTTACAAGGGTTCTATATATGCACGTGTGCTGCACGTGCCATAAAATTTTATATAATAGAAACAGTCTTCCTAGATTACCCTCGTCACCATAAAACAAACGCTATGGAGAAGAACCCAGGTTGACCAACAGTGTTCGACCCAAGGTCACGAATGGTCGACCGTTGGCGTATAAAAAATATGTGAATGGACATGCAATCGAACAATGTTAATAGATCTAACTATTTTTTTTGTTGCCAAGTTACTAAAACTCTACCATTTTCTTTTCTCCTCTAAATTCTAAAATTCTAAAAGTAGTAAAACATTTTTTTACAAGAGCTAACCGGCTTTATAGTGAGCCATGCCACTATTATTAATAAACGTAAATAGGTGCTCTACACATGCACAAAACAGCTATAATGGTTTTATAGTGACTATACCACTTAAAAAAAATACAAGACAGGAGATAGACAAACACGCCTAAACTACTAACTACCATGACTATGCGTTCTCATAAGAGGTTGTAAAACTAGATATATATATGTATGTATGTATGTATTTATGTATATATATGTATGTATGTATATATATAAAGTAGATAAAAGCGGAGAATAAGAGAAAAGAAGAATATGATCGATTCAAAATACAGAAACAAAGATAAATCACGATTATTATACTCAAATCTAAATTTAATTCAATATCTTCCCCAGAATTATAATTCTAATAGGTGTATACCATTTTTATATTTTGGATTTAAAGTAAAAGGGAGTTAAATAAAAAGAAAATGAATCAAGGTCTGGATAATTGGAGGTAAAAAGATGTGAGTGAAAAATTACATATTTGTAATAATATATTATATATATTGTTGTAGATCTATTTCATTTATGCTTAGATATAAATCACAATTTGGAAATTTAATTGTATACGCATAATGATTATGGAAAATATGCTTATATATATTGTTGGACATAAATAAGAATTGGTTATAAATTAAAATTGGGATTAGATAATATTTTAATACATTGGAATGAATTGTATAACAATGTGAAATTCTATAAATTGTCCAAAAATACAAATAAAAGTGTAGTGTTTAAAATAACAAGGAATGTAAACAAAAAGGAAAAGATGTACAAAATAAGGAAATCGCTGTATTTTTTATTGTCTATTCTAATAAAAAATAAAAAGATAATTCGTTGTTATTTCACACATAACACAAGTCCGCTTTTATGTAATTTATTGAGAATTATAGTGTTAGCAATTTCCTTTTGGGGAAGATGTAATTTCAATGTATTAAGGTATAAAAAATCCTTAAGTATAACTAAGGTAATATCAATAGGTATAATAACAACAATTTAAATGGGAAACCTAAAGTATGTAATTTAAGATGACATAGAAAAACAAACGGTAAACAAATAAGATACAATTAAATTTATGAGGAAGTGATAAGTTTAAATTGAAAATTAAAGAGAGATATTAGTTAAAAATGAAACATGAGATTTTATCCAATAATGCTAGACGGAAGGCAAATAATAAGTGAGACTTAAGTCAATAAATGAGAAATGGATAACAAATGATAGTAAATGACTAGCATAAATTGAAAGTAAGTTATGTAAGATTTATTGAACATCAATGATTAAAAGTAAAGAAAAGATCTTTAATAGAAAGTGGTAAAGGTCCTTAAATCAAATAAGACATAAGCACATAAAGAAGTAGAGAAATATTATTAACAATAAACAGTAGAGGCACAATAGTTAAATAGCAATGAATGGAAATTATAAACATTTATATATATGCGTAGCCTCAAGTATGCGTTTATGATGAGTGTATATTGTTATACTAAATAATATGATTAGAATGACATTAGTTATTAGTATGTGTTGGAATAAAAGATCAGCATTGTCACATAACAGAAGACTACTCACCAAAAGGGGCTACTAGAAGTTGTGTAATATTATACTGATGTGAGATATATCCAACCATAGGACCCATGAAGAGTATACGCTGACGTATAAATGAAGGAATACCCCCAATGGATAGAGGAACCTGCTTCAAAATTGAGAAAAAGGGTATTGCCTTGATTTCAATAGGCAATCTAAATGGGATGGTGAGCAGGATCGAGCACTATTATGGCATGTGTTGGTACCAAAGAAGGAGTAGGGCTATCATAGGGAGAACATCATCAGTCCTTAGCGGTCAATTGGAATGATAGGGTTACACCTAACTGCGCTATGCCTTCTGCTGGGGTAGGCCAAGTTGGGTAATGCATTACCATAGTTGTTTGCTAGTTTATTTGTTAGGGCAAGGTTAGTTAACCTACAAAGAGATCTTTCAAAATGAGTCTGTGGAGCTAAATCCACGACAAGAAGTAGACAAGTAGTAAATCCCCAAAGCGAGGTAGAGTACGACAATATTTGAAAAGCCGTCATTAGACACTATGGAAGTCCCTCAATATGCGCGGTGATGATATCATGATATGGCGAGGGCGATGGATCCTGATAGGGTGCTAAGTTAGGGATATTAGAGGGGATAATATCTAGGTCCAATGAGGACCGTGATACTTATATATACACACACACACACACACACACACGTAGTTATAACCTACTATAGGTAGATGGAACAAGTCGTACGCAAACGTGGAGTCGAGACGACTAGTTAAATAATAAAAGTCAAAACTTGTAATGGAATGCAATCGACTTAAACTAGTGTTATGTACAAAGTGTATAATTACCAGTAACCAAAACGTTGTTCTGACCCCCCTCTACATTACAACCGACGGGATAGCTTTAGAGGGACATGTACCGGTACAAGGCGGGAATAGCGGAAGGTCAGGTTTCCTAATGCATGCTCGGCACTGACAAGGACACTAGATATTGGAAGTGTCAACTTGGTCAGTAACTATATATTTTATTATACTATACTATTCCGCTATGAGTTATATCAATAATGCCCTGATATTCATTTACTTGTTTACTTGTAGGATACTAAACCAACGATCTATATTTTGGTGAACTAGGGTTTTCGATTTAGAAAAAATCTTGGCCCACTAAGGTGTAGGTTGTTACAATTATCAACACATGGCATGAAGTAGTCTAAACATGGAGAATATATCTTGGAATGTAGAATAAGTAGTGGAGAATAATATCTCCAGCGAATAGTAATACTACAAGTCAAATTGGGAAAACAAATGCTAGATGAGTAAGGCGTGATCCAAATTTGTACCATACTCCATCATTTCTTCAATTAACATATATTACCTCTTATACTCCTGTTCAAGTGTAACTCAAAAGATCCCAACATAATTTTTCGTAAACTAAAAAGGTTTCAAAAACTGAAAGGATATAAATTATCACTTAAAACATACGATATCATACCTATAAGGCAAATCGAATGAAATTCAATAATAAGAGAATATCATACATATAAGGTAAATGAGTACAAATTGGATGATTTCAAAGTTATGGATATCAGAGATAGGTTGGAATGGTGAGGAAAAGTGGTTTTCAAAGAGGAATTTAAGGTTTTGCGAGTACCTGATGAAGAGGAGGTAGGGTTAGCTTGTAGGCGCTGGAATAAGAAACAGAGAGCAAGACAAAAAATTATACCACCTACTTTTTTAATTTAAGTTTTGATGTAGGGAAATAAAGATAATGTGGATAATGGAGTATGGGTTCACCTAAGAATTCAAACTGTTAGTCCACAAAGTGGGAAGACACTATCTATTATCGTGTTGTCATGTTGATGGATTTAAAGAAGAAATGTAGAGAGGTATGTCAATGGATAAAAAGATGATTTTCTATTAACCAAGGATGAAGTAGCAAGTGGCAAAGCATGTTGCAAAAGCAATTTGACGATCGAGATATGCCAATAGCGATAACTATATAAATCTAAGCTATACTTGGATATTATATGATTAGTAACACCTCAGTGATACGCTAAGGGAAGGAAACCACATAGGATAGGCATTGTAAAACCCCGTACCTTAATGAGTCTAAATTTTGACAAAAATCAAAACCCAAGTCCATCAAATCACAGATCGTTGGATTTGGTACCTGCAAATAAGCATGAGCATCATCAGAGATTGATAGAAATCTAAACTCACAATAGAAACAATAATAAGATAAGAATACTGACTATCACTACTACCTTAGAATTAACGGTATTCCTTGGATAGCAGATTGTCACATTAGCATCGGGCATGAGAGAAAGAAAACTTCTCTAACAACAAAGCACATCCAGATCCAGTGACCCATTTCTCTAAATCTATCATGTGGGTTTTAATGAGGAGGGGTCAGAACAACATTTTGGTGACGGGAAAATATAAACTGTCCATAACATAAACTTATACCAATTGATTTCCATTTAATTGTAGTATGCATTAAGGTTAGCAATTCTAATCTAACTTTGTATTGCACACACGATTACTACCTCCCCCTTCCCAAGGTACGAAATACTAATGAAGCCTTATCAACCACCCAGTACTTCCAAACCCATTAGCCACTCAGGACTTCTAAATATGAAGCGGGTTTCTATAATACATTTAAAAAGAGAAATAGGTAGACTCTGATGTTTAAGACCTTAATCAAGGTAGACCATGTCATTTAAGACCTATTCCAAATATGGTTTCCTAACAATATTGTTAATGGTCGGTGGGTCCTAGCTACAAGACCTCTAATCACTATTTAAGGCTTTCGACATTTAATGTCCAACTATTACCGCATCTATCGCCGATAAAATTATAGCCAAATAATAAATAATACCCAAGCCACTTAATACCTTTTATTAGAAAATAGGTAGACTTTGGTCATTTAAGACTTTAACTAAGGCATACCTCATCATTTAAGACCTATCCCCAAATCCTACTCCTAAATGAGACTATTGTTATTGCGGCCTTAGCAATGTAAGAGACTGTACCCAAGCCACTTAATACTTCCAAGTGAAAAATAGGAAGACTCTGGTCATTTAAGACCTTAATTAAGGTAGATCCCATCATTTAAGATCTATTTCCAGAAGCGTGCTCCTCCATGGTACTATCTAGCTGTCATTGCTTGGAAATCTCATTAGGCTACTTAATACTTCATTTATAGGAAAGTGGAGGATCCTCCAGTCACTTAAGACTCCAAACCTGAAGTGAACCCTATCGGGATATCCACTATCACTCTTAATTATAAATATGGCATCTCATTAGGTTACTTCTTTCCGTAGGTAGGCGGATCCTTCAGCCACTTAAGACCTCAACACTGAAGTGAACCCTTTTTAGAGACATCCCTTTTTATTTATTTGGAATCTCACTAGGTTACTTAATACATCCATTTAGGAGAGAGGCAGACCCTTCAACCACTTAAGACCTCAAACCAGAAGTGAATCCCTATGGAGATATCCCTCACCACTCATAATTCCAAATTTAGACCATTCAATACTTTCCAATTAAGAAAGCAAGCCCAATCTCTCACGTCATCATGGGTCCTAGGATTGATGATATCTCACATCAGTAGTAAGTACCACCCGACTGCTAGTAGCCTCAAAGTGAATGGTAGTCCAACGTCGAGTGATTATACTGACCTTGCATCACTAACCCACTAAATCAATTATCCATCCAAAGTCATTATTTATATTTTCTTAGGTAGACATTGAACTTAGCTTACTAATTCCCTTTTTATTTAAGGCAATAAGATTTACCTTAAATATTTATCTACCCATAAATCCCCATTTAATGCTCATAAATGTCAAGTTGTCCATAAAATCCTAACAGACATTTCCTAAGACATTTATGTACGATTACTAATTCCAAATTAGTAATCTTTTATATCTATTCCATTTTTAGCAGTCTCATTAATCCATTTACCCTATCAAATTATTGCAACTCCCATATTTATTACCATATATTGGAGTTACAATCTTTAAATTCTTTTTCCATTAGTTAATTGTCATAACATGAATATTACGTGCAAGCATCATTATTAGCTTTTTATTTAATTATTATAAGTGCGGTAATAAGTACGAATATTTACTATTATCAAATATGTTCTAGTTATATATCTTTACTAGAATATACTTTTCCATATTAAATTATTGGAATCATATTTAGAAATATTATCCACTATAATTTCCATAAATTAGTCCAAAATAAAAGATTTAACTTTAAAATATAAAAGATTACATCGTTTGAAATTGCAAAGAATAATCAATTCTTTTTATTACTGAAATAGACGGTGTAAACTACAATGGATTCATACTTTACACATCTCTTTATCTTTCTATTTGCATCTATTCCTTGTTAGATCGAACGCTGCATTTTTTTTCTAAAAGGGAAAGAAATCAAACTAATTTACAAATATTAAACGGATATAAATTCTAACAATTCCATATAGAAAGTTTATATTCTAACAAGATTATGGTAATAATCCAAATTTATAACATTATCATACAACCTATTTCAAATCTGCAATAAATTTCATTCAAATCAATATTCTAACTTCGTACTTTTGGAACTGATTTCCAGATCATGTTGTAAACAATGCTAAATCAATTCATAAACAAGAATATGTATATGATATTTATTATATTCAAATCAAATTCAATTCATTGCCTACAACTCATATACAATTATCCAATTAGGCATAAAAATCAAACGAACACCAATGGAATAATTTTCATATAATAACAATCGATAAAATTTCTCACTCACCTTTTAAAAGCGATCCAAATCTCCAGATCTGAAGTAGAAACTTTGGTTCATCTCCAAATCCTTTTTAATCCAAGAGATATGTATAAAAAGGTATATACATACATTAGAGTTACAGATCTGAGAAGGGATTGGGGATTGAGAGAGAAAATAGATACAAATATATATAAATATACAAATTACCTCAAATACGCATATGGTTGATTCTCTTCTCTTCTCCTTTTTATTATACTTCTACTCTTCTCCGATTTGTACGAATATAGATACAAATATCTTATCTTTATAATTTAGAAAGAAAGTGGAGAAGAAAAAATGGCAGAGCTTTATTACTGCCTTCATAAAAATATAAGAAGAGAAGGGAGGGTTGGGCCTGAATTTATAGATGCTTGAATCAACCAGAACCATTCGATTTAATATATTAAATCCGGGCCATATATGGCCTAGGTTTACTGGAGCCATCATGGACGAAGCAGTCGACCGCCCCTGGTCAACCGCTCCAATGCGCGGGTCGACCTGTGGGCTCCCGCTAATTAATTATAAACGTTAATTTTTCTTATTTAAATATTTTTGCTCCGAATTCGTTTTTCGTCCGTAACTTCTTTGTTTGGACTCCGATCGTAAAACTCCAAGTATGAAAGTTCCTCAAAATTTTTCCATGAACGCAATGGTGTAAGTTTCGAGGTCAAGTTCCATCATTTGCACAAATTCTATTTTCGAAGCCTAATTAATTAACTAACTAATTAAATAACCAACGTCAAATTACGGGGTATTACATTTCCCCCCCCCCTAAAAAGGAATTTCATCCCCGAAATTATCACCAATGACTAAGTCATGGTTTTAGCTCCTAGTTATCCTAAACTAAACAACCAATCAGTGTACAATCAATTTTGCAGCCAAACGTACATAAGTGCATAGAGTATAACTGTATTACCACACAGAAAATATATATATAGAATGATTCTAAATCGGATCCTCCAATATAAATGCATTTCTTTTGAAAACATTTTTGAAAACATGATGTAAACAACCTACATATATACCACAGTTCTACATGTATGCAGCTTTTTGAAAAATCTTTTCAACCAAAAGCCCAATACTCCTACAAATAGAAGTATGAAGCAACCAATTTTGCATCCACTTTCTACCATCCAATAATCTAACGCATCAAAAAATCGCTTTCTAAACTTTACTCCTATGCTGGAAAAAGGAATTTAAACGAATAATTTAATATTTTTACCACACTATAATCTTTCTATTCCCTTAGTACAGTGGAAATTTCTTTGCTGCCCCTGATTTACTCCAATTTTTCCATGCATAAAACGCATAAGGAGGCTTATTTTCAAGCTCTAAAATGAAATTAAGTCTAAAAATAGACTTGCGCGCATCGTCGACAAGGTATGGA
Source organism: Allium fistulosum (assembly GCA_030737815.1). NCBI lineage: Eukaryota > Viridiplantae > Streptophyta > Magnoliopsida > Asparagales > Amaryllidaceae > Allium > Allium fistulosum. Next base: position 428,214,829 of record CM060902.1, read on the forward strand.
AATAGAAATTCCAAGACTAAAACAACTATTTCCTTGTTATCGTTTGCATTTATCATATCGTTGACTCTAATGCACCGCTAAATTCACAAATTCTAATTCCATTTGCATTCCTTACGCCTAACATGTGGCCTTCAAAATCAAAGATTTTATAAAAATCTTTCTCACTTTTTAAATTTGTATGTCATTTGGAAAATAAAATCCCAAAATCTTTAGACTCACACTTTCTCTTGAAATCAAATTTTGAATAGAAACAACAAAAATAATTAAGAGTCACAAATTAACTAAAACACAAAAAAAATTCTTTCTCTCTTTTTCCTTCAAAAGGAAACTTTTCAAATCAAGGGAAAATTTTCAAAATATTTTCCTTCTCAAAAGTTTTGATAAATTAAGCCACAATTCCAGCGTAGTCGGAAGTCGGTTATGCGCTAAACGCATAAACCAAATTCCAAAATTCTACAACTAACCTTTACCCAAAAATTTGACATTTTGTTTAAGAATGTTAACACATCTATTATTCAAAAATTTTAGCTTTTAAGGAACATGAGAAATGAACCTAATATCGAAACAAATTAATCATGCCCTTCACTAAAATTTCCAACTATTTTAAATTTCTCTTATATTGCATTTACTGTTAGTTAAGTGTCTTTATGAGATTTTCATATTTATATTGTTTCTCTACTATGCATATATATAGGAGCAGTTCAGATATCTAGAAACAACAATATCGTATGTGCCTTTTATAAAAGACAACTGACGGTTTTACAACCCAACAATCCAAAAGAAAAGAACAAATGCTGGAAATAAAAAGATATATGTAACGACCCCAAATTTTCTATATATTTAAAATAATAATTTATTGATTTTTGAATAAAAATTGTGAAATTAATCGATTTATTTATTGCGAGTTTCCCCGATATCCAAGTATATTCTGTATAAACCATTTGAGATTAAAATATTGTAAATAGTGTATATGTGAGTATATGTGTGTATATTGAATGTATATATATATATATTTAGGTATATACGAGCAAATTTAATATATATATTTGAATTGATGGTTAAAGATGGTTTGAGTTTATAAAATAAATATAAGACAATAAATATTAAGTAAATAATGATAATAAATAAGATAATAAATATTAGAGTAAAATAGAAAGTAATACATAAAAAAAATAAAATAAACTATAACAACATAATAAAAGTAGAACTTCATTATATTGCGAAGTAATAAGATTAAAGAAACAAAATACAATATCTATGTACAAAATAAGAATCGTTAGTTGTCAACAAGACTTTATATATATACACTTGCAATAACAAAAGAAAAGAATTTCAAATTCAATTTAAAATAAAGGACAAGCATGTAAGCTGCAGCCCAAAGTGATAAATACAAATATCAAGTATGAAACCAAACCAAATACAAATACCTTTAGCCATAAAATATCATCTCAGCCGAAGTCAACAAGTATGTATACTTGTGAAATGAAGAAATACAAATAAGCAATGACCAAACAAAGTTTTGTATATATGTATGTACAAACAATTAATGCAAGATGTCCTTAGCCAAAGATAATCTTCTCTAGTACACTCCCTTGTACCCATCAGCCGAAATGAAAATATTAGCCACCATAATAAGATTCTCAGCCACCAAACCATATTTTATCAGCTGAGACAAAGCATAAGTATATAGACACTTTTATGCAAATTTGTACAAGTATTAAATGCCATGTCCTATAGCCATCACGTTCAAGTACCTCAGCCTCCATTTGCTAGCAAAATCACTGACCTATGTTATTAAATAAGAAATTGTACAAATAAAATACATAACCTGTACACTATTTCTTCCCATCACCTTTTCATTTCATTCGAGCTAAGAAAAACTGAAATAAAAACTTCCATTTAAATCCTAAATAAGCATACAACATCATCAAACAATCAGCAACTACAACTAAACAGAAGCAAGATGATTTGAAGATCAAAGTTGAAGACACTTTCCAGTTTTCTAAATTCAAACTACTTCAACAATAAGGTGCTCTGTTCTCCATATGACAGGTGAGCAACTTCTTTGATCTGATCCATAAAATGGATGTAGTGATTTATGTGAAGTGAAGCTGTGAAATATGGTTGTATTTATACAAAAATGAATATTTTCTTCTGCATGTCTGGAAACAGAACAAAGCTTGCTTTTGGTCATTCATTCCAGATCTTAAAACTTAGTTTAAGAATTTCGACTTCTCTCTCTCTCTCTGATCTCTGTTAGGCTTAAGTGTTTAAACAAACTTTGGTTGTTAAAATATAAGCTAAGTTTTAAAATTTATATAAGTTAAAAACAACTTTTAATCTTCTCTGGAAAATCAAGAAGTTAGAGTTAACTTTAAATAAGCCAAATTTCGAACTTCATGATTTACAAATTCAGGTATATAACTTGAATTCCTATTGAAAAATATGATTTTTAAAACGAGATTCGTGATTTTTAGTGGAAGGAGTGGGGTGCAGTTCGAAGTTGAACGGAAAGTGGTTTTTGGGGTATTTCCGGCGATCGCGATGATGGGAGAGGTCAGGGCTTGGTCTGGAGGTGGAGGAGCCTATAGTGGTGATGGAAAAAATAGGTGGAGGTACCATCGGTGACGGTGGTGAAGGCGGTGGACGTTTATAAATTGTAAACCTAGTTTTGCATAGGGTTCAAATTTTTGATTCGTCTGTTCTCTAGAGTTGATCGAGTGGTACTGGGTTTTGGGTGAGGGAATTTTGAACGAAGACGAAGCCATGGCTGGAAGCTCGCGGCGTCAGGCGATGGATGTTGCGTCAGCGAGGGGAATTTTTGGGTCGATGTCTGTATAAGGGCGATCGAGCTATGCTCGATTTTGAACGAGGACGTGATCGAGTGGTTCATCGATTCGAGATCGATGTTGAGGACAATTGCGACTTGCTGGAAGTCTCGTCGACCATCAGAGTGACGTCGAGGAACGGTGCACGTGCACAACATCGTGTGCACGACCTGGTAATGGTGTCAGGAAGATGGATGGGCAACTCGAGATGATGCTCGAGAAAATGAAGGCGTTGCTTCGGGTTGGAACGCGGATCCTTGAGCCTGAAACCGTTTATTAAGTTTAAACGTAAGTTTTAAAAAAAATTAAAAAGAAAAGGAAGAAGAACATGCGTGAGGGAGAGAAGAAGACTTCAGGGAAATAGGGAGGCAATCTCGAGTGTTACTCGAGTAAAACCCGGAGGCATTCTCGGGTTGGTTTTCAAAATGGAAAAAAAATGGGTTAGGCAAATTTTTCTGTAAAACCACCTTTAGTGTTGTCGACTTAATTTAATGTTAAGATTTTATTACGACCGTAATTAATTGAGGAAATGCTTAACAATGCTTTCTAAAATCTTAATTACTGTTTTGATTTAGTAATTAACCAAATTTAAGTATTTATGTAAATAACATTACAGTTTTCAAAAATATAGTAATTTGTTTAAGAAAGTTTTTAAAATGTTAATTAAGATAATTTTTATTATGGATTTATTATTTTTAAACCAATTAAGAATGATTAATTTATAAAGGTAAGTGAAGATTTGATTAATTCATTTGAAATTGTAATTAATGAGGAATTTATAGATTTGTAATTAATAAATTGGTAAATAAATAACTAAGCGCTTAATTTGTTTGTAATTAAGAATTGTTAATGAAATTTAATTACAAAGTTGATTAATTAAAGAATAATTGAATAATTAAGGGGTTAATTAATTATGAAATTGGTTTAAAAGGTTAAATAATTAATATGATTTATTAATTAAGGTAATAAATCTGAGAATAATTAATTAAAGGTTAATTAATTAATGAAGGTGATTAAAGAATGATAATTAATTAAATGGAGAATTAAATAATTAAAAGTTAATTATTTAATAATTAAAGGTTAATTAATTTATTTTTAAAAGTTAATTAATAAATGATTAAAGATTAATTAATTGAAATGGTTTATAATTGATTAATGATTAATTAACCAAGATTTGTAGTTTATTCATAATAAATTAATCTGATTTGAATTAATCAGAAAATTAACTGACCTCACTTATGAATATTTGGATTCTATTGAATGACTTGATTGTTTGATATCCCTGATATATGATGCTTTGTGATATACCCTGATTTATGTTGTGATTTGTAATTTACTTATCTGTGATATATATCTGTGATCTGTGAATGAAGATAGGCGTTATAGTTTATATCGCTTATCAACTATATACTGTATTTTGATTTGTGATGATTCATTGTGTTGCACTATTGTGTTAAACCCCTGGACTACACCTTTACACACACAAATATGGATTTCATGTGGAAATCGGTTAAGTCACAGATAATTTAAATTTGATATTTTTGAAATTGAAATTTTAATTTCAATTGATTTTGAAATTAGAAATTTGGGTTTAAAGTAAAAAACTTTTGAAATGGAATTTCAAAGACAAAAGTTATTTTGAATAACTTAATCGAGTTTTGAGAAATTTAAATAATTTGATTTAAATTTGAATTCAAGTTTGGAATTGAATTCTATGATTTGAAACTAGGGATTGAAAATGTTATAAATGTGTTTATCTGAATTTAAACCATTTAAAAGTATAATTTTGAGAATTTGGATTTAACCCAAGAACTTTAACTCGTATAAATGAATCAGATTTTCTGAAATGAAACTGTTGTTTTTAAAAAGAATAAAAGCTTTCAGATAAGCAATGAAATTCCAGTTTAATTAAAGGAATTTCAATATTGAAGTGAAAATGGTTTTTCAAGTTATGAATGAATTGTTTTGAAAAGCTATGAATTGAATCTATTATTTTTAACAGATTTAAAATAATGATTGGTTTAAACCATTCGAAATAAAATTGTTTTGAAAGCTATAAGTTAAATCTTGATTTAAAGATTTAACGAGTTAATCAAATTGAAATGGAAATTAATTTGGAAAATCTGTAAATGAATCTTTTGTTTAAAAGATTTAAATGTGGAAACTGTTTAAACCGTAAAGGTTGAATCTTTTTGTTTAAAGATTTAAAAATGGTAATTTGTTAAACCATTTGAAAAGAAAGATTTTGGGTTTTAAGTTGTGACTTAATTGAAATCCCATATCCATATGTTTTTAAATATTACGCTCACTATTCGGTTTAGCCGGGAGAGGACCTTTGGGTCGTATAACCCATTCCGAATATGTGATACGTCGATATGGATAGCATTTGAAGACCGGTGTTGAAGACCGGATATTTTTTTGAAAACGGAAGGATTACCGTCGAGTTACTCTGCATCGGCTGATCCCCGATATAGAGGTTTTATCATCCTTAGTGACGGGAAGTCCGGACGTGATTGGAAATTATCCGGATTTGCAAGGGCTTCGTGAGAAGTGCCTTCGGTTCTGTTCGATCCCGGAACAGACTTGTATGGATTGTGTGTCTGACATTACACTTTGAGATATAAAGCCGATTTCTTTCAAATACATTTCTGTTGGTGGCGGAGAATTTATTCTCTTAGCTTAACACCCTTCTCTGAGACGTACGAGCTCAGAGGTTATGTAGTTGAAGGTTATCAGCGATATATCCCAATTTGGTAATGTGGCATGCTAAGTGTTGCTGTGTGATGATCAGTGTTTGATCATTTGTGATATGATCATTTATTTGATCATTTATCCTTGTGATCATAGGTTGATCATCTGTTGACCCGAAGCATGGCTTTGTGACAAAGCGTAGCTTTGTGGACGAGACTTCGTCAGGACCTCACTACCCGGAAATGGTCGAAACAGGAATGTTGCGACAAGGTTATGAGGGTCGCGCCCTTTAGGGTATGTCATTTCCTTCTGGAAAGGGGTGGTATCATGGTATGGAGCCCAGATACTTACTCATGTGGATACACTTTCTTTATGATGTGTGATGTTGGATACCGAGCTCGGATAAAGGTCCCAAAGGACCGGGAGGTGGCATATTCGTGAGTTACCTGTTACAGGGGTAACCCGGCCTTGTTGGCAGAGAGCAGTTTGTCTCTCGGAGCGTCCCGCCAGAGGCGTTTCCTTCATGGCATAGGAAGTTCCTTAGCCTGACCATTTGTTGGAAATCCATTTCTCCAATACGGAACTTGTACGGTTTTAGTTGTAGAACCTGCCATTTACTTATGGTGGCGCCCCACTGTTTAAATGGTAGCTATAGTAGGCATAGTTCGAAATGTCTATGCTGGCTAAGATTGATATTATACTTTCGAAATGTTTTCTGCACTATGCACTAATAATAATATCAAGATGATTTTACGTAGTAAGCATCTTTGACTATCATAAGAAGAAATCTCCTCCAATTCTGCGTTTGCATTGTGTGTGTGGTGGGAGGTCTTATGGTAGTTTCATTTTCTAAAAGCATTGCGGTTTTCAATGTTTAAAATTCTTTTGTGTTTGTTTAAAGATAAACTGTTTTTGTTGCTCACACCAGTCCCATGACTGATCCGGAGTTTATTGTTCCTTCCCTAAACTCTGGATGCTCATAATTTTCCACACGGGCAGTCTAGAGTTGGGTTTCTTTTCAGATATTCAGGTTTAGTAGATTATCTGGAGCTAGTTCATTCATCGGAGTTGCTTATCTTGGAGTTGTGGATTCATTCTTGTCTGAAGATCATTTTGGAGTTATCATTTCTATTGATATTCTATCCGCTGCTGTTGTTATCATTTACTTTTCCGCTGCTATTTCTTGTATCTCTGATATTGTTGTATCATATTGATATCATTGTTGTATATCATTCTGGATATTGTATTCATTGGAGTTGTATATGATATCATTGATTTCTTTTCTTCCGCTGTGTTATTTACTTAATTGTGTTATAGCTCCGGCGAATCGGATTTGAACGGTCGAATCTGCGGCATTCTAGTACAATGTGAAGTACGGATGTTGATTTTCGAGCGGGCAAAACCCGAGTCGTCACATTTGGTATCAGAGCTGAAGGTTGAACTTTAGCTCAGGAGTATAACAAATTAAGTAGCTCATTAGAGATAGAGTGAAGTAAACTCTAGAATGAGTAATCCCTCAGATATCCGTTCGAATGTCTCAGTAAATTCTCTTGCTATCCACTGATAGTGAGTATGAGTGAAAGAAGAGGATGAGATAGGGGACAGAGTAATACGACTAGAAATGGTCAATACTCTGTAACAACAAGGAAGCAATCTTTTTGTCTATCTTTTCTCTATCAATCTCTTTTGTTCAGCATCTCTTCTCAATTCTTTGATAGTTTCTGGTAGATCCAGGAATAAATTCGATATATTAAAATGGGACATAAACTCCAGCTGAGCCAAAATTGTTTGTTTGGATGGATTGTTTGCTTTGGTTGCTATAGTTGATAGATATAATTTAGTTTCTAAACTAAAAATTTTGAAATTGTATCCATATATCTATCTATTTCTTTGGATCCCAATATATTCTACGAATGGTTAGTTATCCTTTTGAACTAACCGATGCCACCGCATATTTCGTAGATCTGGATAACTCGAGTATTTTGTGGAGTGTTAAACAAATTCGTTCTTGTATCTGTTATTGATATTCTGATTTGGTGAGCCAAATGCAGAATTGATGTTCAGTTTGATTAGATGAAACATTCTTCATCTGTCTTTGTTTTCGTGCCTGTGAATTTCGAGGACGAAATTCTTTTAAGGGGGGAAGTCTGTAACGACCCCAAATTTTCTATATATTTAAAATAATAATTTATTGATTTTTGAATAAAAATTGTGAAATTAATCGATTTATTTATTGCGAGTTTCCCCGATATCCAAGTATATTCTGTATAAACCATTTGAGATTAAAATATTGTAAATAGTGTATATGTGAGTATATGTGTGTATATTGAATGTATATATATATATATATTTAGGTATATACGAGCAAATTTAATATATATATTTGAATTGATGGTTAAAGATGGTTTGAGTTTATAAAATAAATATAAGACAATAAATATTAAGTAAATAATGATAATAAATAAGATAATAAATATTAGAGTAAAATAGAAAGTAATACATAAAAAAAATAAAATAAACTATAACAACATAATAAAAGTAGAACTTCATTATATTGCGAAGTAATAAGATTAAAGAAACAAAATACAATATCTATGTACAAAATAAGAATCGTTAGTTGTCAACAAGACTTTATATATATACACTTGCAATAACAAAAGAAAAGAATTTCAAATTCAATTTAAAATAAAGGACAAGCATGTAAGCTGCAGCCCAAAGTGATAAATACAAATATCAAGTATGAAACCAAACCAAATACAAATACCTTTAGCCATAAAATATCATCTCAGCCGAAGTCAACAAGTATGTATACTTGTGAAATGAAGAAATACAAATAAGCAATGACCAAACAAAGTTTTGTATATATGTATGTACAAACAATTAATGCAAGATGTCCTTAGCCAAAGATAATCTTCTCTAGTACACTCCCTTGTACCCATCAGCCGAAATGAAAATATTAGCCACCATAATAAGATTCTCAGCCACCAAACCATATTTTATCAGCTGAGACAAAGCATAAGTATATAGACACTTTTATGCAAATTTGTACAAGTATTAAATGCCATGTCCTATAGCCATCACGTTCAAGTACCTCAGCCTCCATTTGCTAGCAAAATCACTGACCTATGTTATTAAATAAGAAATTGTACAAATAAAATACATAACCTGTACACTATTTCTTCCCATCACCTTTTCATTTCATTCGAGCTAAGAAAAACTGAAATAAAAACTTCCATTTAAATCCTAAATAAGCATACAACATCATCAAACAATCAGCAACTACAACTAAACAGAAGCAAGATGATTTGAAGATCAAAGTTGAAGACACTTTCCAGTTTTCTAAATTCAAACTACTTCAACAATAAGGTGCTCTGTTCTCCATATGACAGGTGAGCAACTTCTTTGATCTGATCCATAAAATGGATGTAGTGATTTATGTGAAGTGAAGCTGTGAAATATGGTTGTATTTATACAAAAATGAATATTTTCTTCTGCATGTCTGGAAACAGAACAAAGCTTGCTTTTGGTCATTCATTCCAGATCTTAAAACTTAGTTTAAGAATTTCGACTTCTCTCTCTCTCTCTGATCTCTGTTAGGCTTAAGTGTTTAAACAAACTTTGGTTGTTAAAATATAAGCTAAGTTTTAAAATTTATATAAGTTAAAAACAACTTTTAATCTTCTCTGGAAAATCAAGAAGTTAGAGTTAACTTTAAATAAGCCAAATTTCGAACTTCATGATTTACAAATTCAGGTATATAACTTGAATTCCTATTGAAAAATATGATTTTTAAAACGAGATTCGTGATTTTTAGTGGAAGGAGTGGGGTGCAGTTCGAAGTTGAACGGAAAGTGGTTTTTGGGGTATTTCCGGCGATCGCGATGATGGGAGAGGTCAGGGCTTGGTCTGGAGGTGGAGGAGCCTATAGTGGTGATGGAAAAAATAGGTGGAGGTACCATCGGTGACGGTGGTGAAGGCGGTGGACGTTTATAAATTGTAAACCTAGTTTTGCATAGGGTTCAAATTTTTGATTCGTCTGTTCTCTAGAGTTGATCGAGTGGTACTGGGTTTTGGGTGAGGGAATTTTGAACGAAGACGAAGCCATGGCTGGAAGCTCGCGGCGTCAGGCGATGGATGTTGCGTCAGCGAGGGGAATTTTTGGGTCGATGTCTGTATAAGGGCGATCGAGCTATGCTCGATTTTGAACGAGGACGTGATCGAGTGGTTCATCGATTCGAGATCGATGTTGAGGACAATTGCGACTTGCTGGAAGTCTCGTCGACCATCAGAGTGACGTCGAGGAACGGTGCACGTGCACAACATCGTGTGCACGACCTGGTAATGGTGTCAGGAAGATGGATGGGCAACTCGAGATGATGCTCGAGAAAATGAAGGCGTTGCTTCGGGTTGGAACGCGGATCCTTGAGCCTGAAACCGTTTATTAAGTTTAAACGTAAGTTTTAAAAAAAATTAAAAAGAAAAGGAAGAAGAACATGCGTGAGGGAGAGAAGAAGACTTCAGGGAAATAGGGAGGCAATCTCGAGTGTTACTCGAGTAAAACCCGGAGGCATTCTCGGGTTGGTTTTCAAAATGGAAAAAAAATGGGTTAGGCAAATTTTTCTGTAAAACCACCTTTAGTGTTGTCGACTTAATTTAATGTTAAGATTTTATTACGACCGTAATTAATTGAGGAAATGCTTAACAATGCTTTCTAAAATCTTAATTACTGTTTTGATTTAGTAATTAACCAAATTTAAGTATTTATGTAAATAACATTACAGTTTTCAAAAATATAGTAATTTGTTTAAGAAAGTTTTTAAAATGTTAATTAAGATAATTTTTATTATGGATTTATTATTTTTAAACCAATTAAGAATGATTAATTTATAAAGGTAAGTGAAGATTTGATTAATTCATTTGAAATTGTAATTAATGAGGAATTTATAGATTTGTAATTAATAAATTGGTAAATAAATAACTAAGCGCTTAATTTGTTTGTAATTAAGAATTGTTAATGAAATTTAATTACAAAGTTGATTAATTAAAGAATAATTGAATAATTAAGGGGTTAATTAATTATGAAATTGGTTTAAAAGGTTAAATAATTAATATGATTTATTAATTAAGGTAATAAATCTGAGAATAATTAATTAAAGGTTAATTAATTAATGAAGGTGATTAAAGAATGATAATTAATTAAATGGAGAATTAAATAATTAAAAGTTAATTATTTAATAATTAAAGGTTAATTAATTTATTTTTAAAAGTTAATTAATAAATGATTAAAGATTAATTAATTGAAATGGTTTATAATTGATTAATGATTAATTAACCAAGATTTGTAGTTTATTCATAATAAATTAATCTGATTTGAATTAATCAGAAAATTAACTGACCTCACTTATGAATATTTGGATTCTATTGAATGACTTGATTGTTTGATATCCCTGATATATGATGCTTTGTGATATACCCTGATTTATGTTGTGATTTGTAATTTACTTATCTGTGATATATATCTGTGATCTGTGAATGAAGATAGGCGTTATAGTTTATATCGCTTATCAACTATATACTGTATTTTGATTTGTGATGATTCATTGTGTTGCACTATTGTGTTAAACCCCTGGACTACACCTTTACACACACAAATATGGATTTCATGTGGAAATCGGTTAAGTCACAGATAATTTAAATTTGATATTTTTGAAATTGAAATTTTAATTTCAATTGATTTTGAAATTAGAAATTTGGGTTTAAAGTAAAAAACTTTTGAAATGGAATTTCAAAGACAAAAGTTATTTTGAATAACTTAATCGAGTTTTGAGAAATTTAAATAATTTGATTTAAATTTGAATTCAAGTTTGGAATTGAATTCTATGATTTGAAACTAGGGATTGAAAATGTTATAAATGTGTTTATCTGAATTTAAACCATTTAAAAGTATAATTTTGAGAATTTGGATTTAACCCAAGAACTTTAACTCGTATAAATGAATCAGATTTTCTGAAATGAAACTGTTGTTTTTAAAAAGAATAAAAGCTTTCAGATAAGCAATGAAATTCCAGTTTAATTAAAGGAATTTCAATATTGAAGTGAAAATGGTTTTTCAAGTTATGAATGAATTGTTTTGAAAAGCTATGAATTGAATCTGTTATTTTTAACAGATTTAAAATAATGATTGGTTTAAACCATTCGAAATAAAATTGTTTTGAAAGCTATAAGTTAAATCTTGATTTAAAGATTTAACGAGTTAATCAAATTGAAATGGAAATTAATTTGGAAAATCTGTAAATGAATCTTTTGTTTAAAAGATTTAAATGTGGAAACTGTTTAAACCGTAAAGGTTGAATCTTTTTGTTTAAAGATTTAAAAATGGTAATTTGTTAAACCATTTGAAAAGAAAGATTTTGGGTTTTAAGTTGTGACTTAATTGAAATCCCATATCCATATGTTTTTAAATATTACGCTCACTATTCGGTTTAGCCGGGAGAGGACCTTTGGGTCGTATAACCCATTCCGAATATGTGATACGTCGATATGGATAGCATTTGAAGACCGGTGTTGAAGACCGGATATTTTTTTGAAAACGGAAGGATTACCGTCGAGTTACTCTGCATCGGCTGATCCCCGATATAGAGGTTTTATCATCCTTAGTGACGGGAAGTCCGGACGTGATTGGAAATTATCCGGATTTGCAAGGGCTTCGTGAGAAGTGCCTTCGGTTCTGTTCGATCCCGGAACAGACTTGTATGGATTGTGTGTCTGACATTACACTTTGAGATATAAAGCCGATTTCTTTCAAATACATTTCTGTTGGTGGCGGAGAATTTATTCTCTTAGCTTAACACCCTTCTCTGAGACGTACGAGCTCAGAGGTTATGTAGTTGAAGGTTATCAGCGATATATCCCAATTTGGTAATGTGGCATGCTAAGTGTTGCTGTGTGATGATCAGTGTTTGATCATTTGTGATATGATCATTTATTTGATCATTTATCCTTGTGATCATAGGTTGATCATCTGTTGACCCGAAGCATGGCTTTGTGACAAAGCGTAGCTTTGTGGACGAGACTTCGTCAGGACCTCACTACCCGGAAATGGTCGAAACAGGAATGTTGCGACAAGGTTATGAGGGTCGCGCCCTTTAGGGTATGTCATTTCCTTCTGGAAAGGGGTGGTATCATGGTATGGAGCCCAGATACTTACTCATGTGGATACACTTTCTTTATGATGTGTGATGTTGGATACCGAGCTCGGATAAAGGTCCCAAAGGACCGGGAGGTGGCATATTCGTGAGTTACCTGTTACAGGGGTAACCCGGCCTTGTTGGCAGAGAGCAGTTTGTCTCTCGGAGCGTCCCGCCAGAGGCGTTTCCTTCATGGCATAGGAAGTTCCTTAGCCTGACCATTTGTTGGAAATCCATTTCTCCAATACGGAACTTGTACGGTTTTAGTTGTAGAACCTGCCATTTACTTATGGTGGCGCCCCACTGTTTAAATGGTAGCTATAGTAGGCATAGTTCGAAATGTCTATGCTGGCTAAGATTGATATTATACTTTCGAAATGTTTTCTGCACTATGCACTAATAATAATATCAAGATGATTTTACGTAGTAAGCATCTTTGACTATCATAAGAAGAAATCTCCTCCAATTCTGCGTTTGCATTGTGTGTGTGGTGGGAGGTCTTATGGTAGTTTCATTTTCTAAAAGCATTGCGGTTTTCAATGTTTAAAATTCTTTTGTGTTTGTTTAAAGATAAACTGTTTTTGTTGCTCACACCAGTCCCATGACTGATCCGGAGTTTATTGTTCCTTCCCTAAACTCTGGATGCTCATAATTTTCCACACGGGCAGTCTAGAGTTGGGTTTCTTTTCAGATATTCAGGTTTAGTAGATTATCTGGAGCTAGTTCATTCATCGGAGTTGCTTATCTTGGAGTTGTGGATTCATTCTTGTCTGAAGATCATTTTGGAGTTATCATTTCTATTGATATTCTATCCGCTGCTGTTGTTATCATTTACTTTTCCGCTGCTATTTCTTGTATCTCTGATATTGTTGTATCATATTGATATCATTGTTGTATATCATTCTGGATATTGTATTCATTGGAGTTGTATATGATATCATTGATTTCTTTTCTTCCGCTGTGTTATTTACTTAATTGTGTTATAGCTCCGGCGAATCGGATTTGAACGGTCGAATCTGCGGCATTCTAGTACAATGTGAAGTACGGATGTTGATTTTCGAGCGGGCAAAACCCGAGTCGTCACAATATAACAATCCTAAATAAAACACCATCTAAGAACAATGAGAAGGTTTCGCTCCACGGTTGGAGCTCGAGTCATTGCCACGACCGTAGAATGGTCGTAGCATGGCAGCTATGCCCCCAATCTCACACCCCTGGCGCTGCTGCTCCATCCTAATCTCTCGGAGCTCTGCCTGAACCTAACGATAGCAATAAGCTCAGGTATCCCTCGGCACCCTGCGCTATCCTTTGCTACTGGTGTTGCGGCTTTGGTGCTCGTATAGGTGGTGCTGCAGGCGATAAAGGAATATTCATTCTTATTGGTGGTCCAGTCGATGGCGGGAGGGACCTTCCTCACTACTGGCTCTCCGCTCAAATTTACCTCGTAATGCCTAAACACTCAAGTGAGCAAGTGGAAATATGGAAAGTGAGTCCTCGGGGTACCAACTCCCTGATCGACGGTATGAAGCATCAAGACATGAGCCCAATTGATGACTACGCCGCCAATTATAGCATAGGAGGCTTTCCGCACTGAGGTATAGATCTGGTCAAGGCTCCCCGTCTTTGGAATGATGTTGTGCTGAATGATGCGCATGATGAGATGAGCCACCGATCGCAAATTGTCGGTCCTTCGATCACTGACACTTATAGAAAAGGTCTGATGTAGAATCTCAGGATCAATCATCTCTATGTCATCCAAATATGCACCTACTGTAGATATCTCCCAAATCCCTGCAAGATCATCGTCTGTCATCTCAATCCGAGCTCCCTTCACCTTGGACTCAATGTAGCTGTTGTCTTCTTCAAAATTCTACGCCTTCTGTGCATCGAAAAGACAGATGTAGCGTGGGTAATATTCCTGCTCATAAGTCTCGAAGCGGAGGATAAGTGCAAGTCCTGCTACAACGAAAATCTCTTCAAGCCCAGGTGTGTTGAAATCTCCGAACTTCACTGGTCGCCCGTGAAGAAAATCAAATTCCGCCATTCCGAGATAGGTGGCAATCTTCTGCTCGCTCTGGTCAAGCCAAGCGGCTTCTCGCAGTGTAAGGCCGGGATAACGAGAGGAAGAGCCGCCAATGCGTGGCGGTGCTATAGGCTGAGAGGAGGTTGGAAAAAGGGAGAAAATGGTTTATATCTAGAGTAGTGGCGAGGTAAGATCTAATGCACAAGGATTTTGGCGTCACTGGGTGGAGGAATGGAGGAGAGAAGCTTTGGTTAAGTGGAGGAAAGGGGAGGTGGAAACGGGTTCAGCTAAAAAAATTGAAGAGGAGAAAGAGAGTGAGAGGGTGCAGCAGCTGAAGGTTTGGACACGACTTATAGTCGCATTCCAGGTTTGGGTTTGACCCGAATCCAACTAGCGATCGACCGCTATTAGATTAACTGGTCGACCGGTAGCCTAGATTCAGACGTAGCTTGAACCTGAACCCAATAGGGCCGGTTAAATTAATTAGTATTCTAATGTTTGTTCCATAAACCACCTCCAGCTTAACCCATCCCTAAAAGTTCTACCTTCCACATGACAGTATCAACCTTACAGTGTAGACCCTTCCTTGGCAAGATTGCGATAGCCTCAGCAAAACTGTTGTGACCAACAACACTTCCAAAAACTCAAAAATATTCCAGCTGCTATTTCATGCCTAATTTGCATGGAAATGTTTCTTCCAATAGCTGGTGGGTACAACAACACTTCAAACTGCATAACCCAATAAAGTTGATGTCATTCCTTTTTTGTCCGTACCTTAAAGAGAGTAAATATAAGAACCTCGATTTTATAAACCAAAAAATCACTAAGCTAAATATATGCTCTTTATACTTGTTTGTAAATAATAGAAGCTCTTTCATACCAAAACTTCCTTTATATGTCAAACTTATATATATATATATATATTTCAAGGTTTCCAAAAACCTTTTTAAAACACAAATTTCCCAAAGTGGAAAGCTATTTCTTGCCAAAAACCGAAATTAAGCCTTTACTGATACATACATATAAATATTTAAGGATTTTAAGAATTAATCTTTTATAAACTAAAATTTCTTAACATGACCAACTTGGTGGTATACGTATTTCTTTTAAAATTTCAAAACTTTCCCGAAAAAAAAAATTTCAAAATAAATCTTTGGGAAAAGATATCCTTTGAAACCCCCTTTTAAAAAATCAAAGGCATTTCCAAAGTATACTTATAAAAATTCTCTCACGAGTTTTAGATTAAGGAATTGACATTAATTATTCAAATAAATATCTGGTTTGCCATCAAAGAGGCGATCAATT
Organism: Allium fistulosum; assembly: GCA_030737815.1. Taxonomy (NCBI): domain Eukaryota; kingdom Viridiplantae; phylum Streptophyta; class Magnoliopsida; order Asparagales; family Amaryllidaceae; genus Allium; species Allium fistulosum. The sequence goes on from CM060902.1 coordinate 428,230,863, forward strand.
AATGCACCCTAAGAAAGCTTACTTTCAGACAATTACGACATACAAACTCTAATTTCCTATCCCTGTGGAACAATTATGTGTCTCTGACTAGAACTCAAAGTCCAAATTCACAAGGTAGCTACAATCTCAACCACTAACTCGAACAGCTCCTGTCTCCGGGATTCGGCCATATGCCATACTCATGCTCTTCATCAACAACACTTTATGCATCGCCCACACTATGTGGGGTACTTCGAAGTCGGTATGCTCTAAGATATTTCCAACTCATAGTTGCTTTGCCTATTCGTTTGTAACTACAACTACTTCTCTAGTTGGAACTCTTAAAATCTAGCGTAGAAATATAATATTACTAGATAGGAAAGTAAGAGTACGTTCACTCAGTTTGTCCTAATCCCTCTTATCTACTAACCTAAGCTCCGACAGCAAATGTAACAACTCATATCTTAATGGGCCCAAATTTGGACAAAAATCGAAACCCAAGTCCATCAAAATACAAATCATTGGATTTGGTACTTGCAAATAAGCATGAGCATTATTAGAGATTGATAGAAATCTAAACTCACAGTAGAAATGATAATAGGATAAGAATACTGACTATGATTACTAACTTGGAATTAATGATATTCCTTGGATAGCATATTGTCACATCAGCATCGGGCATGTGTGAGAAAAGACTTCTCCAACAACAAAGCACATCCAACTCCAGTGACCTGTTCCTCTAAATCTATCCTTTGGGTTTAATAAGGAGGAGGTCAGAACAACGTTCTGGCGATTGGAAAATATAAAATGTCCATAACATAAACTTATACCGATTGGTTTCCATTTAATTGTTATGTCCATTAAGGTTAGCAATTCTAATCTAACCTTGCATTGCATACGACGATTACTACCTACCCCTTTCCAAGGTATGAAATACTACTAAAGCCTTATCAACCACCCAATACTTCCAAACCCATTAGCAACTTAGTACTTCTAAATATGAAGCGGGATTCTATAATACTTTTAAAAAGAGAAATAGGCAGACTTTGCTATTTAAGACCTTAATCAAGGGAGATCCCGTCATTTAAGACCTATTCCCAAGGTGATTTCTTAACAGTGTTGTCAATGGTCGGTGGGTCCTAGCTACAAGACCTTTAACAACTATTTAAGGCTTCCGATGATTAATGTCCAACTATTACCGCATCTATCGCAGATAAAATGGTTGCCATGTAATAAACAGTACCCAAGCCACTTAATACCTTTTATTAGAATATAGGCAGACTCTGCTCATTTAATACCTTAACTAAGGCATCCCCCATCATTTAAGACCTATCCTAAGACTATTCTTATTACGGCCTTAGCGATGTAAGAGACTGTACCCAAACCAATTAATACTTCCTAGTGGAAAATACGAAGATTCTAGTCATTTAAGACCTTAATTAAGGTAGACCCCATCATTTAAGACCTATTTCCAAAAGCATGCTCCTCAATGGTACTATCTAGCTGTCATTGCTTAAAAATCTCATTGTGTTACTTAATACTTATTTTATAGGAAAGAGAAGGACCGTATAGTCACTTAAGACCCCAAACCTGAAGCGAACCCTTCTCGAGATATCCATTATCACTCTTACTTATAAATATGGCATCTCATTAGGTTACTTCTTTCAGTAGGGAGGCAGACCCTTCAGCCACTTAAGAGCTCAACACTAAAGCAAACCCTTTTTAGATACATCCCTATTTATTTATTTGGAATCTCACTAGGTTACTTATACATCAATTTAGGAGAGAGGCAGACTTTTCATTCACTTAAGACCTCAAACCAGAAGTGATCCCCTATGGAGATATCCCTCACCGCTTCTAATTCCAAATTTGGACCATTTAATACTTTCCAATTAAGAAAGCAAGTTCAATCTCTCATGAAGTCATGGGTCCTAGGATTAGTGATATTTCACATCAGTAGTAAGTACATCCGACTGCTGGTAGCCTCAAAGTGAAGGGTAGTCTTTCGTCGAGTGACTATACTGACCTCGCATCACTAACCCACTAATTTAATTAACCATCCTAAGTCTTTATTTATATTATCTTAATTAGACATTGGACTTAGCTTACTAATTCCCTTTTTTATTTAAGGCATAAGATTTACCTTAAATATTTATCTATCCATAAACCCCCGTTTAATGCTCATAAATGTCAGTTTGTCCATAAAATCCTAACGGACATTTTGTAAGACATTTATATATGATTACTAATTTCAAATTAGTAATCTTTTATATCTATTCCAGTCTTATCAGTCCCATTAATCCATTTACCCTATCAAATTATTGCAACTCCCATATTTATTACCATTTATTGGAGTTACAAGCTTTTAAATTCTTTCCCATCAGTTAATTATCCTAAACGCAAATATTACATGCAAGCGTCGTTATTATATTTTTATTTAATTATTATAGGCATTGTAATTACGTGCGAATATTTCTTTTTATCAAATATGTTCTAGTTATATATGTTCACTAAATATACTTTTCCATGTTAAGTTATTGGAATCATATCTAAAGATATCATCCACTGTAATTTCCATAAATTAGTCCAAAATAAAAGATTTAACTTTAAAATATAAAAGATTACATCGTTTGAAATAACAAGGAATAATCATTTCTTTTTATTACCGAAATAGATAGTGAAACTATAATGAATTCATACTTTACACATCTCTTTCTCTTTCCATTTGCATTTGTTCTTTGTTAGATCAAACGTTATGTTTTATTCTCAAAGGGAAAGAAATCAAACTAATTTACAAATATTAAACGGATCTAAATTCCAACAATTCCAAATATATAAAATTTTATATTCTAACAAGATTAGGGTAATAATCCAAATTTATAACATTCTGATACAACCTTTTTTGAATTTGGAATAAATTTCATTCAAATCAATATTCTAAATTCATACTTTTGGAACTGATTTCTAGATCAGGTTGTAAATAATGCTAAATCAATTCATAAACAAGAATATGTCAAACATATTTATTATATTCAAATCATATTTAATTCATTGCCTACAACTCATATATGATTATCCAATTAGGCATAAAAATCAAATAAACACCAACATAATAATTTTCTTATTAAAACAATCTATGAAATTTCCCACTCACCTTTTAAAAGCAATTCAAATCTTCAGATCTGAACTAGAACCTTTGATTCATCTCTAAATCTTTTTTAATCTAAGAGATATGTATAAAAGGGTATATACATACATTACAGTTACAATTCTGAGAAGATATTTGGGATTTGAAGAGAAAAGAGATACAAATATATATAAATACATATATTACCTCAAATACGCATATAGTTGATTCCCTTCTCTTCTCCTTTTTATTAGATTTCTATTCTTCTTCGATCTGTATGAATATAGATACAAATATCTTATCTTTATAATTTAGAAAGAAAGTGAAGAAGAAGAAATGGTAGAGCTTCGCTACTGCCTCCATAAAGTATGAGAAGGGAATGGAGGGTTATGCCTGAGCTTATAGGCGCTAGAATTAACCAGAACTGTTCGATTTTAAAATATTAAATCCAGATCGTGTATGGCCTAGGTTTACTGGAGCTGCCACGGACGAAGTGGTCAACCGCTCCCTTCCTAAGTGTCGACCGCCCCTGGTCGATTGATCCAATACGTAGGTCGACCTGTGGGCCCCAGCTAATTAATTAAAAATGTTAGTTTTCTTATTTAATTATTTTTGTTCCAAATTCTTTTTTCGTTTGCAACTTCTTCGTTTAGCCTCCAATCGCAAAACTCCAAATATGAAAGTTGTTGGGAATTTCACCATCAACGCAATGGTATAAGTATCGTGGTCAAATTCCATCATTTCCACGAATTCCATTTTTGGAGCCTAATTAATTAACTAGCTAATTAAATAACCAATGCCAAATTAAGGGATGTTATAGACATGCATAAGGAGTTCGCAGTAGGTAGATAAGTAGGAAACATACTTACTATTGGGATATGTTTTGAAGGAAAGCTAGTTCCATAAGTTGTTGGGCCTTTCCAAATTTTATAGAGAGTAAGAAGTCAACACGTTTGAGTGGGCTTCTTGAAAAGTTGGCGAGTGTTCACACGTTTTATGTTTATTCCATCCGCAAACACATGTTGACGGTTTAGCGGTCATGTTAGAGACTAGTCGGCTTATGAGGTGAATATGGAGACAGGGTCGAGAATACTCTGTTGGTGTGTTTACATCTTAGGACTTGATGTGTATGATAGAAAAATGAGAAAATGTAGTTGGTCTAAGTATGGCAAGGAAAAAGTTTGGATAGTAGTATGATGGTGCTCAAGAAGAGAAACTGATTTTTTTATCATGAGCCAAATTGTCCTCTTTTAGTAGTTTTAGGTTAGTTTGCTCGTTATGTCATTGTTTGTTTGCATAGTTGCTTTAGCTAGCTAGTTAATATAGACATGGATGTATGGACGCTAACATAGGTTGTACACACATCCTTACGATGTGTTTTGTTTGCTTTGTTTGGATTATACTAGTTTAGTTTATGCCATGTTGGATTGTATGTATATACGTTACAACCTAGGATAGATTCCCATAGTTAGGTTTCAAACTTATTCTATCTAATTTAATATATGCTATTTATTGTTCCTTTATATACGCGTTTACTGATTATATTTACGGACATGGTTGATTATTTGCACTTTGATATGGATGTTGCATTTGAATGTATGCATGCACATACATACATACATACATATATATATATATATATATTTGCATATATTAGGATGTTTGCATACATATTGTTTGCACTGCATTTGCACTCATCTTATATCATACCATCATAGTTTATATATCAGATGTATATTATACTCTTGGTTGTGTTTTTGCCTGTATTGGGTGATGGATGCTAGATGGATGTAGCTATGTTTTTTTATATGTTTGTCTACTTTAATGTAAGTTGCATTGTCCACCTCGGGGAATTTCAAGGATGAATTTCTTTTGAGGGGGAGAATGTAACACCCCGTAATTTTATGAATTAAATAATTAAATGAAGAAGCGTAAAGAGAGCTACAAAAATAAACTGAAGCTATCGAGAAATTTGGAATTTTCAAGGCATGGAAATTCTAAACAGTGAAGGAAAGGAAGGATCTACATCAAATCGGAGAGAAAGCACGGCTAATGGGTGAGTATGATTTATCATATTTGCATATGTATTGGTAAGACGTAGTAATTTACCTCTTATGATCTTTAACCAAATTATAATGATGTAATTAATAATTAAAAACTGAATTTTTTTATATACACCTGATTAGGATGTAGTATGCCACAGCTAGATGATTAAAAAGTGAATCTTTATCAATTGAAATTAACAAAGTTAATCTCTCCCTAATTTAAAAAGTGCAAAAATATAATAGTGTCCCAAATTAGACATATTATATATCAAAGCTATAATGCTTGACAACATGAATCCACTAGTGGTATTCGTTTGTCGATTATGTGTACTGATTATTCAGAATACGCATCGGAAGTTTTGATAAGTGGAGACCATCCATTTCGATCCAACGGTTAAACAACGACGATACGACGATCAGAGGGCATGGATATGAAGAGGAGATCGAGGGGAGCACCACACCAGGTTCTTATCAACCCCAAGTGGTCTTAATCGCTAGAACATGGCGCTCAAAGACTAGCGAGAATGGAGCTTTTCTGGTGGCTGGAGGTGGAAAGGGTGGTGGCAGTCAGGGGACCATGGCACGGGAAGTCTACTGGCGTGGTCGAATCATTTTTTTGATGGTCGTAGGTGCGGTGGTGACAAAGTACAAGCAGCAGTTGGTGGGTCCGACAATAACGTGTTCTCGACTTTCTGTAGTGAAGGAAGGGGAAAATTATAAATAAATTATTTAAATACTTAAATAATTACGCAAATGCCCCTTAACTTCAAACGCTTATAAATCTCACGTATGATCTCCATTTTATGCATGGTTCGTGACATCGTGATCGTAGTGAGACAAGGAATGCTTTAATATATTGTTTGGTGACTTTTGAGTCATTTATGATAAGTGCCTTGCTTTAGTTGATTTGATATACATTGTTCGATGTGGCGGTAGTACGTTGAGATATTTTGTTCTTCAGTAGCGAGTCGCTTACGACTGGACAATAATGGATCGAGACATCTTGTTCCTTAGTAGCTAGTCGCTTATGATTTAGCGAAAGTGGGATGCGACATTGCATTCTTAAGTAGTGAGTCGCTTACAATTTAGTGATGGTGGGCTGAGACATCGAGTTTCTAAGTAGTGAGTTGCTTACGATTTAACGATAGCAGGCTGAGACATAGAGTTCCTCAGTAGCGAATTGTTCATGATTTGGCAATAATAGGCTGGGACATGCAGTTCCCTGGTAAAGAGCTGCTTACGATTTGGTATAACGCCGATATATATTTCATAAGTCATAAAATACTCACCTATACGTACATGGTATTGGCACAAAGCAATAACATGTGTGTTTCCAAGATAGAAAAATACACAATATAGAATAAATCATAGAGAACACAGAGTCATCCACATAGCGATAACATATAATAATAAATACACGTGTTTAAGTGGGTCTATAAAATAGTCAAATTCCCACTATCAAAATAATTATACATAACATGTCCAATATATACATCTCAACAACAGATTATCACATGTAACTACAAATACACAAAATTATATACAAATACTCTATCCTCCATCTATGCCCAACATCCATAAATTGGTTAACTTGTCCCTGAACCTGAAATGTCTCGGACTGACCCGAGTATTATACAAATAACACACTGGTCAGACTATGTCTAAAATATAGATTTCAATATTTAATAACAACCGGCATGGTGAAAAAGAGTATCACAAGTGGAAAGTAAATATCTCAGGTAAATCAATATCAATGAAAATATGCAGGAAAAGCATCACCCATGGTTAATAACAGTCTAATAACCCATTAAATGTCACACGAATGATATAGGTAAAATACATCCATAAAAACCAAACTACTATATAAACATTATACCCGATAATGTATATCTCGGCCACTAACCCTGATAATAGACAATACTCTCGGCCATGTGGTCCTAAGAGATATGGAACAACATAGCATATAGACTCAAACTATATAACACAAATATAATACAACACACCAATACGATACAATGATCAATCTCGACAAACAGTTCTTATGAGAGGGAAAACTCTTAACTGGGTGTCCTTGGAAGGTACATACACAGTAGATCGATATATCTCTCTATCGAAGGCTCTAAGAGAGAATGACACGCGAGCACACATCTAGTCTCTAATGTCATGGGGAGACAACACACAGCTGTCTAGGGTTAAGCTATCTCAAATGAAAAACTAACATGTAATCAATCTCTAATGTCATATAATCATCATCTCTAATGAGATGATAATATCAAGTGTCTCACAAATAATGGATCTACCTAAGTCATCAAAACGGGAGACTGATGTACCATAGCACTATTATATGAAACTCTACTGACCGCAGCCCATTTCCTATAGACCCTAAATTACTTTGTAACATCCCCTATCTAGAGGCCCAAAGCTAAGCGCTATAGATGCTGCAGTCATCTATACTATTAACTTTCGGCAACTAATACAGCTATGTTAATGGTATATATAATTTCAAAAGCACTTGAATATGAAACAAATCACAGATTTCAAAACAAAATTTCCCATTACATTTCAAAACATATGTTCCATATTCAAATTACACAGTCCCATAACGTTTCCCAGACAATGATCAAATATAATTATTACAAAATACGCCAAGAGCGACATATGAAGATGCCCCCTTGGTTGATCATCAGAGTCATAACTAAGTTAATACACAGCGGAAATAAACACAAAACAAAGAACTGCAACTCCTAAATAGCTATCCGTTAGCCTCCTGCTTGCCTCCAGTATCTTTTTTCGTCCTCCTACTAAAAACCTGAAAAGCCTCAACTCTCAGCCTACTCAAATCAATTTTGAGCACCCGAGAGTTTAAGGGGAAAAACATAAACTTCAAGTCAGACATAAAGCCTGGTGTGAATAATACTATGCATCCCGGTTATTAATGTTAAGTGAGACCACGCTGCTTAGCGGGACGGGTTTCCCCTCACTAACATCCTTTTAAAACATATCTTTTGCAAATCATCATCCTGTAACCAAAACTGGTTAAAAATGTAAAGCATTATTATGTAAACATAAATATTAGGTAACAAATGGATTATCTACCTGAACTCTATAGTTTTGTTTGGCTTACTATAAGCCTTTGGCTGACTCGGGCCTACCCGAAAAAATGGCAAAATAATCTATCGTTTGTTAGACACCTCTTCTGGACGGGCTGTCCTTAACTATCTGTTAAACACTTCTCTTATGAACGGTCTGTCCCTAACTTAACATCTCCTAGGGTCACCTGATCCTAATGATCACCAATAACCTATATGTATACAAATATATATTCCCTTCTGTGTGTAATCATAATTTTAGTCTTACCTGTGACAAAGCCCTACACACTGGAATTTTGGACTAAATTAGCTGGGTCGATAGCTAATGTATAGGGTGCGACCCTATACCAGTCCCATCTGGTATTCTAATATCTGAGTCATTTTGCTTAGGGATATCTTCCTAAAATTTTCCTTAAAAACTTTGTTTTCAAATTTATTTAAAACCTTTAAACCAAAATCAAACAAGGAAAATATAAATACTCTATGCTTTACTCATAATCACCTTGCCATGCTATATACACTTCACTCAAATCTTTGTTGATGAAAACATTTAAACATTTGAAAGTACCCCATTCGATCCTATTGAAAGTACCCCTTTTGACCATGTAAAACCCTTTCCTTTATCTAGGCCGAAAGGCCAAAATCTTCCTTTCGAAACCATAGGAAAAAAACCTTTCCTTTAAACTTATTCCAAACTATTGGAAAAACCTTTCCTTTAGACCTTTCGAAAACGTAGGGAAACCACCCCTTCGAAACCATTCTTTCAAAGCCTTTTTAAAATATAGGGGAACCACCCCTTTGAAACCTTCTTTAAAACCTTTAGAAGGTATTAAAACCTCAGACCCTTCGAAAGCATTTGGGTTCAATTTAAAACATGTGGAAAAACACCTTTCGAAATCATTCAACACTAACTAGTCGAAACCTTTGGGTTATTCTTTAAAAATCACTTAGGGTCACAAGCAACATGGTCGAAAGCTTACTCTATCGAAAGCTATAACTAAGTAGAGAATTGATGGTGTCGAAACCACCCCTTTTGAAAGCATAGGAGAAGTGGCAGGGTTTTTATAAAACAAAACAACCCCTTTGGAAGCTCTGTTTCGAAAGGTGGAAGGCGGCAGTAAAGGCTTCGACATAGTCAGAAGCTATTATTTAAAAACAAAGGAGCTACTATTTCGAAGCCATCCTTTAAAACCATTGACTTAGTCGTAGGTACTAAGTCGAAAGCTATTACTTAGAACAAAGGCGCGACCTTAAAACCTTTCTTTAAATCAATTGACATAGTCGAAAGCTACATAGGCGAAAGCAAGCAGGCGCTCTTTTCTTTTAAAACTAAAAGGTGCTTCTACCCTTTCGGAACTCCTTGCTTTCGACTCTTACCTTCTGCCTTTATCCAATTCACTATGTACCAAGATGTTGATACTATGTGCATTGGTTTGTGGAAGGAGGCGGAGGGTCCAAAATAGGCGAAACATGCTTTTGGCATGAATTTCTGATTTTAAAACTTTTAAGTAAAGTTTTTAACTAACCTGCCTTGTTTGTCAAACCCATATAGGTTGCTAATTTTATTTTCTAAAAGTACTGCCATAATTTCAGAATTAATTAATTTAAATCATTTGCAAAACACCCCTTCTCCTTAATTAAATATATAAAACATTTAAGTCCCATACCTTAAGTTATTTTATATATTCATCAAAACTCTTTGGAAAATTCTACAAAAATTCTGGAAATTCCCTTTTTATATGTTTTCTAACATATAAAAATTTCAGACCCAAATTAGTTATAATTTAACCGTAAATTATTTATAACCCAATAAATCATTTTCTTCACTAGAAAATTAATATACAATCCACATTAATTATGAAAATTATTAAAATTGAAACCCATCTCTAAAATAAAATTTATGTTCTATATCTAAAATCGCAAGGCATTTGGATGTCATTAATAGGGTTTTCACATCAAAACATACCATAAAATCTATGTGAACAAGCATAAAACATCGACATGTATATATAAACATTTTGCTCTTTAAAATAATGGCTACACATGCAAGATAAAATTCGGGTTTCATCTTAAAACTAAAAACATTCATAAAACGCGAGATGTAGAAATTATTCACCTTAGCTTTGTGATTAAGGATGTGAGATTTGATCTTGATTAATTGATTTGATTCTTCTCTTGAATCATAGCTTTACCTTCTCTTGAGATTGCTAATGGTGGCCGGCCTTAGAAGTTTTTGTTTGAGAAAATATGTAATGAACATGTGTTTTGGTTTCCTAAGGGTTTAGGGTATAAGTTTAATCATTTTCCTATTTTGCCTTCCCTTATTTCCTAGCACTTTAATTCTTTAATTCATTGTTTATTCTTTAACATGGCACGCCTACCCTTTAATTAATTCACAAATCTCAATCCATTAACCTACCCACATTATTTAATTTAATTTGACTAATTAAATTTCCTAAATAATGTCACTAAAAATATGGGGTGTTGCATACTCCCAGAATCATGACGTTCATATCCATTGCATGTCATAAACACGCTGTCAGGCTACACCGAGCATTGGCCATGCTCCTATTTACCCTTGGTAATGGACTGTTGGTTCTTAAGTGATGTCGGAGTAATGGTTCTAATGAGAGAAATAATTCTTGGCCTATAAACTTAATAAGGTGACATCATGGATCGGGGGTGGGACTCCGCAATCCGGACCGCTATGATTGATAACTAGCATATCTAGTAGGTCTAATTTGCAAGCTCCCTATTGTGGCGTGAACCCTATGATGTAGATTCCAACAAATACTTTCGACTACATAAGTCCTAATTAGAGTAATAACTAGAACTCTTGACTCTAGGATTCCCGATGAGAGTCACGTCAAATAATCTCGACTCTAGAAGTCCAAATGAGAGTAATCTCAACTTAACAAAATCCTCGACTACGAGCCCTAAGAGTAGATAGTGATACTCGACTAGCTAGTCTTTAGAGGGTACAATGAAGTACTCTAGATGAGATGAGTCCTAATGAGAGTAATAATAAGTACTCTAGACTCCATATGTCCAAATGAGAGCGTCACGACATAATAATTCCTTAACCACTAGCCCTAAGAGTGACAATACTATAACTCGGCTAGTTAGTCCTAAGAGGATAAATCTATAAATCCCAACATATCTCCATCTTGTAGCCCTTGGAGAGTAATAGAACCCTTGACTACTAAGCACTAAGGAGATACCTCTAGACAATATCACAACTTTTCTAAACCCAATTGAAAGTGACATTTACTTACAAAAGGTAATCGATTAAATTTCAGCTCAGGCATCCCATACCACCTGATGTTATTCGCTATTTTACTCAATGCTTGTAAACAACACTCATCATCATACATTCATTCTATATAACAAGTCCAAAGGATAATCAAAGAAATATTACCAAAAGTCTCATACTAGATGGTACTATAACTCCGTTTATTCTAATTCCTCGTTACATAGAAATATAAATCAATCGAAACATACAATTCTATTATTTATTTATTCAGAAGGGGTCTTAAAATATGTTTTTCCAAAATCTTCAAAACAATTTCAACTATAAATTTTCGATCGAAAGAAAATAAATTCATAAAATTTCTATTCTTTCCCAAAAATCCATTTCCATTTCAAAACAAATGGTTGCTAATTTCTTATTCGATTATAAAGAAATCTGTAAATTAAACTTCACTCAATTTTCAAATCCTTCAAATTCCTTTTAAAAGAAATTCATACGTTTTAAAATCCTTCTCATATAATTGGAAATAATAATATTAAATAATTTATAATTAAGGTTTTCCTGTTTATTAGAACTAATGATAATCAAATGCTAGGCATATTACCTACAAAATATTATTTCCTAAACTTTCGGGCTATTAAATTAGAATAAATGTAACTAATCATTGGAAAATTGCAAATTTTAAATGCCATTTTAGAAAAATCATTTAAATATTTTTATAGCCAACGATAAACGAACAAAAATAAAAATATTCAAAAATTCACTTATCTGATTAAATCTTAGAATTCATCATTTTTCAAATAATTTCTATTCATAGAATACTCAAATGATTCACTTAAATAATTTGCTATTACTAATAATATTTCCAATTTTAAATAAAAATCATTCAAAAATCCAATATTTATTTCCAAAAATATTTCATTTCTTTCAAAACCTTCTATTTTAATTTATTCATCCCATTTTGATCAATTACAAATGTGATTTCATCACAGCAATAATCAATCAATGCTATGCAATTTAATTTCACCTAATTCAATCCATATCAACAAACAACTCATCATTAAACAATCAACAAATTCATATGAAAGTAGGATCTAGACCATAGAGGTGGGTTATCAAAATATATAACTCACCCAAACAATCCCAATAAACCCAATCAACTATTCAATACCATAACACCATCAAACAATTTCAATTAAGCACAAAATGCAACGTAATAGACAATAGTTGTGAGTAAAAGAATTTACTCACCGTGACGAACACACAATCGAGTTGCGCAATAACTTCAGCCTTTATTAGGCCATCAACGAGACTTCTTCCCAAACGCGACTGACTCCCCTTCCAGCCTCGCCTGAAGCCACCAACCCATGTTGTACCCTTCCAAAGTCATCTTTTATCCTTGAACAAGCAGTAATGCACCTTCGACCACCCATCGTGGTGCCTCCCACCGAGAATCGCGGCTTCCTTCATGTCACTCCGCTCCATCGCCATTGCCATGGGTGAGCATTCTCCACCACTATTGCTATTGTGCAACCCTAATGTCATCCCGATTCGTGAACATCCCGCTCCAAGTCGCGGCCACCATCCTAGTCGCAACTGCACATTGTGTTCTTTGCTGAGCCTGCCACCATTACCACAATTTCCACGTGCGATTATTTCTTTCGTTTTTCTAAATTGTGATTTTTTTTTATTAGGTGAAACAGGGCACGGTTATGAAAAGAAAGGGTTTGGGTCTTTGTTTTGAATGGGAAAGAGGTTTTGGGTTTGAATGGTGAGGCTAGGGAAAGTTCTAGAAACAAGGAGAAAAAGAATGGGCTTGATTTGGTTTGGGCCCTTAAATTCTAATTTATTTAGTTTAATTATTTTCCTTCACATTCAAATTTAAATCTTTAATCATTGCATTTATTTACAAATATATTTCAATCTAGTTTAAACTGATTTACACTACATTCTGAAAACTATATTTCGATAACTACACAATCTCTTCCAATTCAATATTTGTTTATTTTATTTTTCAACTATTTCAATCGTATAAAAATTGTTTACATTTTAAAATATTTTATATTTAGTAAAACATTTTATTCGATTTTAATTAATTATTATAAAAGAATTTATTAATTTAATTTAATTTTAGTATATTGTTTGAAAAGAATTTATAAATTTAATTCGATTTATTTAAACAAAATCTTTTATTAAATAGACTTCAAATAAATTAGAAATGATTTTCAAAATAATAATTATCAAAAATCGAATTTGAACATTTTTAGTTTAGTTAAATTTATTTAATTTATGGCGTAGAAAGTATGGTTGTTACAAACACATAACCTACCCTCTCTTCGTAACCACCCGTTTGAGTCAATGGTATAACGCCTCAAGTGACTCGACTGCTCTCCTCTACCAAGCTTCACAAAAATCTCTACTAGCTCCTTATCTTTCTTTTGACTTGCCCCAATTATATCCATAAGTGTAGGCTGTATATCCAAAGCTGCTAACATTCCCACAGTAATGTCTGATTATGGTCAGAAATTGAATGTCGAAATAAACAGTAAGTGCTTCCACTCTAAATATAAAGAACTCAACACTGCATGCTGCCTACTTAAGCATCGACCACCGCATTGCCTTTGCCTGGAGCATAAGAGATATCGAAGTCATATGTTACTAAAATCTCTATCTACCTCTACGACCTTAAATTCCGATCCTTTTAAGAAAAAAAAAATATTTCAGAGACTAATGATCTGCATACAGCTCAAATCTCTATCCTAATGGACAATGCCTCCATGACTTGGGTGCAAAGACAATGGCTGCCAACTCAAGATCATGGGTAGGATAGTTTCTCTCGTGGACTTCCAGCTATTGACTAGCATAGCTCATTACTCTCCCATCCTACATCAACACCGCACCCAAACCCATACCACAAGCGTTGGTATATACTGTGAATGCCTTTGTGCCATCGGGTAACCCTAGAATAGGTGTACTAGTCAATGCCTTCTTCACCTTAGTAAAAGCATCCTCGCACTTTGCATCCCACAAGAAAATCAAATTCTTCTTGGTAAGGCAGGTTAAAGGGGAAAGATTTTATCAAAGTCCTTAATGAACGGCCTATAATAACCTGCTAAACCAAGAAAACTCCTCACTTCTGTAGCATTCTTCGCTACATGCCAATCATGTACTATAACTACTTTACTAGGATCAAATGCCAGCCTACTTTCTAAGGCAAGGTGTCCCAAAAAGCGTACTTCCTTGTGCCAAAAGTGACACTTAGAAAACTTTGCCTTCAACTTATGCTCACAGAGTGTATTGAACACTTCTTCCAAATGTATCCTGCGCCCCTCCTTGCTTTTTGAATAGACTATACTGTCATCCATAAATACCACCATGAACTTATTAAGCAATCCTCTAAAAACTCGGCAAATTAGATCAACAAAGTAGGTGGGTGGATTGGTCAATCCGAAGCACATAACTAACCACTCATAAATTCCGTCGGGAATATGAAAAGTAGTCTTCTGAATACTATCCTCAGCTACACGCAACTAATGGAATCCGATAGCCAAATAAAGTTATGAGAACACTGTCGCTCCAACTAACTGATCAAAAAGATCATCTATATAGGGCAACTGATAATGATTCTTCTTTGTCAGCTTATTTAACTTTCTATAATCGATGCAAAGCCTTAGAGAACCATCCTCCATAGAGGCTAAGACGACTGATGCTCCCCACTTTGAAATACTCCTAATGAAGCCCTTCTCTAACATCTCATTCACCTGCTTATTCAGTTCGTGTCTCTCCATCGAAGCTATATGCCTCAAGGGTAAGACAACAGGTCTGGCGTTCTTTATAAGATAAATTCGAAACTCGATCTCCCTCTGGGATAGGAGATCGGTAACCCCGGAAAAAACATCTAAGTAACCTCTAACTATAGGCACTGAATCTAACTCGTCATGTGATAGGTCTAATAAATATAGGTAACTAGCCATAACTAAACCTCTGAGATCACAATAAAACTCTAGACTGCGCCCACTACAAGTACCCAACATAACAACCTTCATATTACAATCTAGAATAGCCCCCATACATGGTCATCCAATCCATGCCCAAAATCAACCCAAACCTAGAAAATCCTAAGACAGAAGCATTGCAATCGAACTCGACCCCAAAAATGAACAATTTCAAACCCCTACATATCATAGACAAATAAGCCAATTCCTCAACAGGGTTTGATACAACCATAGGGTCTGTAACTATGCCAGTGTCTAAGTGTAACTCGTCTACAAGTCTATTGGAAAGAAATGAGTGTGATGCCCTGGTATCAAATAAGATACGAATGGATAAACCAGAAAGAGTTAATACACATTCAATCACGACTTTCTTCCCTTTGTCCGCTACTAGAGGTGCACTGGAGCTGCGAACTGCATCCAGCTCCTAAGCTGGAACCACTTGGGTAGAGGTATTTTGAGGTGCTGGACACTCCGGCCTTATATGCCCGAATTGAATTCATTATAGCACATAATCTTCGAACTGTCCACCTTACGCTCCTTCGTAAAATTCCCCTTCTTACTGCACTTCCTGCACTGCATGTCCTGCTTCTTAATCTTTCCCTTAGGTCTCATTCCTCCTTATGATGATTCTGTTGTGGTGTCTTCCCTCCAGACTTCTTGGGTTCTTCCTTCACTTCCTGCTTGTAGATGGTATTCAACAAGGCCATCTTCACTAGACCCTTATAAGTTTCTCCCATGGGACTATGAATCAGAGCCAAAACTTAAAAAGGTTGATTCAGCCCATTCACGAACTTCAGAACCTTCTTATGAGGGGTATTAATCAGCTCCATCCTAAACCTAGCCAACATATCGAACTGATTCACATGCTCTTTCACCGACATCTCTCCCTGCCTAAGTTGAATAAACTTCTCCAACTGTACACCCTCCTCTGCACTAAAAAGAAACTTCATTTAAAAACATCTCCTAAACTCCCCCCAAGTGATCTCTCCCCCATCAGTCTTCACCTCAACTATATCTCACCAATTCATGGCCTCCCCTTGTAAATGCCAAGTGACAAGTTGTCTCCTTATTTCATCAGCGATACCCATCAACCCCATAATCCTCTCAGAATTGTGAATTCATATCCTTATATCTATATATGACTCGGTCCCTACATACATATTCCCTCCTAGGCTCACAAAGTCCTTAAATAATTTAACAAAATCAGCGGTAGGTGGGTGGGTAGCAAATGCACCTGGCGCTTGCTCCATGGGTCCTCTATTAGGGTAAGCTTGCCGGTCTCTTGCTTGAAGATATTGGCAAAACCAAATTGGAACATTCACACCCGAAATCTCAGCTGCGTCGTTTGAGCCTAAACCAGTGGGGTCACTCATCTTCTATCTATAATTTATGAATTTATTAGCAACGTTTTTGCAAATAGTACTGGTAATAATAAGGAAAAGAGGTATTCAAGTTATATTCACATAAAATATTTGGAATTTTTTTTGAAAAACTTATACACACACACACACACTTTGGAAACTCATTTTGAAAACTTTTTGGAAAACCTTCTGAAAAACTTTTTTTTCGAATTTTTTTCAAGTATGTTATCTCAGTATGCCTTTAATCCCTAAGGAAGTTTAAAACATAGGCTCGGATACCAATTGTGACAGCTCATTTCACCCTTTGACACACCGATCCAAAGCCTAGGGTGATTTTCGGACTCAAACCGGTGCCGAGAAATACGAGTTGTCAGGGTTTTAAAACATTACAGAGACTAATGATATACATATATGATCTAAGACATTCTACACTTTCAGATCTCATAGCGGAATGCTACAAAATATAAATATAGTAAGTAACCATCTTAGAAACTATCTCAAAACACACTCTCAGAAAACAATATGTAGTCAAATCCAGAATAAAAATAATATGATATGTAGTCTGGTAAATACTAAGTATTGAATAAGATAGATAGTTACATGGAGAGTGATATAAAATAATAAGCAACTCCAATGAAGAGCTCGCCTCTCTAGGTAGTAATCACGAACCTACCACCTAGCGCCATGTCCTTCTATGGTGGGGAAAAAGAAAGGAAAAGGGATGGTTCAAACAAAAGTTTGGTGAATGAGTATATTATTAATATGCAGTGAATGAGTAACAACAACACAGCACCACATCGCATCATCCGTGAGTACCAAGGAACTCCCTTTGTGCCGGATCACATACTTTATTAAGTATCCATCAGTGATACACGTCCACCGTAGAACCTCTTGTGAGTGGAATTTCAGTAGAATCACCCCCAGTCAAATATCAAACCCTCTGTTGGATAAATAGCATTTACCCTACCCTACAACGTCCTAATGTCGCCTCATAGGGAACTAGCTTCCCTACTCTTAACATCCATATATATATATATATAATATACACATATATATAATATACACACACATATATATAATAGTACCTATTTTATTTAAGCCTTGGCATTAGGCCAAGGTTCAAATTGCGCTTCTGGAATGCTACTGGTCGACCGCCTGCTCCTGGAGCGGTCAACCGCTTATTGTCGCCGCACCAGTTAATGCAGTCAACCGGTCGTCGCTAATTAGGGTTTTACATTGGTTGTGTATTTATAAGGATTCAAAGTAATATGGACCATTGATCAAGTCTTGGAAAATATTTGCTTGAATCCCATTCACTCAAAACATACTTTGGTGTTAAGAAAACTATACGTCAAACCTGGGCCGTTGGCCGCTCAAAATTTTCGACCTGAACCACCAAACGGTCGACCGCTATACTTGGGGGCGTTCGACCGGCCCCCATATCGGTGTCGACTAGTGGAGCTAGTTAATTTTATTATATTTTCCTTATTATATTATTTCTGATTTCTAAATTTAAATGCTTATAACTTCTTCACATTAGCTCTAATTTCACAGTGTTATACACGAAAATCATCTAAAAAATCGCTACGAACGCCATGGTTTTAGTTTCGTAGCTAGACTCAGACGTTTGCAAAAATTCTGTTTTTCCCTTGTTATGTTTAAATTTAATTAATTTATTAAATTTTCAATTAAATTTTCGGGGTGTTGCAGTCAATCTTTATCCAAGATATTCATCTAAGATTAAGATAAATTTTTTGTTCTTCTTTAAGGGAATGTCAATGAAAGACATCCCATATTTCGATAATATGTCGAATTCAGAAACATGCTCTAAAATAGACATCTCTCCTTATTTCAGGTCAGCAAACATGCAACACGACTTTTGAGCAGTTGGATAAACTTCTCCTCAAACCAAGTCTTGAATTGTTGCCAAGCAAATTGGTCCTAAGGGATAGCATTCCTTAGGAAGTTTACTAGCCCATGGCTCTTGCTTGAAGTTACCTAGAGGTCAGCTTCCTCTTTAATCGCATTTTTTAACTCAAGATCATTGAAGATGCATTCGCAGTTGCCAAGCGAATCCTGCACTTTAACAATTGATTCCATTTTGAGAAATGGATTTCCCTTTAAGACTAAAGTAGTCTTAATTTAGGTTGGCAAAGTCAGCCGTTAGTGATTAAACTAGTGCACCATCTCCAACAAGAGCTATAGAACCTCCTTGGGCATCCTGTAAAAGATTCCTCATCAAGGTATTTAACATGGTCTGCAAGTCGAAGTTAGATGCCACCCCTGAGCCCGCTCCTTCTTCAACTCTGGATATAGAGTTCCTTGCCACGTACTTAGTCTGTCTGCTCATTATTTTAATTTATAATAATAATGATCAGTCTCTCATAAAGGAAAGCTACATAAGTTGTACTCATGTGTATAATTCATCTTACTACTCTGTATAAATATAAATATAAATACAAATACACACATACTACTAAATAATTTTGAAAACCAAAATATATAACATGTACGCTCTCTCATATCACTCAATCCATTCTAAGGTGATAGCTCCTTACTTATCTTTGTGGATCTAGTATCAACTTATGTTAATCGTTTAACCTAAGCTCTAATACCAAATATAATGACCAGCCTACATCTTGGATACCTAAATACCATAAACAGTGCGCCATTACGGAATCTAACCGAAATAGAGTTGCTGTTATGGTAAAATGATAATATTCAAAAAGCAGAGCCTATTGTATATCTCATAGCACATATGATAAAATATAATAAACACATAGATATATAACAAGCAAGAGAGAAATATATCTAAATGAACCAAACATAATCAGAGTCTGGTTGGTCCATCACGGTTATACAAAGCAAATAACAATAGAGTTTGTACATTAGATAAATAAACTCCAAATAAATGACTCTAATATAAATAAATAAAAGTGCTGAAATAACTCCATAGCACTAGCCACTTGCTCGTCCTCCATAGCAGAACGAAAATGGCAATAATAGCTCCAAAAGTATAGATATAAGAAAACGCTAGCCATTTGCTCGTCCTCCACATATCTCAATGTTCTATCTCATACCTGCTATCTCTAACTTACCCATTTATGAGTACCCAATAGGATAAGAGACAAATAAAATAATCATGGGTCAAACATAAGTCAGGCATGAGCAATTCTATAATCTCAAACTATAAAAAAGCTGATATGCTAAAGAGGAACACATGGTATGAAGAATCATACCTAAGATGTCCATGCATCCAACAAGTAAGCACATAACACGATATATATGATACTATCATTATAGGTGTACTACACTAAGTACAATATAGAGTGTCCGGTGCATGACTCACTAGTTCTACATCACATGAAATCCATCCTGATCACATGGTAGTCAAATAAAACATAGCGGTCATAGCACATATAACGCTCATAGACCATACATCGCAAAACCGACTAAGATGCCATGTCCTAAAAGAACCCATGCCACCTTGGAAAGCAAAGACATGCACTAACCACTATGCTAAAAGATCTTTGTGTCAAACTTTCAGAAAAGGATGTGTGACGAAAGCCCTAGACTACCGGCATCCAAATGTGACCTATATAGTGCGCTGCGGCGGTGCCGACCGATGCAGGTCAATTTTCAAGGAGTATGTAAGTTAAATAAAACAATTCAGAACCTGTTTTATATCCCATAGTGCATCAAATAATATATAATAATCACATCTCAAATATAAAACAGGCGAAACAGTAAATCACTTAATGAATCACTCAGTCAGAGTGCACAGATCCATACAACATAGTAAGAAGTGTTATACATCAAATAATAACTCATAAACAACCATCTCTAAGTAATAAAGCCACTAGCAAGCTCCATAGTGTTGTGCAGCGGAATAACAAATAAGTAAATGTAGTAATACGAGATTATAACCTCATTCTCGCCACCTGTCTAGCTCCACGTGCTCACCAGACCTAATATCCCTAATGTACTCATTTAAGAGTACCCAGAATAATAGGAAGCAAACCATAAAACCCTAGGTCAGTCAACAGTCTGGTGTGAGCGGTAGTAAATCTCTAATTACTAATATACCACTAAAATAGGACAAATGGTATGAAGGATCATACTTGAGATGTCCCTGCATCCACAAAGTTAGCACATATACAAAATATATGCTACTCCACATCATTGTCATCATAGGTATACTACACATCAAAGTTCTTAAGGGTTCCAAATATATACATCAATAATATCGGCATCAGGTGACATCCCTAGGGTAATAAACAATCAAACAAACATAGCATCTATCATCCATCCTCGCATTCACTCACTCAGTGCGTTGGATATCAAATCACTCGCCGACCCATCATGGTCAAAGACTAGGCTATTAGTCACAATAGCCAACATCCTGGTTCTAGGAAACTCAAATCCATGCCACTTAATCGGCGGAAAATGGACAAACCATCACGTTAGTCCGGGGTAAACAAACATAAAACCTATAATAAGGAGCCATCGCGATCTAGAAACTATCACGTTCCCAGTATAGCCTATCTCATGAGTAGCCTACGTACCCTCGAGTGTCCATGATCCCTTTGCACACATCATATATAGTAGAGCATCCCCTAGAACTAATCTCATAACTCCCGTTACAAAGTCATCGTAGTTGGGACGATCCTCTACAATCATCATTAATCATGGAATACCTTCATATGTCTCGTAGTTATCCTTTAACAGTTACCTCTATTCGACCCATAGTTCTCAACTCTGCATCTCAAAGTACAGATATCTATCATCAAAGGCGTCTCTTTCCATTATAAAATCATCGTCATCACGTCGTCATTGGAAATCGCCACCGAACCCAGGGTTTGAAACTAATCCCTATACTTAGTCATATTTGGCTAATTATCTGGCTTGTCTATAGTTTAGGCTATCACATACCCAAAGCTCGAGCCAAACACCATCACATCCCAAGCAAGCGTAGGGAAAACTCGAGGCTGCCTTACTAACTTCCACCACCAACCCATACAACCCAGAACAATCACCACCGACCCCACACTTTTACCAAACTAGACAATTCTCCATGTGATATCCCCATCGAACGAACCATGACCTCCACCGCTCGGTGCCTCGGGGATCTGTACCGATCCGTAGCCACCTAACCCTGCCTTACCCAAAATTCAACTGTATTTACTCCACTAGCCTATGTCCCATGCACCCATGGCTTGAAGCAACCTCGAAGTGATTCTTCTCCTGGCCCAAAGCACAACTCACCTCAAAACCATCCTATGGAGCTTCCTCACTTCAACGCAATCCATGCTCCTACACCGGCGACCCGAAGCATAACTCGAAACAGCCCACCCATTGGCTAGAAGCACACCTGAAACGACCCAATACCAATCCATACTCCTAATGTCGCCACTGATCCATCAATATCTCCTGCATACAAACTCCGAACAATTTGAAACTTGGAATGTAGCTTCAGGAGGCCATCCTTGTCACCCCATATCGGATGCATGAAGTTTAGGACAAAAATCAAGGATCGGTACCAATCCCCATATATCGTTCCCTGGCTTACTCCTAAAACTAAGTCATCATTCTTTTGGCGTTTTCAACCAAACAAGCAAACATACATTCAGAAATCATCACATACAACATATACTAACAAGCACACAACCAAACACATCAACGTGAATCATAAATCTAATGGTAGTATCTATAAGAACACATAAGATCCATAATAATTTGAATTTACAAAACTTATCCAAATTACTTGAAATTTACATATGTTGTCTAAAAAGGTTTAAAACGTGTTTTAGATTTTGAAAATCATTTAAAAACATCATTAAACATCTAATAGAGGCTAATTAGTTAGTAGAGGCTTTAAACCACTGACCAAACTCCTAAGCAATCTAATCCAAGCCCAAAGATGCACGAATCCAAGAGTGAACTGCAGCTCCAAGATGATCTCCAGTAGCAAATCTCCAATCAAAGGTGCAAGTCTCGTTAATCTCCTTTTAGTTACGTGTTTTGGCTAATTAAAGTACGGATTATGGTAACTTTTTCGGTAAGAGGTTGTTAATGGAGTGTTTGTCTCTATTTTTGGAAAGTATGAAATGATGGAAGAGAGTCCCATTAGTCCTAACCCCATGCTAATCCTGAAATGGGCTTTGGGCCTACCCATTAACCTACTAATTACCCATTAACCTGTCTAAAAACGTGTGAAACTTCAAACAGTCGTATGATATGTCCAATTTCCTATTATAACCTCTCTATGTAAAGAGAAAACATCATCCTGGTCTAATGTAAGTGGTATTAGACCCTAATTTGGCTCCTATCAAAAGCTATAGGCCATACAAGATTTTCAGGATTAAAATGGTCACATAGAAATTTGAAAAAAGAATCATAGATGTGGAATATGTACCTAAGAGTCATTTTCCATAATTTTAAAATAATACAACCTCTGATATGTAGAATACGGGTCGTTACATGATGTTTCAAGCTACCCCCTTGAAGAACCCAACGTCCCCATTGGCTCAGCATCACACGCCATCTAAGCATTGTGTTTGTAATTTGCATTACTATCACACCGATTGACATTTGCAACATTACAACACATAATTATGGGTGGGTATAGACTCTAATAACAAATGCGATGGCCATGGGATTCGAACCCTTTCCCCTTCAAAAAGCAACAATATACACTAACCACTATGCTATAAGATCTTTATGTTAACTTTCCATAAGAGATGTTACAAATACCATTGGATAATAGTTTATATGACCCACATAAAGGGTCAAGGACTACTCAATACCGTGTATACTCAATGTTTGAACTTGGCCACAAACTGTCTTGCTAGGAATTGGACACACCAAGATATCTAATCATATTGGTACACACAAACTACCTGTAATGACCCGCAAAATTGACACTGTTAATATTAAATTAATTAAAAATGGATTTTTAACAAAAGGATGAATTGGGAGTCATATATATTATCGTTGCATAGGTCTTTTCGAGCCGATTAGTTTTGCATGTAATTTTGATGGATTTGGAGTTATGGTTTACAAAATAGTAGCATTACAGTGTTTAAATAGGGTATATAACTTATTTTGAGCCAAAAGTTGTTGCGTACCTATTTAAAAACTATAATGGCTATATTTCATAAATAGTAAGTCTGAATCCATCAAAATTATATACCAAACTGATCAACTTGAAAAGACCTATGCAACGGTTATAAATACAACACCTAATTCGCTCTTTTATTAAAAATCCATTTTAAATTAATGTAATATTAACCATATCAAATTTGAGGGTCAATACACTACCCAAGGTACACAGACTATCCTTTGTGATCATCCTCACATGTTCCCATTTATGAGCACAACTTCATCCATGTAGTTATCCAATGATACTTTGGAACTCAGATAGATAATAGAACACGTCGTACCTTCCACTCCACCTACTTACATCGCCACACATGCCTCCTTTGACCACCACTAAGTCCAATGAACACTCCCTAATTAAGGCGTTTAATCAAATCAACTCACACTACTGAGCTATCAAAGCTCATAAAACCACACATAGTTCTTAGGATTTCCCAATGTCAACTAGAAGTAAGACATTGGTTCCCTCATCAATGGCCCAAAGAAAACTCATGAAATTAGCTCGTTTTCACCATATCTTAACATCAGCTCATCAAGATGACTTGCGATCAATCTCATAGGACCCCCACAGTGCCACGACCACTCAACATTATTCCAGCACCAATTGACCAAAGGTAATCGATCGACATTGATCGATGGCCTTGGGTACTTAGCAAAAAAATTAGATTCCTTTAACTTTTCCCTAAGCAATGCCACTCCTTCCCTGAAGCAACCAACCATTTGTCTCAAAGTGAACACTTGTTTGCACTGCATCCACACCGTGCCAACCGAAGAAAACATGTATCGATTATCTTTTGGCCACAACTCCTCAACCATGCACAAAAAACCTTAGCAGTCGATCATTCCATCTCATTGCACTATTGTGAACCTCATTTATAGATCATGCCTTGACAAAAGTGTGGCTTCAACTGATCGGTGGTGGGATCGATCGATGGTGATCGATCCACCAAGCCCACTTCAAGTTATTGACTAAGGCACCCAAAGCCTTGCTTGTACAGGCCCAAGTTAACTCTAAAAAAATTCCAATGCTAGCACTCTTTGCACTTTGGCCCACTACGATCGATGGGTACCGACCCATGGAGGTTGGTTGGATATGATCAATCAACTTGCATAGAAATTTTCTTGAGTCATTTTTGGCTCCTTTTTGCATCTATCATATTCTGCTCTGATAACAATGCAAACTCCAAACTCTCTCAATATACATTAAATCTTAGTAGAACCGATCCATATCTAACATTTCTATCGACACACCACCTCTTTTCTATGCAAAAAACACATAAAACTAATCAAACATACATCATATCAACAAGATCTAATCTAACATCCATATGACGCAACAATGCATGGAAATTCATAACAGATTAATATAAAATGATTTAAAAGCATTTAAATTTGTTCCTAAAACATTTATAAACCAACTCGTTTTTAACTTTGAAAGCATTTCAAAAACACATTTTTATCAGCTAAAACACTTTAAAATAGTAAGAGATGATAGGTCACTCACCAAGATACCAACTTACAGCAAAAAAGATGTAAATCTAACATAGACAACCAAGCATAAACCCCAAGGTGCCTAATTTTGAAATCCCAAGAGTCTCCTCGCTAATCTATATGCCAATCACCCTTTAATTGCTTATTTTTGGGTATAATTACTAAGGGATTTGATGGTTTTTAGCTTAGAAGTTAATTAATATATGCCGGGGAAAGTTTCTAGGAGTTAGAAAATGATTGCGGGTTGTCCAATTAGTTGTGGTTTAGCACAACTCCCTAAGTAATTAGGTAGGCTTAATTGAAATTAAGTTAATTACCCGCTGTGTAAAACTTTTCAAGCTTCAAATGGTCATATCCCTAAACCGTAAAGCCAAAAGATCTATTATGAACACTCTACGGAATGTGAAACCATCAAATCTATGATTTCGAAGTGGTTTTAGACCATAATTCGGCTTTTATCAAAAGTTATAAGCCTTATAAAATTTTCAGGGTTAAAATCGTCCATCATTTATTCTAAATAATAATCCAACCCAATTTATATTCAACCCAATTCGGCTTATACATGTATAGACCATAATTCGGCTTTTATAAAAAGTCATAAGTTAATCCAACCCAATTTGATTATGAAAAGAATATTTTTACGATCAACTGATAAGTAAAAATATGAGTCATTATAGGATTATTGACCTAGTATGCTAAGGTTTAAGGAAAAGAAGGAGATATTTTAGATCTCCTTAGCTATAAATAGGTAGTCATTAGTGATGCTAAGGTGCTAGATTTGCAAACCATATAGGAGAACGTGGATGAGGAATAATAAACAAACATCATGTTCAATTATCGGCTTTGTTACAACATTGAAAGATATTACTTTTTATATCGATATTCAAATTATATATATGTATGTATGTATTTTTGTTAAATCACTTGTCCCTTTGAATATATTTTCGGACATGATTATATATAAAAAAGGACTAATTAATTTTAAAATTATTTATTTTAATATTAAATAAATTGTTTTGAATCCATATACATAAGATTTATTCGTAAAGTTTTCTTTTCGACAAAAAAATTTGATCCAATACACACACATACATAACTAATATTCATTTATTCACTAAAATGTATTTGTCAAATATTTGAAATTTTTTTATTATTTACTATTTTGATTCCGTAAAATATATATCAAATTATATTTATATACACACATATGCATACATTATAAATTTCCCATATGGAAATATATTTATATACAAAAAAAGTTATCAAACACTTTTAGATTTTGGAAAGTTAATAAAATACATTTTATTTTGTTTATTTTAAAGTAAAAAAAAACTTGATATTTAAAATGTTTGAAATTTTTAATTACAGTTAAATAGGATCATATTTAAAGAACATTATACTTGTTACATGCGACTTGATAAAAAAATCAACAGATATTTATTTTGAAAATTCAATTACTTTAAATATTGAATTTTAAACTTTTTATATTCTTATTTTAAACCCGAAAAATTAATTATGATATAATTAATGTAGAATAATTTTATTTATGAAAAAATTAATTTTTTAATAATAATAATTTATATTCTAAATAATAATATTATGTATGTATTATACATGTATATATTTACGCTAGTAATAATTAAAATATGATGGCTAAAAAAATTATTTTTATCTTAGTGTAAATATAAATTAAAATTTTGATATATGCCATTACCTCATTTGACATTATTTTTACCATTTTTCATCATATTGACATTTATTGATCATTGGACACAATGGTCACTATTCTCATTATACCCCTAGGTTTGTTTATATTTTAATATTGTTACAGTGTTCGTACTTTAAATGTGAACATCTCAAAACATTATAATATGAAATAAAAATAAAAATATATTAATAAATTAATTTTAAATTAAATTAATAATAAAATATTATTTTTGGACATTAACAAATAAAGAAATATTTTAAATAAAATAAACAAATCAAAATATTATTCATACTCTTCTATTAATAAATACTAAACTTTATAAGGTATAAATAAATTTTATTCACATAATTACAAAATATGATCTTGTGTAATTTGATAAATGGATTTTTTTTTGAAATTCGCCCTTTTTACCATGCTTCCAATGCATCTGATCCAACATTCTCATGGAGGGCATGCCTCAAGGAACTCCTATAACCTTCCACTTCATTCCAGCTTTTCTCTATATCATGCGGACCTCTAGAATTGTATTAATAATAAAGTAACCTCCAGGCGGGCTTGGACCATCTCTACTTATCCCTTTCTCATTGACCTGTAGCGGCTACCTGAGAGGTCGATTATTCCTTTCCGCCATCCTATGTGTGTTTTTACATATTTCTACAGCTACTTACTCCTAATCAACTACTCAATCATTTCTTTCAAATGTCTGCACTTGTTCGTACTGTGCCCATGAATCTCATGGAAGCAACAATATTTTTAGACCTTTTTCCTTCCTTTGTGGCCTCCTTCAGAGCATTTCCCATACCATATTGTGTTTTGGGTTGCAAGATAAATATTTTCATGGATACATTCAACTTCATATATTTACTGTCCATGCAAACCATAAACAATTTCTGGTGTCCTCTTTATCCCCAACATTGTTATTATTCCTTTATTGTTATTGCTGTTACTTTCGTTGTTACCATCCTTCTTTACATCCTCGATGCTCTTCATTAAATAGTTTGGTTTGCCATACCCACAACATTTACTTTTTTTCATATCTGCCTAGCATAGAAATTGATTGGCCTTTTTGTAAACATCTTTCAATGTAGCTACCTTCTTCATAGTCACCCACTGTCCAAAATCAGAGTCTTTGTCTACTCCTCCAACCAAAGCCACGAGCAAAAAAGGTTGTCCTCATAGTTCCTCACCTTATTCACTACAGCATTGAATCTCTTCAAGTAACTCTTTAATGATTCCTCTTTCCTTTGTTGTGCATTCGGTTGCAAAATCACATCCTTGGGTTGTACAGAATTAACTCTAAATTTGCTCAAAAAATTATTTGCCAATTGATCATATGAATTTAAGGATCCCGATTTAAGCTTGTAGAACAACATCATCACTCAACCCTTTAGAAATAAAGAAAAACACCTACACTTCACAAACTTGACGGCCCTTGCATCATCCATGTTCCAATAGTACCTAAGAAAATATTGCATAGGGCCCGTTAGTCCATTTTACATTATCATGGATGACATCAAAAAATTTCTTAGCTATTCCCCGCCCTAATTTCCATGGTAAAAGAGATTTGAATAGAAGTAGTATCCCGATCATTGTCTTGATTTTCTTTCTTAAACCAATCCAATGATAAATTCATTTATCACATCATTTGTTTCTTCAGTGCACCATCAACGACAATCATCAAACGCATTACCATTTGCTTAGCTCTACGAATAACCATGCTGGTCATAACTTGAGTGGTCACGACTAGCAGACCAATGCATAAGTCTCCCTATCTCTGGGGAGTCCATTTGTATTGGCCCTTCATTTTTATCGTGATGTCTTTCTCGACTACATCCTCTTGAATGCTCTCTTCTTTGATCATCTCTATTGGCATTTCTTTGACTAGCAAGG
Organism: Allium fistulosum; assembly: GCA_030737815.1. Lineage (NCBI taxonomy): Eukaryota > Viridiplantae > Streptophyta > Magnoliopsida > Asparagales > Amaryllidaceae > Allium > Allium fistulosum. The sequence continues at coordinate 428,259,956 of CM060902.1, forward strand.
CTCACTGTACATTCCTCTCCGCTACTAGCATAACATAAAAGTCATCGCTACTTCTTAATGGATTGGTTCCGATCCATGGTCAATCACTACAGATCGATCAGCCTGAGTAGTTTCTATAACACCCCGTAAAATTAACGGTAATTATTAAATAATTATTAAGGATCAAAAATGGAATTTGAGTGAACATCGGAATTTTGTCACTAAATTTGCACTATTGTATTCATGACGATATTCTAAGCAACTTTCATATTTGGAATTTTTTTGATCAGAGTTCAAACGAAGAAGTTATAATCGTTTGAAGTTTTCAAAATGAAAATAATTACAAAAGGAATTAATTATACAATTGCATGGACCCTACCTGTCGACGCCATTGGCACTACTGGTCGACCCATAGCTGTAGATCGCTACCTATAACTGGTCAACCGGTCGTGAGCATGGTTGCTAAGCTTGAACTATGGCCACACGACCCAGACTTTATTAAAATCTAACAAATACGATTGATTCGAGTGGCTATAAATACAGGTCCAACCCCTCGCTTTTCTTCTCATATTTTATGATCAAAACAACGAAGCTCTACCATTTTTTCTTCTCTACTATTTTTATTAATTACAAAATATTTTGTTATATGTATATAATTGGAGAAGGACAGAATATAAAAGAGAAGAAGAGATGGAGCTAATAGATACTACGAAAAAAGGTAAATTTCATAATTATAAATCTATATTCCCCTTAACCCCAAATCTCTTCTCAAATCTGTAATTCTAATAGTATGTATACATCTTGTTATACATATTCTTTTGGATTGGAAAGAAAAGGAATCAACTTAAAGGGATGAATTCGGATTCGGAGATTTGGAAAGTTAGGAAGGTGAGTGGGAAATTATATGATCTATATATAACATTGAAATTTATATCGTTGAGTTTTATTTAATTATTATGCTTATGCAAGATCTATAGAGTTGTAGGCTTAGGAAGAACGTATTCAATATCGCCTACATATTATGCAAGTTAGGTAATTGGAATAGAATGGTATATACGCCTAAATCTGGAAATTAGAAATCGGTCCTTTAAATTTGTTAGAGTAGAAGTTAATTCTAGATTTAGGATAATAGGGTTGTAAATTTTTAATATAGATTTGGATTTTCCTAATTTGATTTGGAATTTGAATTTCTATGTTCTAATTTATTGGGAGCATTTTGGGTACAATTTAGTTGTATCTATTTCCACGAATTTATCCAATTCCACAACTATGTATAAAAAATGCATCATTTGAAATAATAAGGAATATGAAAGAGAGTACAAATATTCTCCTTCGTAGTTTGCATTCTCTATTTCAATTAAAAAAAAAGATAATTCTTTGTAATTTCAAACAAAGCAAAAGTCTCATTTTTGGGTAATTTATGGAAGGTTATAATGGTAATCCATTTTAGCAAGGATAGCTCTAATATATTAAAATGTGGAAATAAATGTTCCTTATATAATTTACATATAAGTATGTTTTGGAATTCCTAAGCATAGAAATTAATGAGTTCGAAATAGGAATACACACACACGTACAACCGAGCCTACCGATTAAATATATATATATATATATATATATATATATATATATATATAGCATAATATACTTCAATATTCGTATTAATTATAATTAGGACGACTAGTTATTAATATCGTAGTAAACCATAGGACTAGGAGGTTTAAATGGAAAAGAGGCAGTAACTCTAAAATTAGCAGGTAAAAAATGTGCAGTTAATAGGAAGTTACATGAATCAAAGGGGGATACAAATGCATTTAATAGGACTCATTACAGTTAATATGGCATTTATGAGGAAGTGGAATAGGCATAATAGGTAGAATTAGAACAAATAAGAAAATGTCCTTAGTGACTGTCCAATTTGAATAATAATGACCCTTTATTACAAATAATTGACATTCATGAGATGTAAGAGGGAAATAGAGCATATAAATTTAATAAGCGTATAAGAGAGGAATTAAATGCTAGGAGGTAGTATAATTTTTATAGTAGGAAATTATATAGCCTTAATAATACATTCAGGATGAGCATGAATTAGTTGTTCTAGCCTAATATTTAGACCTAGAATGATTGGTATGATTTAGTAAGGGTTGGGATGCGAAGTCAGTAGAGTTACACAACAGAAGTCTACTCTTCACTTAGAGGCTACCAATAGTTGTGTATAATTGCTACTATTGTGAGATATCTCCAACCATAGGACCCATGAGGTAAGGGTATATGCGTATGGGTTGAGGAAAATATACTAAGGGTACCCCTTGGATTTTAAGTATTAAATGTCTCGGTACCATTGGGGATGTTAGGGGTTTACTTTGGTGGAAGGTATAAATAATCCTTATGTCCGCCTCCTCCTTATTTAAGTAGTCTTAAATAACCTACAATGGTACCTAATAAGGAAATCGGGTATGCTTCAATTCTAACAAGAGGTATTAAGTAACTAGAATGGACATTTTCCTTGACTTACATTAGGTTTGTCTAAATGGGGTTTCGGCTGTGGAAGGTCGGCGGGTTTTGTAAGTATTGTTATTATACCAATATTTAGTAGTAGGGCTAGTATATAGGCTATGACCACCAGTTGTCCCGAGCGATCTTAGCAAAGACTTGGGTTATACCCTGACGGATTTTGCTCCCTACTAGTATAGAATCCGTATGAGATACACAAAGATCTCATTATTTAATTAGTTGTTTCTTTGTCAAAGGTGGGCTAGTTAACCTTTAGATATGTCTTTGAGATGCATTAGGAATACAACAATTAAACTATAAAGTCTATCTAGGGGTCATCGATCTTTGTAGCTAGAACTGATTAACTAACGACTATGCTACGGAGAGCCCGCTTCAAGGTTAAGGTATTAAATGGTCGATAGGTTTACCTCCTTCCTATTTAAGAAGTATTAAGTGGTCGGGGTTTTCTTTTGGATAGTGCAATGTTTATATATATATATATATATTGGTTACATCTCGGAGAAGGTTAGCCATATCGTAGCGTAGATGGAATTACACGAAATAGCCGTGAATAATGGACATAACACTTAAATAGAAATCAATAGGCATAAATGAGTGCTTAGGATATAATATGTAATTTTCTAGTCACCGGAATATTATTCTAACCCCCTCCTCATTACAATCTTCGTGATAGATTTAGATGGACATGCTACTGGTGCAAGACGGGAACTGCATATGGTTAAGTCTTTTCATTCATGCTCGGTGCTGGAAAGGAAATCAAATAATAAGGAATAATATTGATTCCAAGGTAGTAGCCTTGGTCAGCATATATGTTCTATTATAATTTTTTATTCCATTGTGAGTTTGTGTATGATATGCTTATATTTATTATAGGTTACCAAAACCAATGATCTGTATCCAAATGGATTTTGGTTTCGATTTAGTCGAAATTCGGGCCTATTAAGATACGGGTTGTTACATTTGGTGTCAAGCTTAAAATTAGTTGATCATAGGAATTAGGATACGTTGAGATAATGCATTTGTATTTTTACCTATGTATGTGTGTGTATGTGTGTTTAATATGCCAAACTCTACAAATTCTGACTATAGAAGTAATAGCGACCATATTCTAAAAGATGGATGAAGCAACTATGGGTTGGAACAATGAGTAGAGTTAAATTTATATACCTATCCCAATTACCCTATGGAGTGTCGGCCGTAATAAAAGGCATTAACCAAGAAGTGTATGTGCATGACATATAGAAGGACCCCGGAAGTTGGATGATACTTGACTCCTTTGTTGGGCCAAGACTTCCCTCCGGCCATGTATTTTGATAGACTTCTGGTTGAAGATGTACATTTCATCCAAACGGTTGGGAAGTAAGAACCTATATGTTGCAAGCATCCAAAAGCAAGACATGATACAGGCTTGAGCAAGTTCCCGCAAGAAGGTGTCCATTAATCACCACAAAATGATAGCCGAATTTTTGATGAAGATGAGTTAAGAATGAGTATAAAAGAAGGAAAGTCCAAAAGAAAAGACGAGTAAGAGTCCATTTTGAATCCAACCCCATGTTAAAGAATTTGACAAAAAGATTTTGATAATTCCTTGAAATTTTTTGAATTGTTTTTAGAAGGATTTATTGTGAAGTTGTTGGTTTGAAAAGGTAAGAAAGTTTAGAAGTTTTAAAGAGCTATTTAGGGATTTCTAGTGAAAATTAAATTTGGGTCAAAAATTTTGATTTAAAGGTTTTAGGTAAAAGGATTTTTCATATTTGAATTGAATGGAAAACAGAGCGTAGGTTTGACTCGATGATTTTTTTATACTTTTGTAAATTTGGAATTTTTTTTTAAAATTCTTTCTAACGGGTAGATAAATGGAAACAGTGCTTGATTGAAACGGGGTAAAGAGAATATAAGTGTAAGAATGCCTGATAATAAAGATAGGAGGAATATTCATGTATAAGGAAAATACAGAGGAAAATAGCTGAAGTAGATTTATGTGTATCTCTTTTCATGTTAATAAAGAAAAACCGATGACTAAAGCAGCAGACAAACGCAGTGCGATGAGTCAGTCAGAAAAAACAATAAAAGAGGAAAAGAGCTATGTAAAGAGAGGCTGCTTGAAGGCAATTTAGGTAGAAGGAATATAAATAACAATTATGTTAGGAAATTTAAATTAGAATAACGTTATAATTTATATTATAATAGTGTAAGTATCTAGTTAGGAACAATGTACGAAATTAGAGCCAAAAGCCTAGGAAGAATGGAAAATTTTCATAAATATGTGCAATAATTGCACATATCTTTTAGATGTCCCCTTCATGTACTATCAGAATCTCCGCTAAAGTTGAAAGCAAAAATAGCATGAGTAGTATATAAATAATAGGATGGAAGTTTTCCTTGTCTACTCCAATTTTCATTGTTTAAAGTTATAGAAGGTGTTTTTGAAAAATGGTTTGGTATAATAATTGAGTTTCTGAATGCGAACATGATAAATGTTTTGAGTTTAAAAGTCCTACTTTTGAAGAGGTAAATCTTTGTTGTAGAAAGTCCCTTGAAAAGGGAAACTTTTCATGGCTCCTTTTGGAAACCATATTATTTTTGAAAAAGGTTTCTATGTTTATATTTTCAAAGATAAATGTCTTGGATTAAGTACTTCACACTACAAGAAATTTCATTTTTTGTAGCGCTCAAAAAACGCTACAAAAACTTTTGGTGGCGTTTTGATAATCGTTACGAGAAAACATGCCACTAAAAATCCATGATTTTTTGTTGCATTTATTTTAACGCCACTATAAATGCATTTTTGGCAGCGTTTTTCAAACGCCACCATAAATCTTTTTGTAGCGTTTAAAAAACGCCACCAAAAGATTTTTTGGCGCTACTAATAGAATTTCCAACTTTACCCCTGTTTTACGGTTGCATTTACTCAACGCCACTGTATATATTTCGGTAGCGTTTTTGAAACGCTACTAAAAGTTGTTTATTATTTTACACCGTTTTTTCATGTTATTATTTCCTGTTAATGGTCTATTTTAGTTCTATTATATCAATCAACAATCACTCACATAATCATCATATTCAAATAAGTTAAAAAACACATTAACCATATAATCAAATAAAATATCCATAACCATTCCAATACAATAGTTTTTCGACAAAATGACCTAACTCACATACAATAACCATTTGTATACAAATTTACACATCGGGTACTAATAAATGTTATATCTAACTAGTGCTAACAAAAAGTTTGATTACCCATAATTCTTTGTTGCATACACAAATGAAAGCTAGCATCATCAAGTCCAAATTTGCTCTCTTTAAAAGTCCGATGCCTACACAAGTGAAAGCACAACAAATAGTCAAACAATTACGTTAACTCGTAGGACTTCAAATATAAGATCAAACATCTACAACATTATACAAGTATATCCTACTATAAATGATGTCATATAAATTATCAAAGTTATAAAAAAAATGAAATAAAGTCCTTTCTTGAGCTTAAATAGTAGGAATCAATTTTGCACACTTACGAACCCTCCTTTGATAGAATGGTGAATCCAACAACCTGAGCAAGAAAAAAATGACAATGTAAGCATCTAAATTCATAATACACATAGGAGATGAGAACCATATTGATTTATTTAAACTTAAAATCCAAGTCAAATACACATGGTGGAGAAATAAATACAGTCTGCATATTGCTCATAACTCAATGCAGATTTAACGCTACATAATTAAAGCTTCTTAGGATGAGTACAACTGATTACTAGTGCAGGTTAAGGAAGACTTTACAGAAAATCAGTACTTACAGGTCACCAGAAGAAGATGAAAAGCTATTGAAACATATCACTAAACATGGCCATGGTTGTTGGAGTTCTGTTCGTAAACAAGCAGGTAATTTCATTAAAAGTTAATATTTATATACATAAATATAAAAAAACACAAAAAAAACCTGAACTCTTCAAGTTTGTTTTATCAATGTTTTTACATTTCAGGTCTGAAAAGGTGTGGCAAAAGCTGTAGGCTGAGGTGGATAAATTATCTGAGGCCTGACCTTAAAAGAGGCACATTTTCACAACAAGAGGAGAACCTCATTATCGAACTTCATTCAGAATTAGGAAACAGGTAATTCATACTTTGTTAAAGAAAGTCAATATTCTAATTACCAAAAAAGAAAGAGAAGCACTAAAGGCTTAAGATGATCATGATTTAACTTTTCAGGTGGTCACATATAGCGGCACAATTGCCAGGCAGAACGGATAATGAGATAAAGAACTTATGGAATTCTTGTATTAAAAAAAGCTCAAGCAGAGAGGTGTTGACCCAAATACACATAAACCAATTAACAAGAGTGAAATGGAATTTGTCTCAGCATCTTTATCAGCTAGGAAGCTTCTTCTGGACATAGTCCATGCTCAGTGTTAGTTACTCCATCTTCAAATGCCATAGTTGTCATGCCAAGCTTTGCAATCGTCGTAGTAAGCTTTTCAGAAGGAAAAAATAAATAAGTTTTTTCAAGCTTCATTTGCAGTTCGAGCCTGTGTATTATCCCACTGAAAATAAAATAAATTTAGCCGAATGCATAACATAGATTACATGTTTTTTAGGAAGTACAGTGAGGCATTTCAAAGTAGCACAATAGTACAACAGTTTCACAATCATGAATAATGAACAATAACTGTATGAAGAATCATGTTGGAACTGGTACAATATAAGTTACAATAGGATTATTAATGCAATCCTAACAGATGTAAAGACCTAAAGGCAATAAAGTAGAAAAACAATTAAATGGGTTTATGTAGTTATTCAAGGAAATATGGACTGAAATGGAAGAAAAAAACTTGGTTGAGAAATAATAGAGTGATGGTTTACTGACCAACGAAGTAACAGATGGGTGTTGATACTATATCAAAACAGATGGTTTACTCCTCCTATACAATTCACGGAAATCCAAAATGTCTAAGCATCTAAATTTAAAACTATATCAAAACTGCCACTAAAATTTATGTGTATTTGCTGTAAGCATTCAGCGTACAAAATTTATGAAGCTGCAGCATACACATAAATTTGAATCTTATACTAAAGTGTTAGGAATTGAATGGTTTTATACTAGAAATATTATAAACTGTATATGACTACCAATACATATTCAAGAGAGAAATATCACTTGTAGAGGTCCCCTAATTGAAAGACCAAATGAGTTTTTGTTAAATTATATCAGAAATCCAGCCAAAATAGTTTGTGTACTATTCTCAACCATAAAACCATAGAAAATTTACCTATCTCGCCTTAAAAGTTGTCCACTGATCTGCAAACCCTGGCCAGCCGATGCTGGCAGTAACACAGGAAATGGAGGCCTGCATTGACACACATCAAATTTCAATATTGTATATCTGAAATCAGCGAAGCTTTTCAAGTACTGTTGTTTCCTATGATATGTTGTTTTTTGGTTACATCATCAACTATACCAGTAAATGGCTTAAAGGTAATGTTGTTTTCAATATTCTCCAAGATTGATTGCGTACTTGTGTATATTAAAGAAAAGCAAGAATGACATACTCGTGTATATTTAAAGCATAGCATGTGACCAAGATGCATTGACCAAGATTGCAATGTCTCTTCTAAGCATAGTTAAAACAAAAGTTTAACTTACTACTTGTCCTAAGTAAAGAAAATCTACGTTACATCTTTTCAAGTAAATTCAAATATATTCATCTTAATAAAATCTGATCCTAATAAATTCAGTAATTAAAGGCACCTCTGTTGTGTGTACTCTTGTTATGGCATGACTATATTGAAAAATTAATAAACAAGAGAAAATAGAATGAATACATATAGTCTTATAAAGGCTTTATTGTGTTTCATAGCTAACAAAATCATAGAGTAAAAACAGCTACAAATCATGATTGAACAATGATTTAATTGCTATAGGGAAGAACAAGCTTATGATAAAACCCTTGTTAATAAATGGCATGGAGAATAAAAGGCAAGGGTAATATACAGAAAGCACGGGAATACACACGTGTGTGGGCGGGTGCATGTGAATTCATTGAAAAGAACTATTAGAAATTACCTTTGGAAAGCTAGCTGTAAAAGGGACAGTCAGAACAGCCATCCCTCTAGAAAATTTCTTCACAGTACTAGCCATAGGATTTACCTTCCATACCCTCTTGCAAATTCAACTGCAATCATTGTAGTCAAAAAAAAGTTGAATTTGGCAGCAATTGTTTTGGTTCAATCACTTATTAATCCTTTTTCTTTTTTCTCTAATATAACAAATTTTAAAAATAGAATATCTTTCGTAGAGGTCAAATTTTAGAATTAAATCTAATCATAAAATAGGATACATCTCTTATTGCAAGACATGATTAATAAAATATGTGGCCAAACTTGATTTTCAGGACGAAATCTAGCATTTAATCAAATTTTAAAGATGATTGAGCTTCTGTTTAATCTACTGAATATGCACAATCAAAATTTGGTCAAACCAATCGGCAAAAAGTAATTTACTATAGAAAAAATATTCAGAAACTTTGTTTGTTCAAAACTTTTTTAACACGTAATATGTTTACTTCATATATCATATAAAATTAAAAGTGGTAATTAGGCTCAAGTTCTCATTTCCATACTTGTATCATCAAAAGCCCTCCCAACCAAACCTCTCGTCAAAAATCCATACAATTATTATCAAGGATATGGTCACCTTCCATACAAAATTACCGCTATGCTAATTGAAACATTAAAAAATGATCATTTTCATTTGAAACATTGTATTGGAATTTTATTTGTATCAATAAATGACAAATTTTACACACTTTGCAACAAGATTCATATGCTATATGTAACAGAGAAATAACTATATACCGCAAGATGATTGGATTTGAGGTTATCTTATCATGATTGTAAGGATGAAGCGTATTATATTTGATAAGAAGCCAACTTGGTAAATATGAGGTGTTTAGACTGATTTATTGTAAAAACCAATATGTATTTCCCTACCTGGCATGCCTTGTTTGCATTTATACCCAAAGCTTGCACAATGTTATGTTCAACGATTCTTTTATAGCCAAACGGCATAAAACAATTTTCTTTACAAACATACACCTAATTGTAACACATAGCAACCAAATTCAAGGACATAACCTACAAGCAAAGAAATCGTGCTAATCAATGTCTACATCATCTTTTAATTCAAACAGCAGTACAATTATTGATTGCAGATGTATGTTAGCATATGCAGATATATTACGATGTCAAATAAACCTTGATCTTAGAACTGTAAGCACTGACACACCACCATTCACCTAAATATCTATGGCTTATGAACTGAGAATACATCCAATAAACAATTAGTACAGTAAATAATGAACAAGAATACTTATATTTTCAACAAAGTTCACAATTATTAGCAGCTAACATGGGCAGAATCACAAAATTAATATGGATCTAAATTTGTTACCTTTCATAATAGTAACATTTGAATAGCTACAGTGGTGGCTGTCCAAAATCAGGCACAGTATCATTATCTTGTGCAAAATAACATAAGTTAAAAATGGAGAAAAAAAGATCAGACTGTAAATTTCATACCTTACACCGTGTGTGATGTTACTGAACATTAATATTGTAGGTAAGATCTCAACAACGTCAGCTTGGTTAATTAAATCAGTTTTCAAAGCAGAAGTTGAACGTGTACAATTGAGAAGAAGCTTTAGACAGGTTAAACGATAGCAAAGAACGAAAGGAGCAGACAATTATCTCATACTTACGTACACCTAACATAATAGGAAAATAGGTAACATGATGTGGACATATAATTTACTGACATATAATTTGTACAACCATGAGGCTTTCTAAAACCGATACATGGGAATTCAAAGCTTAATATCGTGCCTCTGCCAAATCATACCTGTATCAATAATTGCAGCGATGCTTATCTAGGAGTTCATCTGACTGTGATAGCCTTGCTTGACTGTCATTGTTAGAGACTTCGATAAAAACCTCAACTGTCACTTGCTTTTCGGCAGTTGAATCAGTCAATCGAGTTTAATGAAAGGATGGGGAAACAAAGTGGGAACCAACAATTTCTTTGTGATGAATGGAGAGAGAAAGAAAATTTTCTATGTACCAAGGAATTGGGAATTAGGGATTTAGAGTAAAGAGGCAGAAATTTTCTAAGTACTAAGGAGAAATGAGGCGGTAACTTTTGGGTTACGATTATTGGGTTAGGCGGAAATTATTTAGATCAAGGCGGGAACGGGAAATATTTTTTTGTTACGTGCATAGTGTAGTATGAAACAGTATTAGTTGCATTTAGATTGAAATGCCACAAATTATTGCTACTATAAATGGGTTTTCTTGTAGTGTCATGACTGTGAAAGTGTTTTTTAAAAGAGTTGTGAAAAACCAAACCAATTTTTGATATGGAGTGGATAAGGATGACTGCCAAGGTAAGACAGGGTAAAGGTCAAGGCTATGAATAAAATAGCTATGAATGCTCATAGCGTAGCAATAAGGAATACCCATTGAATATAAGGAATATTGGTATGAACCTAGGAAAGTTAGATTAGACATATGTGTAAGCCATAAGAAGAACCCTCTAAGGAATGAGGAATAGTATCAAAGTAAAATTTTGCAAGTTCTAGGGTATACTCGCATAAATGATCAAGGATAAAGAAAGTAGATAACAAAGTTTGAGAATACCATCAAGAGATTTTGATTGAAAGAAGAGATTCATGTGATTGGGGAAGAGAGTAATGTGGCAAACACACATAAATGATGTCGGTTGACTCAAGGTTAAAGAAGGCAAGATAGGTGGCCAGAAAGTTATTCCACCAAGCCAATCTTCCAAAGAGTTATTCTAGATGTGCGTAGTTTATATTTCTTACCCACTACAGTATGGGAATGCACAATTTATCCTATAAATGGATGTAATGAATGAAGTAATGGATGAACCTTATTTATAAGAAGCCAAGAAGGTGAGATAAGACATGTGGGTTATAATAGAATTACATATTCGAAATGTCCATCTTAATTGAGTAAGAAGTGAGAGAGTCATAACATCATTAACACCAGTTGATATTGTAGGGCAGCTTCCAAAAATTGTTTCTTTTAGATTATTTAGGTTATAATCGCTACTCCCTTTCAGGTATTGAAAATGTATACAATATAACATGTTCCTCTTTTATCACTGTGTTGATTTTATAGATGAGCTTTAACTGATATATAAATATATATATATATATATATATATATATATATATATCGGGAAACGGTGTAAAAAAGGAAATCTCATAAGGACACTTAACTAGCGATGAATGTTAATAAAGCTAGAGTTTTTAAAATGAATTAGGAAACTAAGCTAATAACTAGAAATAGAGAATGCTTGAAACCTAAAAGGGTTATAATTATGGGAAAATAAATTTTAGCAAGTAAAGGATAGGGAAAGGTTATTGCGATATCACGGGTCGCTACCCCTATGCCTTAAAGCTAAAATATATAAATTGGCTTTTATGTTGTTTGTTGTTTTGAACAATAGGATAATTCCCCAAATCCAATATTAACTGCACAATGCAAGGGCCAATCATATGCATTAACTCATTGGCTGAATCCCAATTACGTTAAGACGTAGCTTGATTTGTTTTAAGAATGGAGAGGAAAATGTTTTGAAAAATATGTTCAAATGTTTTGAAAAAAATGTTCAAATGTTTTTGAAAAATTATGCTCGAATGCTTTTGGAAATTTTTTTTAAAATGCTTTTGAGAAGTTGGGTTTAAATGCTTTTGGAAAATTTTGTTCAAGTGTTTTTGAAAAAAAATGGTGTTTAACTGCTTTTGGAAATTCGATTTTTTCAAATTATTTCCGTTCTGATTGAAAGGGGAAAAAGGTTTTTAACGAGAAATGAGAAAATTATTGATTTTCAATTGCCACATGCTTAGTGTAGGTAGGGTCGACGTGTTAGTGAATATCAATTTTACTATCCGACAAGGATGATAGTATACAAAACAAAGGGAATAATAAGGAAAAAACTGTTTTAGTTTTGGAATTTCTATTTCCATACCTTGTTGATAGTGAACAAAAACTTGCATTTAAAATAATTCCATTTTAACATCCAAAAATAAACCTCCTTATGCAATTTGTACTTGGAAAAGTTAGAAAAAAATTAGGGGCAAAAGAGAAGGTTCCAAGGTACAATGGAATAGGTATTCAAAAGAAGGGTGGAAATGTAAAATTTTCCATCCACAATCCTTTTTCGGCATAGGAGTACATATTTAGAAAAACTGGATTTTCAAATTTTTTGGATGTTAGAAATTGTGTGTTAGGTTTTGGATGGTAGGAATTGGATGCAAAATTGGTTGGATAAAACTTATATTCGTAGGAGTGTGGAAATTGTTGTGAAAAAAGATTTTTGATTTTTGCAAACTTGCATACATAGAACTATCAGTATATATATGCTGTTAGCATCATATTTATAAAATGTTTTTAAAAGAATGCTATCATATGGGAGGCGTCGATTTAGAATTATTAAGCATACATATCATATATGTTGTGATACACTGTGCATTTGTACACGTTTGGCTGCAAAATTGGTTGTACACTAACTGGTTGGATAGTTTAGATGGCTATGCGCTATATTAGATTATTCAACCCTTGAGGAATTTTGGAGATGAAATTCTTTTAATGGGGGAGAATGTAATACTCCATCAAAATTAACGGTAATTAATAAATAATTATTAAGGCTCAAAATTGGAATTTGAACAAACATTAAAATTTGGACACGAAACTTGCACTATTATGTTTGTGGTGATTTTCTGAGCAACTTTCATATTTGGAGTTTTATGATTGGAGTTCAAACAAAGAAGTTATTAGTGTTTGAAGTTTTTGAAAGGAAAATAATTGAAAAGGATTAAAAAGGAATAAATTATATAATTGCGTGGACCTCACCAGTCGACACCATGGGCACGACCGCTCGATCCCTTGTGGTCGTTTGCTGCCTTTGACTGGTCGACCGGTCATTAGCGTTGCGGTAAGGGTTGAACCTTGACCGAACTGTCTAGGTTTTATTATTTTAAATATAACGGATACGATTAATTCGAGAGATTATAAATATAGGCCTAACCCCTCACTTCTTTTCATTTTATATTTCCTGATCAAGATTGTAAAGCTCTGCCATTTTCCCTTCTCCCTATTTCTATTAATTAAAAAATATTATATTATGTGGATATAATTAGAGAAGGGCAGAAAATAAAAGAGAAGAAGTGATGGAGCGAATCGATACTGCAAAAAAAGGTAAATTTCATAATTATAAATCTATATTCCCCTTAATCCCAAATCCCATTTCAGATCTGCAATTCTAATAGTATGTATATATCTTATTATTCATATTATTTTGGATTGGAAAGGAAAAGTAGTCAAGTAAAAGGGATGAACTTGGATTCGGAGATTTGGAAAGCTAGGAAGGTGGGTGGGAAATTATACGATATATATATAGCATTGAAATTTATATCGTTGAGTTTTATTTAATTATTATGCCTATGCAAGATCTGTGGAGTTGTAGGCTTACAAAGAACGTATTCAATCTCGCCTACATATTATGTACGTTAATTAATTGGAATAGAATGATATATACACCCAAATTTGGAAATTAGAAATCAGTCCGTAAAATTTGTTAATATAGAAGTTAATTCCAGATTTAGGATACTTGGATTGTAAATTGTTAGTATAGATCTAGATTTCCCTAATTTGATTTGGAATGTGAATTTCTATGTTTTAATTTATTGAGAGCATTTTTGGTACAATTTAGTTGTATCTATTTCTATGTAATTTCCAAGAATTATCTAATTCCACAACTATGTATAAAAGTGTGTCGTTTGAAATAATAAGGAGTATACCCAAAAGGAAAGAGATGTGTAAAGTACGAATGCTCTCCTCCATAGTTTGCACTGTCTATTTCAATTAAAATGGATAATTCATTGTAATTTCAAACAGTGCAAAAGTCTTTTTAGGTAATTTATGGAAAATTATAACAGTACTTTAGAAAGGATAGTCTAATATATTTAAATGTGGAAATAGATGGTCTGTACATAATGTACATATAAGTATGTTCTGGAATTCCTGTGCATAAGAATTAAGGAGTTAGAAATAGAAACACACACACACACACACACACACACACACACATTTAACCGCGCCTACTGAATAAATATATAGTGTAATATACGTCAATATTCGTATTAGCTATAATTTGGATGACTAGTTATTAATATCGTAGTAAACCATACGACTATGAGGTTGAAATGGAAAAGAGATAGTAGCTCCAAAATTAGCAGGGAAATAAATGAGCAGTTAATAGTAAGTTATAGGAATTAAAGGAGACATAAATGCATTTAATGGGACTGGTTAAAGGATTTAATATGGCATTTATAGGGAAATGGAATATGCATAATAGGCTGAATTTGAAAGAATAAATAAATGTCATTAGCGATTATCCAATTGAATTACAAAGACCCTTTATTACGGACAACTAGCATTTATGGGATGTTAGAGGGAAATAGGGAATTTAAGTAATAAGAATATAAGATAGGAATTAAATGCTAGGATGCAGTATAATTTTAATAGAAGAAAATTATATAGCCTTAATAATACGTTTAGGACGAGCGTGAATTAGTGGGTCTAGCCCAATATTTAGGCCTAGGATGATTGGTTTGGTTTAGTAAAGGTTGGGATGCGAGGTCAGTAGAGTTACACAACAGAATTTTGTCCTTCACTTAGAGGCTACCGGAAGCTATGTATACTTACTACTGGTGTGAGAGATCTCCAACGATAGGACCCTTGGGGAAGTGATATACGTTTGTGTATAGGTAGAGGAAAATATACCATGGGTTCGCCTTGGACTTGAAGTACTAAATGACTTGATACCTTTAGGGATGTCATAGGGTTTACTTCGGGGTGGAAGGTATTTAATAGCCGTTGGGTATGCCTCCTCCCTATTGAAGAAGCCTCAAATAACCTACGATGGTAGCTAATAGAGAAATGAGGTCTGCTTCAATTTTAACAAGAGGTATAAAGTAACTAGAATGGGCATTTTCCTTGACTTACATTAGATTAGTCTAAATGGGATTTCATCCGTGGGAGGTCGGCGGGCTATGTCAGTATTGTTGTTGTACAAGTATTTAGTAGTAGGATTGGCATATAGGCTATGACCACCAGTAGTCTCGAGTGGTCCTTAGCAAATACTTGGGTTATGCCCTGATGGATTTCACTTCCTGCTTGTGTAGAATCCGTATGGGATACACAAAGACCTCATTATTTATTTAGTTGTTTGTTTGTCGAAAGGTGGGCTAGTTAACCCTTAGTCTTTGATATGCGTTAATAATATGGCAATTAAATTATAAGGCCATATCTAGGGGTCATCGGTCTCTATAGCTAGAACCGATTGACTAGCGATTACATTACGAAGGGCCCACTTTGGGGTTAAGGTACTAAATAGCTGATGGATCTGCCTCCTCCCTATTTAAGAAGTATTAAGTGGTCGAGGTTTTATTTTGGGTAGTACAACGTTTAGATATATATGAATATAGGAATATATATATATAGTTACACCTCGGATACGGTTAGACACATTGTACGCATAGATGGAATTACATGGAATTACCGTAAATAATGTACATAACACTTAAATAGAACACAGTCGACATAAATTAGTGTTATGGATAAAGTATGTAATTTTCTAATCACCAGAATGTTGTTCTGACCCCCTCATCATTACAACCCACATGATAGATTTAGAGGGACAGACTACTGGTGTAAGAAAGGAACTGCAGATGGCGAAGTCTTCTTATTTATGCTCGGTGCTGGCAAGACAATCAGATACTAAAGGTATAATATAAATTCCAAGGTAGTAGTCTTGGTCAGCATATATGTTCTATTATATTTTTCTATTCCCCTATCAGTTTATGTAGATAGCTCTTTGATATACTTATGTTTATTACACGTTACCAAAACCAATGATTCGTATCCTAATGAACTTGGGTTTCGATTTAGTCGAAATTCGAACCCATTAAGGTATGGATTGTTGCATTTGGTAAATTTACTAGTCACCTCCCTAATTAAGGCCCACTTAGTGGTTGAGGTATTAAATGGGCGTTGGGTCTTCCTCCTCCCTTTTTAAGAAGTATTAAGTGATCGCGGTTTCCTTTTGGATAGTACAACTCTTATATATGTACATACGTGTTTATATATATCGTACGTGCAAATGGAATTAAATGAATAATCCCATGAATAATAGACCTAACAATTAAATAGAAATCAATCGGTATAAACCAATGTTATGGGTAAAGTATGTAATTTACTAATCACCAAAACATTGTTTGATCCCCTCCTCATTACAAACTACATGATAGATGTAGAGAGACATGTTACTAGTGCAAGATGGGAACTGTAGATGGAGAGGTCTTCTCATTCATGCTCCGCACTGATAAGGCAACTAGATATCCTAGGAATAACATTGATTTCAAGGTAGTAGCCTTAGTCAGTATATATGCATTAATATATTTTACTATTTTGTTGTGAGTTCTCTGTGATATACATATGTTTATTATAAGTTACCAAAACCAACAATCTGTATCCTAATGGACTTGGGTTTTGATTCATCGAAATTCGGGCCCATTAAGGTATGGGTTGTTATTGTTTCTTCAGTTAGACCATTTCCTTTGTGATTTGAAGTGTTATTTCTTCTTCTCCAGCTTTTTCTAAATCTGATCTATGTATTCTAGCAAAACTTTCTTCATCAGATCATATTGGAGAATTTCTTTTACCACATTGATCTCTGACACGAGATCCATTTCCTTGAGAGGCTTTTGTATCCTTCCAAACTGTCTAGCCAACTTTTTCATGATTACACTCTGCAATTGCTTCTATCCTACGATTGACAAAAGCCATTATCCCTTCTAACTCTTCTCTAGTCACTAGATCTGGTGGATGTTGAGTGGTTCCATCACTTCCATTAGTTGTTTTAGTATTCCTTCCATCAAAAATATCTCTAGCTTGCTTTCCTAGATTCTTCCTTGGTTCATTCATATTAGATCTCCTTATAGATTTTATCCAAATCCTGGTAACATTTGAGATCTGACTTAGGTTTTTTAAGTAAAAGCACCAAAAAATTGTTCTAACACCCCCAATCGACTATTTTTGTAGAGAAAATGAACCTATTTCGTTGGATCCTAGATAGTAATAACTTAATAGAAAAAATATGAAAAAATAGAAAAGAAAGTAAAGAAAACAATGAACTATAAGGTTTATAATGGTTCGATTATGCATACATCAACTTTAAAGAGCTTTTATTACTTTTTGCGCACTAGATCCTGAGGAATTTGAAGTGCAATCTCGAAATCCTATCAAAGATTGGTAATGGAGGCACCTCTCCTATGTAAGAGTATTATCGAAAGAGTCAAAAGTCCAAGTCCTCTTTCTATTGCGAGTACCCCTCTATTTATAGCTTAATTAGGCTATAATTGGGCTTCTGGGGTCACCAAATCGAAGTAAAACATGCCAAATAGTATGATCCAGAAAGATAAATGAAAGGCCTAATCCTTACCCTAATTTCAATGGATCTGTAACGAAATGGATCATTACCCCATAGGTCTTATGGATTTTTTTCTTTTTTCTTCTAGTTTACCCAAGTCTTGTTACTTTACTCCTTACAATATTTTTCCCTTGATGCTTATAAGCTAGTTCATCCATGTTTTCATTAAGAAAGTTTGCCTTATGGAGTGAATCTATGGATTGGTTCGATCCATGGACTTAGCCAAAATTTCTCCAACTTTTCTCTTGCCTTGATACTACATCTGTTCACTGAGACTTAGGGGAAATAGGGAAAATTTATGGATTGACATAAATCCATTAGGGAGCACCAATGAGTTACGTACATATAATTCTTGGAACAGTTTAAGAAGGCTCATCAAGAATCTTTTACAAGTTAATTAGAAAGTCAAATAGAAGATATCATATGCTGATATGGAATAAATTTTTGACTTGAGATTACTATGAATCTTAAGTGTTTAAACTTTACTCTCACTGTAGTCAATCACATGACAACGATGATCATTTTGTGGTCTAGTTGGGTATAAGTTGAACCACTTGAAGTGGAATACTATTCAAGGTTGAATTCATCTCCTTTGAATAAAAGGTTAGTATCATCGTAATTAGTAGTCAACTTAAAGCTTAAGAGTTTGACCAAAGCAAATCATCTCATCGATCATTGTTGTTGGATTGAAATATGGGCTCTAATTTTGTCGTTCATAATTAACTATGGATATCGTTAAAGTTTTAACCATTAGCTAAGCTCAAGATATCTAAATGATATAGCAGTTATTAAGGAAAATATGCACAATATATCATTGCTTAGGTTACAACTTTATGATTAAAAAAGTATTTTACCTAAATAATTGGTAAGCAACTTAACTCACATCCACTACCATGCTTCAGTAAAGTCCACATAAGCTTTAACATTTAAATTGTGTGAATATTAATGAGAATTAAGTTCATATCGGGAAATCACACAACAATATTTGTTAGTATACTTCTAAATTTTGTTTAAACAAATTAATTCATGATTTTTATGAATTAAGTGGAAAAATTAATATAAAGGTCATGCTATCTTTTTATAGTTTTCAATTTTTATTTAAAGGTTTGAAATTAGTTAAGATGATGTATAAATGTTATTTATTTAAATAATTAATTGAATAGGCTAAAATAAATATCTAAATAATTATGGTTAATAATTATTCCTGAAATCTACAAAAATATTGTAACAACTTACAGCTGAACATAAAACAATGGAGGGTTTTTGTGATGACCGCCCTACAACTTTGGTACCAAAAATGCCTAGATGATGCGTTGTGGAGTTACCCGGCCGATGTAGGATGGTAGCCAAGAGTACAAAATGGAGAAAATTTTAAAACACAGAACCTGTAGAACATCTCACAACACATATGTAAAATATAATATAACAACATAGATTTAAACAGGCGAGACAGTATGTAATCAAATGATCCATAAATTAGAACATTAGGGTGCACAAGTTCACTGACTATACAATAATTGAAATAAAGAGTTTATACATCACAAAATCTCCATAATAAACTCTATAACTGTCTCTAATAATACAAGTACTGATATAGCTCCACAGTACTGCACAGCGGACTATAAGTGATAGTAAGCTCCAAGTATAGATTTATGAAAGCATAGCCTCCTGCTCATACTTCATACAGCTCCATGGGTTATCTATACCTACTATCCCTAATCTACTCATTTAAGAGTACTCGATATAATAAGAAGCAAAGCATAAAACCTTAGGTCAGATAACAATCTGGTGTGAGTTATATATCATCTCAAAATACTATAAAACTCATATATAGTAAATAGGGTATAGGGTATGAACAACTATACCCGACCTATCCCTACATCCAAAGAGTTAGCACATAAACACGGTATATGCTAAACTACTATCGCAAGAGGAAAATATAGGATATATGGGCATCACATAGCATACCAAGTACATAGTAAACATAGCATCCATCATACAGCCTCGCATTTCTCACTCATGTGCTTCAGATGTACGATAACCCTTTTAAATGCTCATCTCTTTGCCCACGCAGATGGTAAGGGACTGGACATATGTAGATGTCCAAAATATGGATACATACAGACTACCCTTGGTACATGCAGACTACCTTGTCCCAACAATAAGTATCACCACCATAGAGTTATCCATCTATCCCTTAGCACCACACGTACCGATAGTAGAACTACTCCATAGATGCTCACTCTGGCCCACACAGATGGCTAAGGACTGGACACATGCAAACGTTCAAACACATGGGTACACACAAACCACCCTATGTACACACAGACTACCCTGTCCTACTCACGATCATCACAACTTTGTGTTCTACTTTACGAGCTTTCAAGCAGAACTCGTCCTTTCGATCCACCACCAGATGTCATATTCACTCTTCACGTCGAGTTGTCGAAGTCATCGTACTTCGTTGGTTGCTGTCCCAAAGTCATCTAGAGCCATCCCAAGGTCATCCACCCTTACCCCGAGCAAACTGCCCAGTCAACCAAGCAACTCGACTCTTGCCTCGAAGTCCATAGTTAAACACTGTGCCCCACTCCTCTCGGTCCATCCTACGACCAACCCAAGTGGGACAAACTACCGAAACAAGCACCAACTACCAATGCCAAACCATTGACCAAGCTCCCATGTCAACCACTGACCCACCGCCTACCGACTAGGTTTCCAGGACTGGCTATTGAGCCACCACACATGCCGATCCTGTTTCCACGATCGTCCATTGACCAAACCACCTGTCGACTTTGTTTCCATGACTGGCCATCGAGCCACCACCAACAGACCCGAAATTCTATAGCACTTCCAACACTCCAAATTTGGCGATTTCATTGCTAAACTTAACGCTTTAACTTCGATGCATCTTTTATGCAACAATATGGTTTCAAACGCTCTAGGGCCAATCCATCGAAGCCCAGTTTCATGGTACCTAACTCTAAGTCGCTTCAATGAGCATTTCACCTATACATGCATTTACACAAACACAACATGCACACACATCACATCCAACTTTCAAATGCCCAAATACACATCGAACCATAGCAAATCATCATGCAATTACATCTTCAATATAGCCTATCACATATAAAGACAAAGATACTCCTAAAAAAAGTGATTAAGGTGCTTTAAATAATTTAAGATTCATTTTGCTACAGGTTTGGCCTTTAAAACGGTTTAAAAACCTTGACTTGACTTCAAAAATGAGTTTAAAACATATCAAAACCTACAGATATATATATAGTAAGGTGAGAGATGATAAATCACTCACCAAAACACCAAAAATCCAAGTTTTCGATGTAAATCCGAGAATGGATAGTAAAACTAAGATTTTATCTTCCCTTGTTAATTTAGCTCTAATCTACGATTTAGACTTGATTTGGAGGAGAAAGAGAAGGTTTTGGGTAGAGGAAGGGTTAATGGAGGCTTCGATCTATGGGAGAGGGTGTAAAAGTAATTTGGGATGATGGTTCAGCCATATAAGGTCTCCAAAGCCGAAATGGGTCAGTGAGCTTGTCCACAAACTCACTAATTACCCATTAAGCTATTCCAAAATTTTCCAATCTTAAAACAACCATATCTCATAGTTTGAAAAATCCAAATTGCTACTATGACCACTCTAAGGAAATAGAAACCATCATATCTTTCTAGTGGAAGTGGTCTCAAATGCTAATTCGGCTACTATCAAAAGTTATAGCTGATACAAGTTTTCAGAGGTAAGGTCATCCGAAAAAATACTAAATATAGGAAATGTCTCTAATAGGCATTTCCTAAAGGTATAGTCATACGACCTCATATGAATTTAAAAATAATATTTTACGATCCTCCGATACGTAAAATACGGGTCGTTACGGTTTTCTTGTTTCATTTGAAAGAATAATTAATAAATAGTTTATCGAGGAGTGACTAGAAAAGAAGAAGGTAGAAATATATTAGATATTTCATATCCGTTTGGAGAGTATAGATACCAACCAGTTCCTTCATTATACAACCAATCTTTTTCGACCCTTTGATTTAATGGTTGAACCGATGTTTAAACCATGACAAGCCGAAAGGACAAGCCGTTGGAAGATGATAATAAGAACCAAATAAAACATGTAACTAGTAACTTTATGAGTGGAAGGAAACAAACTATAATATTAAATAACAATCATTATTCAAATCATCATATATACTTGTGTGTACAATACAAACCCAAACCCAAATCCATATCCATTCAACATACGTCAAATCTAGTCATTATTTACAACATATAAAATATATGCATCCAGGCCCACACCACATGATCCAACACGAGATCCATCAACCTAGTGATATAAATAAAAAGAAAAAATAGGAGTAGGTCATTCGTAAGTATTAATAAGTGAGTCATGCCCACTCCACATGTATTACAAAGATATTACTATGATCAGTGTCTAATGCGTAAGTAGATATGTCCTGGACTAGCCCGAGGCCCTATCAGATCATACTACCACTGGGTATCTAATTCATGGGTGACTACATCATGGACTAGCCTAGGGCCCCACATACTATATTAACATCGTCTACATAATGGACTTATGTCCTGGACTAGCCCGAGGACCTATAGGAACGCTTAACATCGTTTCCCCAACAAAATTGGACTCACGCTCAAGACTAGCCCGAGCCCTACAGGGTTGCTTACCATCTAGTTCTCCTTTTAGACCGTCAAAGCACTACAGAGGAGCACCATAACCAGGCTCGCCTACTTGCACCATGGGTTCATGCCATTCGCATTAACATCGAACAATTCTATTGCAAAGAAAATGTATCAACCCATCTTTATACAAAAGTAAATGTTAACATATACACTGTTCTTGACGCATCTTGTTTTCAGTATATTTCAGTATAAGGGTCGATCCTTCTAGTGTTTGAAGTTTATTTAGTCAGGGATAATCTTTTTAATTTTCTTCATATATAGATTCTGAATTATCATTAAAGTGTCGTCAAAAATTATATGGTGACTACAGAAAGAATCATTCATATTGTAATTATATTTATATACATTGATTTTACTTACTTTTTATCCTATTCAACCCAAACCCAGGTTTTAATCTCTTATAGCATTAAGGTTTAGTTACAATTATTTTCAAGTCATCCTCTCTAAGCCTCATTTTCTTGTAAATGTAAATTCCAATTACAAGTAAAAGAGTCCTTTTCAAACAATCTGACCTTCCTCAAAACAAGGAGGTCATTTCTTAAACCTGATTTAAAACTTTCAGGCTATCTTTCCTACTTATTCATTCATCATCATTTATTCTAGTAAGGTTCAAAACCGCACTTAATATCAAATTAATAGTATGACTCGAGATCCATTTAAATGTCATTTTGGGAACCTTGAGTGATTTTTTTGAAAGGAATTAAAGTTGCATCACTAAACCTTCCGAAGGGACCGGAAGGTATTCCAACTTCAATCTTCCCTTATTGGCGGAAGGCCTAGATAGCTTAATGTTTAGTCCTTCCGACAACAAGCCTTCATTGGAATTTAGAAGTCCTAAACCTTCCGATCCTTTCTGTTCATTAGAACACCATATAACCAAGTAACAAATACATAAGCACATTTTCAGCCGTATGATATAACTTAAGAAATTCAACTAAAACATCTAAATATTCACATATATAGATATTACTTCACATTACACTTTTCAAAATGATCTGTTAATATGTACATATTCAAAATTACACTAGCATCCTAGAATTGATCATTGAAGGCATCCAAAGTAGCAAGATGATTTCTTTCCCCCTTTTCCCTGCAGCCCATCTGGAAAAGGCGGAAGGTTCGGAACTAAATCGACGGGGTCGATGACGATGGGTTCAACCCATATGGGTTGATAAGGAGAGTAGGTTATTAACGCAGGGTTTTCTTCAGAAACATCCTAGATGGCCAAATCCATCCAGAATGTGTTTGTAGCTAGATCGAAAAGTAAGGAGTATGTTGCCTTTAGGTATGGATTAGGGAAATTAGGTTGCAGGTGATCCATATTGCTAGATTGTGCGCTATTGCCTCTTCCGCCTCATGCGGTGGGTCTAATAAGTCTAATGCGAAGCAACAACAACAGTGTGGTGCTTCCGCATTGATAAATTCAGGATGAATTTGAAGGAGATTGCAAGCGGCCATTGATGCTTTTTTCTTTGTTTTGTTGTTGTTGTTCTTTTTTTAGAAATAAATGCCTATATAAAAAAATTAGAAGTGAGAGAGGAAGGAAGACGAATGGATCATGTTAGCGATTCTGGTGCAAAAAATAAGACATTCTTTTACTCTCTAGGGATCTTCATTAATGGTTTTTTTCTTTTTGTATGATAGCCGTTTTATCTTTTAATTTCAAAATAATTGTTGGTTAAGCCTTATTTGATGAAATTCTGCAAACGACGGCTCTGATTTGGCGCTTTTTTTTGAAAAAGAGCGGTGAACTTTTATCCTTCCGCTGGATGACAAGTAGATAGAAACACTTTTGTTGTTTCTATGTAAAGTACACTTTTAATATTCAGCCCTGAAATTAGGACTTGGCCTAAATCCTAGTACACGTTGTAACTTGCTTTGGATCAGATCATTTGTCAAAGTTGTCCTTAAATGGTTTAGGTGTTATAAATTACAAGCTTATTCCGGAATTTCTTTCTAAGTCCATTTCACATGAATTGGGGAAGCGATTACAAATAGGTGTCAAGCATTTATTTCATGAATATATATTTCTTGATACATATTTTATGTTTCGCTTGTCTGTACTATGTTATCCCAGATTACTTGTTCCTTAAATCATGTCTCCTTAATAAGCCAACCCAGTTAACATGTTATATAGATGAAGGCCTCCCTCCAAAATGACCTAATATTGGTTGCCCTAGGGTAAATGGTTTTTGTACATGGAACACCCTCACTTCTTACCCTGCTTCCTTTGAAGGTAGATGGATAATTCCTTTTAAAGAGAATTGGGATATTTTATTCGATATTGATTGATAGTTACATTACAATACCTTTCTAATCGAGAGATGAAATTAGCAAATACACACTAGTTATCATTCTAGATGGGGCTATTGTATCTTATTATCAACAACAAGTTTCGACAATAAACATACTCTAATATGTGTCCTTATTGTTGAAATAAAGGGGGTCTTGTTTTGCTTGTTGATATGGAAGACTTGAACAAGACTAGTTTTTCCTTCCGAAGCTCCTTCTTCGGAGTTCACGATGATTTTGGATAAGTTAAGAATGAAGCACAAACAAAGTTAAAAACTTCTTTAATTTCTAAGCTCCAATGTTGCACTATTCAAAAATTCTTTACGGAAATTGAGATTTTGAAATTAAATCTTCAAGAAAGAGGGAGGCTGGAAGATTGAAGTTTTAAAGCATTTCATTGGTGGAGTTACTTGTATAAATCTTGACTTGAAATGACTAAGCTTCATGAAAAGATAGATAGCTTGGAAATAAAATCTAAAGATAGTGGGTTCTATGCAAATCTTTAGAATCCCTATTTGGTATCTCAGTTTCAAGTGTCAATACTATAATATCCATGCGTTTTTCTAGTATGATTGATAAAGTCACGAGTATCTCAATTTATACATAAGATGTGTTTTCCATACCTTGGTAATGCTATGCAGCATAATGTAATACTTATAATGTTATACATGCTACCTGTCTCGTTATCTTTGTTTACACCTTGTTTATCTTTGATTCGGATATGCCTCTTGGAGATTGATGTGTCTCCAAGCTTTTTGTCCCAATCCTTGACTCCTTTTCTGATTAAGCGAATCTAGATTCTTTGTCATCCTACCTTTCCTGCAAAACATGTAGCGCATAGTATTCTTTAATTATTAGCATAAAATTGCCAATCTTATCTGGAAAACATCAGTTGCCTAGATTAGCAAATCATTATGGCAATTGTACGAAAAGTGACTCATTAAAAATATCAAGGTTTCATATTTATTCATAATAACGGGCGAATGCAGATTTAGCTTCTTTCACCTGTTCGACATTCCTGAGAATGGTTAATGTTAGGCTGTATACAATCATTGAAATTCAACATTTACCCAATGAAGACCTTAATGGGACATTTATGACCGAGATCTTAATAAGGTAGTTTTTGAATTCATTTTTCATTATCCAGGGAATTTGGGAATAAAGAAGGTTGGAAGTTTCCATTAGTAGACTCTTTTTGCATTAATCTTTTTTCGATAATATCCCTTGACTTGGGTCAAATTACTTAAGACAAATAAGAACCCAAAGATTGTGTACTCAGATTGGGGCTTTCAATAACCAGTAGTCTTAGCATCATTAATGATGAAGTTTCACAAGATATCACCGGACCTAGATTCTGGTATTAGAAAATATTAAGATAATTTAGCAGTTGCTTTTTGGTATATTATGATAATAGATGATGGAAAGTTAGAAGGCTGAAAGGCCTTTCCTCGATGATAAGCAATAGAACCCTGTCGTATCATTTCTAATGATGGTCGTCATAAGGATAGAAATTCATATTTGCTGATAAGATACCGGGATCTCTAATATGGAATTAATAGTAAAAGTTAGGAAGACCGTATGTGGTAATTAGATAACAGTGGTCCGGAATACCCAATGCGGCACTTGATAATTAAGAGAAGATCAAGGATTAGCCCTGGTATTTAGTATCAGAAGACCAGAAAACCCATCTCGGAAATTGGGTAATAGAAGTTTAGAATACTATATTTAACAGCTAATAATGAAGGGTTAGGGACTTAGCCTGGCAATGAGCAATAAAATACCAAACTACCATTCTCGGTAATAGGTGATAGAAGACTAGAATACCACTTCCAGAATTTCATTTTTGATAATAGAAGTCCAAGGTACCGTTAATAATGGAAGGCCAGAATATCATTTTCGATAATAAGTTATAAATGACCAGAATGTCATCTCTGATAATAAGTGTTAAAAGAATGAGAGTGTACATTTTAATAATTAGTAACAGAAGGCCAGCAATCTAATTCAGTGCCGATAGTGGAAATCCAAAAAACCGCTTCTGGTAATAAATAATAGATGATCAGAATATCCTTTTCTGATATTTGATGGTAGAAGTCCAGAACATCATTTTAGATATTTAATGGTAGAAGTCCCGAATCCCATTCATGGAAATCGATAAGTAGAAGAACATAATTTCATTTCTGGTAATTAATAATAGAAGACTAGAATACCATTTCTGACAAATAAGAATAAAGGACCAGAATAGCCATCTGGCAGAAATTCGAGAATTCTTTCTGATTATATCCATTAAACGTACCATCTTTTGGCCTTGAGGATGCCTTGAATGATTTTACTTTCTTGAGCTCGAGTTTTCTTTGTTCATTTGTCATTTGTTTTGGCCTATTTCAAGCGGGGACTCTTTTGTCCGATTTTGTGCTTATTTAAGCAGAGCCCATTTCAGGCTGTTTGTCATCTTTGACATTACCGACCTTCTTGGTGGTTGCTATTTAAGCTATGTCGATTTCTGGCAGTGCCTATTTTAGGCATGGAATTTTCTTAGTCCACTGAACATTTCATCCGAGTTTACGGTGCGCTCGGCTAGCTTATTTTGAAGCAGGGCCCGAGGACTTATCCGACCTCCCTCCAAGAGGCGCCTTAACCTGGCCATAGTGTGACGCGGTTAAGGGCTTGTTCAGTACCTTGGTCAGGCTATAGCGTGGCGGGACCAAGGGATTACCCATCCTCCCTCCAGGAGGTGCCTTATCCTGGCCATAGCATGACGTGGATAAGGGCTTGTGCTGATTTAACCTGGCCATTTCTAGCTTTGGCGCGGATAAAAGCTTACCCTCCCTCCAGGAGGTGCCTTAACTTAGCCATCTTGGCGTGACCAAGGGCTCTCTACCATTATTAGTAGCCTGCCTATTTAGGTAGTCCAAGTTTAAGGAGAATTCTTCTCCCGATCATGTAGACTTTTCTTATTTTGAGAATAGAGCTTTTATTTAATGACTCGATCAATCCCTTACAAATTGTTTCAGCTTTCCTTGTTTTAGAAAGTGTAGGACCATTTTTCTAAGTACTTTACATTGGTCGGTATCATGTCCGTTCATGAGATGGAAGTTGCAATATACTCCTTTAGGCCTTCTCTCAAACCCTGGTGTTTTCTTTTGAGAGGGTCAATAGTTCAATTCCTCTTTGGTTCTAATATAAATGTCTTCGATTGACGTTGTAAGATTGTATTCTCTAAGAAGTATTGATTTTTGAGCCATCTTTGACAGGCGTCTAACTCTTTTGTAGCCTAGTTCGAATACTTCTTCCTGAGGGATAGGCTTCCTTTTCATTGCCCGTTGGTTCTCTTTCGAAGGCTTTCCTTTCAGTCTCAGAGTTTCGGTTTGAAACTCCTTGGTAATTCTTATACTTCCGTCGGGCAGTTCTTTTATCTGTCTTATTTTTTCTGTCACGGATGCTCATAGTTTTCTCCTAGGTGAAAGGCCTCGCTTATGATCTTACTCCATTTGTTCGTGAAATTATCATAATCCTTTATTATCTCTTTTTTAAAGATAGTTCCCTGCGAATATGTCTGGACATTTCTCCTCGTTCTATTAAAAATGTCTTCACTTCCATTTATTCTTTTTCCAAGTGCAAATATCGTGGTCGGTCCCTTATGAAAGGGGTCAAGCTCCATTTTTCAGGGTCATAAGATTCTGTCTTCTTTTTGTTTATAATCTTCCAGGCTTCAAGCCTTAACCTTTGTTCCTCATCTTGATTAGAGTCTTTGATATTTAAATAACAAAGCCTTGTGAGATGTGGTTTGAAAGACCCTTGCTCGGACCTCTTGAATCTTCTAGCCATGATGTAATCAGTAATGGGTGAATTCGATACAGAACTGGTTCGATGAGAATCAGAGAATTGTAGTGTCAGGAAATCAATCAAGACAGTGGTTCAAGCCCTCCTTCTAGCGCCAAAAATATTAACCAAATTTATGGTCAACACCCCCAAAAGATTCCAATAAATGAAGTTATTGTAAAGTGATAGGAAGCAAGATCTTCAAAAAGGCCTTTTAATGTTCGATCGAAAATTCAGTGTGTATCTCAGTGATGAGGGTAGGCCGGACTATTCCGAAAGGATGATATCCAATAAAATTGCTAATATATCTCCACTTGGGACTAAACTTAAAATCCGACTTTCCAAGGACGTCATGGTAGCTTAGGTACTAATTTTAAAGAGACCTTCCATCCTTATTGAATTTGTATGAATTGATCCTTGATTCAATTTAACCTTTATAAGACTTCTCTTGGGAACTACTTTCTAAACTGAGATAAAATTTCCTTGTTTGGGATTTTATAGGCAGTTGATCTGGGTTTCCGCCGAAAGGTTTGGGAGGTAATTGTTCAGGGTCCGGAAGGTTGCTAAGGTTCTCAGATGTGACGGATTATAACTCTCGTCGAAAGGTTCAACCTATAGATTTTATGATTTCGAAAGGTTTTATGGAATATGATTCAAGCAAACTTCCCTTGTGACCGAAGGGTTTGAGAAGATGATTTGAGGTCTCCGAAGGATTACCAAGATTATTCAAGACGTAAAATCATTATCCTTGTTGACAAGGATCTTTCGGAGAGGTCGTTCCCGCAAAATAGATTTTAACCAACAGAAATTAAGGTAAACAACATAGTAAATTTGAAAGACTGAAGACTTCCCTCGGATCCTCGAATAAACTTCTATTTTTATTAAATTTCCCAAATCGGTACTCAATTAGGGTTATAGAGATGTAATTAAGAGATTACAAGATGAGAATGAGGAAAAATCCGCCCCAAAATAGGACCTCTTGGGTCTTATTTATAGATGCACGCGGCACTCCCTCCGGCCTTATGCCTTCGTCAGGAATGGAAGGTTTCCTCTTATATGCAGTTGCAAACCTTTCGGTCTTGCCAGAAGACTGCTTCTTGTACAAGGTTGTAGGCATCTCGTTATTTACGGAAGATTTGTTTATTGTGCATCATCATGGACTGTTAAATGCTGCCGAAGGGTCTTTTCCTTCATTTGTTTTTAGGAACCTGTTGCCCTTGCCGGAAGATTTGTCGTATGTACGGCATATGAACCTTCCAAAGGTACTGGAGGGTTTCTAGCTTTTGTGAACCCTTTGGCTTTGTCGGAAGGTTGCTTTTCTTACTTGATTACTGCCGAGAGTTTCGTTTTTCCTCGATGATGGTGGAAGGTTGTTTTCTGTTGACTTATGGGTGTTGCTTTTACCCAAACCTTTTGGTACCATCGAAAGGTATCCTACAGGTGTATTATCTGACCCAAAAGGCTTATTGTGCTTTCGGAAAGGTTATCGTAAGGTCGTATGCCCTTGCTTCCGCTTGTTTGCCTCCTCCAGAGGGTAAAAACTTCTTAGACATTGCAGGATAATACCCTCTGTCTTCTCAAAAGACCTTGAGCCATCTTATTTTGCTAACTGCATCCCGTCGATCTCTTCGGAAGGTGTGCTCTGAATTCTTTCTCTACCATTTTTTGTTTAAGACTCTCTGGCTTAGGCGGAAGGCAAATTTATTGAGTAACAACTTCTGTGTTTCGTTGTTTTGTACCTTTAGTGCATAGAAACTCTGTAACTTTCCTCACTTCTTTCACTAGATTGTAGTTCTCCTCTCCACAATCGTTTCAGTGGGATGTTCGCCAAAATATATTGCAAATTGAGAGATTTATGCTACCTTAAAATTTTCAAGTGGAAGAGAAAGAAGGGTAATGAAAAGAGAGAAGATAAATAAAATTTTCTAGTCCAGGCTTTTATAGTGATAGATTAAGTTAAATTAAATGTTCCCACTTAAAGTTTAAAATAGCTAATCCCACATTAATCTAGAAAAATTCAAAAACTGAAACTATCGCCGACATGTCGACATATCCCAAGATGTATGTCAACATATGTGTAACGATTGGATGTAGTTAAAATATCATTTCATGAATTTCAACATATGTTGATGCCAAAAATGGATCAACGCCCAAGATTGAGTTGTAGGGAACCTGTAGGACCTAGATCTAGCGATAGTATTGAAGATAAAAGAAAATTAAAAGGGAAACACAAGATTTTTATAGTGACTCGACAATCTCTAGCCTATGTCCACTTATAGTTTTATTAATTAGGGATCTGAGATAGTTTGTATGAGATTATAAGGAGTTAGAGAGAGTATAAGTCACTGGTACAAGGGTTTGACAAGTTCAAAGTCCATAAAATAGCCTAGAGCAGCTGCCTTAGTGACTATTGAGTGGGAGGAAGAAGGCGAAGAGTAATGTGTTCCAGATCCAGAGTGAAGAAGAAAGAGTAGGGAGCAGATCATGTTTTGGGTGCTCTATGGTTTTATTTATAAGGAAACTAGCGTGTTAGTTCAGAACTCCACTTGTAGAACAGTAAAGATATTGGCTCAAAGTCACACAAAAAGTTAGGGGTCCATCAAGTTGTCAAAATAATTTGCTACTGAGTTAAATAACTCGTTACCGAGTTATTTCTTTAATGGGAAATGACTCGTACTTTCTTGCATCACTTTTCTTATTTAAATTTGATGTGCTCCACGTTGTTTTCATCAAGTGTTGGTTGATTTTGATGATCATTCCTCCATTACTTGGTTTATTCTGCCTTTTTTCTATCATTTCTTCAACTCTTGGAATTGGTCATCCCAAACTCTTGAAGATCACTTGGTCGAATATGAAAGAGGTAGATAATAACTTGTATGAAGTTAGAGTAGAGGAAAAAAGGTAGAAATAACTTGGCCTCGAGCTAAATAAGTCGGTGCCGATTTATTTTCCTTGCATATTTTTGGTTGAAACTTCCCTAATCTATTTCCTTGTTTCATCTAAGCGTGCCCCCAAGATTTTAAGTCGTTTCGTCTCGTCCTTCTAACTTTCGTTGACTTCTACTTTATTAAGAAATCGGTTAACACTTGCTCCACAGAGTATGCTTTCGTTGAAAGCTTTGGATCAAGGCAATTCCTGGACTAACACCCGATAAATTCCATTTGATCGTACGATTGTCATCTTGAGACGCTGCTTTCAATTATTTGATTTTCTATTAACTGTTCGCTTTAGCTATAGCAGAAATCCCATTTCTCTGCATTAATGTTATAATATACACTCCAGTGACTACGTTGTGCTTTAGGTTGGCATAAAAGTTCCTTGCAATGGTTTCAGGATGAGGACGGGGAAGAAAAATAGCTCGACATGAAGTTATTTAACTCGGTACTGAATTAGATGGCCTTCCCCCAACCTATTTATTCCATACTTAGAAAAATTTCAAGTCCCACTTTCATTTGCTTATCACTTCAAGTTGTTTTAGCTTTCCACCCGATCTACCTTGCCACCGATTTGTCTCAACTCACACAGCCAACCAATCCTCCATGCCGCCGCCGCTGCCTTCAACCTACTACTGACATCGTTGACCTTTTGCCACCGCCTAACACCACCATCGCCATGCACGACCGCCACCATTGAACTTCGTGCCCGGTTATCTCGAACCCGACCTAAACCCTAGATCCAATTTTGACTCATGTTCTTGAGGTTAGCGGCGTTTGATCTTGCCAAAGCGAAGATGGAGATGGCAGTTTGGACTTGGTTGATGGAAATTCGAAAGAAGATGGTTAAATTTTAGATTGTATTTGGTTGGTGGTTAAGCTAGGTTTTGCCTCGGTCGAATACATGCCATTATGAAGACAAATCCTATTCTCTGGCTTCAATTGCCTCTATTTGAGAATTCGGCTAAGTTTCGATCATTGTTTGAATTCCAATGTGACAATTTATTCCAAAATCGAACGTTGTAGATGATTCTATCATGTCGCTTTTCCGTTTCTGCACTTCCAATAATCCTGAAAAGAAAAGCTTTCCACATCGCTCTGGATAGCGGCTCCGCTATCGTTTACTCATCGATAACGGGTAAGCCAAAAAGCATAATTTCAAAGTATGACACGGCTCGTTTTTCTAGCATAAGAAAGCAATCTACATAGTATGGTCTATTCATGGTGTACGGGACAATGGACTTACACTGCATTGATGAACACACTGCATTTGCCCCGCTCAATGCTTAGAGTTTGATTGGTCAACACACGTCGACTTCCTTTGGATTACGGGCATTGGTCACATGGGAATATTATCCAAAGTAAAACATACATGACCGTGTTGAATCACAAGTTTAATTATCTAGAATGACTCATCGATCCCCCCATCTCAAGCCTGATGAAGGATCGTCTACTCCATCAAAAGCTGCATCTTCCACAGCCCCGGTCTTGCCATCCATTCCTGCCGAGATGATCCATCCCATGACTCTTGAATCCCAAGGCCAGTTAGTTGCTATTGCACTCAATGTTAGTCAACTACCTCTAGGATTAAGGATCTTTCATGACCCGCCGAAGCAGGTATCTTCAATCTTATCTTCCAAGTCTCTTCGAAACATATGCTTGCAATACGACATCCCCGAGGACAACGTCTGTTTGCCGATGGGAGGTGACTCTACACACCGTCCCCCGTCGAAATTCATAGCATGCAACTGCTATAGGTGCTTGGGCGGTGTTGTTCCACCATTTAATTACTTTCAAATGAGGGTATTACAACAACTTGGACTAGCTCGATCCAAGTTCACCCGAATGGCTACGCCCAGTTGAGTTCGTTGTACAGACTCTTCATGCGCAGATTTGACCGGCCTCCGAGATTCAACAAGCTTACTTATCTTTTGAAATTCAAGAGAAGGCAAGACTGCCCATCCTACATGATAATATAAGCCTGGAAGGGCTGTAAAGTAATCGAGAACCTGCACAACAAGCATTCTGCCTTTAAGAATGAATATTTCTCTATGCGATGCCCGGAGGGATTCAGCTGTCTTTGGATATCTGGATATAAGCTTCCTTTCCCTTGTCTTTTACATGCCAAAAATTTTCTAAGTTTCTAACTTGCAATATGTTCCATTATAGGCATCCCGGGTCGAGACGAAAATGAGGAGCATGAGAGAACATTTGAAGCTCTAAAGGCAATCAGTGCCAGTCAGTGCACCGTCGAATTCCTCTTGACAAATGAGAACTTTCGGGATTGTGGACTGCTTCACCCTAGAAGATTTGTCATTGTTGAATCTTCAGCATCATAGCTCCAGAGATCGTACTCGTTTCACTGCCCCCAGTCAAAGCTCCGACGAGTATGTTCAAAGGGAACTGCCCGTTGAAGAGTACACAGAGACGACCATTGAAGGAGAAACTAATAAGCCCAAAAGAGGCGACATCCTCATAGATGAGGGTGAAGATGTTAGAATGCCCTCTATTCCAGAGGAGGATGAGGGATTCATGAGGACAAAAGGAAAAGAGTTGGCCGTTGATGAAGAAGGCGATAGCACCAACGACAACGATAGCAACTACAATGCTAGTGAGGAAGGGGACGAATTATTTGGTGAATTTCCTGAAATGAGTCTTGTTCTTTCAAGCTCACCTCCTTTAGGACACATGGTCCTGAAAATTTCTAATGTGGCTGATGATCAGGTTGCAGTGAACATTGAAGAGAACGCAGCTCGAACTTGTCCTCTTAGTGTTGTTTTTGTCAACTTTGGTGACCTTAGCGAGATCAATTTTACAGTTAGACATCTTAGGAGATGTCAGTTCAGATATCACCCTTTCTCCAGGGGGTCACGCCAACGAAGCTGGAGAGACTTTGAATTTAGTTCCTTGCCAACCAGGTTAGTAGAGCACTAGAGGGTCATCGGCACTACACATTACACTTAAGGTCATGGACACACATTCTTGCATTGAATCCTATTCTAGAATTCCGATGCTAACTCCATCTTCTTTTGTTTTATATTCAATGGGATGCAGTTTCTATAACAAGCTTTCATGACAGGCTGATAGATCAAGAGCTCAAACTTCAGTTCCTCAACTGCCTCACTGCTATGAAATTAAGGAAGATAGATGGAAGAGAAAGGGTCACAAGGCTGCTGAGGCTCGTAAGGCTAAGAGGGATAGAGATAGAGAGAGTGAGGGGGAAAGAGAGAAGTGAAAGAGTGAGTCTGAAATTGAATCGGGCCGTGATCCCACCAATCGCCTAAGAGATTCCTTTGGCCCTACTTCAGTGCACCATGCAATGTGGCTCCAGCCACTTCTCTCCAACAAGCTTCTTCTTCCCATGTGATAACTATGGCTATCCCACCTACTCCCAAATGGGTCTCCACTCCTTTGTTCACTTTTCCTCTTGGCCCCCTCGCTTGCTACTTTCCCCCATTTCTTCTTACGAGGTGTCAAGTTCAACTAACACTTCGCCAACATTCCAAAAGAGGTAGCGAAACAGAACTTAAAGAACGTCGAGCTGAGCATCATCGATGGCTATAAGTGGAATGTGAGACCCTCTCCGAAGTTAACAAAAGTAATCACATTAAGATCAAATTTTTTGAGTTGAAGAGAGCAGATTATGATCGAATGATGCATGAAAGGAATGCTGACTTGCTTAAAGTCATCAAAAAGAGAGACGCCACCTTTGAGTCTAAAGCTAATGCTAATAAGAGGATATTGGAGATGTCTCGAGTTCACACTGCTGCCTAGATTACTGTGAAGGACCAACTCAAAGATGCTCACGAAGAAACCTTCAAGCTGAAGGGGCATATATCATTAAGAAGAACCATCTCCTTAAAGAAAAAAATGAGGCTATCTAAGGCAAGGATGTAGCTATTGCTGACCGCACCGCACTTCGCAAAGAAGTTCGGATGCTCGTGGAAGAAAAGAAGAAGCTCCTAGAAGAGGTTGAAAAGCTATCCATTGCACAGCTTTCTTGCGAGCTCCAGTTTGTGCTTTCCTAGCAGTAAGTTAAGGAGCTCCGGGATGAAAGGATCAGAGTGTATGAGAATCTCGACAAGGAGTTGTTGTTCTTTTATACCAATGTGCCGATGGACAAAAATTTGAGGTGGATGGATGACTACCCCGAGTTTCTTGTTAGCATTTGGGAGGAGGTCTTACGCAGATGTGCATAGGCTGGTGATGCGCCTCTGAGGCTGAATTGATGGAGGTATATCCTGACCTCTAGATGTTGAAGCCAATATTTCTGAAAGAGCGATCTTGGTTGCAGAGGCCGAGCAAGGTGCTTCTAAAGCCGTCGCTAGGACTCCTGCTGATCCGAGCTCTTCGGGACAAGGAAAAACATCTACTCCGAAGTCTAAAGAATGGGCAGTCGTTATTCCTGTATCCACATGTGTTAATTTTGAGACCGTGCACGTTATTCCCACTTCTTCTGCAAGTTTTCAGCATAAGCCATATGTTCCTCCTGTTGAAGGTCAATTCGAAGTGTCCAGAGCCGATGAAGAGCACATCATAGAAGAGGAGGAGTTAGAAGTCGATATTCGGGAGAAGAGTTCAGGTTCAGGTATATCTCTTGTCTCTTCAGTATTTGAGGAGCTTCAGTTCTCACTAGAGTCTATTTCTAAACTCTGCCACTATGTTTGCAAACTTGTAGGTCAACCTCTTTTTCCTCCTCGGCCTCCAGTAACACATGGTTCAGGGACCAAAGTGATCTTTACTACGTTAACCACCGTCTCTGCATGTTTTTCTGCATCCATTCCTATTTTCAGCTCTGCCCCGGGTCCCTATTTCAAGAAGATCACTGCTTTGGAGAGTTTGGAGGACATTTCCATCTCTCAGGAGGAGGATGTTCACATTGTCAGTGCTTCGGACTCCACGGACCAAGAGATGATGGTGGAGAGGCTGGAAAAGGAGAAACATATGCTTAACATAAAGAAAGAGCCCAAAGCTACCCAGTCCCTGATTGCCTCATTTACAACCAAGACAGGCAAGCCAAAGTGCACAGAGGTGCCAACTGGTGGATCCTGAGGAGAGTCCATGCATTCCGAAGGTAGCACTCTCCCTGGTAAGGAACCCAAAGGGAGAGAGAAGCTCAAGCCCCATCTGGGAAAGACTGGAAAAGGCAGTCGTGGTGATAAGAAGTAAAGTCTCAGTAGCCTGCTAATTGAGCATTTGGTTTTTTGTGTTTTGTCGTTGTGTTGGATGAGTTTGTATTTTTCTTTTTGGCTTAAAAAGGTCGAGATTGTGCTGGTCCAGCCCATGCTGTTTGTCCTGTACATGAAAGATTTTAGTAGTAATGAAAGATTAGCTTTACCATCGTAATCTCCCTTGCGTACTTTTCTTGCATTTTATGTACTGTGCCTGTCTATGTATAACCGCTTGTGTATACAAATGATTGCATGTATTGCAATTTCCTGTATTATTTACTTCTATTTCTATGTGATGTATTTATTTACCGCAACTCTATGTATGTAAATAAGATTCCTACAGTTATTTTAACATGTTCTGACAGTAAGCTCCGTTTTGATTTCCAAAATACTATGTTCAACCTAACAGAACTATGATATGACTTGATGTAACCAACTCCATAGCTGCTTCTGTTCAAACTTAGTCAAGTTCGTTTCAACCATGAATTGGTGCATGTGCCCCAATCCATAGGGTTGATTACTCTGGATGATAAATCTGAGCATTTGTTGAGAGATTGGTTATCCTGAACAATTCTTTCGACTGCTCCCAGTTCGATTCGCATGATAATTCCTATCTTCGAGAATTAATGACTCTACTGCTTGATTCCAAGCGTTTAGTTCTTGATGTTGTCAATTCTTTAATTGCCATCCGATTCTTCCAAATTCACATCATCGGGCAATGTCAACCTGGATGTTTATAGAGGAAAGATACATTATTGTGATCTTTCTTCATAATAAATTCTTCCAAGTTCAGTGTTGAGATCCCGATCATGCACCGGTTTCTATCTCTGGAAACTTGTACATGGACAGCCCAACTCCTTGGATTTACCTATAACGTCACCTATCTTAGGCCTTTGGTTAATTCCCTCTGTTATCGCCCATCTTCGGGCGATGTGAAGTTCCAAGAAGTGTGAGCCGATTTTTTAGCCAACTTGTTGGTTTGGAGTTTCCCGACGTTGTCGAGGCATCGCCAGTACTTAAAAAGCTGGGATCGATTTCCACCATTGATCCAGTGGTTTGAGTTGATTTTCCTCATCGACTCGGCAGTTTTGAACCTTCTCGACATTACTGGAACAATGTCTGTTCTCAGAAGGTTTTGATCGATTTTTCCAATCGATTCGGCGGTTTGAGTCGATTTTCGTCGTCGACTCAAAGGAATTGAACCTTCCCAACGTTGTCGAAGCAATGCTAGTTCCCAGAAGGTATGGATTGATTTTCCTCGTCGATCCGGTGGTTTGAGTCGATTTCCCAATCGACTCGATGGCTTTGATCTTTCCTTACATTGTCGAAGCAACGTCAGTTCTCAGAAGGTTTGGACCAATTTTCCCCGTCGATTGGACGGTTTGAGTCAATTTTCCCCGTTCATTCGGTGGCTTTGAACCTTCCCGGCATTTGCCAAAGTAACGCCAGTTCTCAAAAGATTTGGATCGATTGTCCCTATCGACTCGGTGGATTTGAACGTTCCCGACGTTGCCAGAGCAACGTCGACGTTGCCAGAGCAACATCGGTTCTTAGAAGATTTGGACCGATCCTTGTCGATCCAACTATTTGGCTTGCGCAAACACGGTTGCATTGGTTCAAGAAGTTAACTTTATTGATAAGATAAAAGGAAAGGCAAGTCCTTCCTATTTACAGTGCCCCCAGTGTCCCTGGATGGCTTACTTGTAAAAATAGGAAATATATAGATAGATATCAAGTGTAGTAGTACTCCAGCAAGTCGTTGTTCCAAGCACATGGGATCGGAATTCTATCGACGGTCGCTGGTTTGAATGTTCCATCTCCTAGTTTCTGGTCAATTATGTAAGGACTTTCCTAGTTTCCGGTCTCCCACTTCGTAGGTACGATTGCGAACCTTGGCATTGAAGTGGCGTGCCACTCTTTTCTAGTGACCAGTGACCTTCAATTCTGCTTCTTCCCGCTTCTTCCCACTTCTTATCGATTTGGTCGAGAGACTCGAGCAGTAGCTATTCATTCTCTCTCTGATTGAAGTGTCTTCTATGATGAGAGGGGACTTTCAGTTCCATTAGGATCATAGCTTCTTAGCCATATGCCAAGGCGAACGGTGAGTGCTCGGTCCTTGATTTGTGCGTTATTCGATAAGCCCATTGTGCTAGTGGAAGCTCATCAATCCAATTGCCTTTAACTTTTGTCAACCGCTTCTTTATGATGGATTTGATGATTTTGTTCACTGCTTCCACTTGCCCGTTTGCATGCAGATGCACTATCGTGGAAAAGCTCTTTTAGATCCAGTAACGCTTGCAAAAGTCCTTGAACTCAATGCTATTGAACTGAGTCCCATTGTCCATGATAATTTTCTACAGTACTCCAAACCTATAAATAATATTTTTCATTACAAAATTAGTTACTTTCTTAGTAGTAATCATGGCAAGCACTTCCTCTTTAGCCTATTTTGTGTGGTAATCAACTACAACGATAGCATTTTGGCTCTCCCTTTTGCTATTGGTAGTATGCTAATTATATCGATTCCCCAGATCACAAATGGCCAAGGACTGACCATTTGCTTAAGCTCTGAAGATGGGGCGCTTGGAATCTTCACAAATCTTTGTCATCGATCGCACCGTCTGGTGTAGTCTGCTGCATCTCAGTTTATTGTTAGCTAAAAATACCCATAGTGGAGTGTCTTATTAGACAGTGTCTGCCTTTCGGTGTGGTCATCGCAGCTACCTTCATGAATTTCCATAACGATCTTTCTAGCTTCACCTTTGGGTACATACCGATGTAAAAGGGAGGAGAATCCTCTCCTGTACATCACTCTATCCTGCATCATAAATCGTGGTGCTTTTTGAAGGAGCTTATCTATTCATTCTGGTCTCTGAGGAGTATTCCCTTGAGCAGGTAGTCCTTGATTGGCTTCATCCATGACTCTTCCTCTTCTGGTGCCTCCAGAACCCAATCAACATTAATTTGATCTATGCTATGAGCAGTCAATACTTCTGCTTGAACCAGTCCCATTAGCCGTGCTTCTCCGAAGCTAGCTAGCTTGGCTAAGGAATAGCCTTTATATTCTCCTCTTTGGGAATGTGAGATATCATATAGTGTTCAATTTCATTAAGCAACTCCCAAGCTCTCAACAAGTAAGGGGCAAGTTTTGCGCCCTTAGCTTGATACTCCCTTTTGACCTAGTAGACGACTAGTTGAGAGTCGTTATAGATATGTAGAGTTTTTATTCCTAACTCCTTCGCAATCTTTAGTTCTGTTATTAACACCTCATACTCCGCCTCGCTGTTAGTAGTGGGAAATTCCAGCTCGAGAGCGTAGCATACTGATTGTCCATCGGGAGTTTCAAGCATAACTCCCGCTTTTAAGCAAAATTTGTTTGACGCACCATCAACAAACAATTTCCATTGAGATACTATGACCGTTGTGTCTTCCTCCTCGTCATCTCGGATAGTGAACTCGATGATAAAGTCAGCCAGCGCCTGTCCATTAATTGCTCTTCGAGGATGACAAGTTACATCATATTGGCTTAGCTCGATATTTCAGTTCGGAAGTCGTCTTGAAATTTCAAGACGAAATAGCACTTATTTCAAGGGTTGATCTGTTAGCACCTTAATCGGGCGGGCCTAGAAATACGATTGCAGTTTCCTTGATGTTATTAGCAAGTGGTACTTCAGCTTTCCCAACTTCAGTTAGTTTCGTTCAGCTCTAGTGAATCGCTTTCTAATGTAGTAAACGGGTCGTTGCACCCTAGCTTCTTCATTTACAAGTGCTGCACTCAACACGTAGGCAAACACTGCCTAGTAAATGAATAAGTCCTCAGCGCCCACTGGTTTAGATGGAACCGACGGTGTCTTGATATGTCACAATAACTCTTCAAAAGTAGTATGGCAGTCCTGATTCCACTCAAAGTTCTTCTTACCTTCTTTAATGAATCAAAGAATGGTATACATTTATCCGTCGCTCTGGAGATGAATTGGCTCAAAGCTATGATCCTTCCATTCAAGCTTCGTAACTCCTTCTTCATCATCAGGGCTCTAACATTCCACAAGGCTATAGTATGCTCCGGATGGCCTCATTGCACCT
This sequence comes from Allium fistulosum, assembly GCA_030737815.1. Classification (NCBI taxonomy): domain Eukaryota; kingdom Viridiplantae; phylum Streptophyta; class Magnoliopsida; order Asparagales; family Amaryllidaceae; genus Allium; species Allium fistulosum. The sequence continues at coordinate 428,301,041 of CM060902.1, forward strand.
TGCATTTACAATAAAACCAAGATATTTTCCAGAAGCAACATCAAAAGAACACTTTAACAGATTTAGCTTCATTCCGTACTTTCGAAGGATCTAAAATATCTTTGAGGGATCATCCAGATGACTTACAGACACTCGCGACTTCAATAGCATGTCATCCACATAAACTTCCATCGTTCGTCCAATATGATTCGTGAACATTATGTTCACCAATATACAATAAGTAGCTCCGGGGTTCTTCAGGCCAAATAACATCACGCGATAGTAGTACAGCCCCAAGTTTGTGATAAAGCTCGTGTTCTACTATTCTGGTTCATGCATTATGATTTTATTATACCCTGAGTAGGCATCCATAAATGAGAGAGTTCATTCCCCACAGTTCCATCAATAAGCTGGTTGATTCTAGGTAACAGAAAGATATCCTTTGGGCAGGCTTTGTTCAAATCTGAGTAGTCAATACAAGTTCGCTACTTCCCATTTGATTTTCAGAGCAACACAAGGTTTGACACCCACTCGGGATATGTTGCATCGCGGATGATGCCATTGGCCAACAGCTTATCCACTTCTTCCTTCAGTGCAGATGATAGCTCCAGACCCAAGTCGCATCACTTCTGTCTTGCTAGCATGAACTTGGGATCAATGTTAAGTGCGTGACATGCTATCTTTGACGGTATTCCCTACATAACAAAATGTGTCCATGCAAACACATCTAGATTGGCATAAAGAAAATTTATCAATTCCTTTCACATCTAATTCTAAGCCACGAACCTACTTTCATGACCTGAGTTGGGTTATCCATGTCAATAGGGACAGCCACAATAATCTCCACCGGTGCTGCCCACACTTCCTCTGAACTCTTCTTCCTATGGTCCATTAGCCTTCCTAGAATCCATAGCCTTTTCGAAGAGACCATGGTCCCTAATCCACGAGCGCTTTTGTAATTGCTATGCTTGCGGTTCCTGAATATGGAGAGTCTTCCCTAAATTCTTTACCTTTTCACGGCGTTTAACTTCATGTATTTCAACAACATAGCATTCCCTTGTAGCTCTTTGGCCCCTCTTACCACTCCTATCCCATTTTTTCTTGGGAATTTCATCGTTAGACATCATGGAGCAAAAGCGATTCTAAAATCGACAAGGGTCGGTCGGCCCAAGCAAGCATTATAAGTGGAATACTCGTCAATGATCACGAAGGTTTGGATGAGATCCACCCTCTATTCTCCTTCCCCGAGTTCTACAGGTAGGTCGATCATTCCAAATGGCTTTTTAGCTTCATCTGTGAATCCCTAAACCATTGTTCTATAGGCAGTCACATCCTTCATGCTAATCTTCATTTAGACAAACATCTTACGGAATAGGATATTGATCGAACTTTCATTGCCAATCAAAACTCGATGCAAAAATGTCGATCCAATCCCTACTGTTATCACCATTGGGTCGAGAGTTGGCACTTCCACACCTAATGTTATTCCGCCTTTTGGCAAGGCCGTGACACCAAGGAATTGACTAGTAACCAATGACGGCCCGTCCTAGAGATCAGTTATACATAGGCTCACTATGGATATCGATGAATTTTGTCCGAATCCGAATCGAGCTAAAATTGATATGACATGACAATCTAAGCTATGAGAGTCAACGTTCCAAATCTCAAGTCAATCTGAGTTTGTATGCTCAAGTTGTGAACGATACAAAATTGGTTAAGAACAGCCTTCTTCGACTCGCTCCAGTTCGAATCCATTGGAAGTGCACACTTTGACTCGCTTCGCTTCGATCCATACTTCGACTCGCTCCGTTCACAACCATCAGAAGCCAACTTCGAATCGCTCAGATTCGACTCGCTTCACAACCATCAGAAGTGACTATTTCGACTCGCTCTCCTTCACCTCCATCAGATGCCTTCTTCGACTCGCTCCGCTCAAACCACTGTTCGACTCCATCGAGTTCGACTCCATTAGCAAAGCCACTGTTCGAATCCCTCAAGACGCTCCACTTCGACTTGCTCAATCAATACACACTTCGACTCGCTCAAAACAGCATCAAGGACAGAGTGATCCAGAGACTCAAGCGCCACGTCATCGAGTCGAACGGAAGCGAGTCGAACAGAGCGAGTCGAACGAAACAGCCAACTGAGAATCTCATTTTGTATCGATCATATCTCATAATCTACAAGTCCAAATGCTATGAAATTTTCACAGAAGACTACGTGCATGCTAAAGAATGTCCACGCCAAATTTCGACTCCATTGGATGAAATCTTGATCGATACAAAATCTGTTTGTATCGATCACGGATCAGACCGAAACTTCACGGGCTTGGGCGCGCGGGCCTGGTCACGTGCCAGAGAGGCTCTCCCGAGATCTGAGCGAAATATCAGCCTCCTACACCTATAAATAGACCCCCAAAGCCAACAGAAGAGTGGTTCTTCTTCTTCTTCTTTGAGCTCTCCAACGCCCGGACTCTGCCAGATCCAGATCTGAACTCCATTGCTGTTGCTACCAACGAAATTTACTGCTGCAAATCATAATTCTCTGTTGTAATTCATTGAATCCACCTGTAATCTTCAAAGAAAGACCAATAAAGCAATCTACTTCATAGTGGACGTAGGCAATACGCCGAACCACTCTAAATTCTTGTGTCTCCTTGCATTTTAATTGCTTTCATATCTGAAATTTGGAGTTTTTGTTAGATAATCCTCTTTTTACATTTAATTTCTTCACTTTATCTCTTCAAAAACTTCCGAAGAGTGTTGTGCCCAATTTTGGTACAAACACTTTGGTGCTTTCACTGAGAAAAACCCAATTTTTCTCCTGCTCTTTGGATCTCCTATCTATATCGAATTGCACAAATCTAAGAAGAAGATCTAGATCTAGAACTTTGAAGCCCTTCCATTCTATTCAGATTTGTATCAGATCTAGGAAAGGACTTTCACTAATTCACCATGGTAAGTACATGGACTACCTCTACAGCTACTGATCAAGGAGAACGGGACCGACAAAATCACGCGCAATTGCCTCCATCAAATCAAGATGCCGCCGGACCTTCAGATTCAACAGGTCCGGTTACCAGACAAGAGTTCCATACGCTGTTCCAAGAATTGACCCAGAGTTAACAACAGCTAACTGAACAACTGCACGCCAACGCAGAGTTGACCAACCAACTAAATCGCCAAAGGCGAAGAAGATCTAGAAGATACCAAGGTTCCTATTCTTCCACAGAGAGTTCAGCCTCCTCCGATGGCCAAACTAGATCCACACGCCCACGGCTAGGTGTAAGCTACACCCAAGCCATGGGACACCAACCTACTTCGAATCTTGGGCAACCTAGAGCTGGACCATCCGCCAGTCTCCGTATAGAACCTTCAACTCGATATGTGAACTGAAAGACAAATCTAAACTAGAAAATTCTGTAGATTCCATGAGAGTTATGGCCACAACACCAATGAGTGTCGTCACTTACAAGACCTCATTGAAAAACTGATACATGAACGGAAGTTGGATCAGTATGTGCAGAAACCGCAATCGGGTGGTGCGAGCCCATCAAATCAGAATCGTGCGCCGAATCAGGAAAGACAGGAGGAACCCGCTCGTACAGGCGGGAGGTTGGTTATCAATACAATAAGTGGTGGTCCTCACCCAGCAGATCGAAGCTGGAAGGAAATGGAGTTGTATGCTAGTTCTATCAGGCATGCAGACTTCGAGTGTTGTAGTAATTTTGATGAAGGTGCTCCGGTCAAGCAACAGAAGACGATGGCAGATGAAATCATGTTCAGGAACAGAGACGCTGATAAAGTCGAAGCCCCCAATATCGATCCACTGGTCATCTTAGCACAAGTAGGTCCCGCTTGGATGAAGAGGATCTTAGTTGATAGTGGAATCTCTGTGAATATTTTGTTCAAGCGAGCTTATGATCAAATGAGAATGGAAGCCACAGACTTGAAGCCTTGTCAATCCCGAGTTCATGGCTTCAACGGAAGTGCTACTATACCCACTGGAATGGTGGAACTGCCAGTGGAGTTGGGAGTTGGAGAACGTCGAAGAGTACGGATGTTGCAGTTCATTGTTTTGGACATAGACTCCCCTTACAATGCTTTCTTGGGCCGACCGACCCTCGCTGAATTCAGGGCAGCCATCGCCCCGTCGTGTTTGACTTTAAAATTTCCCACTGATCGTGGAGTAGGAATCATTCAAGGAGATCAGGCTAATGCCAGATCCTGTTATGTTGCTGAGCTGGGGGAGGCGCAGCGAAAGGAAAAAGGAAAGGGCGTAGAGGAATCTCTCTGCGTCCGTTTTGCTGATAATTGACAATTAACGTCCGGGCCCAGGCCCGGGCACCCTAGCCAATTTCTCAAGGATCTTGACCCAAGAGAAACTGAAGACGAAGGAGAATCTAAAGAAAGTCAAGCATCCCCGGCCGAGCTGACGATTGATGTCCAATTGATAATGACGATGATTCAAAAATGATAAAGATTGGGTCTCAGCTAAGCCAGCAAACTCAAGAGTAATTGGTTGAATTTCTATGAGCGAATCTTGACGTATTCGCCTGGACGCATTCTGACATGTGTGGGATCTCGCCGGACATCGCGAGCCACACCCTGAACATTGACCCGCGGCATGTCCCGGTCAAGCAGAAAAGGCGTGGTATGGATCCAGAGAGACCTTCCGCCCTTAAAGAAGAAGTAGAAAAGCTTAAAGCGAACGGGTTCATTCGAGATGCGCTATATCCTGAATGGGTGTCGAATCCCGTGCTCGTCCGAAAGCCGAACGGAAAGTGGAGAACATGTGTCGATTATTCCGATCTGAAAAAAGCATGTCCCAAAGACAGTTTCCCGCTTCCCAGAATTGATCAGCTAGTAGATTCGACAACTGGGCATGAACTCTTATCCTTCATGGACGCGTATTCTGGCTACAATCAGATACCGATGCATTTACCCGATCAAGAACATACTAGCTTCGTAACCAATCTGGGACTTTACTATTACAAGGTTATGCCATTCGGACTCAAGAATGTCGGGGCTACTTATCAACGATTGGTCAATCGGATGTTTGCCAATCAAATCGAGAAAACAATGGAAGTATATGTAGATGACATGCTTGTGAAGTCACGACTCTCCACCAACCATGTTAAAGACCTGGAAACTATGTTCGACATACTTCGAGAATACAACATGAAGCTAAATCCACTGAAATGCCATTTTGGAGTTGCATTCGGAAAATTCCTTGGGTTCATCGTCAACGCTCGAGGGATCGAAGCTAATCCTGAAAAGATCTGGGCTATCAGAAATCTCGAAATTCCGAAAACCATAAAGCAAGTCCAGAGTCTCAACGGGAAAGTAGCAGCATTGAGCTGGTTCATTTCAAAGTCCACTGACAAATGCATCCCCTTCTTCGATCTGAACCGAAAAGGGAAACGAAACTTTGAATGGACCATGGAGTGTGAAGGCGCTTTCCAAGCACTAGTGCAACATCTATCCACACCACCTATCCTGTCGAAGCCTATTGATCATGAGAAGTTGTTCGTATATTTGGCAATATTAGAAAACGCTATCAGCGCCGCATTAATTCGAGAAGAAGACAAGATACAGAAGCCAGTATACTACGTCTGCAAGCGATTGACTGGGGTCGAAAGGAATTATCCGAAATTAGAGAAGTTGGCTTATTGCCTTGTTATTGCATCAAGAAAACTCCGACCGTATTTCCAGGCACATCCCATTATTGTTTACACCGACCAGCCGTTACGACAGGTCCTTTCGCGACCTGAGACGTCTGGTAGGTTACTCAAGTGGAACATCGAACTGAGTCAGTTCGATATCACTTACACTCCAAGATGGGCCATACAAGGACAAGTCCTAGCCGATTTCATAGCTGAGTTTACCATTCCAGAGGACTTGCCCAAAACCAGCGAATCCCTCGAATACGTCTGGAAGCTTTATACCAACGGTGCATCAAACGACCGGTGTTCGGGCGCTGGTATTGTACTTGAAACTCCCGAAGGCCGATCCATATGTTGTGCTTTGAAGTTCGATTTTCAGGCGACTAATAATGAAGCTGAGTATGAAGCCCTCTTAGCCGGCTTGAAACTTGCTAGAAATTTGGGAATTATCGCAGTGGAAATTTATTGTGACTCACAATTAGTCGTGTGTCAATTACGGGGAGAGTATTAAGCAAGAGATTGAAGGTTGGCTGCTTACTTAGCTCGAGTTCAGGAAGTACTAAGTCAGTTTGATTATTATGCCATTTATTGTATACCTCGAGAACGCAACCAAAAGGCCGATTCATTGGCAAAGCTAGCCAGCACAGGTGAAGCTCAGCAAATGGGACTCGTTCCTGTAGAAACGCTATCTTCCCCAAGCATCGACCGGACAGAAATAAACTGGGTATGTGAAACCGTTCCCGAAAAGGATTCATGGATGACCCCACTCAAAAATTACATTGAGCACGGAACCCTGCCAGAGCGCAGGAGTGAAAAGAGACAAGTCCTTCGGAAGGCCTCACGATTTACCATCCAGAATGGACTCATGTATAAAAGGGGGTACTCAATCCCTCTACTCCGGTGTATCGCTCACGATGAAATTAAACAAGTATTGCGCGATGTGCATAAGGGAGAATGTGGCGATCACACCGGGGGGCAAGCACTTGCCAAGAAAATACTTCGCTACGGATATTACTGGCCGATCGTGAATCGCGATGCGTTGGACTATGCAAAGAAATGTGATAGGTGCCAGAAATATGCCCGAATTCCAAGACCTCCTCCTACCGAGATAACGCAAATGGCCAACCCATGGCCGTTCGCAATGTGGGGCATCGACATCATCGGTGCCCTACCCTTGGCAAAAGGTGGTGCGAAGTACGCCATTGTCGCTGTTGATTACTTTACAAAGTGGGCTGAAGTCGAAGCTCTCGCTACCATTACAACGAAGAAAGTAATCAACTTTGTGGTTCATAACATCATCTGTCGATTTGGTCTCCCACACACCATTATTACGGACAACGGAACCCAATTCGACAGTGCTGAATTTAAAGATTTCTGCAAACGATTTCACATCCAAAAGAAATTCTCTGCAGTTGCACACCCTCAGGCAAACGGACAGGTCGAAGCAGTTAATAAAGTTATAAAATCCATTCTGAAAATGCTACTGTAAAAGGTCGGGGGCAAGTGGGTCGATGAACTTCCTATGGCTTTATGGGCTTACCGAACAACCCACAAGACCGCGACCGGTCACACTCCATTCTCTCTTTCTTACGGTTCAGAAGCCATTATTCCAGTCGAGTTAGAAGTACCTTCTCATCGTGTGACATACTATGATCCAAAGACAAATTTTATATTACTTGCTGAATCTCTCGATCTATTAGATGAGAAGCGTGAAGAAGCTGATTTGAGGGAAGCTGTGCATCGAGGTCGAGTGGCCCGATTGTATAACGCCAAGGTCCGTCCGCGAACCTTCGAACTAGGCGATCTCGTCTTGAAAAGAATCTATCCGGTTCCTTCGTATATAAAGCCGACATGGAAAGGACCGTATGTTATTGAACGAAGGCTCGGAGATGGCACATTCAAATTATCAACCGTCGATGGTCTTACTCTGCCAAGAGCCTGGAATAGCGAGAGCCTTCGCCGCTATTACACATGACAGGCTATCTTTACCCATTCAGATTACTTTCCTTTTTGCAATTTGTTTCTGCATTTCGAAATTAGAATTTGTAATAAGGCAACTGACTTTGCCATATTTTCTTATTTCAGCAATAAAATGCAATCTCTTTGAGCCAGAGCTGTGATTTACTTGAAATGCTTCGTATGATCATCACTATGCACGGAGAGCTAAGTTCCACCATACGGTGGAATTTATTCAAATAGGGAGTGACTGCGACGCAACCAATCACTCGCTAAGTGAAACCCGAGCTCGGGGACCAGTCATCACATCAAAGTCAAGAAAGGATTGATACACGACAATCCTTCATTCAACTCTGAGTTCCCAGAGTGCGAACCGTAGTATAAACATCAACTCCGAACTCCCAGAGTGCGAGTCGAAGTATAAAACATCAACTCTGAGTTCCCTAAGTGCGAACCGGAGTATAAACATCAACTCCGAACTCCCAGAGTGCGAACCGGAGTATAAACATCAACTCCGAACTCCCAAAGTGCGAGTCGGAGTATAAACATCAACTACGAGTTCCTAGAGTGCGAACCGGAGTATGAACATCAACTCCGAGTTCCCAGAGTGCGAACCGGAGTATAAACATCAACTCCGAGTTCCCAGAGTGCGAACCGGAGTATAAACATCAACTCCGAACTCCCAGAGTGCGAACCGGAGTATAAACATCAACTCCGAGTTCCCAGAGTGTGAACCGGAGTATAAACATCAACTCCGAACTCCCAGAGTGCGAAGCAGAGTATAAACATCAACTCCGAACTCCCAAAGTGCGAGTCGGAGTATAAACATCAACTCCGAGTTCCCAAAGTGCGAACCGGAGTATGAACATCAACTCCGAGTTCCCAGAGTGCGAACCAGAGTATAAACATCAACTCCGAACTCCCAGAATGCGAATCGGAGTATAACAATCAACTCCGAGTTCCCAGAGTGCGAACCGGAGTATAAACGACAACTCCAAGTCCCCAGAGCGTTGACGTATGATTTAAACTCAAGACGGCGTGGCCAACCGCCGATAAACAAATGAGAATCCCCGGAGTGTGGATTTGATCATCGACAATCAGACAAGCATGGATGAATTACTTAGTCCCTGCTTGCCTCAAACATCCGTTCGGTGGCACTAGACTCAACATGTTACAAGTAAGGAGAGATCATCGACTGATGTTTTACAACACACCACCAAGACTGGGGGCAAGACTTAAGCATCAACCATCGCCTGAAGAGATGCGACGTCAAAATTCAACTCGCTTCCCGGTCACAAACCATGTCCACAGTTTCCGAACTTGGCGAACAAAAACAAACTTTATTCGAAAGCTGAAACTTCACAAGTGCACTTCAAATATTGAAACACTTAGGCAAATACACAATGACAGAAAAGCAGTCAAAAAAGAGAAGTTTCATTTCTATTGTTTATAAAAGAAGTTCGTGTACAAGTTTCCAAAAATTCCTACTAGCAGGGGCCGAACCCGCATCTATACACGGCCAACAAAATGCAAGTCAAAATAAACCGGGGAAGCGTGTTTAATCTTTCTTCTTCCTTGGCTTCCTTCTCGGCGTAGACCCACTGGAGCCACCACTAATCTTCCTCTTCGAGCCTTTGCTCTTCGGTGGTTGGTCTTCAGGCAAGGGCATTATATCAACATCCTCCTCCAAACTCGAGTGGATAGGAATGCTCCCTGCGGACGGAGTCAGAGGAACAGGATCAAATGTGGAAGATGGCATGGCCACACTAGTGTCTGAAAATGTACCGCCATGCGATATCATTCTAAGCAGAGCTGGACCAAGTGTCGCCGTCCCACATCCAAAACTGCCACCATGCGCTGCGGCATCCATTTCAGCAGCAATTTGTGCCAAGATTTCCTCTTCAGTACCCGAACGAGCCTCGCTGGGAGCGTCAGTAGTCGGCATCGAAGAGCTTGTGGCAGGAACTCCTTCGCCCATGATGAATGATAAGTCAGCTAAAGGATCGCCATGACGGCGAAAGAGTTCTTCCATTAACTGCTCATCAAACACAATCGTACTCCCCTGCATGTCGTCAAGCGGGGCAGTTGTAGTCATGGTGATCGCTTCGGTAACGATAGCCTCCTGTGTCTGATGTAATTCTTGGGCAATAGGAGGCCCGACATGTGCAGCATCAATCACTGGACAAAGAATAAGAGAACTGTTAGAACTTAACTCGATCAAAGATTTCGACTTAAGAAAGATATGTGGAATGTCCAGAATACCTTCCTCAGTTTGACTCGTAGGCGGCGGGGCGGCATCAGTGACTTGCGCTGCAGCCGGAGACATCTGCGGCTGATCCGGATTATAAGAAGGAACAACCTGGGGATCGACCGTAGATGAGGATTTGGGCTGGGTTGACACGGGAACTTCAAGACTTGCTTCATGGTGGTCAACCCCTGAACCCTCTCCTACTTCAAAGTGTTAGGCGCCAAGTCTTTCCTTCTCACGCAGAATCATTGACTCGTGAAGAATCTTATTTTCGTCTTCAGTCAGAATGTGATTCTCGAGTTCAAATTCATCTACAGACTCGCCCTGATGCGCCTCCTTCTCTTCCTCAACCAGTCGGCCCCAAGCGTTATAAACATGCGTTGGGTAATCGTCGAGCCAGGCCAGACCCCTGTGCCTCAGCACGTTAGTGTTGTAAATGACGAGGAGGTCTTCGATGTCAGCCTCTAGCCTGGACTCGGTCGACTTCACTTTCTCCTCGACCTCAGCCTCCACCTTGTGGACCTTAGCCACAGCTGCATCCCGCTCACCCTTAAGCAAAACAGTTTGCTCGCACGCCTCCTGGGCTGCGTTGTTCGCATCATCTCTTTCCTTGGCCATTTCGGCGAATTTGGCCTTGAGTTCATTAAGCTCCTTGACCGCTGCATCCCGCTCGGCGGTGACTGTAGTGTTCCGGTGGCCCATCTCCTCCACCAAGGCAACATGTGTCTGCATCAACCTCTCCATGGCCACATTCGCTTCATCGGCTTTTTTGGTGGCCGCAATTTCGGATTTTCGAGAAGACTCGACCTCAGCAGTGAGCACTTGAATGATCCGGTCCCTTTGAGCAAGACCAGATTCCATTTTCTCGAGTGCTTTGGCTCGCTCAACAGCCACCTTAGAAGCATTCTCCGCAGCCTTTACCCATTCTCTGTACTGGGTGTAGATGTCATGAACGTACTCATGCATCGTGTTTTCCACTCCAGACGGAATTCTTTTCAAGTGTGGTGGGAAGACATAGCCATCGAAGCAAATGTTCAGAAAGTCCTTCCGCATCTGAGCCAGTTTAAGGGCCCCTTCTCCTATGAGCTCGGTGTGGACCTGCTCTGCAATTATGGAGGCCGTGGTCTCAACTCTCTGAAGATGAGACTCAGATCTAGAAGTATGAGAAGATGGCCTGTGACGAGAAGGCTCTGGCGGGTGTGGAACGATAATAGGGGGTGGAGATGGAAGTCTAGGAGGAGGAGAGCGCGATCTAGACCGATGTCTGTATTCTCTATCCCTATCACGCCCGTACCTATCTTGGTTAGAGTACTCGCGGTCGCGATCTCTAACCGAGTCCCTCTTGCGGGAATCATAATAAGAAGAAGACTTTCGGGCCGAGCAAAGATTCCCGAGCATCGATCCTTTTCCAGACATAGTACCTGAAAATGAGGAACGAAGAAAGAGTTAGTGATTTCCTAAGTTGGACGATTTACAGTTGTGAATCATGTAGTGTAGTGAAGTGTATGCATGTGCAACCCCCCGACCAACCGGAAATGTTGGCCGCACTCATAGCAAGCGACCCGCTCTGTTCAAGAGCGCTATCAAGCTCCTCCATCCCGGCGTCGTGTTGAGACGACACAAAATCCGGAATCGGGATATCAGCAAGCCCTTCAAAAGAATTCTCTACTGGCGGGGGAGGAGCCTCAGAAATTCTAACCCCCGGAACGGGCAAAGACACAACCACGGATTTTAATCTCATGGATTTAGAACGCTTGTAAGCAGCCGCCTTGCCTTTTCTACTTCCTCCCGATCCTGGACATCGGAAGAAGGCCCAGCTTGGAGCTCGGTATCGGTAGGCATTCTCTCCGGATCAACTTTTTCGGTTATCACGACTGCGGGCGCTTTGCGCTTCACCCGTTTATTCGGGGCCACTCTGAGTGAACCTTCCAGCAGTATGCTCTGCCTCTGTTCTATCAATCCGACAGTCCTCAAATTTCTGTCAGACAGAACCAAGTCGATATGCCTCTCTTCGCCCGGAAACGCTTGAAGGATCCGAACTAGCTCTCGGAAGTATGCACCTTCAGGTCGAGAGATTGCGGCTATAAAAGAGGGGAAGTATGTCAGTTTTGAAGTCGGTTAATAATATCTTGATGATTCAAGAGAAAAATGACAACACTTACGTCTATCCAACCATCGCCTAGCAAATCCAGGAGGGCACCGAACGTAGAACCATTCAGTTTTATAACAACTTAGCCTCCCCGAGGAGCCAAGTACAATGTGGTGGTTCCTGACCGCCTCCAAATAGGTGAAAGAAGGGTTGTCTCCACGGCTCTTGACGTTGAATAAATATCTGATCTCGATCGGCTTCGGCGGTCGAAAGAGGATCTCCATAAATAGGATAAAGGTACTGTTCAACAAAGCATACCCATTGGGAAGTAGCTGAGATGGAGCTATGCCGAGAAACGATAACATCTCCCTTATATATTGATTGAAGGGAGGAAGTGTCCCCGTTGTGCAAGAGTGACGGTTGAAAGCAGTAAACCCTCTGGGGGATCATGTGGCCTGTCGTTCGGCCCAGGCAGTAACACGTCGTCAAGCGACAAACCGTGCCTTAAACAAATCTGTCCTAACATATCTTCAGAGATACCCGACGACACAGTTGCGGATTACAAATAAACCGAGCCCCTAGACGATCGTCTGGGGCTGGATCTATAACTTCGAATTCAATAACCGGAATCTCGATGGATGGAGGAATAGAACTCGGGAGTTCCTGCTGCTGTGAACTTGAGGGTTCCATGAATAACTAGCTCATGAAAAATCATTGTTAAACAGGCAATAACGCTCGTGCATCCCCTAGTGTAAAGTGTGTGAACGTGTGTTGTGCAGTGCAGTAATATATGTCATTTGAGAAGATCTACAGGATAAGGAAAGCAAGTAAACGACGAGACTTCGGAATTCAATCGGAAGGACCGTCATCGCTGACCGTCACAACCATGCCGTCCAGCTATTAACTATCATTCCAAGTTAAAATTTGTTATCATTTTGATAAGTTCTAGTTTCGTTGACGAGCTTCGATAGGCAATCAGATATGCGGTAAAACGATTAAGTCCAGTTATGCAAGTTTGAAGCTCGTCGGAGTCAATTGTTCAAATGTGCAGGAAGTTTAAGATTATTTAATGTTCAATTTGTATTGCTCACAAGGGCCGTGTTTGCATCGATAGATTATGGTCATTTGCATACGAGTTAGACTCGGTCAGAAGATTGGTGTGCAAGTTCGACTCGATCAAGGGGCTAAGGATTTCGAATCGATCGAAGCGCAACACTTCGACTCGATTAAAACCTCCAGTTCGAATCGATCAGAGAGGGCTGCCCATTTCGACTCATTCCAGGGCACTCCATTTCGAGTCATTCCAGGGCACTCCATTTCGACTCGTTCCAAGGCATTCCATTTCGACTCGTTCCAAGGCACTCCACTTCGACTCGACCCAAGGCCATCATTTCGAGTCGATCAGACGCAACCCCTTCGTATCAATCCATGTATTCAAAGCATTCGATTCGATTCGATGCGAAGCTTCACCATCGATCGATATGAAGGCCTCTGCCTCATCATCTCGAAACCCCCACTCCAGATCGACGCGAAGCTGAGGCCAAGGAATTTTCGATCGATCACAACTCTAATTGATTTGGTGTTAAAAACCCGAGTCTCATCGTTTACGCGTGGATTCGCTTATTGGATTACCTAGATCTGTCAGTTAGTTCAAATGATTGAAGGTGAATCGGTTCGAAAGCAAGAATGTTTCTTCTTTCTTCTCGAGTTTCTGAGCGATACGAAGGCAAGGAAGAGAAGCGAAAGGTAAAAAGTGGAAAAACGGCTAAGTACAAAGTATTTATATGGACTCGAAAGCAAAAGGAATAAACGATTCGTATCCCGATGGATTCGAACACGCGTTTCGACTCCCTCTCCAGTGCATCGATGTGAAACTCCCCTTCGTATCGCTTATCTTCGACTCCGTCTCCGGTGCAGCAAAATAAGCAATCATTTCGACTCCGTCTCCTCTTCAACTCCGTCCCCTGTCCAGTTCGACTCCATCGATACGAGACCACACTTCGTATCGATCACCTTTGACTCCATCAAATCACTGCTTCCAGAGGCCAACTCCATCGATGTGAATTGCCTATTCGTATCCAATGACTCCATCTATATCGATTCGAAATGCTCATTTCGCTTCCCTAAATTCGATAAAAATCGTCTCTAATGTTTCAACCCTTCACATCGATTCAGGAGAGGGTCGTTACAAAGGAACATTCAAAAAGAAACCATCGAGCATTGTTACCATGAATTTCACGTCGGTTCAGGAGAGGATCGATACAGAATCCAATATAAAATAAACTGACAACGACTCGTGAACGTGCAAACGTCAACGAGAGTCAGGTTAACATATATGCATGTATGTCGGACCAATATTCAATGTTCCAAATTTACAGGAATCAAAAGCTCATCTAATAACGATTAAAATAGCAAACAGCTAATCGCTAGCATACAGCAATCGGTTACAACAATACAGGGTACAGCAGTTGACAGTAGACAGTTTACATTATCAAGAAAAACAGTCGAAGATTACAGCTTTTATCAAGAAGACGATAACTATTCAGAATGAAGATTGCAGCACTTCAAAACACATCATGTTTTCACAAGACGTACTTTGGGGGGCAAATGTTATCCCGCCTTTTGGCAAGGCTGTGACACCAAGGAATTGACTAGTAACCAATGACGGCCCGTCCTAGAGATCAGTTATACATAGGCTCACTATGGATATCGACGAATTTTGTTCGAGTCCGGATCGAGCTAAAATTGATATGACATGAAAACCTAAGCTATGAGAGTCAACGTTCCAAATCTCAATTCAATCCGAGTTCGTATGCTCAAGTTGTGAACGATACAAAATAAGTTAAGAACAGCCTTCTTCGACTCGCTCCAGTTCGAATCCATTGGAAGTGCACACTTCGACTCGCTTCGCTTCGAGCCATACTTTGACTCGCTCCGTTCGCAACCATCAGAAGCCAACTTCGAATCGCTCAAATTCGACTCGCTTCACAACCATCAGAAGTGACTATTTCGACTCGCTCCGCTTCACCTCCATCAGATGCCTTCTTCGACTCGCTCCACTCAAACCACTGTTCGACTCCATCGAGTTCGACTCCATTGGCAAAGCCACTATTCGAATCCCTCAGGACGCTCCACTTCGACTCGCTCAATTAATACACACTTCGACTCGCTTAAAACAACATCAAGGACAGAGTGATCCAAAGACTCAAGCGCCACATCACCGAGTCGAACGGAAGCGAGTCGAACAGAGCGAGTCGAACGAAACAGCCAATCGAGAATCTCATTTCGTATCGATCATATCTCCTAATCTACAAGTCCAAATGCTATGAAATTTTCATAGAAGACTACGTGCATGCTAAAGAATGTCCACGCCAAATTTCGACTCCATTGGATGAAATCTTGATCGATACGAAATCTGTTCGTATCGATCACGGATCGGATCGAAACTTCACGGGCTTGGGCGCACGGGCCTGGTCACATGCCAGAGAGGCTCTCCCGAGATCTAAGCGAAATATCAGCCTCCTACACCTATAAATAGACCCCCAAAGCCAACAGAAGAGGGGTTCTTCTTCTTCTTCTTTGAGCTCTCCAACGCCCGGACACTGCCAGATCCAGATCTGAACTCCATTGCTGCTGCTACCAACGAAATTTACTGCTGCAAATCATAATTCTCTGCTGTAATTCATTGAATCCACTTGTAATCTTCAAAGAAAGACCAATAAAGCAAACTACTTCATAGTGGACGTAGGCAATACGCCGAACCACTCTAAATTCTTGTGTCTCCTTGCATTTTAATTGCTTAATTTCATATCTGAAATTTGGAGTTTTTGTTAGATAATCCTCTTTTTACATTTAATTTCTTCACTTTATCTCTTCAAAAACTTCCGAAGAGTGTTGTGCCCGATTTTGGTACAAACACCTAAAGTATCCCGATTCTGAAACACAATGTCGTCGTTAATCATCCTTTATTGCTTAGTTGAAGCTCCGTCTTCAATGGCATAGCAACTCTCATGTGGTGCATGCTTCAAAGAACTAGCATATCATTCCATCTCGCCCTAACTCTTTTGTGCTGGGTGAGGTCCTCCAGTAATGGCTTTTATAACCAGTCTTCCATCAGTTTGCTTGGGCCCTTCTCCGCTGGGTCCAGGCTGATTTCCTTGAGCATTCAATGCTTTGAGTACAACAGGTTGATCAGAGTTTTGCGATGTCTTCATATATTGCTGGAGCCTGTTGTTTCTTATCAATTCATTAATTAAATCCTTCAGATGCTTATTTATTCATTCTTGTTGTGCCTATAAGTCTCGCAGATTTCCCGATCTGTTTTGTTGCTCAGTCGCTTCCCTCTTGGGTGGCTTGTTATACAGCTTTGTTCCCTGAGTGGCAAGATAAATATTTTCCAGACTATCATTCAACAATGTATAGTTCTCGGGTCTTAGATTCCTTAGGCGTTTCCCATTCCGATCATGCCTACCAGCATTCTAAGCATCTCCTTTTGATTCGCCATTTTTCCTGCATTTCCTGCAGCAATTTCGGAACTATTTCCCTCTTGTTTAACCACAACTTTACTCTGAATCACTTCCTTCGACTACTCATTGGTGGGCTTGCCCTTAATCATATTAGCTTCTTTTAGTCTTAAAAACTGGTTTGCTTTTCGATAGAATTCCTCCATGATAGTTGTTTACTTCATTTTTATCCATCTACCAAAATCCATGTTCGGGTGAATGCCCTAGGCAAGTGCAATAAAAATAAGTCTTCCTTCGAATTGCTAACCTCTGCAACCGCAATGATAAACCGGTTTAGGAAAGCTTTCAATGACTCTTGGGCTCTTGAGAAAATCCATATAGGGACATCACATCCTTTGGTCATATAGTGTGGAGTCTAAATAGTTTCAGAAACTTCTTTTCCAATTCGTCAAAAGTGGAATTAGACTTCGATGCGAGCCTGGTAAATCACATGGAAGCGACTCCTTCCAAGAAGATAGGGAAACATCTGCAAGAACATCATCCGTAGCTCTATCTCCATCCATATGCCGTTCATATTTGAGTAAGTGTTGTATGGGATCAGTAGTTCCGTTATAGGATGACATTGTTGGCATGGTGAACTTTCAGAATATTTTTCTCTCGTAACATTTTTAGTAAATGGAGTTCGGCTTGGTGCGGAACCCCAGTCTTCATTCTTCCTACCTCTGCTTACCTCCACCAACCGTTTGACCATGTCAGCGATGTACTCCACATTGGCACGATAATCTACGAGTCGACTACCAGGGGTTGCACCGAGTGTTTGGCTCCGCAAATGATCTCGGCTTGCCAACTAAAGTCTAGGTTCTCCATTCTTCACGAGAACCACTCCTGCAAAGTTTCGTTGGTATCCGATTGGTCTTGCCGTGGTAGTTTGATCTCCAATTCTAGGGTTTTGTCTCTTAGCACTAGTATTCAACCCATCATTACCATCATCCAGCTGCATGTCGTCATTAGAGTCAGAAACCAGCAATGCATCTCCCTTCTAAGCATCATCCAATGGGACATTTGGGTCGGTACCAAGTTGTTTTGGCTTAGGACCTTATTGTCTTCTTACGGGAGGAACGCTCATACTTCCTCCTACAACATTTCCTGCAACTCCGACAGCTACTCCTTTTACTTTTGCTTTCCGTCTCTCCTTTTTAAGCTAGAAACTGAAGAGTTCTCTTGTTTTATTGTAGGAGAAGTTTCTCTTCTAACTCTTTTTATTGTTGGTGGCTATAAAGTTAGTTATGCATTCATCTTATCCATAATAGTTTTCTGATCGTCCGTAAACTTCTGGTTAAGTTCATTGATTATCTAATTAAGCTCTCCTTTAGTGACAACTTCCTATTGTATAGAGAATCCAGGTAGGGGGTTTTACTTCCGCTTGATGAGCATTCCCTTCAACACCACCAACTATAGCTCCTGAGGATCTATTGGATCATCTTGGTGCCATGACATTTGCTAACAACTCTTTAAGTTGTTCAAGCAAGTTTTTTGGATCTAACTTCTAGATCTATCCAATCCAAAGTAAAGAGCTAGATCTAAGCCAGGATTTGGTTTTCTCAGTGGAAGAACAAAAATATTGAGGCCAAAAAGGATCAACACCCAAGATTGAGTTATAGGGAACTTGTAGGACCTAGATCTAGTAGATAGTATTGAAGATACAAGAAAAATAATAGTGAGACACAAGATTTTTATAGTGGTACGGCAATCTCTAGCCTATGTCCACTTTATAATTTTATGGATTAGGGATCTAAGATAGTCTGTATGAGATTACAAGGAGTTAGAGAGAGTATAAATCACTAGTGCAGGTGTTTGACAAGTTCTAAATCCTAGAACTGCCAAGAGTAGCTGCCTTGGTGACTATTGAGAGGGAGAAAGAAGTTAAAGAGCAATGGAGTCACAGATCGAGAGTGGAGAAGAAAGAGTAGGGAGCAGATCCTTATTTGGTAGCTCTATGGTTTGTATTTATGGCGGAAACAGGCGTACCGGGTTAGAAGTTCACTTGTAGAAGAGTCCAGACATCGGCCCAAAGTCACATGAAAAGTTGAAGGGTCCACCGAGTGGTCAAAATTTGTTTGTATCGAGTTAAATAACTTGGTACAGAGTTATTTCCTTAATGGGAAATGACTTGTACTTTCTTGCATCACTTTTCTTACTTCAATTTGATGTGACCCATGTTGTTTTCACCGAATGTTGGTTGATTTTGGTGATCATTCCTCTATTACTTAGGTCTATTCTGACATTTTTGTTGTTGTCACTTCAACTCTTGGAATTGGTCATCCCAAGCTCTTGAAAATCACTTGGTCGCATATGAAAGAGGTAGATAATAATTTGTATGAAGTTGGAGTGGAGTAATGAATGGTTGAAATAACCAGGCCCCTATGCTAAATAAGTCGGAGCTGACTTATTTTTCTTGCATATTTTTGGTTGAAACATTCCCGAGCTATTTCCTTGTTTCATCTAAGTGTGCCTCCAAGGTTTCAAGTCATTTCGTCTTCGTCTCATCGTTTTAACATCCGTTGACTTATGCTTGGTTATAAACCCTAGTAACAACATACATGCCAGATATTTCACTCAGTTATTAATTCATCTGTATCTCCTTCATACGACCTCCAAATTGAAAAAACTTATATACTACTTTGATCATAAAAGCGGTCGGTCGTAGTGGTGCAAGTCTCATTGTTAAATTCAAAAGTTGGACAAATGACTTTTTTGTCCCTTCTTAATTTAAATAGGATTATCTACCAATTTAATCTAATTAATCATCACTATTGTATTATTAAATTTTAATTATAATATATCCTAAATTTTTGAGGTATTACATTCTCCTTCTTAAATAATTTCATCCTTGAAATTTCTAAGGAACAAAAAATGTAATGTAACACTTGCATTGCACATTGTTAAACATACAACAACCAAGTAAACAGCCATAACATCCAATGCTTTCGATAAGCTTAAATGAGTCAAACATAATAACATGCATAGCATATATATATGATGCCATGTAACTTGCATTTCTATATTTACAATATAGAAATGTAGCTAATGCATCCAATATGAAAGGCGATAGTATGGTATTTAAGGTATGAATGCACGACATCATAATATCAACATGTAGTACTACATGAATGCCACAAGCATATCATAATAATAAAACATATACATAGCATTCCAAATATGAATAATGACCAATTTGGCAACCTAGTCCTAGTAAAGCAACCAAATTGAAGAACATATCAGAAGAGATCGAGTTCAAGATGAGAGGCATTCTCTTCTGGCTCCCACATCCACTCAACCGGATCATTCCCCCATTGTACCCTCACCAATTTCACTATCTTATTCCTTAGCTTCTTCACACCATATTCGACTATCGTGTTGAACCATGGGATGAACTTGGCTAAAGCTTTAAATCCACTTCCCTAAACTGACTTAGCTCAAATTCAGCGGTAGGATCATGCACACATTTTCGCAAATGTGAAATAGTAAACACATCTTCGAATCCTACTATATTTATTGGAAGCTCCACTTTATATGCCAAATTTCTATCCTCTCTAATATTGGGGAAGCGCCAACAAATTAGGGTACTATCTTTGCCAAACTTCCAAATCTCACTATGTTCTTCAAAGGTGACACCTTAACGGAAACCAAATTTCCAACTACAAACTCTAAATAAGTCTTTCTCTTATCAGAGTATGACTTTTGCCGATACTATGCAGCTTTCATATTCTTCCTAATAAGTTCTGTCTTTTCTATAGCATCCCTAACCATATCTGGCCTAAGTATGATCTTATCTATAGAGTCCCACCAACACGAAGGTGACTTGCATTGCCTTCCATACAATACTTCAAATGGTGCCATGACTATACTAGACTTGTAGCTATTACTATATGCATACACCACTAGAGGTAGATGATCTTCTCAAGCTCCTCCAAAATCCAACATACATTGCCCTCAACAAGCCCTCCAATACACTGTTCACCCTCACACTCCATTGGTTTTGGATGATAAACCATACTCATATTGAGTTTAGTCCTTAATGCATATTGTAGGCTCCTCCAGAACTCACTCATGAAAAGTTGGTCTCGATCACTTGCTATACTTATTGGGACTCCATTGAGTTGAATTACTTCCCTAATATACAATGTAGCTAACGTAGCTGTTGTCATTTTACTCTTAACTAGATAAAATGTGCATTATTGGTAAGTCGACCTATTATGACCCAAATATATTCATTCCCCCTTCTACTCCAAGGTAGTCCATCCATAAAGTAATATGCATTCCCACTTCCAGTATGATATATCTAATGGAAGCAATAACCCAATCAGTTTCTTTTGCTTTTCCTTTACCCTTTGGCATATCATACACTTTGCCACGTACTTTGCCCATGCCTCTTCATCCTCGGTCGGTATGATAGCCTTTTCATATCTCAATACATCATGTTTCGTCCTGGATGAATAGTCATACTAAAATAATGGAACTCATCCAAAGCCTTATCTATCAATTCCTTGACCTGCGGTACACACAATCTTCCATATCACCTTAGGAAAAAAATCTGATCCTTGGAGTAACGATTCAAATGGCTTGATCATTCACTACTTCCTAAATCTTCCACGTTTTTAACCAACGATGCATCTTGCCTTTTACTTAATCCTGTATAATTCATCAGTGCAGGCTTAACCTCCATCTCTGCCAACAAACGGGTGAATATTCCGACTAGAGTTAGAAATCAAAATCTGAAACAAATTCCAATTGCTCTCATTCGCATAACATAATATTCGACTTAGCATGCCTCCTACTCAAAGTATCGACAAGTACATTTCCCTTCTTTGTAGTATAAGCAATCCCAAAGTCGTATGATTACAAGAACTCTAGCCATCATTGATGTCTCGGATTTAAGTCTTTCTAGGGGAAAAGATATTTAAGGAACTTGTGATCATAAATGGATCAAATATTTCTCCTAACAAATAGTGCCTCTAGGACTTCAATGCGAACACAATAGCAGCTAGTTCAAGGCCGTGCTTCGAGTAATTCCTCATATGAGTCTTAAGTTGTCGGCTCGCATATGTCACCACCTTCCCTTTTGGCATAAGGATAACACCGAGTCTAGTACTGCATGTGTCGGTATACACGGCGAAAGGTTTGGTGCCGTCAGGAATAGTCAAAACTGGAACACTCATCAATATTTCCTTCAATCAACAAATGCCACCACACTCTAGATTCCAATTATAAATTATGTTCTTCTTAGTTAGATAAGTCAGAAGTGTTGAAATCTTTGTAAAGGCTTCAATGAACTTCCAATAGAATCCCGCCAATTCCAAAATGCAATGGACCACTAAAGCATTCCATGGCATCTTCCAATCCTTTACACATACAACTTTTCCAAGGTCTACTACCAATCCATCTATGGGTACTACATGCCCAAGGAAACGATCCTCCTTCCTCTAGGAGTGACATTTTGAGAACTTTGCCTTTAATCGATTCCTTCTCAAAACACCCAATACTTCTCTCAAATATAGCTCGTGCTCTTCCTCACTTATGGAATATATAAGAATATCATCCATGAAAAGATAACTATAAAATTATTCAACTGGGCCTAGAATATTCTACTCATTGAGTCAACAAAATAAGTTGGAGCATTAGTTAACCCGAATGAAATGACTAGCAATTCAAATAATCTGTCTGGTGTGTCGAATGCAGTCTCCGGGATACCATCTTTAGCCATTCTCAACTAATGAAATATGCTGGCCACGTCGAGTTGAGTGAACTTTTCCTCAACTAGTTGATCGAGGAGGTCGTCAATGCAAGATAAGGGATAGCAATTTTTCCTCGTTGGCTTATTTAATTCTCGATAGTCAATGCACAACCTAAGGGAATCGTCAGCCTTAGTGGTGTGAATGACAGTTGCTCCCCACTCTAAAATACTTCTCTTAATAAATCCTTTCAGCAATAATTTTGAAACTTGATAATCCAACTATCTTCTTTCCTTCAAAGCTATATGCCTAAAAGGGATCACTACTAGTCTTGCATCATTCTTGAGATCGATCTTAAACTTTATTTCTCTTTGAGGTAGAAGATTGAAAAATTCAACAAAAATATTTGGAAATTCTTTTGATTATGGAGATAGACAACAGTTCATCCTGTGATAGGTCGTGTGAATATAAATAGCATTTCATAACAGAAATATGAGGCTCAGAACATAAGTCAAATCATGTCCTTCATCACTTCAACACTGAATGACTCTCGTATCACAATCCAATACTACCTCATATCAAGACTTTCACTCCATTCCCAAAATTAATCCATATCCCGAAATGCTCGGTACATATGCTTTATAAAAAGAACTCCATGCCATGTGTGACTAACTTTAAATCATGGCATATCATAGATATATAGGTCCATCCTTGACAAGATTCGACACAGAAATGGATTCATGCATGACGTTGGGTTTTAAAGCTAAATTATCAACCGATGCATTTGCTATGAATAAATGAGATGCACCAGTATCAAAAAAAATATGACAAGAGAAGCAGATAATAACAACGCACCTTCCATCATAATCTAGTTTCCTTTCTCCTGAGATGGTGGTGATGTAATGCTGGTGGTCAGAATGACATTTAGATCATATGCCTTAACCACTTGACCTTCCTTCAGAGTTCGACAGTCTCTCTTTATATGACCAAATTGATCGCAGTTATAACGCTTTATCTTCTAAAAATCTAACCTACAATTCTTCATTCCATGACCCAATCGGTTACAGTTGTCACACTTGACCTTCGAAATATACATCCTAAGTTCTTTACAATATGACCTACCTTTCAACATCTATTACAAGCGATCACTTGTTTATTGCCTTGTCCTCCATGGGGGCCATTACCCTTATGCTTGCTCTACTGCTAATTCTCTTCCACCCTATACTATTCCTTATTCACCCTCCCATCAATTGAGTTCAACAAAGTAGCCTCTACCAACCCTTCAAAATTAGCTCCATATGGGATTTGGTTCAATGAAACTCCATTACTGGTGAGTTCAATCCTTTTGTAAATTCCATTGCCTTCTTGTCTGGGGTATTTATCAGGTCAAATCCAAATCTCGTCGATTCATTAAACTAATTTGCATATTTTCTATCAATCATGCCCCCAGCTTCAAGTGAATGAACTTCTCCAATAAAAAACCCTTCTCCGCTCCCAAGAAAAACATTATTTCAAATTTTCTTTTAAACACCTCAGAAGTAATACTAACCTTGTCCACTTTTCTAATAGCCACATCCCATTAATTCACTACCTCACCTTGCAGGTGTTAGGAAGCAAATTGCCTCCTAATAATGTCATTGAGTTAAGTCCCAACAAATTAAAGATCTTCTAACAAGTATTAGCCATATCTGAGTTACTGCATATGGTTTCATTCCAACAAATGGATTCCGTCCTAGGTTGGAAAACTCCATATATAATTTGGGGAAGTCCACAATTAGTTATGCTTGGATAGGAACCACTCCATGGGTAGTAGTAGAAGTTGCAGGTTATGTAGGGTTAGTGCTATTTTGGCTCGTTGCTTGTAGATAATGTTTGACCCGTATAGAGATGTTCATTCTAAGAATATCCACTACATCCACTCTAGTACTAGTCCCAGTTCTAGTTTATACCCCACTGAAGTTGGTTTTCATTCCATTTTCAACAGAATTATTCTTTTTTCGCTATCTGTAAGATAGGATTCATTAGCAACTCCTCAATGTATAGTTAATGAAATTGGAACAGTAAATGGTGTGTATATATGTACTTAACTATTATGTATAATACATAATAAATATATATTGTAAAAAAATACTAATATTCCCTAATCTTTAATTAAGGGTGAGTTTTGCTCTGATACCAAATGTAGTAGCTCGACTTTTTCGACCCTCTGATTTAACGTCCGAACCGACTTCTAACCATGACAGGCCGAAATGACAAGTCATTGGAAGATGATAACATGAACCAAATAAAACATGTAACTAGTAAATTTTTGAATCTTATAGCAGAAAGAAACAAAATATAATGTTAAATAACAATCATTTGTTCAAAATCATCATATATATATATATATGTGTGTGTGTGTGTGTGTTTGTATAATGCAATTCCAAACGCAAATCCTTATCCACACAACAAAAGTCAAATCTAGTTATTATTTATAATATATACACCTAGGTCCTTATCACATGCTCCAATAGGACTCTAAGCTCCATCAACCTAGTGATATAAATAAAAAATGGAAAATAGGAGTGGGTTAGACATAAGTATGAGTGAGTCATGCCTACTCCATGTATACCATAAAAATACTAATGCAATATGATCAGTGTCTAACGCATAAGTAGAAACGTTCTGGACTAGCCTAAGGCCCGATAGGATTGTACTACCATTGGATATCTTACTCATGGATAAATACATCTTGGACTAGTGCAAGGCCCTATAGGATTCCGTTACCATCATGGACCTAATG
The DNA here is from genome assembly GCA_030737815.1 of Allium fistulosum. Taxonomy (NCBI): domain Eukaryota; kingdom Viridiplantae; phylum Streptophyta; class Magnoliopsida; order Asparagales; family Amaryllidaceae; genus Allium; species Allium fistulosum. The sequence continues at coordinate 428,325,955 of CM060902.1, forward strand.
GACTCACTTCTAGACTAGCTCGAGGCCCTACAGGAATTCTTAACATCCTTTTCCAAAAAAAATTAGCCTCTTGCCCTGGACTAACTTGAGGCCCTATAGGGTTACTTACCATTCAGTCCTCCCACTGGACCACGGAAGCACTACAAGGGAGCATCGTAACCTATCGCTTATGGGATAGGTTCGTACCATTTGTATCAACATAGAGCAATTCTATCACAAAGCAAATATACTAATCCATCTTTACACAATAGCAAATATCAACATATACTTCCGTTCTTGGTGCATCTTATTTTGAGTATATTTCAGTTTAAGGGTCAATCTTCTAGTTTTTGAAGTCCATTTAGCTCGGGAATAAATCTTTCAACTTCCTTTATATATGGATTCCTAATCAGCACTAAAGTATTATCAAAGATTATATAGTGAATATAGAAAGAATCATTTATATTGTAATTATATTTTTATATGATGATTTTATTTACCTTTTTATCCTATTTCTATCCAAACATACGATTTAATGTTTTAAATCTAATATTGATGTTATTATAGACCGTAAATCATTACCATGGCACTATTTATGCATTATATCTTAGGTAAAGAATGAATCACTCACATAATCTCTCTAAATTCCCCGAACCACTTTTGTCCTTTGCATTTTTCCTTTAGCGCACATAAATCTCTATAACTTGCCTCAATTCTTTCATCGAATCATGTTACTCGTCTCCATGATCATTTTGATGGGTATATTTTCAAAATATGTTGAATATTGAGAGAGTTATGCCACTTTAAAGTTACCAAATGGAATAGGAAAAAGGGCGATGAAAAGAGAGAAGATAAATAAAATTTTCTAGTCCAAAAAGAGCCCCTTTATATAGTGTTAAATCTGGCTAAAATAACTTTTCCCACTTAAAATTTAAAATATAATCCCAATATAATTTAGAAAACTTAAAAATTGAAACTGCCACCGATATTTCAACATATCCCAAGATGTATGTCAACATATGTATAATGATTGGATGTATGTCGACGTAACATTTCATGCATGTCAACATACATGCCAATTTTTTCACTCGACTACTATTCATCTGTATCTCCTTCATACAACCTCAAAATTGAACAAACTTATATAATATTTTGATTAGTAAAATAAGCTAGTCGTAATGATTCAAAAGTTGGAAAAATGACTATTTTCTCCCACCTTAATTTAAATAAGGTTATTTATCTATTTAATCTAATTAATTATCGTTTTTATATTATTTGTTTGCTCCAAAATTGGTCACAAACACCCAAATGTCGATGAAAGCACCAGATCACAATCACAGATCATAAAAAGCAAGTATGTAGAGAATAAAATGGGGAAAGCACTCAGAAAATCAAAGAATAATAGTAAGAACACACGGATTTAAAGTGGTTCGGCGATCTAGCCTACGTCCACTTTGAAGAGTTTGATCTTTATTAACTTTCTCTTGCTGGTTACAACGGATTACAACAGTAAATCTCGAGCACAACAGTGAAATTCGAGTACAATGGTGGATTCGGCAGAGTCTAGACGTCAAAGAGCCAAAAAATCCCCTTTTTGTAGGTTCTGAGCTGCTATTTATAGGTGTAGGCTACAAATACTCGCTCAAATCTCGAGAGACTTCTTTTGGCACGTGAGCGGGCCCACGCGATCGTTCCCATGTGATTTGAACTCGGTTCGTGATCGATACGAACCAATTTCGTATCGATCAAGATTTGGCCCAATCGAGTCGAAATTGAGCATGAACATTCTTTAGGTTGTACGTAAGCTCCTGTGAAAATTTCGTAGCGTTTAGACTTGTAGATTGCGAGATATGATCGATGCAAGTTTGGGTTTTATGTAGGCTGTTTTGTTCGCGTCGATACTATTCGTATCGATCTATTCGTATCGCTTTTTGGGCACGTGCTTGCAAGTTGACATGGCACTAACTCCTCGGATCGATCCACTTTTTATGCCGAGTGACTGAGTCTTCCATTGCAATGTATTTCATTCGTATCGACCCAGTTGTGCCTTGGTCATATCGATCCATTTGTTATGTTCGTATCGATCCAATTGTGCCTTGGGCGTATCGATCCGGTTGTTCTTTTCGTATTGATCCAATTATGCCTCATTCATATCGATGCCAGCGGTACACTTCGTATCGATTCTGTGAGTGTCAATTGATATGAAGTAGCCTTAGGTGATGGGAGTGGAGTGCACACTCGATCGATATGAAGAAAATGCAAGATGGTGGGTACAAAGCAAAGTTTTTCATGGATATGAACAAGAACGACAGGTGGATACGAACTACACTCTCAGGATGGATGGATACGAACGAAGCCTTACTTTTGGTGGATATGAAGTGTGCCTATCTTTTGATGGATACGAAGAAGACAGTTGTTGATCGATACAAAGTGGACTCGTTCACTGATGGATTTGAACAGATCGATACGAAGAAGGCCGACCCTCCTGATGGATACGAGGTAGTGCACCCTGATGGATACGAATAGATTGATGTGATTGCGTTGATTTCTTTGACTTGTATCGATCATATCTTGAGCATACCAACTCGGATCGACTTGAAATTTGAAACTTTGGCTTTCACAGCTTTGATTGTCGTGTCATATTAATTCTAGCTCGATCCAGACTCGAAAGAAATTCATCGATATCCATAATGAACCTGTGTAAACCTTGCAGTTGAGGAGAACTGCCTTTGGTTTCCAGTTAATCTTTTGGTGTCACGGCCTTGCCAAAAGGAAGGATAACACTTGCCCTCCAAAACATGCCTTGTGATAGGAAGGTGTGTTTTGTAATTCGATAAGCTGGATGTTCGTACCCGGTTAATGACCTGCAAAGAGATTGATAATCTTACATGACAATGAATAGTGATCCTTCGCGATCGTATGTCGTTCAGGGCGGTATGTGACCGTTCGCGGTTGGATGCCATTAGAGGCGATTTGTGACCATTCGCGGTCGGATGTCGTTCGAGGCGAATCGTGGCCGTTCGCGGTCGGGTGCCGTTCGAGGCGAATTGTGACGGTTCGTGGTCGGGTGCCGTTCGAGGCGAATTGTGACCGTTCGAGGTCGGGTGCCGTTCGAGGCGAATTATGACCATTCACGGTCGGGTGCCGTTCAAGGCGAATTGTGTGTGCCCGAGGGGACTTAGTATCATTAATGTCAGATTTCACGTTCGAGTGAGTTTCTGAATTGTTTGTGGTGGCGGTTTATCGCCATCTCAGAGCATGTCTAAGGACCATTCACGATCCCATACATGTGTAAGTGACTTAGCCGTCATAGAATTATTGAAACCAAATTTTACATTCAAATGAGTCTTTCAACAGAAATGTCCAACAAAATCACGTTCAAATGTGCGAAATAAAAAGCAAAAGCGAAATAGAGACGTCAAAGTGCAAACACCTATATCGATGCAATTGTTAGTCGTATCAAAGCATGCCCGAGGATCGCCCGTAATCCTATACATGTGTAAATGACTTAATCGCGTTGGTATGGAGTTTGCCACTTATTCGTCATTATTCCGGTCAGTTGATGACAAGTTGACGCCTCGATCCGGAGCTACCTTCATTTGATGCAGGCGATGGTCGCTCTCGTTCCACCGTAGTTGTTCCCCTTCTCACATATTGCGATAGCAGACCATTCCGGATATGTCCTTCAACCTCATCCTTCAAGTGTCTGCAATCATTTGTGTTATGACCATTCAGCTCGTGGAATAAGCAATACTTGTCGGATCTCCTTTCATTGCTGGTTGGATCCCTCCTCATTGGCTTTCGGTAAGGAATCCATGCCCTGGTATCCTGGTAGATTCGCTCCAAAGTCTCATTCAGCTCCGTATAAGAGGTGAATCTGGGTTCCTTTCGTGGTCGTGTTGGTCCATCACCGTTATCCTCGGCTTTTTGTTTTCCTTTATCCTTGCTTGAATCTTTTTCGGGAGGATTTCCGCCTTTGACTGCATAAACTTCTATTCCCTCTCCTTCCTCTCTTTCAACATTTGCGTCTTCTAACCGCAGGAATCCATCGGCCTCATGATAAAATTCTCCTAGATCTATAGGTGGATCCCTTGTCAGTGAATTTTTGAACTCCGTTCCATCAGCGATGCCGGCTACGGCTGCCATTAAGACCATGGATGGATCTGGGCGATCCACCGATGCTGCTACTGCATTAAATCGTGTTAGGAAATTCCTCAGAGAATCCTCAGTTTTCTATTTTAGTGTCGCCAGACTCATCACATTTTTGGGCCTCGAAATGTGAACTCTTAACTGCCTCATGAACTTCTCGGTCAACTCGGTCCACGTTCCAATGGAACCGCTCTCCAATTGTCTAAACCATAGTGCTGCTATGTCTGTCAAATACAATGGGAAGCACCAGGCCATGACCTCCTCTGATGCCCCCAGTACTTCCATGTGCCTCATATACCATGTCAGATGAACTGCAGGATCTGTCCTCCCATCGTACGTCCCCAGTGTTGGTAGCTTGAATTCTGGTGGATTCCTAGCCTGTCTGATTGCGGGAGCGAAGGGGCTCATGTTCACGTCTTCTAGATCTCTATTAACGAGTCCGCCTTTCATGGCCCGTCTGACCATCTCCGCTAATCTGTCGCTATTGCCAAGCTACGACCCTTGTCCGTTGCCTCTGATCTGCCCCCCGAGTTCATGAGGGATCCCTGGAATCTGCTCTCCTGGATGAGCATCCATCTCTCTATCGATGTCGTGTTGCACAACTCCACCTGGTGCCCTGCCTGCGGTTGGATCGATATGCTCTGGGTGAGTGCCCCCTAGCTCTGGTGCTGCTCCTGATGGTCCTACTCTATGCTGAATTCTGGTTGCTCCAAGCTCCCGATCCCTATCTCCAGCATCTCCTGCAGTTGCATTCCCTTGATTCTGCACTCCAACTTGACCAGCTTGTCGAAGTAAATTCTACATCATCTCTTCTTGCCTTTTTAGCATTCCCTCCTGCATGGCTCCCATCATCATCTCCATCTCGTCTCGGGTGATGAAGACTAAGGCCTGATTCGCTCCTTAAGAAGCTTCTTAACTCCCTTCATGCTGACTCTTTTCAGTTCTTTGTCTTCTTGTTGATTGCTTTGCCATCGTTCCTTCTAAAGCTGATTCTCTAGCTCTTCAAATCTGAACTTCAAGCTTTTGAATCCCTGAATACTCTGCTTCTCAGTGAAAGCACCAAAATGTTTGCGCCAAAATTGGTCACAAACACCCAAATGTCGATGAAAGCGCCAGATCACAGTCAAAGATCACAAACAGCAAGTATGTAGAGATTAAAATGTGGAAAGCACTTAGAAAATCATAGAATAGCAGTGAGAACACACAGATTTATAGTGGTTCGGCGATCTAGCCTACATCCACTTTAAAGAGTTTGATCTTTATTAACTTTCTCTTGATGGTTACAATGGATTACGACAGTAAATCTCGAGTACAACGGTGAAATTCGAGTACAATGGTGGATTCGGCAGAGTTTAGATGTCAAAGAGCCAAAAGGTCCCCTTTATGTAGGTTTTGGGCTGCTATTTATAGGTGTAGGCTGCAAATATCTCGCTCAGATCTCGGGAGACTTCTTCTGGCATGTGAGCGGGCCCACGCGATCGATCCCATGTGATTTGAACTCGGTTCGTGATCGATACGAACCAATTTCGTATCGATCAAGATTTGGCCCAATTGAGTCGAAATTGAGCATGAACATTCTTTAGGTTGTACGTAAGCTCCTATGAAAATTTCGTAGCGTTTGGACTTGTAGATTGCGAGATATGATCGATGCAAGTTTGGGTTTTATGTAGGCTGTTTTGTTCGCGTCGATACTATTCGTATCGATCCATTCGTATTGCTTTTTGGGCACGTGCTTGCAAGTTGACATGGCACTAACTCCTCGGATCGATCCACTTTTCATGCCGAGTGACCGAGTCTTCCATTGCAATGTATTTCGTTCGTATCAACCCAGTTGTGACTTGGTCGTATCGATCCATTCGTTATGTTCGTATCGATCCAATTGTGCCTTATGCGTATCGATCCGGTTGTTCTGTTCGTATTGATCCAATTATGCCTCATTCGTATCGATGCCAGCATTGCACTTTTTATCGATTTTGTGCATATCGATCGATATGAAGTAACCTTAGGTGATGGGAGTGGAGTGCACACTCGATCGATACGAAGAAAATGCAAGATGGTGGGTACAAAGCAAAGTTTTCATGGATACGAACAAGAACGGCAGGTGGATACGAACTACACTCTCAGGATGGATGGATACGAACAAAGCCTTACTTTTGGTGGATACGAAGTGTGCCTATCTTTTGATGGATACGAAGAAGACAGTTGCTGATCGATACAAAGTGGACTCGTTCACTGATGGATTCGAACAGATCGATACGAAGAAGGCTGACCCTCCTGATGGATACGAGGTAGTGCACCCTGATGGATATGAATAGATGGATGCGATTGCGTTGATTTCTTTGACTTGTATCGATCATATCTTGAGCATACGAACTCGGATCGACTTGAAATTTGAAACTTTGGCTTTCACAGCTTTGATTGTCGTGTCATATTAATTCTAGCTCGATCCGGACTCGGAAGAAATTCATCGATATCCATAATGAACCCGTGTATAACTTGCAGTTGAGGAGAACTGCCTTTGGTTTCCAGTTAATCTTTTGGTGTCACGGCCTTGCCAAAAGGAAGGATAACATTATTAAATTTCAATTATAATATATCTTAAATCTTCGTGGTATTACACTCATTTCTCATACCATTCAAATAAAAAACCTAGCCTTTATTTGGGTAAGTGGAAGCCAATAGCTAGGTGTTGCAAGCAAAGCTAGGAGGAAGGAGAAGGAGTTATCCAAGAAAGAAATAGCTCAAAATACAAAAAGTGATAGACTAATAATAACATCAAAGTTTTTCTAGAAACATTTAATCTATATTATGATTCATTATTCACACACACACACATATTCAGTTGAAATATTTTTATTAAGGACCTTTATATATATAATTATTTAATATATACACAAAGATATATATATATATATATATGTGTGTGTGTGTGTGTATGTATGTATAATTTTAATGAACAATATAAAATTAATAAACAATTGATTATTTTATCTCTACCTAAATATTATTTTTTGGAAAAAATATTTAAAAAATATATTTATATAAAGTTTAAATGTTTATAATATTGTATCAATTTAGTTAAGAAGATTAACGTGTGTGTGTGTGTATTAAATAAAAATTATTTGATAATGTGGAAAATTACCATATTGTTTTTGTTAACATTATGATATTTTTACTTGAATTTTATCATAATTATTTTAATTATAGTGAATTTTATAGATAGTGATAAATATTAAAAATGAATTTCTATAATAAAGTGAAATAATTCAATACAAAAAACTCAGAACTGAAAAAGAAGCAATATTATCTTTATGTTAAAATGTTATTAGTTGACTTTTAAAATGGGTATATTATTCTTATGAAATTTTAACTTGTTAAATATATTTAAATTAATTTTTAAGTTAATAGATAACTCAGAAAAGAACTTGGATCTGATAAAAAATCTATAATTTTTACACAATATAATATTCTAAGTTGAATTTACAATGGTTATATTACTCACTTAGAAAATAAAAAACAATTGAACATATTTGAAAATTAAATATATATCATAACAATATAATAATGGACGTATAATGTTCAATATACATTATATATAATTTAGTTAAAATAATTACGATAAAATATTTCAAATAAATCCCAATATGTCAAATCAAACATCAAACATGATTTAATGTAATCAGTATTTTCCATGATAACATGTTAAAATTTTCTAACTCTTAATGAAAAAATGGAAAATATTGAAGGTTTTCCTCTTTAACCCCGTCTTCTTATGTGCCTGATCCAACAGTTCCAAATGTCACTACATCATTCAATACATAGTCAATCTTACTTTCAATAGTTACATTACTAGGGTTTCATATTGGGCATCATTAGCTATCGACTATTGCACTATTAATTTAATCGATTGGCATCATTATGCTACCCCTACTACTTTGGGTGTCATTAGCCTCACTTCTAAAACTATCAAGACTTGGTTCCGCCAAGTTACACACATTCATCACATACAACCTTTATACCATCTAGTGTCAACTTTCGTGGTCGTTGGACACCCCTTTCATTAAACAATCGATGGTCGGCTACCATAACTAGCGATGGTAGTTATTGGGTTATGCTATCACGTCAACTATAACTGCTACCAAACGACTATCGCTTATTAGGTTTTATGGTTAACTATCGGATGATGCTATCACTATTGGAAACAGGTATTATCGCTTGTTATCGACTCTAAATATGAGTGTAATTGTATCTAACTGAAGGGTGCAAATGTAACATACGATGGGTGCTATCTCAATTAACTAATGGTGTTATCACATTCGACCAGTGAGTGTTATCATATTTAGACAATATGTGTTAATGGTTGGGTGTTATCATATTAGCCAGTGATGTTATCATAAAGCAAATATTGAAACTAACAATGTCATTATCGACTTATAATTATTGCATTACATGATGGTCGCGTAAACTTTAGCAGATGTGTGTTTTTATCTTTATTAGTGGTTGATATCGGTTAAGTTATCTCAATTGACAATGGTTGTTGTAGGTTTAATTTTCCCTAATTACGATGATCCATACTGGTTAAGTTATTCATATTTACAATGGGTGCTATCGTAATATAGGTTTGGTGCTATTATTGGTGTTTACAATGTGTTATACTATCGCTATTTATGATGGATGAAACTATCGACTAGTGTTAAGTGCATAGTGGCATTTCTATAAATATATGTTAAACTAATTTATTACCTAAAAAGGTAATATCTTTTTGCATTAATTTTAACATTGTTCATATTCTAACTTTTTAAATTGAAACGGTAAATTTTGGCATATTCATTAAAATTATCCTTTAATTATGGTAATTAATTCATGTATTGTTTAATTCCTACCAATTACAAAATTAATGAAGAAAATCGCAATAGTTCTCAGCACAAACCCATCTCTTCACTTATAGTAAAAAAATTAGGTTAAATGTTAGTTTTGAATTTTATTAGAAACTAGCACACTGGAAAATATCTTATATTCACCTTAGAAAAAACATATAATTTATTCATGGGAAAATTATCGCATTGAAAAACCACCTCAATCTTATCAATATAAAGATTATATATACATCTCATTAAGATATATTTAAACATATCTAAAACATGTTTCTAGATATAAAAACATCACATAATCATAAATCCAAGCCTAATTAGGTAGATGAATATGGGTATAATATTACACAAGATTTAATTGATTTTCCTTTCTTCCTTAAGATTTAAAAGCTTTATCTTTGTATCAGATTTACGCCTTAATATTTTCCTCTTCATTAGCAGCGACCACCAATATGTTCCTTTGTTTAAGTTTAGGTTTGTCTTTAAAATGAATAGGATAGAAATAATTAAGAGATTTAAGGGTTAATTTCATGAGTTTTGTGCTCTCTCATTCCTAATCAATTAATCCTTAGCACCTATTTGTAACATCCCACCTTTTTGTACGCTTAAGCCGACACACGTGCCAACTTAAACCATACAGAAGGGCGGATTGTTATGGGGTAAATAAGAAAAAGTGGAGAAATAAAAGAAACGAAATAGAATCTTGCAGCGGAACGATAAAATATAATAATCAAATAACAGTTCATGAAGCTGTTTTACAAAACATTTGATTATACTTATACAATACATATCAGAGTTACACATACCAGAGAATGATAATTATGCAGCGGAATACAATGGTGTAGTAGAATATATAACAAATAGTAATAATAAAATCTTCATCTTCGTCCTTCAGAAATAGGGCCTTCAAATCCTGAAATGCTCAGGCTGACCCGAGCGAATTGAAAAGACAAAACACTCGAGTCAGAACTAAAAGATCTTATGTAAGTTAAATCAATGAAATAAATATGAGTGTAAACGGCGTCAGAGATGTTTACGGGGTTTGACATCTCCTATCCAGTGTCTAACGTGAGTGCAGTAACTTAAGAAATGTTCGGGACTCACATCTCTTAAGGATCCGTTAAACTATCTACTATGTAGTAATATTCGCTATATACAGTAGTGTCTAATCAGTAAAGTATAATCATATAGAAAATAGCGTTAAGGGGATAGTGAACCTTAACACGGTCGGATCTTTAAGCCAAACTCGTAGTGGGTTCGATATGGTAGGTGACACGGCACACAAGGCAATGCCAGGGTAGATATACCAATTACGCATCCAGACTTGTGGTGACGCATAGAAGCCACTACCGCCCACCTCGAACAACACTCCCAAATCAAGGGTGGCCACCAAATCAATCACAAGTAATAGAATGGTATCGAAGAAGTGTGTCCGATCAGAGGTGCTACCTCCTTGGCCCGTCGATCGCTCCTGTTTTAGCCACCTTATGCCAACTCACGGGAGTTGGGTCCATGTATATACCTTAGGATCGTCGCCACCATCCTACTTCATTCTGGAAACTCCACCGCGTACACAGTTGTCAAAGTGGTTTTCGGTATCGACAGAGAGTATGTCCATATCTGATCCCGGTCTCTTTAACAACCAAACATTATTATAACACCGTGGTCATTTTAAAAATATATATACTTTTAAAAACACAATCATTGCCCTTTCAAAACATATTCTTTATTTCAAAATAGTATATACTTTAAAACCAAATTCAATAATATATCATTTAAATAAAATCCAAATTTTCAATCACTATTCTTACTTTTAATTATAAAACTTGAAATATTCTTTAAAACCATCTTAAACCCAAATCACATAATGCAGTCATATTCTTAATCTCAAAATTTCAATCGGTTTCAAATCAATATATTTAAAGATAATTCTTAAATAAATTCTATTTCAAATATATTCATTTTCAAACCATATTACTTTCAAAGTTATAACAATTTCGAAAACCAATACTTTGAAAACAATAATACCTTAATTTCAATAAAACATTTCAATTTTGATATATTTCAAGTCTTTAAATATTCCAAAATTCCCAACCAAATATGATAATCTTATATATACCTTAATTCAATTTACTATTATTTAGTTTAGAAATATTTATTTAATAAATTCAATATCACTTAAATAAAGCTCAAACTTGAAATATTCGTAAATCAAACTTAAAACATCATCAAGTTATACATAGCTTAAATTTTAGATTTTAACCATATATAAAATAATATTTATATAATATCAAAATTTAATATTTATTAAACCGTATATTTCTTTCCAAACCATAGAAAATCCCTTAAAATATTTTATATATAGACCACGGTGCCTGTATATAATTATTTATCCTATGGTCAAGTGATACGGATATTTATCATTTCAAAATGTAATTTAAAAATAAAAGTTTACGGTTATATATATCATTTCAAAACGCAATCCCGAATGAAATGAAAATGCATAATAACTTGCAGTTTATACAATATAAAATATAGCATCCATTCATCCAAATATCAATAAACAACCATTCATTACAATTATCATCCAATTTAAACAAAACATCAATACAAAGCATATAAAATATAACAGGCATCAACGAATAGTTTATATTCAATAAAAATTAATAACTATTCAACTGACAGTTTATATGCAAGAATAAACAAATTTAACTGGCAAATTATATGCAAAAATAAAATTAAATAACAATTTAATTTAACTAAATGCTATCTAACTGAGATGATGATTAAATATATGCCCAAACAATCATAGATAAATTTTAAATCACATCAAAATTTAATTTAACAAACATAAGAAATCTTAGAAGTTGTGAGTGGGTTAAAACACTCACCTTTTGAATTTAAATTGAATTCAAATCCAATTTAAACCCAAAAATTAGACTGTCTCATAATTTGTCCAAACCAGCATCATCAAGTCTTGAATTTTATTACGATCCTAAAAAAACCGCGCGTGAAACGGAGTTCGTATGCGAGAGTTATAGCAAAAATTGTGATTAAAATTAAATTTAAATAGAAACAAAAAGAGAACACATTTACCGCCACGTCGCTAGATCACACGTCACTGCCTTCTTCTTTTCATTCTCTACAACAACGCACGCAATTATCTCTAGGCAAATTGACGCGCACGAGACAACACCATTGAATTACGCTCGTCGAGAGCTTCAACATATATAATTTTGAGATGTTTTTGAGGACTTTGAATTTTTGACTTTGATTTTGAAATGGATCTGGATCTAAGATTTTTGTCTGCCATTGAGGAGGAGAAGGAGCTGATGAAATTTTACGCGCAGACAAATGAGAATAGGCGGAGGCTAGGGTTTAGCGGGGTATTTATAGATGAAGTTGGAATAGACAGATGGATCCGAATTTTAATGAATTCACAATTTGTCAATTTAAATTCCAATAATCCATTTATTTGATTTCTAGATCTTATTATGAATAAATGGTCAACTTACCATTTCTATCATTTCTAATTGCAATTAGCTTCAAATTTATTAACCAAACCTCCATATCAAATAAGGATTTATTGCAAAAAAATTAGTGTTTACCTTTAATTAAAGTAAATTCAATAAATTATAAAATCTTATTTCAATGAAATTTTATACCATTCGTATTCAATTCTCTTTATTAAATCAATCATCCTCTTATGTATACATATTTAACATTAGTATATAACCAATTACCCAAATTTATTTACAACCTAACATAACATTTGAATTTTATTCCCAATTCATAAATTACTACCTTAACTAAAATTTAACGTTTCCCCTTTAATTTACATTTTCACCTTACGTTACTATACTAATTATCCTTAAAGTAACGTTTATTATTAATAACAATATTATAATTACTTACATTTTAAAAGAACTTTATTTACAATAAATTCATTGACCAATTAATTAGGTAATTTATATAGTTGCTATCCTATCCTTAAATTTATTTCATAAATTAATCCATTTCATCTAAATTCTTATCTATGTAATATTTCAACATTTAGTTTCATCAAATGTAATTGTCTTCCAATACGTTAATAACTTTATTTCCAAGTCTTATATTACAAAAAACTATCCAATACGAAAGTCTTAATATTTTTACAAATACTACTTTAATTAACATTAACGCAATACTCAATTTAAATTATTGTAACTGATTTCAAAATTGTAAATTAACAAGCTACCAAAATAGGCAACATACAATAATCATACTCTAACCTTTAGTCACATTAATACGCTTTTATTTCTCAAAAATCAAAGTTCCCATTTAACTAAATCTCCATAAATGAATTTGACAATATTTTCAAAAATTACTTTATATTAACATTAACGTAAAAATATATTTATATTTATTGCAATCGATTTACCAGTTATACTTTAATATACTAAAAAAAATAGTTAACCAAAAAATTTTACCATTTAGCATTCACTTCCACTTACAAGCTACTATTAACACAAATGTTGTCATTGACTTAGCTCTAATTAAGTAAATTAGATGAATGAGCAAATTTTAACAATTATCACTAAATGCCAAATTCTACTCACATTCATAATTAAATATCAACTACAATTTATTAAAATTACTTACCTATCCTTATTAAATCAAATTGCAATCTATTTAGTATTATCTTCTCAATTAACATAACATTTAGATGTTAGATTTCATTTAATTCCAATTTATTGACCCACTTAAATTTTATTCTTTTCATCAATATCAATTGTCCATTCTATAAGTAAAATTAACATTAGATTCATACTCATATAATAGCTTCAAATTCATCTAATAAATATTTATAAAATCTTTAAATACTAAAACCATTTAATTGCAATTAATCCCTTTGATTACAAGTTAACTTAACAACTTAATAAAATAAGTAACGTACAATCAATATTGTCATTAACTCCTAATTACACTTTTAGAGGTTCACTATTTACACCCCAATATTGTAATTACTTACATAACACTGGTTTTACTCAATTAACATTTATTACAAACTATTCCAAAATTTATTCAATATTTATTAGTTTTCTTATATTATATTTATAACCAAGTGTAACTTTTAACTTGAATTGGTTGGATTTCCTTTCAAGTTATTAAAAATTAACTTATACTAACATATTCCTTGATTTATTCCAATTACCATTACAATGTTTTTATTACATAGTCAATTAATTACTTTTCTTTCTCGTATTAAATTGTACACCTGTATAATCCTTTCCACTATTCATTCATTAGCATTCTATGTAAATTTCAATCTCTTGTAATAACTCATTTATTATACTTTTGCATATCAATAAACAAGGTTTCAAATAAAGGGGGTTTATTAAATTCAATCTTTATACTTAAGTCTATTACAACCAGTGTAATATTTTCATAGGTTAATTATTAACATTTATTTCATTACCACATTATAACCATTATATTTCTTTATAATTAAATTCCAAAAATCTTATAAATAGGCCAATTTAATTTACGAAATTTACGGGTCATTACAATCTCCCCCACTCAAAACTTTTCGTCTCCGAAAAGGAAAAGAAGGGAAAATAAGAAATAAGGAAACAATATATCTTTCTTAAATATTAAATTTATAAACAATAAGTTTACAAAATAATTTAAAATAAGATATACCAATTTATACCCGTTTAAATCCTTTATACATAAATTATTAAGGTTTGTAAAACATTTTCAAATTTTTCTAAGTCCAAAATTTATGGAAAATTTTGGCAGAGTCTCCTTTGTACGGAGAGGCTCGGGAGAAAATATAATATTAAATATAACAAAATATCACATATAATACTCAAAATATTATATCCCAACAAGGGAAAATATATAAAATAGCGCTATAAACCGAAATCTGAAAACGTACCTATTTGTTGGGCAATTTACGCTTATTTTATGGAACCAAAGCACTAGAAATTGCTTCCATAACCTGCATTTCACTTATATAATCCAAAGGGTTAACAATTATATAAGATGAAATATTTAGGTGGTTTCAAACACTAACCACAAATCAATACAACAACCATAAATTTCAACAACAGTACACAACAAATACAAATCAACCATTCAAGCACACAAAACAAATAGTTGTTCGGGTTCAAAACTTTAAATTGTACAGAATGAAAAATAAACTATCAAGTGTATCATTTACTCAACAGTCTTAGATGTAACAAAATAGATAATTTATTCATTCAAACAATTTCAAATTTCCTTACCCAACCAACCATAAACTAAACAATAATAATTCCAACCAACAAATCAAATTAACTTTAAAAAAATTTCATACATTTGTTGTTTGATTTCCTTTTTACTTACACAATGATTTATCTTTTAGTTTACATTTATTTCTAACAAACTTTTAATTTCATTTACTCATTAAATGTTTGTTTCATTTATTTTCACCTATTACTTATAATTATTCATTTTCATTAATTCAGATCATGTAAGTTCTTTTTATTGCATTACATTTATGCACTTTTCAATTTCAATCATTTATTTAATGCTTACATTTCTATTATATTTAATTATAGTAACCCTTTAAATTACACTTAAATTCTTAACCTTATAACATCAATTCTTATAAGTAAAGGATTTCATTAATTCATTTCCTAGGGTTTGCAATCATTTATTTATATTACTTACTTTTCTATTATATTAAACTAGTAGCATTTAAATTATACTTAAGTTTATAACCCTACACATCAATTCTTATTTATTAAAGAATTCCATTAATTATTTTCATTATCTCAAGTTAATTACTTGTATAATATCTATTACATTTTCTTATAACATTTTCAACTTTTATATATTTTGGTAAGTTATATATATGCCTTTAAGAATGTAATTGAAAGTTATACTAGTTTCCTCAATTCTTTTAATTAATTAATGGTTCAATAATTTCATCTATGTTCTATAAGTTACAATTTCAAATTACCTTTAATTTCATTCATTTATTTAATGCTTACCTTCTATTATATTTAATTATAGTAACATTTTAATTACACTTAAATTTATAACTTTACACATCAGTTCTTATAAATAAAGAATTTCAATTACAAAGGTTTTAAATCATTTATTTATATTACTTAACTTCCTATTATATTAAAAAATTTTATTAAAGGTTCCAATTATTAATTAGTCATATTCTAATTTACTACACTTAATTGAACTATTAATTAATTGGAACTTAAGAACCAAATACCGGGTTTAATTTTTAAATCATGTAAAATAATAGATAGATGTATATACTTAAAATACGTATATATCCAATTATAATTAAAACGATAAATTTTTCTCAAACAAATCTGCAGTAAACTACTATAGTGGCCTTCCCACTTTGAAACTCGAAAATGAATGTCGATGATGCGTGCACTCATCACCGAAATTATTTTCCAGCGACAGAGAGGGGAGTACAACTTTATCTTTCCAAATTTTCTTTTAAAAAAACATTTCTTTCAAATTATATCAAAATGTTCATATCAGAAAATACTTCTAATAATATTATTATTCCAAAATCAATTGAAAGAATTTCCAAAACCCCGGGACTTAAGTTCTATATTTCCAATTTTTATTTATTTATTTTAAATCTTATTTCGACTATTAATTATAAATTTTATTACCTAACAATCAATATAATACAACCAAATATAGATTTTATAAAAAGTTTATTTTATATATATAGAAAATATAATAGGCAAAATTATTTCATTCACCTATATTAAAACAAATATTATGTCGGTCTGTCCTATTAAGTGTTTAGAAATCCCTATTGATGTCACAGCGTCCCATGCACCAACCAGAATTTATAAATACAAAATGGAACAGATTAACGCAATATTAAAACTTTTTTATAACACTAACAAATACGCTCTCTCATATACATACGCTCAGCGACTCCCATAGGGTATTACTACCCTATTAGTAAAGAGTCAAACCCCACAAGGCTAAGGTTTATCGCTAAACCAAAGCTCTGATACCAACTGTAACATCCCACCTTTTTGTACGCTTAAGCAGACACATGTGCCAACTTAAACCATACAGAAGGGCGGATTGTTATGGGGTAAATAAGAAAAAGTGGAGAAATAAAAGAAACAAAATAGAATCTTGCAGCGGAACGATAAAATATAATAATCAAATAACAGTTCATGAAGCTGTTTTACAAAACATTTGATTATACTTATACAATACATATCAGAGTTACACATACCAGAGAATGATAATTATGCAGCGGAATACAATGGTGTAGTAGAATATATAACAAATAGTAATAATAAAATCTTCGTCTTCGTCCTTCAGAAATAAGGCCTTCAAATCCTGAAATGCTCAGGCTGACCCGAGCGAATTGAAAAGACAAAACACTCGAGTCAGAACTAAAAGATCTTATGTAAGTTAAATAAATGAAATAAATATGAGTGTAAACGGCGTCAGAGATGTTTACGGGGTTTGACATCTCATATCCAGTGTCTAACGTGAGTGCAGTAACTTAAGAAATGTTCGGGATTCACATCTCTTAAGGATCCGTTAAACTATCTACTATGTAGTAATATTCGCTATATACAGTAGTGTCTAATCAGTAAAGTATAATCATATAGAAAATAGAGTTAAGGGGATGGTGAACCTTAATGCGGTCGGATCTTTAAACCAAACTCGTAGTGGGTTCGATATGGTAGGTGACACGGCACACAAGGCAATGCCAGGGTAGATATACCAATTACGCATCCGGACTGGTGGTGACGCATAGCAGCCACTACCGCCCACCTCGAACAACACTCCCAAATCAAGGGTGGCCACCAAATCAATCACAAGTAATAGAATGGTATCGAAGAAGTGTGTCCGATCAAAGGTGCTACCTCCTTGGCCCGTCGATCGCTCCTGTTTTAGCCACCTTATGCCAACTCACGGGAGTTGGGTCCATGTATATACCTTAGGATCGTCGCCACCATCCTACTTCATTCTGGAAACTCCACCGCGTACACAGTTGTCAAAGTGGTTTTCGGTATCGACAGAGAGTATGTCCATATCCGATCCCGGCTCTTTAACAACCAAACGTTATTATAGCACCGTGGTCATTTTAAAAATATAAATACTTTTAAAAACACAATCATTGCCCTTTCAAAACATATTCTTTATTTCGAAATAGTATATACTTTAAAACCAAATTCAATAATATATCATTTAAATAAAATCAAAATTTTCAGTCACTATTCTTACTTTTAATTATAAAACTTGAAATATTCTTTAAAACCATCTTAAACCCAAATCACATAATGCTGTCATATTCTTAATCTTAAAATTTCAATCGGTTTCAAATCAATATATTTAAAGATAATTCTTAAATAAATTCTATTTCAAATAAATTCATTTTCAAACCAAATTACTTTCAAAGTTATAACAATTTCGAAAACCAATACTTTGAAAACAATAATACCTTAATTTCAATAAAACATTTCAATTTTGATATATTTCAAGTCTTTAAATATTCCAAAATTCCCAACCAAATATGATAATCTTATATATACCTTAATTCAACTTACTATTATTTAGTTTAGAAATATTTATTTAATAAATTCAATATCACTTAAATAAAGCTCAAACTTGAAATATTCGTAAATCAAACTTAAAACATCATCAAGTTATACATAGCTTAAATTTTAGAATTTAACCATATATAAAATAATATTTATATAATATCAAAATTTAATATTTATTAAACCGTATATTTCTTTCCAAACCATAGAAAATCCCTTAAAATATTTTATATATAGACCATGGTGCATGTATATAATTTTCTATCCTATGGTCAAGTGATACGGATATTTATCATTTCAATCCGTAATTTAAAAATAAAAGTTTACGGTTATATATATCATTTCAAACCGCAATCCCGAATGAAATGAAAATGCATAATAACTTGCAGTTTATACAATATAAAATATAGCATCCATTCATCCAAATATCAATAAACAACCATTCATTACAATCATCATCCAATTTAAACAAAACATCAATATAAAGCATATAAAATATAACAGGCATCAACGAATAGTTTATATTCAATAAAAATTAATAACTATTCAACTGACAGTTTATATGCAAGAATAAACAAATTTAACTTGCAAATTATATGCAAAAATAAAATTAAATAACAATTTAATTTAACTAAATGCTATCTAACTGAGATGATGATTAAATATATGCCCAAACAATCATAGATAAATTTTAAATCACATCAAAATTTAATTTAACAAACATAAGAAATCTTAGAAGTTGTGAGTGGGTTAAAACACTCACCTTTTGAATTTAAATTGAATTCAAATCCACTTTAAACCCAAAAATTTGACCGTCTCATAATTTGTCCAAACTAGCATCATCAAGTTTGGAATTTTATTACGATCCTAAAAAACCGCGCGTGAAACGGAGTTCGTATGCGAGAGTTATAGCGAAAATTGTGATTGAAATTAAATTTAAATAGAAACAAAAAGAGAACACATTTACCGCCACGTCGCTAGATCACACGTCACTGCCTTCTTCTTTTCATTCTCTACAACAACGCACGCAATTATCTCTATGCAAATTGACGCGCACGAGACAACACCATTGAATTACGCTCGTCGAGAGCTTCAACATATATAATTTTGAGATGTTTTTGAGGACTTTGAATTTTTGACTTTGATTTTGAAATGGATCTGGATCTGAGATTTTTGTCTGCCATTGAGGAGGAGAAGGAGCTGATGAAATTTTACGCGCAGACAAATGAGAATAGGCAGAGGCTAGGGTTTAGCGGGGTATTTATAGATGAAGTTGGAATAGACAGATGGATCCAAATTTTAATGAATTCACAATTTGTCAATTTAAATTCCAATAATCCATTTATTTGATTTCTAGATCTTATTATGAATAAATGGTCAACTTACCATTTCTATCATTTCTGATTGCAATTAGCTTCAAATTTATTAACCAAACTTCCATATCAAATAAGGATTTATTGCAAAAAAATTAATGTAACGGCTGCGAATTTTGCCCGCTCGAAAATCGACATCCATACTTACATCGTACTCGAATGCCATAGATTCGACCGTTCAAATCCGAGTCGCCAGAGCTTATAACAACATTAAGTAAATAACACAGCGGAATAAAAAGAATATAGATATACAACATCTGATACAATATCCAGACACAATGATGATACAATGAATATCTCTATAAATTAGAGATATGATACAACAAATAGTAGCGGAAAAGAAAACGATAACATCGGCAGCGGATAATCTCCCTCTTCAAAGCACCAATCCAGAAATAGCTTGAACTCTCAAATACGAGGCACAAAGATAAGCAAGTGCATTCCATATCCAAAGACTGAACTAGCTGCAAAAAAATCTACTAATCCTGACTATCTGAAAAACCCAACTCTAGACTGCTCGTGTAGAAAAATTTTGAGCATCCAGAGTTTAGGAAAGAAACAATAAACTCCGGATCAGTCATGGGACTGGTGTGAGCAACAAAAACAGTTTATCTTTAAAAACAAATAGCAAAGAATTTTAAAGTCAATTCGCAATGCTTTTGGAAAATGAAACTACCATAAGACCTCCCACGACACACACAATGCAAACGCAGAATTGGAGGAGATTTCTTCTTATGATAGTCAAAGACGCTTACTACGCAAAATCAAATCATTTGATATTATTACTAGTGCATAGTGCAGAAAACATTTCGAAAGTATAATATCAATCTTAGCCAGCATAGACATTTCGAACTATGCCTACTATAGCTACCAGCCAAACAGTGGGGCGCCACCATAAGTAGATGGCAGGTTCTACAACTAAAACCGTACAAGTCACGTATTGTTTCTTTGAATTTCCAACAAATGGTCAGGCCAAGGAACTTCCCATTGCCACATGGAAACGCCTCTGGAATGACGTCCCGAGAACCTAACCGGATCTCTGCCAACACAAGGCTGGGTTACCTCTGCGAAAATAGGTAACTACTGACACGCGTATGCCATCCCCCGATCGTAACCGATCTTCCCGAGGATCCTCGATTCCAACAACCACATATGAATAATAATGCGGCAACCACATAGGTTAAGTATCTGGGCTCCATACCATGATACCACCTCTATCCAGAAGGAATGACATACACTAAGGGGCGCTACTCCCTAGAACCTTACTGCATCTTTCCTGTTTTGACCATTTCCGGGGTGTGAGGTACGACGAAGTCTCGTCCACAAAGCTACGCTTTGTCACAAAGCCATGCTTCGGGTCAAACAAATGATCAAAGTAATGATCACAAAGATAAATGATCAAACAAATGATCATATCACAAATGATCAAACAATGATCATCACATAGCAACACTCAGCATGCCACATTACCAAATTGGGAATATATCGCTGATAAATTTCAACTACATAACCTCTGAGCTCGTACGTCTCAGAGAAGGGTGTTAAGCTAAGAGAATAAATTCTCCGCCACCAACAGAAATGTATTTGAAAGAAATCGACTTTATATCTCAAAGTGTAATGTCAGACATGTATCCATACAAGTCTGTTCCGGGTTCGAACAGAACCGAAGGCACTTCTTACGAAGCCCTTGCAATTCCGGGTATTCCCAATCCCGTCCGGACTTCCCATCACAAAAGGTGATAAAATCTCTATATCGGGGCCAGTCGATGCAGAGACATTCGACGAGTTGTCCTTTCATTTTCGAAAATATCCGGTCTTCACCACCGGTCTTCAAATGCTATCCATATACGACGTATCACTATTCGGAATGGGTTATATGACACAAATGTCTTTTCTCGGATAACCCGAATAGTGAGCGCAATTATTTGAAATCATATGGATATTGGGGTTTCAATTAAATTACAGCTTAAAGCCTAAAACTTTTCATTCGAATGGTTAAACAAATTACCATTTTCAAATCTTTAAACAAAAAGATTTATTTCACAAAGTTCACCCAGTTTTCACAAAGATACATTCATAGGTTTCAAAAAAATTTCCGTTTCAATTGGATTAACTCGTTAAATCTTTAAAACAAAGATTCAACTTATAGCTTTCAAAACAATTCCATTTCGAAGGGTTTAAACAAATCACCATTTTTAAATCTGTTATAAATAAACAGATTCAATTCATAGCTTTCAAAACATTTCATTCATAGCTTTTCAAACATTTCAATTTCATTTTAAATTTGAAACCTTTCAACACATATTGGAAGTTCACTTCTCATATGAAAGCTGGTATTAATTGAAAACAAATAGTTTTCATTTCAGAAAAATCCAATTATATTGCACGAGTTAAAGCCCTTGAATTATATTCACATTCCAAAATCAATACTTTTAAAATAGTTTAACCCATATATAACTAGTATAACATCTTTAATCCCTAGTTTCAAATCATAGAATTCAATTTCAAATCTTGAATTTAAGTTTAAATCAAATTATTTAAACTTCAAAACTTAATCAAGTTATTCAAAATAAATTTTATCTTTGAAATTCCATTTCAAAAGCTTTTCACTTTAAACCGAAATTTCCAATTTCAAAGTCAATTGAAATTAAAATTTCAATTTCAAAATCATCAAATTTAAATTATCTGTGACTTAACCGATTTCCACGTGAAATCCATATTTGTGTGTGTATGGTGTAGTCCAGGGGTTTTACACACAATAGTGCAACATCATTCAATCATCACAGATCAGAATACATAAATATAGTTGATAAGCGATATAAACCATAACGCTTATCTTTCACATACAGACCACAGATGTATAAATATCACAGATAAAGAAATTACAGATCATAACATAAATCAGGGTATATCCCAAAGCATCACAATCAGGGATATCAAACAATTCAACATTCAGTCAGGTCCAAACATTCATAGGTAAGGTCGATTTTATTTATCTGATCAGATTTATTCACCAATACTGTTAATTAACATTAACTAATTACAATTTTATTTAAATTAATTAATCTTTAATAATAAATTAATTAGCCTCAATTAATAAATTAATTAACTATCATTTAATTAATTCTCCTTAATTATTTTTATTAAGTAATTAACAATTTACGATTAATTATCTAAATTAATTAATCTAATTAATTATATCAAAATTTATCACATAAATTTGATTACTTAATGGATTTCTAGTTAATTTACAATTTAACTAATAACATTTCTTTAATTACTTTCTTAAGAAATTTTCTTAGGTTTAAATCATCGTTAATTATTTCTAATCAACTTAATTTATAAATTTATAAATAAAATAAATCATTCTTAAGTTAATTACATAATTAATTTACTTTTTTAATTATAATTTAATCCTTCCTTTACAATTTCAAATTCCATTTAAAATTCAAATTCTTTTAATCCTTTAAATACTTTAAAGTTATATAAACAAGTTTAAATTTCTAAAACTTTATTTATCCTTAACTTTAGTTTCAAACTGAACTAGAGTTTAGACTTGAACTTTGATTTAAAACCCAGATTAAATCTTACTTTACTTTAAATTTTAAATTTAAAAATTCCCAAAGCAGGAACAGGTTTGGTTTAAACCTGTTCACAAACTTCTCGAGCCCAGACCAAAATTTCTTCGAGCCCAATTCAAATTCACTCAAATGAATACTCGAGACAACCCTACACCGCTTCGAGGCAATTATCATTCCACCCGAGCCAAAACAAAGATTTACTCGAGAAATCTCGAGTTCACTTCCAGAGAAAAACAGCCACCAGAAAAATAATCAATCGTGCACGTGCACGCTCCCATCCGCCGCCTCCGGTCGACTACGATCATCCTCTCATATCGGCGACCACATCCACGACCCTTCTCTACCCTCCGATCATCCCCTCCGACCCTCGAACGAAATCGAGTTCGATTCCACACCTGGAACCCAAACCAGAAAACATCACCACCTGGAAAACTTCGTCGTGCTCCCATCTCCGATCACCAGAGACCACCGAACTCCAGCCTTAGCCTCGTCTACCTCCCCTGTATCCAACCCCAGAAGCTCGTAACACTCGATCAATACATGGCTTCGAACGAGACAAAAACTCAAGGCCATATAAAACTAGGTCTACGCAAATGAACTCGACGCCATCGTCTCCACGTTGATCTGGCCACACTTCTACTATTTTTCCAAGCTTCCCCTATCACTCCTCCACCTCCAGACCAAAACTCAACCTCTCCAGACGACGAGATCGTCCACGGCAACCCAAAACACTTAAAACAGATGAACTAAAACTGCTCTCTGCCTCTAGCTTTTAAAATTTTAAATCTTGTCTTAAAAATCATGGTTTGCATGTAGATTCGATCTATACTCCTGAATTCTTAAAACAAGAAGTTTGTTTTTAGACTTATTTGAAGTTGTATTTAGTTTCTTGAGTTACCAGTGGCAAATATATGTTGTTCAATCTTTAATACATTTTTGATACTTAGATTATAACCCAACAAACATTATTTATCTACATCCTAAGTTCACATAATCAATAGATTGAGAGATGAAGATTTATTTACATATCTACTTAAACAAGATAAACAACTGGTAACAGGCTAACAGAGTATTCAAGTGTACATACATACACAGATTTGCACAATCACATGTATACAAAATATATAGCATCTCAGAGAAAAACATGCTTCATATTAACAAGTTTTATTTTTAAATAAAATGTTACTCACCTGGATCTTGAATAAGGCAGAGAACAAGAAGAACAGAGAAAGAACAGAGAAGCAAAGCTTGAACTTGCATGCTTGATTTAGTTGAAATGATTTTGATTTCTCGTTTTCCAGGTTGAACTTGTATGCTTTTAAATCTTTTATTATTTGCCTGAAGCTTGATATGTTTTACTTTGTTTGTTTTAGAGGAGATGATATACTTCAGTTTTTTTTTCTTTTCACAGTTTGATGAAGGAACAAAAATGAAGAGAGTTTGATGTAAAAGAAGGCTAGTATAAAGAAATTTGTTGTACAGTGTGATAGTATGTTTGTACAAGTGATTTAATGCCTTGTACCACTTATTCTTTTTATTCCTCTTATTTCGGCTGTGTACAATATAAAGTGATGTTTTTTTTATACAATGGTCAGTGATTTTTCTAGCAAATGGAGGCTGAGGTACTTGAACGTGATGGGTGAAGTGTTTGCATTATGGAGAAGTTACTACTTGTTTGTACAACAGGTACCTTTTCTATATGGAGCTGAAGAGACGGGGTATGTTATGGTGGCTGATGGAATATTGTTTATTAACATGTTGTTTTAGTTGTTATCAAACTTAACTTAGGTTGCATACTTGTTTTATATTTGTTTGTATTTGTTTTGCTTTTTATTTTCTTCTTTCTTTCTTTTTTCTATTACTTTGTTTCTTCTTATTACTTTTATTTTGTATGTACAATCTTGCCTTGCCTACTTATTTGAATAAAAGATGTTTATATTTTTAAATTTAAATGATTCACACAGAATTAATCGGCATCCGGGGAAACTCGCCTCACTTATATAATAAATTGTACAATCTTAATTCAAAAATTCATTTAATTATTAATTTGAATTAAATTAAAATTTTGGGTCGTTACAATTAGTGTTTACCTTTAATTAAAGTAAATTCAATAAATTATAAAATCTTATTTCAATGAAATTTTATACCATTCGTATTCAATTCTCTTTATTAAATCAATCATCCTCTTATGTATATATATTTAACATTAGTATATAACCAATTACCCAAATTGATTTACAGCCTAACATAACATTTGAATTTTATTCCCAATTCATAAATTACTACCTTAACTAAAATTTAACGTTTCCCCTTTAATTTACATTTTCACCTTACGTTACTACACTAATTATCCTTAAAGTAACGTTTATTATTAATAACAATATTATAATTACTTACATTTTAAAAGAACTTTATTTACAATAAATTCATTGACCAATTAATTAGGTAATTTATATAGTTGCTATCCTATCCTTAAATTTATTTCATAAATTAATCCATTTCATCTAAATTCTTATCTATATAATATTTCAACATTTAGTTTCATCAAATGTAATTGTCTTCCGATACGTTAATAACTTTATTTCCAAGTCTTATATTACAACAAACTATCCAATACGAAAGTCTTAATATTTTTACAAATACTACTTTAATTAACATTAACGCAATACTCAATTTAAATTATTGTAACTGATTTCAAAATTGTAAATTAACAAGCTACCAAAATAGGCAACATACAATAATCGTACTCTAACCTTTAGTCACATTAATACACTTTTATTTCTCAAAAATCAAAGTTCCCATTTAACTAAATCTCCATAAATGAATTTGACAATATTTTCAAAAATTACTTTATATTAACATTAACGTAAAAATATATTTATATCTATTGCAATCGATTTACCAGTTATACTTTAATATACTAAAAAAAATGGTTAACCAATTTTTTTTACCATTTAGCATTCACTTCCACTTACAAGCTACTATTAACACAAATGTTGTCATTGACTTAGCTCTAATTAAGTAAATTAGATGAATGGGCAAATTTTAACAATTATCACTAAATGCCAAATTCTACTCATATTCATAATTAAATATCAACTACAATTTATTAAAATTACTTACCTGTCCTTATTAAATCAAATTGCAATCTATTTAGTACTATCTTCTCAATTAACATAACATATAGATGTTAGATTTCATTTAATTCCAATTTATTGACCCACTTAAATTTTATTCTTTTCATTCAATATCAATTGTCCATTCTATAAGTAAAATTAACATTAGATTCATACTCATATAATAGCTTCAAATTCATCTAATAAATATTTATAAAATCTTTAAATACTAAAACCATTTAATTGCAATTAATCCCTTTGATTACAAGTTAACTTAACAACCTAATAAAATAAGTAACGTACAATCAATATTGTCATTAACTCCTAATTACACTTTTAGAGGTTCACTATTTACACCCCAATATTGTAATTACTTACATAACACTGGTTTTACTCAATTAACATTTATTACAAACTATTCCAAAATTTATTCAATATTTATTAGTTTTCTTATATTATATTTATAACCAAGTGTAACTTTTAACTTGAATTGGTTGGATTTCCTTTCAAGTTATTAAAAATTTACTTATACTAACATATTCCCTAATTTATTCCAATTACCGTTACAATGTTTTTATTACATAATCAATTAATTACTTTTCTTTCTCGTATTAAATTGTACACCTGTATAATCCTTTCCACTATTCATTCATTAGCATTCTATGTAAATTTCAATCTCTTGTAATAACTCATTTATTATACTTTTGCATATCAATAAACAAGGTTTCAAATAAATGGGGTTTATTAAATTCAATCTTTATACTTAAGTCTATTACAACCAATGTAATATTTTCATAGGTTAATTATTAACATTTATTTCGTTACCACATTATAACCATTATATTTCTTTATAATTAAATTCCAAAAATCTTATAAATAAGCCAATTTAATTTACGAAATTTACGGGTCGTTACACTATTAATATACTAAACATGTTTCATTCCAACTAAAATATACATACTTAAAGCTTTGTATATTCATTCACTATTAAAAAATTATTTATCTAGTGTTCAATTTAGTTATTAAACTAAGTGACACTACAATTTGTTAACCAAGCATTAATTGAGAAATTAAAATTTCTTTAGATTAAATTAAAATATCTATCTAATGTGAACATTACCATGAATTGGTTCTCTGAAATGAGGGCATTACATAAGTGGATGCATATAAATGAGATGTCATGTCCTCAAAATAATTAGATGCTCCTTATGCTCTTTAACTTTATTAACATGCAACCAACTAAATAGTGGAGATTTCATAGTAACATAGTGAAAGCTATATCATATGGAAACCACTCATCTTTTTAGGTTGATCTTCCCCATTTTTTCCTTGAATGCTTGGTGGAATTTCCCTGAGTGTTGTTGCCTAAGGTTTTTGGCTTAACTAATCATCATCCTATCCCTCATCATAAGCCTTTCTTTTTTCCTTTAAAGCATAACCTGCAATTTCAATAGTTCTCATTCGTTTTGTTTACGATTTAATGCATAAGGACCGGAGAAATAACCCTTATGGTTTTTAATCACGCATTCCATTTGACTTAGTGCGTTCACCCTTACATTGTGAACTGGAGGTGATTTTACCTTTTGACTTTTTGACACATAATGTATTTGCCAATACTTTAGTTATTTAAAGATGCTAACACCTCTTTCAAATGTTGCTTTCGGGATCGAGAGAATTCATATAATCTTGACAAAATATGGTATTAAATCTTCAAAAATATAAATGCGATAAATCATAGTAGTTGCAAACTCATTTATTTACTTATGAAAAGTGAACCAAATCTTTTCTTACTCATCCATTATATCGTACTTATATTCTGCATGTCAATCAATTCTTTTTTAGTGTTTGAGTATCTCCAGTAGTTAGATTCCCAATTGTTGGGCTTCATAGTGCTCTAATAGTTGGAGTTGGGGCATGATGAGCTAGAGGAAGTGGAAATGACTTTAACTTTTTTGAATTTAGAGACATGAGTTGGGATTTTGAAAACAGTTTTAGACTAAATGGTTTTCTAAAACCCACTTTTACCATTAAATGGTGTTCTAAATAGCATAAAGGAAAATAGTTATTTTTTGCCAATGGATTTCTGGATCCACTTTTAACCTTAATGTGTTTCAGAAATCCATTTTACATTTTTTTAATAAAGGGACCCAGTTTTGGATAAGGAAGAAATTTTTCAATATTTTTAAAATCGCTATGAGGGTTTTCAAAAATATTTTCCCCTCATAACAAATCAAAAAAAAATTCAATCGTTATCCATGGTATACATTTTTTCGATGGACCCCGACTATTTTATTATTTCTTTGATCAACCTCGAATTTAGTTTCTTATGGATCATTATCATTTTTCTTTTAATATTCCAACATGGTGTTGTTGAATTTACTTCGAATGAGGGTAAAATAGTAAATCATTGGATTTTGTTACATTTATGGTGCCTTTCCCATAACAATTTAATTTTTGCACGGAGTCCTTATATAATTCTACCCCTTATCCAAAAGTTAAGTCCCTTTAACATGGTCCTAAAAAGAAACTAAAATCTCACTTGACTACCGGGTGAGTTAGAGTTTTCCTCTTATTTTTTCCCTTCTTCTCTAATTTCAAATCTACCTTTTGTTGAGATGTTCTAAGAAGAAAAGGGAGCGTGTTAACAATAACTGCACTATATTAAAATAATAAAAGTGAATAGCAAATTATAATTGTGTGCACACTTTACTTATGAACTCATGCAAGTCAATGCCTAAGCTTTTCCTTGTTATTATCCATTTTTTTCAATTTCAAAATTCATTGAAACATGATACTTGTTATAATTTCCTGATTTCAATCGTGCTATTTTCTGTAGAAGAAATTATAAAATAAATCAACGTTGCTTCCATAACAACTCTCTCTGGACAGGCTTGAATTTTGACCCAATAAAGCCCACTGAACCTTAGGTCCATACCAAAGCAATCTGTTGGTTGGTAAAATTTATACAATGAACAATACACATAGCTATCTATCTATGCTTTAGAACCTCACAACGGAAGGGATAAAAATATAATAACAGAAATAAGTACACATCTCATAAAATCAAATCTCTTAAATATAACATCCCAAAATATCCATAACACAATATCTCAAATTAAAATATCAACATGTCTGAAATCTGGGTACATTTGAATATATCAAAAACATAGATAAACTGCCATAAATCTTCACCGCCACCTCTGTATTTTTCATCAATATCGTTTTCCTCTAACCCGTGGATTATAATAAGGAGGGAGTCAGAACAAAAATGCCCGATGAATGGAAATCTCAAGCCTTACCATAATAGTATTTGGGTGGTATCATTTAGATAGGAAGTACGTCTTACCAATATAAGCCAAAGACTTTTCCAGTCCAACTCCATTTAACTGTAGGCCAAGGGCCCTTTCGAGTCCATCTTCAAAACACTGACACAGTATAATGCAACTACCATCAACCATGCCCTAACGTTGTGACTGAAAGCAACTAAGCCACTTAATACCACTTTAATGGGAATTGGTAGACTCTGACCATTTAATACCTATATCCTAGGTAGATACCCATCATTTAATACCAAAACCCAAGGAAGAACCTCTCTGGTACTTCTTAATTGATACCACAAGAAATTCAATCAGGCCACTTAATACTTCTGTTATGGAAAGAGGCGTACCCTCCAATAGCCACTTAATACCTCAACCTCGAAGCAGAACTCTTCCATGGATTTCCCACTACCACACTTAAAAGATAATCCCGACCATATAATACTTCTTGAGTAGGAAGGATGGAGACCCTACAATAGCCACTTAAACCTTCAACCCAGAAGCAGGACCGTACTGGGATATCTGTCTTATGACCCGTAACCTAACTGTGACGTCTCATATTAGTCTGACTATTCATATGTGATGGAAGCCAAATTAGTTGGGCAGTCTTACCTTATAGAACTAGGAATAACCTCATGCCTACCATGGCACTTATTATAAGCGATGTCTCACTTCAATCCTTAAGTCACACTACCAATAGCTAGATTAGCTGGGTAGACTTCTATGTGCTTTTAACTGACCTTGCATCCCTATAACTTAGACATATTTCCACTCTCCGAATATACTGCCACACACACATACACACACTCTATACCTCACTAGTATTTACATATTATGGCCATAAAAGGAAAATTCCTTATTCCACCTTAACTTTTGGAGTAATTTCCATAATTATACTTAACTTCCTTCTTATAAGATTTTGTCCTAATTATTAAACTATTTATTCTATACGATGCGAATTACACATTACTATTTGTATGCTATTAATATATTATGCGTACGTAAATTTTTGGCTAACTAATTAAATATCCCTAAAGTGTGTAGAAATATTCCTATTCTAAGATTTTTGCTTCCTATACTAATTGTTAAAATTTAAAATGTCCATATTTATACAAGCCTCGGTTCCATACCATGATTTACAAAATAGCTAATATCCTTAGCTAGACAAAACCGACTTGTATAAAAAATGGAATCAAAATACCAATTTTATTTTACATTAACATAATAGAATTAACTCCTCTATTTTAAGGAAATATAACTTTACAATTTAAGCCCTTTATTCTACATTCAACTTTTACATATACAAACTTCAAGCGGAAAAAAAGATTTATATTTATGTAAGTTACCGAAATAGGCGGTGCAAACTACAAATAGGAAAATCCATATTTTTCATGTCATTTCCTAAAAAAATTCTTTTTTGAAATATTTATCGCAACATTAGAAATTAGAAGTGGAAGTTGAACAGCACATAAATTATTCAAATTACAATTAACAAATTAAATTCTTCTATACTAACATAAAACAATTAAAATTCCATATAATCCAAGAATTGACATTTTATTTGAGGGAGTTTTGGGTTTTTAGGGTTTATGGTTTTCATATAAAAAATTCCCCAAGGCATAAAACAAATCCAAACTTTTATTACACGGGTTATTAAAATGTGAAAAACTAAGTTTTCCACTCATAGATAGTTTCCCTGCTTTCCTTGGATTCAATTCAGACCTCCACCTGATTCCTCCAACAGATTTCTTCTTTTTTGAATATATAATAATTCAATTGTATATATATTAGATTCATAATTTGGAGATTTGGAAAGAATAGAAATAGAAAACGTATATATCTAAGACTAGTACCTTTAAATCCTATTGATTCTGAATCCAAGAATTGAAGAAGAAGACTAATGGAGTTTCACTTGCGTTCCAATTTTATTGTGAATAAAAGTGAACGGGCTAGCATCTTATTTATAGGGGTTATGATGCGCCTGGACCGTAAGGTTTAAATATGTTTAAAATGACAAAATTTAGACCGTTCCTCGCCTAATCTAACCCTACCCACCACAAAGGCATCGGTCGACCACTCCTAGCTAGGTGGTCGACCGGCCTTTTGCCTTTAGCGTGAATTATTCATTGTCGTTAAATTTTTCTTTCTTGCTTATTTTGCTAAATGATGTGAATGTTTACTTAACATTTTCTTAAACCCTAAGCTTCCCTTTAACATTAAAATATTTATTGATGTTTTTAATTTCAAACGTTAACATTATTTAGTTTTTAAATTTAAATTCGTTCGATTTATTTCAAGATCGATAACGTCAAACGTCAATAACTTTTCCATTTGAATTCCGAGCGCGAAACTTTATAAATGAAAGTTGATCAGAAAATTGCCGCGAATACAATGGTGTAACATTTGTGGCCAAATTCTGACATTTGCAAAATTTTCATTTTTAGCATTATTATTAATTAATTAATTTCTTATTATTTTTTATGGGGTGTTGCATTCTCCCTCACTTAAAAAGGATTTTGTCCCCAAAATCGCTTAGGGACAGATAGTGTAATGCGCACTCGACAACTATACAGCCAAGTTTTCTACTCAACCATATACTCAACCGAAAATGCAGTGTGATTATGTTCGCAACATACTATAAGTGAGCTCAATCCTAGCTTGAATGCAAGATCGTGACATATAGGCATGTATGCAAACATCCTAAATATGCATAAGATTCTATACGAGTCCAAAAATAGCAGTAAAAAGTGTGCCAACCATCCCCTACCACCAAATCTAACAACCAAGATGCAGTCAAAACCTTTACAATACTAAACTTTGAAGATAGAAAGTTTACTGGAGAAAAGCTCAGGATAAGAAGCCTTCATCTTCTCCTTGGTTTCCCACGTGCTTTCTGTTGGATTATCTCTCCATTTCACTCGGACCATCCTAATTTCTTTGTTACGAAGCTTTCTAGTTCTGTGCTCTGTGTTGGCACGGGATGCTATCGGCTCCGCTTCAACATCTACTGATTGATAAGGCTCCACTGTAGTGGAAGTGTCATGTAGA
Organism: Allium fistulosum; assembly: GCA_030737815.1. Classification (NCBI taxonomy): domain Eukaryota; kingdom Viridiplantae; phylum Streptophyta; class Magnoliopsida; order Asparagales; family Amaryllidaceae; genus Allium; species Allium fistulosum. The sequence continues at coordinate 428,358,970 of CM060902.1, forward strand.
CATTTCCTTAAGTGAAATGCATGGAAAATGTCATGGATTCTCGCTAACTTATCTGGAAGCACTATTCAATATGAAAGTTTTCCCGTCCCTTTCCAAAATCGAAAAGGGCCCAATAATTCTCGATGCCAACTTCCTCGATGTCCCAAGCCTTAAGAGAGGAAACATTAACAAACACCATGTCACTAACCGAAAACCCCAACTCTTTCCTTTGCTTGTCAGTATTAGACTTCGGATGGTCACGTGCGGCCTTTATTCGCTGCCTAATCATCTCTACCTTATCCGAGATCTCACGGATCAAATCTGGTCTGAGTAGAATTTTGTCGATAGTTTTCCACAAACAATAAGATGACTTGCACGGTCTCCCAAATAAGGCTTCAAATGATGTCATGTCAATCAATGCTTGGTAACTATTATTTTACACGAACTCTATTAACGGTAAATGTTGCTCCCAATGTCCTTCAAAATCCATGATGCAAGCTCTCAACAAATCTTCCAAAATCATGTTTACCCTTTCTGTCTAATCGTTAGTCTGCGGGTGGTAAGAGGTGCTAAGATTAAACGTTGTTGCTAAGGCTGATTGCAAACTCCTCCAAAATTCACTTGTAAATATGAGGTCACTATCACTAATAGTGTTGATCGAAACACGATGCAGTCATACTACATCTTTGATATAAATTTGCGCTTGAGATGTTGCTGTTCTGTTACTCCTTATGGGAATAAAGTAGATACTTTTAGTGTGCCTTCCACAATAACCCAAATGGCCTCATTGCCTCTTTGATCCTAGGCAACCTATCTATAAAGCCCATTAATATATGCTCCCACTTCCAAGTTGGCACCTCTAACGACAATAAAAGTCATCCAGGCTTCCCTTGTTCCACCTTTATCTTTTGGCACGTCAAACACTTAGAGACATACTCCACTACCCTTTTCTTCATTCCTGGCCAATAGGAAATTCACTTCATATCCCTATGCATTTTATCTCCACCAGTGTGAATAGTCATCCTAGAATGACATTCAGCTAGTACTTCCTCTAAAATGTCCTCCACCATTGGAACACATAGACGTCCATCTCTCCTCAGCCATCCCCTTCTGTCTATTGCATATCTACCAACATAAGGGAAATGTTCTATTGTACCTAGCTTGCCCAAATTATCTACTATTACTACATCTTTCTTCTATTCTTGCCAGATGTGGTCTAATAATGCTGGCTTAACTTCCATTGTTGTTAGATAACCTAGTGTGGGTTCTGATGGCGGTTGGAAATTGAAATTCGAGAGGAACTCCAACTGCCTCCACTTATATGTAGCACCAAGAGTAGCATGCCTCCGACTAAGGGCGTCAACAACAACATTTTCTTTTTCGGGCGTATTCTGTATCTCAAACAAAAATGATGCTACAAACTCCATCCACCTCTTCTGCCTAAGATTCAAATCTCCTTAGGAAAACAGGTATTAAGGGATTTGTGGTCACTGAATAACTCAAATATGTATCCCAAAAGATAGTGCCTACAGATCTTCAAAGCAAAAAAACGAAGCCGCTAACTCTAAGTTGTGAGTGGGGTACCTCCTCTCATGTTCCATCAACTACCCAATTGCATAGGCTATCACTTTGGCTTCTTGCATAAGCATAGCTCCTAGCCCCGTACCGCATGCGTCAGTGTAAATAGTGAAAGGCTTTGTCTATCCGAAATGCTTCCGTGCATTTCTCATCCCATGCAAAAACTAAAATTTTCTTGGTTAAGTGAGTCAGCTGCTAACTTGCTTGGCATTCTTAGGAATCATCTAAACTTGAGTTGCTTCCACCTTCGTAGGATCAACTGACAATCCCTTCTTAGAGAAAATGTGATCGAGAAATCTCACCTCTTTCTTCCAAAAGTGACACTTTGAGAATTTGGCTTTTAGTTGGTGCCTTCTCAAAGTCCCTAGCACCTTCCATAAGTGATTTTCATGCTCACTTCTTTAGAGAATACTAGGATATCGTCTACAAACACTACGACAAACTTATTTGGCTTCCCCCTAAAGACTCTACACATCAAATATATAAAGTATGTAGGGGTATTAGTCAACCCAAAAGGCATTACTTCTCATTCATAAAGTCTGCCTGGAGTGCGAAAAGCGGTCTTCTACTTGGTGTCCTCAGCCATTCTCAATTGGTGGATCATGTGGCTAAGTCCAACTGGGAAATGATTTTGGCTCCAACAAGCTGGTCAAATAAGTCATAAATTCTAGATAAGAGATACATATTTTTCTTGGATAAATTGTTAAGCTCTTAATAGTCAACGTATAGCCTTAAAGAGCCGTTTACCTTAGTGATGAAGACAACTGGTGCTCCCCATTTTGAAGTACTACATCGAATAAATCCTTTCTGCAATAGCTGCAAAATCTACTTATCCAACTCTCGCCTTTAATATAGGGCCATTTGCCTTAATGGTAGCATGATGAGTCTAGCATCCTTCTCCAAATCAATCCTAAACTCGATCTCCCTTCAGGGTGGGAGACCGGAGGCTTCTCCAAAAATGTCCGAAAAGTCTCAGACTATGGGCACAGATTAGAGCTCATCTTGTGATAGGTGAAGAGAGGACAAATAGCTTAACTCGATTAAGTTTTGGGGTGCACAACGAACATCAATATCCCTCCCCTTACAACTCATTAACCAAACGATCCTCCTATCACAATCTATGATAGCCCCATAGTAAGAAAACTAATCCATCCATTGGATAAGTCCATACCCCTCAAAATCCATATCATACATATTACATGTAAAATCAACGTTATATATTATATATATATATATATCCATGATTATGTCTTTACAAATCAAAGAGCGGTGTGTCGACCCCCTAAAAAGATTAGACATGATTATTGGGTTGGTGATAACTTGGGTTTTTAGACTCAAGGAGTTAACTACATTTCTAGCTATGAATGGATGTGATGCTCTTGAGTCAAATTAGGTACAAATAGTATTTCAGAGATAATATTTATATCTTCTAATGTAGCTTTTCCCTTGTCTTTGGGAGGTGGTCTACTTGAGACAGTTATAGCTTCAATGGCATAAGCTTGCCCATCTTATCCCTCCTTTACTAGCTTTGGGTACCGATTCTTGTAGTGTCCTTCCTCATGGTAGTGATAGCATCTCCCCTTGAACTCTTCCCTCATCAAACTCACTTTGCAGCCCTTAGCAATGTACCTTTTCTTTTAACATCTACAACATGTCAATCTTCTCTTCTCGATCTTCCCCTTGGCTTTCTTGTCAGCCCAAAATCCCCCTTTCTTTGCTCCATATTAGTTTTGCATCTGTACCACCTTCTCCTTTTCCCCAATACCAATAGTATTAAGTAGGTTCATTTCAACCATCATCTTATAAGTGGCACCTGCGTGTACTTGGGTCAAAAACAATTTCTTAAGTGTAGAGTTTAGGCCTTTAACAAACTTCACAGTCTTTTTTGTAGGGGTGTCAATAAGACTTAATATAAACTTACTTAATTCCATGAACTTATTGATATACTCCTTCAACGTGGAGTATCCTTGTCTCAGTTGTATAAACTTCTATAATTGCAAACTTACTTTAGCTTTGGACATGAATTGAGTATCGAAGCGAACCCTGAATGCTACCTGAGTATTTCCTTTCTCAACATTGTATTCACCTACTATGGTCCACCAATCCAACATCTCACCCTTTAAATTTTATGCAGCCATCCACCTCTTGAGCTGGCCTTCCCATCCAACCTCCTGGAATATACATTCAAATTCGTTAATCCAAGCTTCTGTTTCAACAAAATCTTTAGCTCCCGTATACGCCTGCCGTCTCATATTATCGAAGTCTTTACACGTTTTGGGGGAGTCTAGTAGGTTGGGTGCTGCTGTAGCGGATGGAGCAGTTGGTGCCGTTGATGCAGCTTTTTGAGGAATGGGAACATGCCCCCACATGCCATAGTATTACTTGAACCATTCTGGCATATCTCGAATGGTGGGCATTTTTAAGGTGGAGGGGTTCTCTGCCTTTGATTAATTGTTTTCAACCATGATCAACTATATTCAGGTTTGAGTTTTTAGTTACAACTCCCTAAGATAGTATTATTTGCTGAAATAAAGATTTTCCTAGTGTTTGCATATGTTCATAAAAGAGTGTGTGTGTGTGTGTGTCGTAGGTTTTGAAAAACACTTTAAAAAATAATAAATATGCACTCTTACGTATGCATATTCATGTTGATCGGGTAACCTATGCTTTGATACCAAACGTAACAATCCTCTCTAGAATGGACCTAAATTTCAACCCAATAAAAGCCTATCGAACCATAGGTCCATTTCAAAACTAGCCATTGATTGGTAAAATTGATATAATGAACACTATACAGAGCCATTTATCTATGCTTTCAGAATCTCACAGTGGAATGGATAAAATATAATAAAAGAAATAAATACCCATTTCACATACCGAAATATCCATAGTACAATATCTCAAATTAAAATATCAACATGTCTGAAATCTAGGTACATTTGAATATATCAAAAACATAGATAAATTGCCATAAATTTTCACCGCTGCCTCCATTTTCATCACCGGTTGAAGGTTTAAGTGGCTGTTGTAGAAAGTCAGAATAACAATGTCTGGTGAATGAAAATCACAAGTCTTGCCATAATAGTATTTGGGCAGTATCATTTAGATAAGTAATATGTCTTATGCATCATATGCTTCATCCTACCAAGTATACCTCCATTGTAAGCCAAAGGCTTTTCCGGTCTAACTTCATATAATAACATTACATATAGGCTAAGTTCCCCTTCCTGTTCATCTTCCTAACTCTAACGTGTTACAATGCAACTACCTTTAATAACGCCCTAATGACGTGAGAGAAAGCACCTAAGCCACTTAATAACACTTTAGTGGGAACTATGTAGACTCTGACCATATAATACCTAGACCCTAGGCAGATTCACATCATTTAATACCAAAACCAAGGCAGAATCCTCTATGGTACTTCCTAATTGACACTGCAAGAAATTCCTTCAGGCCACTTAATACTTCTTTTGTGGAAAGAGGTGTACCTTGCAGTAGCCACTTAGTACCACAACCTTAAAGTGGATGCCTTCTATGGATTTCCCACTACCGCACCTAAAAGATAATCCCGACCATTTAACACTTCTTGAATGGGAAGGAGGGGGACCCTACAATAGCCACTTAAACCTTCAACCTAGAAGCAGGCCCATACTAGGATATCCATCTTATGACTGGTAACCCAACCGTGACGTCTCACATTAGTCCGAATATTCGTAGTTGTTGGTAGCCAGATTAGCCAGTAAGTCTAATCCTATAGAATAGAGACTAACCTCGCGTCCAGCGTGGGTACTTATTGTATATGATGTCTCACATCATTCTCAAAGTAACACTATTGTTAGTCAGATTAGCTGGACAGAATTTTTTGTGCTTTTGACTGACCTAGCATCCCAATTACTTAGTCATATTTTCGCTCTTTGAATATACTGCCATATATATTTTTTATACTTCACACATATTTACATATTAAGGCCATATAAGGTAAATTCCTTATTCCGCCTTTAATTATTGATTAATTTCCACAATTATCCGTAACTTCCTTTCTATAGGATTTAATGCTAACTATTAACCTATTTATTCTATACAATACAAATTATACGTTACTATTTATAACTATTAATATATTTGTGCATACATAAATTTTAGGCTACCTAAATATCCCTAAACGTGCATAGAAATATTCCTATTTCAAAATTTTGCTTCCTATACTAATTATTGTAATTTCAAAACTTCGATATTTATACAAGCGTCTGTTCCTTACCATGATTTACAAAATAGCTAATATCCTTAGCTAGACAAAACAGACTTATATAAAAAACAGGAATCAAAATACCAATGTTATTTTACACTAACATAATAGAATTAACTTCTCTATCTTAAGGAAATAATACTTTATAATTTAACCCTATTATTCTATATATTCAACTTTGATATATACAAACTTGAAGTGAAAAAAATGATTCATATTTGTGTAAATTACCAAAATAGGCGGTGCAAACTACAAATAGAAAAATTCATACTTTCCACATCATTTCATAAAAATGTTCTTTTTGAACCATTTATCACAACATCAAAAATTAGAAGTGGAAGTTGAACATGACATAAATTATTCAAATTGTAAATAACTACTATATTAACATAAAACAATTGAGATTCCAATTAATCCAAGAATTGACATTTTATTTGAGGGGATTTTAGGGTTTAGGATTTTCGTATACAAAATTCCCGAAAGTATAAAATAAATCCATACTTTTACTACACAGGTTACTAAATGTGAAAAACTAAGTTTTTCACTCACAGATAGTTTTTTTTATTTTCCTTTGGATTCGATTCACGCCTTTGCCTAATTCCTCCTTTGGATTACTTTTTTCTGGAATATACAACAATTCAATTGTACATAAATTATATTTAGAATTCAGAGATTTGGGAAGAACGGAAATAGAAAACATATATATACATATATATATATATATACATATAACTTATTACCTTTAAATCTGATTGATTCTTAATCCAAGAATTGGAGAAGAAGAACACTGACAAAGTTTCGTTTGGATTCCAATTTTACTATGAATAAAAATAAGGGGGCTAGCCACTTATTTATAGGGGTTAGGATGCGTCTGGACCGTAGGATATAAATCGGTTTAAAATAATAAAATCTGAGCCGTTTCTGGCCAAACCTAACCCTAGCTGCCACAAAGGCACCGGTCGACCGCTCCTTCATACGCGGTCGACTGGCCTTCTGTTATTGCCGTTATTAGTTGCCATTAAATTTTTATTTCTTACTTTTTTTTGCTAAATAACATTATCGTTTGCTTAAACCCTAAGCTTCCCTTCAATGTTAAAATATTTATTAGCGTTTTCAATTTCGAACGTTAACATTATTTAGCATTTAAATTTTAATTCATTCGAATTATTTCAAATTCGAAAACTTCAAACTTTTAATAAATTTTCCGTTTAAACTCCAATCACAGAACTTTATATATGAAAGTTGATCAGAAAATCACTGTGAACGCAACGGTGTAACTTTCATGGCCAAATTCCGATGTTTGCAAAATTCTCATTTTTAGCTTAATTATTAATTAATTAATTTCTTATTAACTTTTACAGGGTGTTATAGCTTCTTTGAGAGTAAAAATAGAAAAATATCACTTGAGTTGCACCAAAAAACTATGGGTAAACCCAATAGTAGCATGTTCACTTCAGAAATCCCATTATACAAGCCATAATGCAGCTACGTGTGGTGTGACTTCTTTTAGGTTTTTCTATACTAAAAATATGAAGTGAACAAAATAGAGGTTAGGAATGGTCTTTAACCACATAGTTTTGCACATTTGTTAAATTTGTTCAAATCAAGTTTGTAGAAACACATTATAATTTTAAACTTTAATTGTTGTCCATTTGGTAAGGGTTGCCCTAACACAAGGACTTGTGGGCTTTCTTTGGGCCGATTTATTGCATCTTGCTTCCTTTAGTTGTCTTATTCAATACATTTGAGCATCATGCATCTTGCTTCATTTTGTTGTTCTTATTAATAATTTTGTAAATCTATAGTTTAATACCTGGGAACTATGCGTTGAAGCCAGTGATTACCATGATTTAAATAAGTTATAAAACTCAAATTTTTGGGTGAAACATTTGGACCAGACTAAATATTAACCAAAAACAAAATCCCTTATATCCTCTAATGAATGTATCCAATCTAGCACGTGTTACGTTAAGTAGAGTTGATATTATGGGATCCGCTATGATGTATAAATCATAGCCACTTGAATCCATTATATAGTTAGGTCTACTATGGCATGCTTAAACTGCCCTATGAAAATATGATATTGGTTGAAATGAACACAGCATGGATTATGATCTTTCATGGTGTATATATGAAATGGTATACTTTTTAAAATATAGACAAACCTTAGAAACTATTTCATAAATGCTCTTCAAAATGAAAGAAACGTGATTGTTTCTTCTTTTGGTGTGTCAAATTCATATTTTTATGATCCAACAAGATTTTGTCATGTGAAGAAATTAATATTATGCATGTGTTATGTAATGAGCCGCCTTATTGACCCTCGAAAGTTGGCACATAATACATACTCGGTAATACAATGCCAAGCATCCAAGTGCCGAAAAGGCAAATTGTTAAGGTGAAAAGAAAAAAAGAAAAGAACATGAGAAACATAATCTCATAACGGAATGATAACATATCATATAACAAAGACAGTAAAATCTGTCACTCTAAGATACATGGTATATCAGAGTTAAAAACAATCCTCATTAGCTTGGATAGTTATAACTTCCCGACCTTACAATTTCTGGTGGCATATATAATAATACGGTAGAAAATACAAAAAACTACAGCAGGTGAACATCCAGTTCTACTCCATGAGCTCCATGTCCGACTAATGACAACATGAAAAAAAAACACTCGACCTTACCAGAGCATTATAATAAAATAACACCCGGATCAGTCTGCAAAACCAACGTGAGAAAACTCAAGTAATATAATGAGAATATAATAATTCCATAAGACCGCGCCACTAAAAATGGAACGAGTTTTTATCTCACAAGAACAATATCCATAGATGAAAGAATGGAAACAAATTAGAAAAAAACCCAACTTGAAAGAATGGGTATAAACAAGATCAAAATTCAAACTTGAATAATGGACACAAATAATTAAACATCGAGAAGAGCTCCAAACACTTCTTTATGAAATTAAGAAAATAATTCAAAGATTTTAATCAAATAAGGAAAGAGAAATTTTCCAACAATGACTAGGAGGGTGCAGCCCCTTCACTAAAACTATACCTTTAGAAATATACTTAAGAACTAGATGGCTATTGGAAAATGTACAACCCAGACCCTGCCAACCTTACCGAGTATTTCACATCTCCGTGTGCATAAAACTGAATCCAATTTAGAGTAGATTTGAAGATACCCCGCCTCACATGAGCATCTGAAAATACTCACATCACTGCATGCATGCTACCAACAAATCTCTAGATAAACGTGAATATACCCTAATGGGTGCAAACTACATGGCTTGGCTCCTACTCGCTCTTTGGTTTTAGTTATTCACGATGTTGGATGCAAATGCTCAAAATGAACGACAAATCATCATAGATTGACAGATCACAAAGAATGATATCAAAATTGATAGTTTAGAAATCAACTATCGAAAGTAAATGAATGATTATATATGGAAAATAGATCGCATATACTTGTCACCAATAAACGAATCAAGCTCTTAAAACATTTGATTCTTATTTGTGCTTAATTTACACATCGCAAATGTTTGTAAAACACATTAAAAAACACTTTTTAAGAATATTCTTTAAAAAAGAAAAAATTATATTTCTAAGTGTATTAAAAAGGAGGTTCAAAAATGAATGTCATCAAAAACATTGTTTGTTATAAACCCCAAAACAATTTACATTTAGCTTTTAAACATTCCTTTTTTAAGATTTCCACATTTATAAATTTAAAACCACATTAATTATCCCAAAAGACAATAAATCAAGTTATAATCTTTTTATGTATTTAATCAACATTAATTATCTCGAAAAATAATAAATCAAATTATAATTATTTATAAATTTAAAACAACAATAATTATCCCAAAAGATAATAAATCAAGTTTGTAATCATTTATAAATTTAAAACAACTTAATTATCCCGAAAGATAATAAATAAAATTTATAACTTCTTTTTTAAAATTTAATCAATATTTAACCTTTATTTTCAAAATCCTAAAAATACTTGAAAATATAGTTTAAACAACTTTCAAAGTTCAAAAACGCGACCAAACGTTTATTTTGTAAAAATACAAGCTCAACGCACACAAGGGTTTAAGGAGAGTATATTTCATAAGTGATGGTATAGCGAAAATTAATATACTGGTATTTACACAAATCAAACAGTATGTCATAAATATTTTAGCCAAACATCAATATAAGCGAAATAATTATGTAAGTAAGATGTATATAACAGTAAATTAATAATGGCAAGAAACCCCTTAGAGTCTACAAAAGGTCCCATGTAAATCACACATATGTATGTGTATTTTGAAGTGTTCCGTAGCGACCTATTCACTACGTAGACTTCGACTTCCTCTTGCTTTTGTTCTCTACAACATAATGGTTATTTATGTCATCCACTCTTAAGCGGGAATCAAATCCAAACAAACAATCAAACAACAATCATTTTACTTTGCAAGCACAAAACAGTGATTTATTCTAATCGGTAGATGTCCAAAATAATCTATTCAATTTAATTATAGCAAAACGGTGTTTTATTCTACTAAATAGATGTCCCAAACGAAGTATAAATAATTTAACTACGTTAAACATAATTAAATTAAATCACTATAACTTTATCATTAATCTATACTTCATTAAAACTATCAACTATCATCCAAGCATTCAATAATAATTTACAGCAACACAGATATCATATAGTTTATTTAGAGGTGACTAAACTCACCAAAATTCCAGTTGGTGCTTTCTCATTTCGGTTCGATCTAAAATAAAATGACGTTCGATTTTAGCCCAAAATTCAACTAGCTCCAACTTCAATGAAATCAATTCCAACGAGTGGATAACGTCGATACGAGTCCAACAGAAAATATTGCGTCCAAATTCAACCTCGTATGAGCAAGATATTGAATTTATAAGTTTTTCGATTTAAATAATTCAATTAATTAACTAATTGCATTCTTAAATTAATTACCCTCTCCCCTAATCCATCTTCCTTAAATGTTATTCACCCTGTAAATGTACACTGAGACATAAATGCATACACCATCACCTCCTTTCTCCTCCTATCTCACTCGTTTCTTGTAACATCCCCTATTTTGAGGCTCTAAACTAAGCACTACAAATGCTGCAGTCATCTATAGTATTAGTCTCCGGTGACAAAATCTAGATATGTTAATCATATCAATAACAACATAGAAAAAAAATATGAAATTTTTTTAATCAGAACTTCAAACAAACTTTCTCATTTAATTTCAAAGACAATATTTCTTATTCATTACATAATCCCAAAAGTTGCCAAGGTTCAGATAAAATATAATTATTACAAAATACACCAAGAGCGACATATGAAGATGCCTTCGTGGTTGATTAGTGTTTAGTACTAGGCAATTATAATATCTACCATTACATACATTCCACAAAAGGAAATTTCAACACAGCGAATAATATATATATATATATAAGTTCCTAGATAGCTAAATCTGCCTCCTTCACGTCCCCAGAAGCTTTATTCGCCAAAACCTACTCAACCTTAAAAACCCTTACTCCTGACCTACTCAAATCAAATTCTAAGAACCCATTAGTTTAAGGGGAAAACATAAACTTCGAGTCGGATAAAAAACCTGCAACCACAATGGTTAAAATAGACAATAAAAACAATAATGTGCATGCATGCAACATCAGTAATCATGACCAATCTGTCTAAATCAATGGATTATTTGCCCAACATCATAGTTTTCTCAGGGTAAATGCAAACCTATGGCTGACTTAGGCCTATCAGATATATTGAATTCTCTAACATACTGTTGGAAAACAACTAGACGATCTATCCGAAACTTACTAATCCTAGGGTCACTCTAATCCTAATGGTTTTGTGGGCTCACCACTAACCTGTCTCATCTTTGTGTATTCCATTCTTTGCGTAAAGCTACTTTTAGTCTTACCCATGACAAAGCCCTACGCATTGGAATTTTAGACTTATATCTGCTAAGGACTAGCAAATAAAGTATAGGGCGCTACCCTATACTAGTCTCATTTGGTTTTCTAATCTATGAGACAATTCATCCTGTCACAATTTATCTAAAGATGGTAGGAACACTAATCTCTTTAGTAAACTTTTGGGCAACATACCCTTTTTATTTGCTTGAAAACATATATCTTTATAAATGATTTGACACTTGAATCATACCTTTAAAATAAGTAAAATATAGCCCTTTACTTTATCCAAAACATTTTCCATGATATATGCTTTTATAAAAAAAATTGGTGAAGTTCAAAATCATTTGAGGTCGTTGCCCCTCAAAGCTATAGGCCATAAAGCCAAAACTTCATAAAACTATTAAGTTGATAAAACTCGGTGTCCACTTCGCCTCTGAGGGTCATCGCCCTTCTTCATTATCGAAAACCGTATTAAAATATTTAACTTATAAAACCTATGGCCATAGGGTCATTAGCATAAATGTTTCACTTCATAGAGTATCCACGACATATAATATAAAACTCGGTTTGCATCAACATAGATTTAGGTCTTTATCAAAGCCAACATAAATTACATTTTGCGTCATTAAGGCTGAAGTGAAATTAAGAGGCATTGTAGCCTTCTTCGAAAATAGGTTACAAGGAACAAAGGCGGTAATCATTAAAGTTGAAGTGATTGTTATCCCACCTTTTGGTCAAAGTTGGAATATCAACAAGTTGGCAAGGAACAATGGATATCAGGATTGGAGATCAATTGGAAACAAGGATGCAATTGATGTCATCAAAATTTGGACGAGCTCCGATCAGGACGGAATCGATTGGAGATGATGATGAGGACTAGGAGAGGCTATGTTTCAAGTTTCAAATCGATCAGAGGTCATATGCTCGAGATGTGGATGGATTAAGGTACGTAGGGAATGGTTCGTATCGATGCATTTCGCATCGATCGGCAGGTGATGTTTCGAATCGATACTGTTCGTATCGATCAAAAGCAGAGCGGAGTTGTGGACTTCGAATCGATTGGATTCGTATCGACCACAGGAGCTCAGTTCGACTCCATCTGCTCTACAGATCTTCATCGAATCCATCAAGTAAAGTCTCGCTCGTATCCATCAGGTAAGGCTTTGTTCGTATCCATCGTTGTGTTTAGTTTCGTACCCGTCTGTTGGCCCTTCATGCGGCTTTCATATCGATCAAATTCACCATTTCGTATCGATCGGTTCATAGATCAATACGAAATACACACTTGCAATCGGTGCGAAAGAATATGAAGTATCGATGCAAACAGTTGAGTACGAACGTTATGAAGAAGCAGTGGACACAAACAAGCGTGAAGCGTGGATACATGCGAAGAATATCCACGAATCCAGGGAAGAAGCATTCAACTCGGCACACAAAGAGGATCAACCCATGGATTTCGCGACACGTCATTGATGCTCACGTGCCCTGATCGATTCGAAGGAATCGATGTGAACCAATCGATTGAAACCGGAAAGCCTTCCGAAGAACATCAACTCGTATCGATCGTATCTCCTAAACTGCTTATCCAAATGCAATGAAATTTTCACAGCAGCTTGCATACAAGGTAAAGGACAATCCTACCAAGTTTCAGCTCGATTAGATCATTTCTTGATGGATACGAAATTGCATCGTATCGATTGCAGATCGAGTCGAAACTTGGTGGGGTCGGTCGCGTGGGCCCCCTCACGTTCCAGAAGAAGTCTCCCGAAGTTTGAGCGCGATCTCAGCCTCCTACGCCTATAAATAGCCCCCTGAAGCCTGTAGAAAAGGGATGTTTTTGGTTGTCCAATGTCCAGACTCTGTCGGATACAATTCTACTTCTTTCCATTGCTGTTATACTCGAATTCATTCATTGTATCTGCTGTAATCATTTGTAATCAGCAAAGAACATCAATAAAAGATAAAAACCATTAAAGTGGACGTAGGCCGGAGATAGCCGAACCACTATAAATCTCGTGTTCCTGTGATTTATTTCTGGATTGCTGTTTGTTGCTTATTTAGATCTGTGCCTTGTGTTTGCCATATTGCTGATTCATATTCATAGTTTGGTGCTTTCACAACACTTGGGGTTTGTGACCATTTTTGGCGCAAACACTTTGGTGCTTTCACTGAGAAGGACTAGCACCCGCTACATCGGATTGAAGTTCAGATTTGGAAAGCGTGAAGAGTTGAGATTTGAAAGACAATGACTCGACAAACAAGACACAGAGTCGAGCGAAGTCAACAAGGAGGAAGTCAAGAGGCATCCACCGGAGCTGGAGAAGGACAAGCTTCGATTTACATTACTAGAGACGAAATGGAAGCTATGGAAAATTCATTGCAAGAGAGATTGTTGAAGAGTCAATAGGATATGATGCAGACCTTCTTTGAACAGATGAGAGCTGCAGGGATACAGAACTTAGGACCAGCTACAGCAGCTGTGAATGTGGAACAAGGAGCTAGGGTTGCGGAAACCAGTGGAGGACAGAATACAGAGCCAGGAGACAATCGACAAGGACTTGGGGGCAGACCCTCAGGATCCGACACTGGAAGACCAATGGAAGGAGCTCCACAGGCTAGAGCCAACGTTAATGCTAACGAGCCACACGAAGAGTATGTACCAAAGTTCCCTCGAGGTCATGGGGGGCAACCTTTAACAGACAATGCTGGATTAGTTGAGATCATTAGGAGAACTATGCGTGGAGGTTTGACTAGCAGAGATTTGGAAGGAGTGAACTGGAGTCCGTTTACTCGGAAATCAGGATAGCTCAGAATCCACCCAAGTTCAAGCTACCTAGCGTGGAGGTATACGATGGCAAGGCTGATCCAACCGATCACCTAATGAGATACACCAGACACATGGAAGTGCTGGGGGCATCGGAGGAAGTAATGGCCCGATGTTTCCCTTTATACTTGACGGACTTAGCGGCAATGTGGTTCAGGCAGCTGGAAGAAGGATCTATTAGGACTTGGAGGGAGTTGGTGGACAGGTTTTTGGGGTAGTTTCGGGTTCATATCAAGAGACCAAAGAACGTAATGACGCTAACGTCGGTAAAGCAAAGGATGGATGAATCACTTAGGGCTTTTCTAACTCGGTTCAATGCGACGGTAGCTTCGGTGGATCGGCCGGATCCATCGATGGTTTTGATGGCGGCAGTGTCGGGAGTCAGAGAGGATTCAGATTTTAAGGTATCTTTAATACGAGACCCACCACTGGATCTCGGGGAATTCTTTCACGAAGCTGAAAGATTCCTTCGGCAAGAAGACGCATGTATGGACTTAAAGTTAAAGGAGGTGAATGCGGCTGAGGGTGGAGGACCATCCAACGGAAGCTTGGATAAAGATAAAGGAAAAAGGAAGCTGGACGACGATTCAGGAAAAGCCAGGAAGCGATGGAAGGATCTAAAGTTTTCCACATACACAGGATTAAACGAGACGCTGGAGCGGATATACAAGGAAACCCGGAATCGCCTTCCTTACTGAAGGCCAGCTAGGAGAGAACCTTCTGAGCGAGAAAGGGCATCAGGAAGGCATTGTCTCTTCCATGATTTGGACGGACATGATACCAACAGCTGCAGGCACTTAAAGGACATAATTGAGGAGCATGTGAGGAATGGGCAATTGAGGAAGTATGTTGGGGCTCGGAATGCGGCGGCGGAGCAGGAGCAACCACCGCCTACCTCAAGCCATGATGGTGTGAGGCCCAGGAATGATGGTCGATTGGTTATCAATTGACCGGGATAATATGAAATAAGTAACAAACCATTTGCAAGCGACCAAGTCATTTACACATGTATGGGGCCGGAGAAAGCCCCTAGGCATGCTTTGAATGATGATAAACCGCGAAGCCATGGTTTGCGAAATCTGTCTTTTGTTTTTGGATTGGACACTCATTTTTCTGGTTTGGTTTTGGAGTTTGGTTTGAACTCCTGGTTTTGTTTGCTTTTTGGTTTGGATTTTCATTTGGATGATTGGTTTCTGTTTTGGATGCTGGTTTGGATTTCTGATTTTTTGATATGATTTGGGTTTCAGATTGGATTTTGACTGGATTTTTATTTGGGTTTTGATAAACGGTCGTCGGGTATGGATTTTGCCTCGCAAGGGGTGAGTCGTTTTGCCCGAACGCGGTAAAGTGACTCATTCAGGTCACTGAGTATGGACTATGCTCAGCATGGGTCCGGAGTGACCAGAATTCGGCCTAGGACTTAGGCCTCCTATTATCGATTATTGTTTCAGGTCGTTGAGTATAGACTATGCTCAACAAGGGTCCGGAGCGACCAGGATTCGGCTTAGGACTTAAGCAACGACATTACTTACGTCCAGGGACACTGAACCAAGGTCGTCAAGTGTGGATTGCGCTTGGCAAGAACCCGGAGAGGTTAGCTCAACGTCCAGGAACACTGGACCATGGTCGTCAGGTGTGGATTGCGCTTGGCAAGAACCCGGAGAGGTTACAGATTTGGATGTCGACCTGGAGAGGTCCTGGATTCGGTAATTGGTTATTGGATAAGGGTGGATTAGGACTCGATTATCGAGTTTGAATGGATATAGAATTGGCTAAGGCTTTGGTTATTGGATTTGGAATTGGGCATCGACTCCAAGCAGTCAAGGATGATGTACTCTGATGATATGGCTATGGACTTCGGATATTGGATTCAAAACTATTCAAAACACGCCTTATTATCACAAGGCATGTTTTAGGGGGGGGGAATGTTATTCCACCTTTTGGTCAAAGTTGGAATATCAACAAGTTGGCAAGGAACAATGGATATCAGGATTGGAGATCAATTGGAAACAAGGATGCAATTGATGTCATCAAAATTTGGACGAGCTCCGATCAGGACGGAATCGATTGGAGATGATGATGAGGACTAGGAGAGGCTATGTTTCAAGTTTCAAATCGATCGGAGGTCGTATGCTCGAGATGTGGATGGATTAAGGTACGTAGGGAATGGTTCGTATCGATGCATTTCGCATCGATCGGCAGGTGATGTTTCGAATTGATACTGTTCGTATCGATCAAAAGCAAAGCGTAGTTGTGGACTTCGAATCGATTGGATTCGTATCGACCACATGAGCTCAGTTCGACTCCATCAGCTCTACAGATCTTCATCGAATCCATCAAGTAAAGTCTCGCTCGTATCCATCAGGTAAGGCTTTGTTCGTATCCATCGTTGTGTTCAGTTTCGTACCCATCTGTTGGTCCTTCATGCGGCTTTCGTATCGATCAAATTCACCATTTCGTATCGATCGGTTCATAAATCGATACGAAATACACACTTGCAATCGGTGTGAAAGAATATGAAGTATCGATGCAAACAGTTGAGTACGAACGTTATGAAGAAGCAGTGGACACAAACAAGCGTGAAGCGTGGATACATGCGAAGAATATCCACGAATCCAGGGAAGAAGCATTCAACTCGGCACATAAAGAGGATCAACCCATGGATTTCGCGACACATCATTGATGCTCACGTGCCCTGATCGATTCGAAGGAATCGATGTGAACCAATAGATTCAAACCAGAAAGCCTTTCGAAGAACATCAACTCGTATCGATCGTATCTCCTAAACTGCTGATCCAAATGCAATGAAATTTTCACAGTAGCTTGCATACAAGGTAAATTGCATCGTTTCAGCTCGATTAGATCATTTCTTTATGGATACGAAATTGCATCGTATCGATCGCAGATCGAGTCGAAACTTGGTGGGGTCGGTCGCGTGGGCCCCCTCACATGCCAGAAGAAGTCTCCCGAAGTTTGAGCGCGATCTCAGCCTCCTACGCCTATAAATAGCCCCTGAAGCCTGCAGAAAAGGGATCTTTTTGGTTGTCCAACGTCCAGACTCTGCCGGATACAATTCAACTTCTTTCCATTGCTGTTATACTCGAATTCATTCATTGTATCTGCTGTAATCATTTGTAATCAGCAAAGAACATCAATAAAAGATAAAAACTATTGAAGTGGACGTAGGCCGGAGATAGCCGAACCACTATAAATCTCGTGTTCCTGTGATTTATTTCTGGATTGCTGTTTGTTGCTTATTTAGATCTGTGACTTGTGTTTGCCATATTGCTGATTCATACTTATAGTTTGGTGCTTTCACAACACTTGGGGTTTGTGACCATTTTTGGTGCAAACAGTGATAAAGCATTGATAAAAACGCAACGCTGTTATAGCTCCCAAAAATCACTACGCAAGTATAGGGTAAAGATATATAGTAATAAAATTAACGGCATAGCTGCCTATAGAGTTGGCGACCTTATTGAAACAAGCGGCACCATGTCATTTTATATAAAATGCGGCAATAAGTATTTGAAGACAAGCGGCACTACTCATGTCGCGGGTGACGATGTCGACCATGACGTTACGCTTCCTACTTCAACCAAGCCGATCCATTCCATATCAACCGAAGTTGATACCCTATGTATCATACTTGGTTGTCATCAAAGCTCATAGAAGAGGTATGATGAAGTGCGGCATCGTGAGTCTCGGCGTAGCAAAGTCGTACTTACCATGAAAATTGCTAATATGCTATTAAAAGAAATTCATTTTCCACCAACTCCTATTATTTGTCAAAATCCTATAAGATAACAAAAGCTTTATGAAATTTCTTTTCTAGAAATCTACACTAGAGTAGTTTTATCATTTCCACAATAATTTGCAAACCTTACATTTTATATTAATATTATAATTAAACTTTTCTAGCTAAAAATAATTCATTATAAATTATAAACACTTGAGAAAAATCATGTTAAATCAGATTTACCATATTCTTTAACATATTAAAATTTCGGAGCCAAAAACTTTATTTAATTATTTTTAATAATTAAAACCCTAAATAAACCATTTTCTACACTTAGAAAATTCATAATAAATTCATACTTGCTTGGAAAATTATGAAATTAAAAACCCACTTTCATTTCAAAATAATATTTCTAACATCGTATCAAAATTTCAAGTCGTTTGGGTATCTTATGATAGGTTTTCTCACTTAAACCTATTAACTAATTTCATAATAAATCTAATATTCATCGATGAGCATATAATCAATCAAACTAACATAACATGACATACAAGAAAAAGGTTCGGATTTTATTCCTAAAAATGAAAATAATAATTAAAACTTGAGATGCATAACTATTATTCACCTTGATTAGTTAAAGAAGCTTGAGATTGAGTGTTGATTGACTTCCCCTGAGCTTTACTTCTTGATTCCTAGCTTTTCTTCTTCCTCTTTGCTCTTAGTGATGGCCGACCTTAGTTTCTAATTTTCCTTTTTTATGAATAAAGTAAGGGAGGAAATGCGAGAATAAAGGTATATGTTTAGGAATTTAGGTCTATCCCCATTTTACCCTTAGCATATATTTCTCCTTCTTATTTAAGTTTTAAACCATTCTTATTAACTTATTCATTAATTCACGATCCACATTAATTATCAAATCTCAATCTCGTTAAAAATCATATTAGTTTACTTAATTTATCTAATTAAATATCCTAAATAATGTTAATTAAAATTAGGGTTGTTACAGACTCGCCTCCTTAAAGAATTTCATCCTCAAATTACAATAAGGTACACAATAATAGTCATAACAATAAACATAAAATATACCATCAAACAAGTCAGGACAAGTGTCTCTAATCTAGTCTTCTGTCTTCCAAGTATAGACTTTCTCGTCATCGCTTCATTGAACTTTTACTAATCTGACTGTCTTGTTTCTTAACTTTTTCTCAACTTTAGCCTGGATACGAACTGGCTGCCTAACTATAGTCATCTCCGGTTCCACTACTAATTCTTCCAACGCAGTTGGAATGATAGTAGTTTCTGGAAATCGAACATAATTTCTTAGATGAGAAATATGGAAAACATTCTAGACTCCTGCCAAACTATTCGAAAATTCTACCCTATAAGCGAGTTTCCCGATTCTATTTATAATAGTAAATGGTTCAACAAACCTAGATGCATATTTCCTCGACTTCCCAAATCTTATTACACCCTTCATCAGTGACACTTTGATAAATACATGATCTCCAACCGAGAATTCTAAGTCTATCCATCTCTTATTCACATAACTTTTCTGCCTAGCTCTAAGCTTCCTTCATTCTAGCTCGAATCAATTTAATCTTTTCTGTGGCTTCTTTTACCATATCCGGACCAAGAACTAACCTATCCCAGGTCTCCAACCAACATACTAGTGATTTGCACGGTCTTCCATACAAAGCTTCGAAAGGTGTCATCCCTATACTAGTTTGATAATTATTGTTATACGAGAATTCGATTAAGTGTAAATGGTCTTCCCATGATTCTCCAAAATCTAGCACACAAGCTCTTAACAAATACTCCAAGACTTTGTTAACTATTTCCGTTTGCCCATCGATTTGTGGATGGTAAGCGGTACTCATCTTGAGCTTGGTAACTAAAGCTTCTTGTAGACTCTTCTTGAATTCACTAGTAAATAAAGAATCTTTGTCACTGACTATGCTACTAGAAACTCCATGTAGTCTAACTATATTCTTCATGAATAACTTAGCTAAAATAGATGTCGTTCTCGTTGACTTAACGGGTATAAAGCGTGCTCTCTTAATTAGTCTGTTCACTATTACCCGGATACTTTCATTTCCTCTATTCGACCTTGGTAACCCATCAATGAAATCCATAGATAAAGAATCTCATTTCCATACTGGTATGTCTAAAGGCTAAAGCAATCCACTTGGCTTTTGATGTTCGACCTTCACTTGCTAACAGTTCAATCATTTCATTACCCATAAGCCTACATTCCATTTCATACCTTCCTAGAAGAAACTTCTCTTCATATCCTGATACATCTTAGTCCCTCCAGGATGAATAGTAAACTTTGATTGATGAGACTTCCTAAGGACTTCTTTCCTTTGGTCTCCCACATCTGGAACACACAATCATCCTTTCTACCTCAACCATCCATTCTGGTTAAGACTGAAATCCTTTAAATCATCAATCTCGGTTCCACTTTCTAACCTTCTAATCCGTTCAGCTAGTAATGGATCATCTCCATACTTAGAAGCAATCCTTTCGATCATTACTGGTCGAACTTCCAAACAAGATAACAATATAGTATTCTAACAAGAGCTAGCAGTCGATCTTAACTGCACACTACAAGTAGTTAATGCTTCCAAATTTTTCCACTCCGATATCAATGCTAACATTACGTTCTGATGTTTTCTGCTAAGTGCATCTGCAACTTATTTCCGTTCCCTGGTGTGTACTCAATTCGAAAATCATAAGTAGCTAAAAACTCTAACCATCTTTGTTGTCTCATATTCAACTCCTTTTGAGACAATAAGTATCTTAGTGACTTGTCTTCCATATATAACTCGAATCATTCTCCCAAAAGATAGTGTCTCCACACCTTCAAAGCAAATATTATAGCAGCCAACTCTAAGTCTGAGTCAGACATCTAACTTCATGCAGTTTGAGCTGTCATGAAGCAGAAGCAATCACTTTAACCCTCTGCATTAATACAGCTCATAATCCTGTTCTGCACGCATCAGTATACACCACCAAATCTTGATTTCTATCCGGGACAACTAACACAGGCGCATTGGTTAATAAATGTTTCAGCTTCTGGAATATCTCCCCACATTTATCGATCCAAATATACTTAATGTCCTTCCTTGTTAGTATAGTCTTTGGTGCTGCTATATGAGAGAAATGCTTGATGAATCACGGTAGTAGCTAGTTAATCCTAGAAAATTCTTTATCTCAGTCACTGTCTCGAGTCTCTTCCAGTTATTTACAGCTTCTATCTTAGCTGGAACCACAGACAGCCCATTTTCTGAGACTACATGATCAAGGAACTTCACTTCTTTCATCGAAAAATGACATTTTGAAAATTTGGCCTTCAATTGATGCTACCTTAACATCTCAAGCACTATTCTAAGATGAATCTCTTGATCTCTTTCGTTCTTAGAATATACCAAGATGTCGTCAATGAATACTAACACAAATCAATCCAAATGCTCTCAGAAGATCCAGTTTATTAAATCTACGAAGAAAGCAGGGGCATTAGTTAATCTAAATGACATCACTAACCACTCATATGAACCATATCTTATTCGAAACGCCGTTAAAGGAATACTGTCCTCCGCCACTCTTAATTGATGGAACCCTGTCACCAAATCTAATTGAGAAAATACTTTGGTTCCACTCCACTGATCAAATAAATCATCGATTCTTGGCAAAGGATGTTAGTTCTTTATCGTCTTTTCATTCAACTTACGATAATCGATACACGCCCTTAACGACCCATTCGGTTTCTTCACAAACACCGCAGCTGCTCCCCAAGGTGAATTGCTTGGTCTAATAAAACTTTTTTCTTCTAAGTCCACCAACTGCACCTTTAACTCTTTCATATCGATAGGTGTCATTTTACTAGGTGGTCTACTTATGGGTTCAGCTCCAGGTACAAATCTATTCGAAACACAATAGCTCGTTTTGGTGGTAGTCCTAAAACAGGCTCAAAAACATCTGTAAATTCTCTAACTACGAAAACCTAATTCAACTCGTCTTTCTTCTCAATTGCACCCAACAAAGCACAAACATCCAAACTTGGATTCTCTACTGAGTATACAATTCGGTCACTACTATTAGGGTACCTTTGTGATATTTTCCTATCGTGGCAAAATATCCTAGCAATATACTTACTTAACCAGTCCATACCCAAAATAATCTCAAAGCCTACGAAATCAAACACATGCAAATTGCAAGCAAATATACGACCTAATAATGCAAACTCTAAGTGTTCACATCTCATCCCTAGAGTTGCATATCCTCCTATCAGATTCACAACCCTTAAGGAAGTAACTAGATCTGAGGGTTTTCGGTTTATCTTATCTATCAAACACTAAGATATAAAAGAATGTGATGCACCAGTATCAACAATACTCTAACAGGTAAGCCATGAATTAAAAGCGTATCTCCCATTACAGTCTTTCTTTTTTCCTCTGCTGTGGGTCCCGAGGTAGCTGGTTCCAAAGAAAACTCTTTCCCTTTCTTAACATTAGCCGATTGCTTGTACTGATTCTTGTAATGCCCGATCTGGTCACAATTAGAGTACTTGATATTCTTCCTTCCAATGACTGTCTTTCCATCCCCTGAACGACACTCGTTCGCAAAGTGCCATTTCTTGTCACACTTGTAACACACAACACTTTCTTTTACTTTCTTAGCAGCTCCTCCTTTCTGAGCTCCCTTTTTCTGGAAGAACTTCCTCTTATGATTCTATCCACCCAAATTCTATGTTGGCTTGTTATTACTAAACAAAGCAAGCATCTCTTCATTTCTCAAAGCCATCTCCACGACTACATCACATGGATCCTTGAGATGTGGTAAAGTTGCCCAAGGAAGCTCAAGTCTTAGTCTAGGATGAACTTCTCATTCCTTTTGATCACTGTATCCATGGTAGTATACCCATATCGGGACAGCTCCTTAATTCTGGTTGCATACCCAGGCACCGTCATATCACCTTGCACAAGCTCGGCAAACTTCCTTAACAGAGTTGACTTAGCCATCTCAGACATAAACCTCTCTTCAAACCTCCTTCTAAACTCTGCCTAAGTCAAAGTTTCCTCAGCCACTCCAACAGTAACACTGTTCCTCCAGTACAATGTAGCTCCTTGCAATTGCCTAGATGTCAATCTCCACTTTTGTTCGTTATTCAAAGCAAGATCAGCAAAGATCCTTTCATAATGAACTAGACAATTCTCCACCTCAATAGCATCCTCTGTTCCAATAAAGGATTTCCCTCCAAGTGTTGCATAGTCTCTATTTAAAACAGTATAATTGTTGACAAATGGAACTTCTTGACTAGCTCCTCTAGAATTTCCTCTAACTAATCTAGCAGCAGCTCCTAGTTTCATCATGTTGACAAAGAATTGATACATTACTCTCATATCAATCGGTGGTGTTTCTGCACCCACATTTGCAGCTGTTTTTCGACCTGGATTCCTTCTAGTATTAGGCCTGACATTTCCATTGGTAGTGATGCTTCCTCTATCGAGATTCATTCTTCTGTTTCCTGCCTCCATATCTTACTTTCTTAGATCTGCATTCGAACCTTAGTAAGATACAGAAGAACAGTCTATGAGAGAGGGACAATAGAGATAAGGCGTATACTTATATATGGCAAATACAAGTACGTTACTATAGCGTTACCCCACACCCTGATCTAATTCTCTGATTCGTTTGGATTATGTTTTCAGAAACTTTTTCCTAAGTTTGAAATTTCTTTTAGTTTTACATAAACATGTGCTCTGATACCAAGCTGTAATATGTACCATTTTAAGGCCCGAAACAAAGCGGTATAGATGTTGCAGTCATCTATAGTATTAATCTTTGGTGCTAAAATGCAGATATGTTAATCATATCAATAACATCAAAGCATAAGAATATGACATTTTCTTAATCATAATTTCAAACAAAGTTTCTCATTTCAATTCAAACACAATATTTCTTATTTATTACATAATCCCAAACATTGTCCGAGTTCAGATAAAATATAATTTATACAAAATACTCCAAGATCGACATAAGAAGATGCCCCCTTGGTTGATCAAAGTTTACTACTAGGCAGTTACAATATCTTCCATTACATACATTCAAAAAAATTAAATTTCAACAAGGCGGATAATATATATATATATAAGTTCCTAAACAGCTAGATCTATCTTCTGCACGTTGTCAGAAGCTTTATTAGCCAAAACCTACTTAACCTGAAAAACCCTTAATCCCGACCTACTCAAATCAAATTTGAGCACCCGAGAATTTAAGGGGAAATAAACTTCGAGTCAGACAAAAATCCTGGTGTGAATAATAACATGTCATCTTGGTTTATAGATATTCAATGAGACCACTTCGCTAAGAGGAACGGATTTTCCCTCACTAATATCTTTTTTAAAATATATCTTTTGCAAAATAACTCCTACAACACAAATGGTTAAAATAGACAATTAAAACAATAATGTGCATGCATGCAACATTGGTAATCATGACCAATCTGTCTAAATCAATGGACTATCTGTCCCAACATCATAGTTTTCTCAGGGTAACTAC
This sequence comes from Allium fistulosum, assembly GCA_030737815.1. NCBI lineage: Eukaryota > Viridiplantae > Streptophyta > Magnoliopsida > Asparagales > Amaryllidaceae > Allium > Allium fistulosum. The sequence goes on from CM060902.1 coordinate 428,383,844, forward strand.
AAACCTTTGGCCGACTCGCGCCTACCGGATATACCAAATTCTCTAACATACTGCTAGAAGACAACTAGATGGTCTTTCCGAAACTTACTATTCCTAGGGTCACTCTTATTCTAATGGTTTTGCGGGCTCACCAATACCTATCTCCTCTTTGTGTATTCTTTTCCGTGTGTAAACCTACTTTTAGCCTTACCCGTCACAGAGCCCTACGAATTGGAATTTTGAACTTATATCAACTAGGGGCTAATAGTTGAAGTATAGGGCGCTACCTTATACCGGTCCCATCTGGCTTTCTAATCTTCGAGTCAATTCATCCTTTCACAGTTTATCTAAAGGTAATAGGAACACTAATCTCTTTAGTAAATTTTAGGTTAAATACCCTTTTTATTTCCTTAAAAACATGTATCTTTATAAATGATTTAACTCTTGAAATCATACCTTTAAAACAAGGAAAATATAGCCCTTCACTTTATCCAAAACATTTATGCCACGATATATGGTTTTATAAAACAATATTGATGAAGTTCAAAATCATTTAAGGCTGTTGCCTCTCAAAGCTATAGGCTAAAGCCAAAGCTTAATACAACTATTAAGTTAATAAAACTCGGCGTCCACTTCACCCCTAAGGGTCATGGCCCTTCTTCATTATCGAAAATCATGTTAAAATCTTTAACTTATAAAACATATGGCCATAGGGCCATTAGCCTAAATGTTGCACTTCATAGAATATCGACGTTATATGATATAAAACTCTATTTGCATCAACATAGATTTAAGTCTTTATCAAAGCCAACATAGATGACATTCGACATCATTGAGACTGAAGTGAAAATAAGGGGCATTATAACCTTCTTTGAAAATAGATTACAAGGAACAAAGCAGAAATCATTAAAATTAAAGTGATAAAACATTGATAAAAGTGGCGCTATTATAGCTACCAAAAATCACTTTGCAAGTATAGGGTCGATAACGTTATAAAGATATGTAGTAATAAAATTAACGGCATAGCTGCCTATAGAGTCTGCAACCTTATTGGAACAAGTGGCACCATGCCATTCTATATAAAACGCAGCAACAAGTATTTGAAGATAAGCGGCACTACGCACATCAAGGGTGACGACGTCGACCATGACTTTACGCTTCCTACTTCAACCAAGCCGATCCATTCCATATAAATCGAAGTAGATACCCTATGTATCATACCTAGTTATTGTCGAAGCACATTGAAGCGGTATGATGAAGTTAGGCATCGTGAGTCTCGGTGTGGCATAGCCGTAATTACGGTGAAAATTGCTAATATGCTATTAAAAGAAAGTTCTTTTCCACCAACTCCTAGTATCTGTCAAAATCCTATTGGATAACAAAAATTTTATCAAACTTTTTTTCCAGAAATCTACACTAGAGCAGGTTTATCATTTCCAAAATAATTTGCAAACCTTACATTTTATATTAATATTTTAATATAATAATTAAGCTTTTCTAGCTCAAATAATTCATAATAAATTATAAACACTTTGGAAAAATCCTCAAAAATCACGTTAAATCAGATTTACCATATTCTTTAACATATAAAAATTATGGAACTAAAACTTTATTTAATTATTTTTATTAATTAAAACCTGAAATAAACCATTTTCTACATTTAGAAAATTCATAATAAATTCATACTTACTTAGAAAATTATGATATTAAAAATAGACTTCTATCAAGTCGTTTGGGTATCATATGATAGGTTTTCACACTTAAACCCATTAACTAATTTCATAATAAATCCAATTTTCATTAATGAGCATATAATCACTTAAACTATCATAACAAGGCATAATACAAGCAAAAAAATTGGGTTTTATTCTTAAAACCGAAAATAATAATTGAAACTTGAGATGCATAACTATTATTTACCTTGATTGGTTAAAAAAGGTTGAGATTTGAGTATTGATTGATTTCCCCTAAGCTTTACTTCTTGATTCCTAGCTTTTCTTCTTCCTCTTTGCTCTTAGTGATGGCCAGCCTTAGTTTCTAATTTTTATTTTTTATGAATAAACTGAGGAGGAAATGAGAGAGTAAGGGTTTATGTTTAGGAATTGAGGTTTATCCCCATTTTTCCCTTAGCATATATTTCTCCTTCTTATTTAAGTTTTCAATCATTCTTATTAACTTATTCATTAAGGCATGACCCATATTAATTATCAAATCTCAATTTTCTTATTATTTTACATTATTTTATTTAATTTATCTAATTAAATATCTTAAATAATGTTAATTAAAATTAGGATTGTTACATTTCTTCATAAATTCGACTCTCATTAATTTCTAACTCCTTCTTTTTGCACTCTCTCCCCGGCCAACACCATTTCGACGAGCTCGACTTCCCCGAGGCCAATGCGACTTGATGCCGATCGAATCCTATTTCAAACTATCGCATTCTATATTCAAGCATCGCACTCTCCAAAACCTAGCCAAGCGAAGCTCCACCACATGAGAAATACGTTGCAACCAATGCCATGGCCATCCATTGCCTAAACCGCCCAAAAACCCAAACCTAAGCATAGCCATGAATAATCGAGCCCAAGCCAAACTCGATCACATGCTATAATATGGTTATAGATTCGAAGGTCTTGCCTATATGAATTCAACAGGACAAGTTTCACCATTTTTAGATGAGTATTGCTTTTGATTTTGATTTTTTAGGGAACGACCATTACTTAGTTTACTAGAAAGTGAAATTGAAAGAGAGAAAGAGGGAAAACTTGTTAAAATAAATGAAGTGTTGAAATTATGTTTAATTTTTCATATTTGTAAACAAAGTAAATTTCTTTTCTTCAAATAGAAGTTAAACATTATTCTCAAGTTAACCAAAAATTTCAAGGAAAACATCCTATCACCCATCAAGTCATGTTTAAAATTTTGAGTTTTGGTTTGATTTAAAAAGTTTTGAAAAGTAGGTTTTTGCAGTATCCCGCTACACAATATTCCATTCACATACGAACCATGGACGACAAAAACAAAATACAATCACGCACTAAAATATGACACGATCACAGATCAATAATAAAATACAAAGATTACTTCATTCTGTGAATTTTAAAAAATACTATTATTTGCCATAAAATACGTCAAACGGTAATTTAAATATTTTCCAAATTAAAGATTATGGAAAAAATCCTATAAATTAAATTAAAAATACTATAATAAAAATCAAGTCAATTTAATAACAATTGATCTTCTTATTATTTATTCGAACTATTTATTATTGTTAATACATTTACAAAATGAGTTCACCGTTATTATTTATTAATTAAAAGGAGTTAAATAAGGCTATTAAATCCATTTAATTAATATTTAATTCATAACTCAAATATCTAAGTAATCACTATATTTGAATCTAAGTTATTAAACTTTAAAAACCAATTATTTAAACATTTAAAATTAAAAATTCAAACTCAAAATGATAAAATTCCTAGATATTATATGTTATTTATAATTCATAACATGAACTTAACGGTTAAAAAGCTCAAGTTAGAAACTATACCCAATCAATGGATGAGTTTGAAGTTTCTTGTCCAAAAGCAGATACCTCCATGAATGAATGATCGTATGTAACAAGTTAATTCAATTAGAGATCACGATACTAGTGGATCATTTATAGGATTGAAATGTTTTGAAGTGCACTATTTCTTATGTAAAGTCTTTATTGTTTATTGCGTCTTACATAATGCTTTTATTTTTCAAAGCATCTCCAGCAAGGATATACATATTAGAAAATGTAATATGTAACTTCAAATCTCTCTCCAATAGGAGTGTAGATTTTGTAATCGATTATAAAATCTGGCCATATGGTTTAGAATTTATAATCGATTTGGGCATTGGTTTAACAAAAGCCCAAATTTTAGGCACTTTTTCAACAAGCACCGACAATAGGCGTTTATTAAAAAAATGCCTAAAAATTAGGTGCTTACCAAACAAGTACCTAATAATGGCTACTTTCTAACGGCTAGACAATTGCTCCTTTTCTCTATACTTCTTATATAACTACACACAAACTTTGGTTTCTCGCTACAACAATTGACTACACAGAAATTCTTTCTATTCCAATTATCTTCCGCAAAAATATTTCATGATTTTGATGTCGATGCTACAAGTGTACTTTTGTAGGGTTTGATTTTGAAAACAACACAATTCCAGTTGGATGGACGTTCACCGGTGCTACCTAGACATTGATTTTTTTTTATTTATGCTATCTTTGGCGTACGCTCTCAACCGATTCGAGGTATTAACAAAAGTGGTAATAGTTTCTAGGGAAAACTTACAAATTGTAGTAATCAGATGAACTTGGATCAAAAATTTCTCTTGCTTCGATTGAAGGGCAATTTAAAAAATTTAATCGTCAAATACAAACTTTCGTTTCTTAAATGTTTAACTTAAAGAAGACGAACCCTAGCAGCTTTGGAGGTGAAATTCATTTGGTAATATAACAACCCACACATTAATGGGTCTGATATTTCAATTAAATCGAAAAACCAAAGTCCATTAGGGTATGGATCGTTGGTGTTGGTGTCCAGTAATAAGAATAGCATATTAGAGAGCTATCCATATGAACTCACAGCGGAATAGCAAAATTCAATAAAACATATTACATACCGACTAAGGCTAATACCTTGGAACCAATAACATTCCTTGGGCATCTTGTGCCCTTGTCAGTGTAGAGCATGAATGAGAGAATCCGCCCTTTCACTGTTCTTGCCTTGTATCGATACCTGTCCTTGATAATCTATCATGTGGGTTGTAATGAGGAGAGGGTTAGAGCAACATTCTGGTGACTAGCAAATTACAGACATTATCCATAACACTAGTTTATGTCGATTGGTTTCCATTACGTGTTATGTCTATTATTCATAAATGTAACACCCTAGATTTTTGATAACATTATTTAAGAAATTTAGTTAGATAAACTAAATAAAATAATGTGTTGATAAGGGGATTGAGATTTGATTTAATTAAGGTAGCTGTGCCTTTTTAACTGATAAATTAAACGAAGGGTTTAAAAATGAATTAGAGAAGGGGTATTACGGAAAGAGGCCATTCCTATATCATCTTCCTTAGGCCGTGTATTTCAAAACACACGTTCATTCTCATTTTCAAAAATTAAAAACTTGGCCGGCCACCATTAACGTAGGAAGAAGAAGAGGAAACAAAAGAAAAGCTTAAGGAAAGCAAATTCAAATCAAACTCATTCAAATCTCAAGCTCCTTAATCATTAAAGTAAAAGGTGAATAATGTTCACATCTCTAAATTTCTATGGTTTCGGGTTTAAGGTTAATTTCGAATGATTTTGCAAAGGTTTGTCATGTTTTTGAAAGATAAAATGATACACACACACACGTTGTTGATTTATGTATGTTCATATAGATTTTATGACATGTTTTGAGATAAAACCCTATTAAATGACATTTGTTAGCCTTACGAATTTTTATGATGTTCTAAAAATTTATTTTAGAGATGGGTTTCGGTTTTCAGAATTTTCAGAATTTTTGTGGAATTGTTATGAAATTTCTAAGGAAGAAAAGGTTAATTTGGATTATAAAATTAAATACGGGAAAAAATAATTATAGTTTGGATTCGAAAATTTTATATGTTAAAGAGAACGTATTATTTGATTTTCTGGAATTTTTCCAGAATTTTTGAAGGTGTTTTATAGTTATATAAAATTATTTAAGGTATGGGACTTAAATGTTTTATATAATTATAAAGGAGAAAGGGGCTTTTTTAAAATTATTTAAATTTCCAAATAAGGAAAGTCGGCAGCATTTTTGAATATAAAATTCTGGCAACCAATCAGATTTAGACAAACAAGGTAGGTGAGGTACAAAAGAATAGTTTTAAAGTACAAATAAATAGTTTTTCTTCTATTTCAACCCTTCGGCAAAGCTTCCACGTTCATTCTTGACCTTCCGAAAAGTTCAAAAGGTATCAAACCTTACGGCTAGGTCAAATACCAAGGCACAAGGTATCAGGCAACTGGTACGTAGTGAATTGAAAGAGGTCGAAAGGTTTAGGGACGAAAGGTTATAGCTTTCGAAAGAGATGAAGTTTTGTTTTGGTTTAAAGAAAATACGCCTGCTAGCTTTCGACAAAGAGCTTTCGAAATTGTCAAAAGGTTTAAAAGAAAAGGGTTTCTATTGGTTTGCTTTCTTGTTTTAAATGAAACCTTCCGACAAGGTCGAAAGCATAGCTTTCGACAAGGCCGAAAGCATAGTTGCTGCTTCCTAACCTTTCGACACAAATGGAGTCAAAGGTTATCTTTTATTTTCTAAAACTTACAGCCTCTCTCCATTGATTTCGAAGGATTGGTTCCAACACCAACACTACATTATTTTTGAAATATTTTATAAAGGTTTTGAAGTAGTTGCTTTCGACTCTAATGTTTTACTGATCCCTATGCATAATCCAAATGTTTTAAGTCGTAACGTCTTAAAGGTTTCAAAGTAGTTAACTTTGATTGGTTTTGAAAGGTTTTCCACCTGTTCTAAATTGAACCCAATTTCTTTGAAAGGTTTTGAGGTATATTGCTTTCGAAAGGTTTATTATATAGGGAGGTACCCTAGGCTTTCGACAAAGTCGAATGGTGAAACCTTTCAACTAGGTCGAAAAGAAACATTCTGACAAGGTCGAAAGGTAGGACCTTTCGACGGAGTAGAAAGGTATAGTTTTGATATGTTTTTGAAAGGCTAAGGTTTAAAGGATTTAAAAGGCGGATGTCATATGTTTTAAAGCTTATGAAAAGAAGGCTTTTAAAAGGTTTAGAAGGACTTACCTTCAATGATTTTGAAAGGTTTATTAAAGGGTATGAAGGAGTTACCTTCAATACTTTCAAAGAGTTTTATGAATGATTTTGAAGGAGTTACCTTCTATGTTTTCGAAAGGTTGTTTAAGAGTTTTAAACAAAGGTTTCGAATACAACAATTAGGCAGATAGCCTAAGTGCTTTAAGTTATAGAGGACCTTAACTTATTTTAAAGGATAGACAATCCTTATCGAACATCATCAACACTATTTTGACTAAAGTATATATAACATGGAAAAAAAAGCTTAGAGTAAAGCTAAAGATATATTTTCCTTGTATATATATGATTTGACGGATTAAATCATTTTGAAAAGGTTTTAAGGAAAATTTAAAGAGCAGTTAGCTCAGATATTGTAGAGCAGTTAGCTCAGATATTTTGAAGGGTAGTTAACCCAAAAGAAAATTCCGGCAGTTAGCTCATTTTAAATTCGAACAGATAGTCAATTTTAAGGAAGTCAGCCTAAAGGACAGTTAGTCAAGGACAATTAGTTTAGAAAGAGCAGTCAGCTCTGATATGAACAAATAGTTCATTTATTAGCATAACAGATCTTGCTAAATTTTTAAGGACAGTTAGTCCACCCTTTTTACCTGTTTTGGGCAGATAGCCCATTATCTAGCATAAAAGATACTACGATTTTGGTATAACCAGTTTTAGGACAGATAGTCCAGAAAAGGGCAGTTACTTCAGAATTTAGGACATATAGTCCAGTAGAGAATAGATAGTTCAGATTTAGACAGATAGTCTATTTTATTTCCTGTTTTAGCATAATGGATATTGCTATATTATTAATCTGTTGATTGACCAGTTTGGCTGCAGGAAAGGATTTGCAAAATATATGTTTTGAAAAGAGATATTAGTGAGAAGAAACTGGTTCCGCTAAGCGGCGTGGTCTCACTAGTTATTAGTAAACTGGGATGTAACAGATATTATTCATACCAAGCTTTAAGTTTGACTCAAAGTTTTTGTTTCCCCTTAAACTCTCGGGTGCTCAAAATTTGATTTGAGTAGGCTGAGGGTTTAGGTTTTCGGGTTTTAGCAGATTTTGGTGAATAAAGCATCCGAAGACAAACAGGTGGCTGATGGATAGCTAATTTAGGAATTCTGTTTTAAAATTGTTTCCGTTGTGTATTAAGACAATTATGTCTATATTTCTTTGATCATCCAAGGGGGCATCTTCATATGTCGCTCTTGGCGTATTGTTGTAAATTATATTTGATCAATGCCTGGGATTACGTTTGGGATTTTTGCAACTTGGATATTATTTATTTGAAATATAATCACTGAAATTATTGTTTTTGAAAATCTGCGATTTTGTTCATATTCAAGTGCTTCTGATATTTTGGATATGATTAACACTGCCGTATTTCGTCACCAGAAGTTAATACTGTGGATGACTGCAACATCCATAGCGCTTAGCTTTTGGCCTTCAGATACGGGATGTTCAGCTTGCTATCAGAGCATAGGTTTATGAAAAATTTATCTAAAAATTGGTTTTGAAAACAAAAATCCGAGGAAATTAGAGTAAGATTTGGGGTTGGGTTTATGCTATAGTAACGTACTTGTATTTGTTATATATAAGTATGTGCTTTATCTCCATTCATCTCTCTTTGTTTAGGTTATCTTTCTGTATCTCATGAGGTTTGAATACAGATATGGATGGTAGAAGAAGCAGAGTTAACCTAGGATGGGGAAGCACCGAAAGTAATGCCGGACCTAATGCAGGGAGAGGCCATGGTCAGGCGGAGAATGCTGGTGCAGAAGTCTCGCGGGTCGGAATGGAACCATGTATCAGTTTTTCAGGAATATAATGCAGGCAGGAGTTGCAGCCGGAGTGGTAGGAGAAAATGCCGTAGGAGCATGGGTTCTAGAAGTTCCAGTAGTTAATCATTTTGCTAAGATGAGCGGTGATTATGTGAAGCTAGGAGGGAATCCATTTATGGGAACGGAGGATGCCATTGAAGTAGAGAATTGGTTGTTGCACTACAAAAGGATTTTAGCAGATTTAGGGCTCAATGATGAGCAGAAGAGGAGGTTGGAATCCAGACAGCTTCAGGGGACCGCATTGTTCTGGTGATAGTGTATCAACAATAGTTGATGAGGAGACTGTAACCTGGGAGGATTTCAAGAGGAGATTTCAGGAGAGGTTTATGTCAGTAATGGCACAGTCTGCTTTGATTAGGCATTTTGGTGAGCTGGTGCAGGGCAAGATCTCTGTTGCTGAGTATGCCAGGAAGTTCAAAGAGTTGGCTCAGTATGAGTATGCTTCTGTAGATACCGTGTTGAAGCGGAATGAGAAATTTATCAGAGGATTGAAGCCAGAATTGGCTAGTGCCACTTTGTCACATCTTATAGATCCTTCTGATATTGTTATAAAGATGGCTTTGAGGCAGGAAGAAGTCCTTGAGTCTCTGGAAAAGAGCAAGGCAAAAGTGGTCCAGGTTGGGCAGAACCAGAAGAGGAAGTTTTTTCCCAAGAAAGGTGCTCAGAAGGGTGGAGCAGCCAAGAAAGAAAAGTCTGAAGTTGTCTGCTATGAATGCGACGAGAAAGGGCACATTGCTAATGATTGTCGCTCAGGGAAAGCGAAGGATGTGGCTAAGGGGAAGAATATCAGGTGTTTTAATTGTGACCAGATAGGCCATTATAAGAACCAGTGCAAGAAGCCCATTAAAGATGGTAAGGGCAAGGTGTATGCATTGGAGCCTGCCGCTTCCAAGCCAACAACCCAGGAGAAGAGAAAGTCGGTTCTTGGGGGAACGCTTCAAATTCATGGTATGTCTGTTAGTGTTTTATTTGGTACTGGTGCATCACATTCTTCTATATCTAGATGTTTGATAGATAAGCTTAACCTTGAACCTACATATTTAGTTATTTCCTTATGGGTTGTGAATCCAATAGGAAGGTATGCAACTCTAGGGTTGAGGTGTGACCATTTTGAGTTTGACTTGTTAGGTCATACTTTTGAGTGCAGTTTGCATGTGTTTGATTTTATGGGGGTTGGGATCATCCTAGGTATGGATTGGTTAAGTGAGTATGATGCTAAGATATTTTGCCAGGGTAAGAAGATGTCTCTTTGTCACCCGGATTGTAGCGATCAGACTGTTTTCACCGTAGGAGGTTCTAGTTGTGCAGTGTTTGCTTTGTTGGGTGCATTGGATACAGATGATGAGTTGAGATAAGTTTTCTTGGTTAGAATTCGCAGATGTGTTTGAGCTTGTAGTAGGATTGCCGCCGAAATGAGCTATTGAGTTTCAGATAGATTTGGTTTCGGAAGCAGAACCAGTGAGTAGACCGCCAAGCAGGATGACCCCTTCAGAGATGAGGGAATTGATGGTGCAGTTGGTGGACTTAGAGGGCAAGAGTTTTGTTAGGTCGAGCAGTTCGCCGTGGGGTGCAGCGGCAATGTTTGCTAAGAAGCCGGACGGATCATTAAGGCTATGTATCGATTATCGTAAGTTGAATGAGAGGACGTTAAAGAATCGATATCCATTGCCCAGGATTGACGATTTTCTTGACCAGCTAAGTGGAGCAAAGGTATTTTCTCAGTTGGATTTGGCAACGGGTTTCCATCAGCTCAGAGTAGCAGAGGATAGTATACCTTTGACAGCATTCAGCACCAGATATGGATCGTACGAATGGTTAGTTATGCCGTTCGGACTGACGAATGCTCCAGCTTTCTTTCTGGATTTGATGAACCAGATTTTCCGAGAGCACTTGGATAGGTTCGTGCTAGTTTTATAGATGATTTCTTGATTTACTCTAAGGATGAAAGAGAGCATGAAATTCATCTTAGAGTGGTGCTTGAGACGTTGAGGCGGCATCAGCTGAAAGCGAAGTTTTCGAAGTGTCACTTCTGGAAGAAGGAGGTGAAGTTTCATGGTCATGTCGTCTCAGAGGAAGGGTTATCAGTAGATCCGACTAAGATCGAGGCAGTGAATAGTTGGAAGAGACCCGATTCAGTAACCGAGATTAAGAGTTTCCTTGGGTTGGCTGGTTATTATCGGAGATTCATTAAGGATTTCTCACGGATAGCAGCACCGATGACCAAGTCCACGAGGAAGGATGTGAAGTTTGTGTGGACCGATAAGTGTGAGGAAGCATTCCAGAGTTTGAAACACTTATTGACCCATGCACCTGTGTTGATAGTTCCAGAGGGGAATCAGGACTTGGTAGTCTATACTGATGCGTGTGGAACAGGATTAGGAGTTGTGTTGATGTAGAGAGGTAAAGTGATTTCCTATGCTTCTAGAAAGCTTAGACCGCATGAGGTCAGATATCCAATACATGATTTAGAGTTGGTTGCTGTGATTTTTCCTTTGAAGTTGTGGGGACATTACCTTTAGGGAGAAAGGTTTTAGTTGTTTACAGATCATAAGTCACTGAAGTATTTGTTCTCATTGAAGGAGCTGAACATGAGGCAGCAAAGATGGTTAGAATTCATAGCCGCTTATGATTTTGGGATTGAGTACACACCAGGGAAGGGCAACCGGGTTACAGATGCACTTAGCAGGAAACATCAGAATGCAGTGTTGGCAATGATGGCTGAGTGGAAAGATTTAGAAGCATTAGCAGATTGCAGAGTGCAGTGGAGATCCGAAGCAGGGTTTAGTGGTGATACAGTTGTATTGTCTTATTTGGAAGTTTGACCAGTTTTGATTGAACGGACTGCTTCTAAGCAGATAAAGGATCTAGTGTTAGTTGAACAGATCAGTAAGCTAAAGGAAGGAACCAAAAGCGATGACTTGAAATATTTCAGTCTTGACCAAAATGGGTGGTTGAGAAAGAATGGAAGATTATGTGTTCCAAGTGTCGGAAACATAAGAAAGGAAGTCTTAGATGAATGCCATCATTCGAAGTTCACTATACATCCTGGAGGTACCAAGATGTATCGGGATATGAAGAGGAGTTTCTTCTGGGAAGTAATGAAGCGGGATATTGGGTTGTGTGTTAGGCAGTGCTTGAATTGCCAACAGGCAAAGGCCGAACACCAGAAACCGAGTGGTTTGCTTCAGCCATTAGATATTCTAGTGTGGAAGTGGGATTCTATTTCTATGGACTTCATAGACAGGTTGCCAAGGTCGAAGAGGGGAAATGAAAGTATATGGGTTATAGTGGACAGATTGACCAAGAGTGCCCATTTCATTCCGGTTAAGTCAACCAGGACAACACCTGTTTTAGCAAGGTTGTTCATAAAGAATGTGGTTAGACTGCATGGAGTTCCTAGAAGCATAGTTAGTGATAGAGATTCCTTGTTCACTAACGAGTTTTGGAAAAGTTTGCAGGAAGTTTTGGGAACCAAGCTTATGATGAGTACCGCTTACCATCTGCAGACAGATGGGCAAATGGGATCTTGGAAGATCTATTGAGAGCTTGTGTTCTAGACTTTGGGGGATCATGGGAGGACCATCTACATCTAGTCAAGTTTCTGTATAACAACAGTTATCAGACTAGTATTAGGATGACACCGTTTGAAGCTTTGTATGGAAGGACGTGCAAATCTCCTATTTGTTGGTTGGTGACCGGGGATAGGTTGATTCTTGGTCCAGATTTGGTCAGATAAACTACAGAAAAGATTGAGGTCATTCGAGATAGATGAAGGAGGCTCAGTCTAGGCAGAAAAGTTATGTAGATAAGAGACGGAAAGATTTGGAGTTCTCGGTTGGGGACCAGGTTTTCACCAAAGTATCACCGATGAAGGGTGTGCTTAGATTTGGGAAGTCGGGCAAGTTATCTCCTAGGTTCATAGGACCTTTTCCTATTCTTGAGAGGACCGAGAAGCTCGCATATAGACATGAATTACCGAGCAGTTTGGCTGGTGTCCATGATGTTTTTCATATTTCTCATCTCAGAAAGTGTGTTAGAGACCCAGAGATTGCTATTACACCGACAGTGCTAGATGATTTAGTGGTAGAACCGGACTTGACCATAGTGAGGAAGCCAGTTCGCATTGTTGCGAGAGATGAGAAGCTGCTTAGAACTTAGACGGTTAGATTAGTCAAAGTCCAGTGGAGTGACGATGACAGAGACTGTACTTGGGAGGTTGAGAGCAAGATTAGAGATATTTATCCTGACTTGTTTTGATGGTATGTTTTACTTTCTTGTTTGTTTTGAGCCTTATTGTAATTTCGAGGACGAAATTCTCTAAGGAGGGGAGTCTGTAACACCCTATATTTTTGATAACATTATTTAGGAAATTTAGTTAGATAAACTAAATAAAATAATGTGTTGATAAGGGGATTGAGATTTGATTTAATTAAGGTAGCCGTGCCTTTTTAACTGATAAATTAAATGAAGGGTTTAAAAATGAATTAGAGGAGGGGAATTATGGGAAAGAGGTCACTCCTATATCATCTTCCTTAGGCCGTGTATTTCAAAACACACGTTCATTCTCACTTTCAAAAATTAAAAGCATGGCCGGCCACCATTAATGTAGGAAGAAGAAGAGGAAACAAAAGAAAAGCTTAAGGAAAGCAAATTCAAATCAAACTCATTCAAATCTCTAGCTCCTTAATCATTAAAGCAAAAGGTGAATAATGTTTACATCTCTAAATTTCTATGGTTTCGGTTTTGAGGTTAATTCTGAATGATTTTGCAAAGGTTTGCCATGTTTTTGAAAGATAAAATTATATATATATATACACAAGTTGATGATTTATGTATGTTCATATAGATTTATGACATGTTTTGAGATAAAACCCTATTAATTGACATCCGTTAGCCTTGCGAATTTTTATGACGATCTAAAAAGTTATTTTAGAGATGGGTTTCGATTTTCAGAATTTTTGTGGAATTGTTATGAATTTTCTAAGGAAGAAATGGTTAATTTGGATTATAATTATTTACGAGAAAAATATTTATAGTTTGGATTCGAAAATTTTATATATTAAAGAGAAAATTTATTGGATTTTCTGGAATTTTTCCAGAATTTTTGAAGGTGTTTTAATAGTTATATAAAATTATTTAAGGTATGAGACTTAAATGTTTTATGTAATTACAAAGGAGAAAGGGTTTTTTTTTTAATTATTTAAATTTCCAAATAAGGAAAGTCGGCAGTTTTGAATATAAAATTCTGGCAACCAATCAACTAAAGACAAACAAGGCAGGTGGGGTACAAAAGAACTATTTTAAAGTACAAATAAATAGTTTTTCTTCTATTTCAATCCTTCAGCAGAGCTTCCGCCTGCATTCCAGACCTTCTGACAAGGTCGAAAGGTATCAAACCTTTCGGCTAGGTCAAATACCAAGGCAGAAGGTATCAAGCAACTGGTACGTAGTGAATTGAAAGTGGTCGAAAGGTTTAGGGACGAAAGGTTATAGCTTTCGAAAGAGATAAAGTTTTGTTTTGGTTTAAAGAAAATACGCCTGCTAGCTTTTGACAAAGAGCTTTCAAAATTATCAAAAGGTTTAAAAGAAAAAGGTTTCTATTGGTTTGCTTTCTTGTTTAAATGAAACCTTCCGACAAGGTCGAAAGGTAAAGCTTTCGACGAAGCCGAAAGCATAATTGCCGCTTCCTAACCTTTCAACACAGCTGGAGTTAAAGGTTATCTTTTGTTTTTTAAAAATTACCGCCTCTCTCCATTGATTTCGAAGGATTGGTTCCAACACTAACACTTCATTTTTTTCGAAAGATTTTATAAAGGTTTCGAAGCAGTTGCTTTCGACTCTAATCTTTTTCTGATCCCTATGCATAATCCAAATGTTTTAAGTCGAAATATCTTAAAGGTTTCAAAGTAGTTAACTTTGATTGGTTTCGAAAGGTTTTCCACGTATTTTAAATTGAACCCAATGCCTTCGAAAGGTTTTGAGGTACATTGCATTCGAAAGGTTTATTATATAGGGGAGGTACCCTAGGCTTTTGACAAAGTCGAAAGGTGAAAACTTTCGACTAGGTCGAAAAGAAACCTTCCGACAAGGTCGAAAGGTAGGACCTTTCGACAAGGTCGAAAGGTATAGTTTTGATATGGTTTCGAAAGGCTAAGGTTTAAAGGATTTAAAAGGCGGATGTCATATGTATTAAAACTTATGAAAAGAGGATTTTAAAAGGTTTTGAAGGAGTTACCTTCAATGATTTCGAAAGGTTTATTAAAGGATATGAAGGAGTTACCTTCAATACTTTCGAACGGTTTTATGAATGATTTTGAAGGAGTTACCTTCTATGTTTTCGAAAGGTTGTTTAAAGGTTTTAAACAAAGGTTTCAAATATAAGAATTAGGCAGATAGTCTAAGTGCTTTAAGTTATAAAGGACCTTAACTTATTTTAAAGGATAGAAATTCCTTATTGAACATCATCAACATTATTTTGAGTAAAGTATATATAACATGGCAAAAATAGCTTAGAGTAAAGCTAAAGATATATTTTCCTTGTATATATATGATTTGACGGATTAAATCATTTTGAAAAGGTTTCAAGGAAAATTTAAAGAGCAGTTAGCTCAGATATTGTAGAGCAGTTCGCTCAGATATTTTGAAGGGTAGTTAACCCAAAATAAAATTCGGGCAGTCAGCTCATTTTAAATTTAGACAGTTAGTCCATTTTGAGGCAGTCAGCCCAGAGGACAGTTAGTCCAGAAAGAGCAATCAGCTCTGATATGAACAGATAGTTCATTTATTCATATTTAAAAGATACTGCTATTTTGGTATAACCAGTTTTAGGACGGATAGTCCAGAAAAGATGTAACAACCCGAATTCCAGTGCTTCCGGATTTTTCGTAAAAATGCTAAAATACAAGCCCACTAAAGCCCGAGTTAGGTATCTGGTATCCTGCAAATAAGCAAAGACAAATATATCAGAGCTCAATTAAATATCTCACAGCGGAACTGAATAAAATATAATAGTAAGTAAATACTCACCAAGATAATAACACTTTCTAAACAAGTGTCTCAAAGCTGGAAAGTCTCTGTCATCTATCTAACCTGTAGGATGTTATGAGGAGGGGGTCAGAACCGAAGTTCTGGTGAATGGACAAATTATACACTTCTAAGCTTAATTCTACATATACCATTTTATATCCATTTTCTTTTATATTAGGTTTATTGGATTTATAGTACTCTCGCCTCTATGTGTGAATCGTACCCATCTACTCCGTAGTAGATTAAAACCTAATAACTAATATATATGTAGCTATATGCCCAAAGGCTGTCCTAGGTACTACCCATAGTACCTTCCGTATCCTCCTTGAAAAGGACTCCATCGTCTTGCTCCTAGAGCATTTTGTAGCTACATCTGTAAAGGATAGCTTCGTGAGGCCTACAATACAGATGTTCCATCGTCTACTATGAAAACGTAAAACTGCGTCCGCACTAGCCTATACTAATGCTCAGACATCCACAATGTACCACCCAGTGCGTACCTTGAGAACTATACGTAATCGTTCTGTCTACTCCCTGAATCCCGCTTAACAAGGTCTACCTTGTACAGAACTCGGTCGGGACTATATCCATAAAGGACAACTTCGTTAGGCCTACAACACAGATATTCTACTTGGTCTGTCTCTTTTCTCATCGTGGCTATGGCTCTACGCAGCCACCCCTCAACTAATCGAAAGACCTCTAAAGAGCTAAGTGGTTGTGCCTTACTACAAACAATATAAACATCCAATTGGTTGGGCCCCTCATCCAATGTCTCAATAGTGAAAGAATCATTGGCCTGTTGGTTTAACTCTAGTCTTTCCCGAACTCGCTCTTGATTGATGATGGCTTGATCTCCGCATGGGACTATCCTTTTGGGTTCTGCCCACTAAAACCTACTCACAAGTCAGAGTACGGTGTCATATGAATATCCTACTCAATTCATCAACCTTTTTACTGCCTACAAAGGTCCGCTTCATTAGGCCTGCAATGCAAAAGCAGTCAAGGCATACTCTCTTGATGGAACATCTACAGACCTGCCTTCGGGGGTGCAGCTTCGTTAGGCCTACCCCAGAGGGCCATCCTAGAGTACCCTCACGTCCCATTGAAGTCTCGTACTTCCTTCTAGCCCAAAATAACTAAGTTGGACGTGCTTCTTCTGTGCTGAAATCTGTGATGAACTACTTCGTTAGGCTCTTCATGCTTTGGGTTGCTCCAAATGCATCTTACTATTTTATTAGACCCTACGTCTAATCTTTTATTATGTGTTTAGTTTACTTTTCTAATTCTGTTGGCTACTTATTTATCCTAATCAGCAAAAGCGTGTATTAGCCTCACCTAACTATTGTAAGACCATTAGTTCCTGACTGAAAGGGAATGTTGTTGGTATGGGGCTTTCTTCTATGTTTGCTTATTAACTTAGTGTAAGTTTTAAAATAAGATTTTTCTATTATCCCAAATTATAACCTATGTTATAATTATACTTACAATTGTTACTTCTATATTCTTTTATAATCTACATGTTAGAAATATAATTGCAAGTGTCTCTTTTCTATTCTAGTCTGTCTTCTTTTATTATGATATTGAATTCTCTTTAGTTCTCTTATATTATATGACAATTTTGGCATGGGACTACGTCCGACTGTCATAAATTTACTTATCATAATAACTGCTTTGCTTTTTATTCTACTCTCTGCGTAGTAAATGCAGATCTAGACACATTTCTGTTTATTGTTTCTAGTCTTGTCAAATAATTAACTTGATTTCTTCTTTAATTTATTTAACGCTTTACGTTATTCTCTTCTATTCTAGGAAGTAGTTCTATTCTGTTTGGTTGGTTACAAAAACTATGCTAAAATTCAATTTCCATATTTTAATACTAAATAATGCTATAAACAATAACTCGTAATTGCAAGATATTTCTTTTGTTGTTTCTTTAGTTATTGGATAATGCAAAATACAGAAATGTCCCTATTTTACACTAATTCCCTTTTCCTTTCTTTTTATTCTTGCAATTACGTTTATCGTTATATTTACAATATTAAACTACGGAAATGTATTCTCTTTTCTAAACCAACCAACTAATCTATCACTAACTTCCCAATCAAGTTATTAAATTTTCCCCTTTTTATTTATTTTTCCCCGTCTTAGCATAATTTACTGTAAATTTCTTACTTTTAGGCTTATACCTTTCTCAATAACTGTTAAGCCTAATTTTATTCATATTTAATTGGACTTTTATCTTTCTTTTCCATATAAATAATAATTAAATATAAGCTCTCTTATAAAATTTACAGTCAACATAACTAATCAACAGAACTAATTACTGAAAATAAATGCTGAATTAAATTTTTAACTGGAATCAAAGGATAATATATCATAAAAGTAAAAGATATATAATTTAAATCCACTCACCTGTCGTCCTTAGCTTTGCTCCATGGCCTTCCTGGATCCCCCTCTAAGGAGTCAAATATTTTTATTAAGAAGATCTTCTCCCCAAATATATTTTCTATTTAGGGTTCAGCCTCAGGCAATGAACCCAATTGGGAGAAAATCTGATTGTGAGAAAATAGCTAGGCCTAGGGTCCTATTTATAGTGTAGCTTGGGGATCTCTGACCATCGGATTTTTGGATTGAATCTGGAGCCACCAAGTCACGGGGTCGTTCGAAACCATCAGATCTATCAACGTACGGCTCCGATCGCATAAAAATCAAATCTATTTGGTTTGGCATGTACCTGGACGATTTAACGTCCAGGGGCAAATGCGGGTCGACCTGTGTTCTCTTTGGGTCGACCTTAGGGTCGACCTGTGGCTTTGTGGGTCGACCTATGGGTCGACCCACATATATTTATTTTTATTTTTTCTGCTTTCTTGTTCTTTTTGTAACTTCTTCGTATTAACTCGGATTTCAACAAGTTATATACGGAAATTGTTCAGAAAATCGCCACGAACACAATGGTATAAGTTTCGAGGCCATATTCTGAGAATTCCAAAAATGTTTATTTTCACTATTCATTGTTATTTGATTATTTAATTATCTAAAAATGTGAGGTGTTACATAGCAGTTAGCTTAGAATTTATGACAAATAGTCCAGTAAAGAACAGATAGTTCAGATTTAGACAGATAGTCTATTTTATTTCCTGTTTTAGCATAATGGATATTGCTATATTATTAAAATATGTTGATTAACCAGTTTGGTTGCGGGAAAGGATTTGCAAAATATATGTTTCAAAAAGAGATATTAGTGAGAGGAAACTCGTTCCGCTAAGCGGCGTGGTCTCACTAGTTATCAGTAAACTGAGATGTAACAAATATTATTCATACCAGGCTTTAAGTTTGACTCGAAGTTTTTGTTTCCCCTTAAACTCTCGGGTGCTCAAAATTTGATTTGAGTAGGCAGAGGGTTTAGGTTTTTAGGTTTTAGTAGATTTCCGAGAATAAAACATCCGAAGATGAGCAGGTGGTTGACGGATAACTAATTTAGGAATTCTGTTTTAAAAAAATTTCCGCTGTGCATTAAGACAATTATGTCTATATTGCTTTAATCATCCAAAGGGGCATCTTCATATGTCGCTCTTGGCGTATTGTTGTAAATTATATTTGATCAATGCATGGGATTATGTTTGCAATTTTTGTAACTTGGATATGATTTATTTGAAATATAATCACTGAAATTATTGTTTTTGGAAATCTATGATTTTTTTTCATATTCAAGTGCTTTTGATATTTTGGATACCATTAACATTGTCGTATTTCGTCACGAGAAGTAAATACTGTGGATGACTGCAACATCCATAGCGCTTAGCTTTTGACCTCCAAATACGGGATGTTACAATAAATTAGTCATTTTAACGTCATATACGCGTATGGTACGTTCAACTTACCCCGAGGTATAAGCATTGTTGTCACCAATGGACAGATTCACAACCGATATAATTTCTATAATTCCTAGAATTAGTGAAGAAAAGAAAATAGCAGAGCTTCGCTTCTTGATTCAAAACACATAAGAGGAAAAGTGAAGGACTAGGCATGTATTTATAAGTGCATGAATCAATTCCATCTGTTAGATTTTAATTTTTTAAATATGTGATGTCCGGCCTAAGTTAACCCTACTTGACATAGTACCAACGATCGACCAGTCAATAGGGGGCGGTCGACAACTAATTGGCGATCGGTCCCTATACCTGTGTCGATGGGTTAACATTATTTAATTAACGTTGATTTATTTCCTTTGATAATTTATTTCCATTAATATATTTTGAATTATTTTTTATTTCAAATCTTTAAGCGTTAAAAACTTTTTTATTTGAACTCCAATCGTAAAAATTTATGTATGAAAGCTGATCAGAAAATCGCCACGAACACAATGATGTAAATTTCATAGCCAAATTGAAACATTTATAAAAAAATAATTTTTAGGCTTTAATAATTATTTAATAGTTCTATTTTAATTAACTACTATTTATTTCATAGTGTATTACAGGTAAACTTAACTAATTCGCATATGTTTATAAGATATTTTATCTCTTTCAAGATATTTCACCTTATTTTTTTAGAAGGCAATCGCAAGTAAACTTTTTAAATAACTCAACGTTCCAGAGAATAAGATGGCATCCCATTTTTACCAGTTCATGCATGTTATGTTATGCTTATTGAGCATAAAAAATGGAAATCCGCACTTTAGAAAACTATTAAAGGAATGCAATCAAAAAAATCAAGATGCAAAGTGTAGAGAGTCGGACAAACCTCATGTCCCGATGAATCATAAGGAAGTTGGAGTATGGGTATGGGAGATCCTCCAACTCAACATGAAGATAATTTGCTTAGGCCTCCAAGATCCAAAGTAGCAAAGAACAAGCAGGCCGCTGATGTGTCACAATCCAAAATATAAAGTCTTTTACAAGCATCTAAAGAGAGGCATAGTCGTGCGATCGAACTTTGAGTTGCTCAACACTAAGAAAACATGATGAAGTTGGAATGGTTTATTTTTAGGAATTCACAAAGAAGAGGATGCACCAACGTTATTAGAAACAACGAATTTGACTGAACGACAATTATCTTATAAGGAAATAAGGAGACATGAAATTTTGATATGTAAGAGTGGAGAGAGTCAGTAGTATTATTTGTAACTTTAGAGCTATCATATCTTTTGATTTTGAGTTAGTGATGTATCAATTTTGACTTCCTACTTAATTAGTCAAGTATATTTCACTTTTTAGGATAACAAATGAGATTTAAAGAAATTGTGATAACACTAATAACTTATAGTATAGTAGAAATAAATTACACAAACGATAATAACTACAACAACAATCTTCTACTACAACAACAACATTCTTCTACTGTTCACCACAAAAGTTCCAAATTTGATTTACTAGGTTATCTTGAAGTCTAAGGTGCAAATGAACACTATGATATGCCATTTGTTAAGAAATATGAAACTCAAAATCTTGTGTGCTTTTCTATCATATGTTTACGCTATATATCTAGTGTAGGTGTAGCACCCTCATAGTCAAAGTCCTCTTGTGCATCTTTCTCATCTTTAAGCATCTTGTTTTGTAAAAGTACACATGTATACATGATTTTTTTCATTTAATTAGGTGAAAATAGTCTACATGGATACTTGACTATTGCAAAACTTGACTGAAGAACACCTAATACTCTATCTACATCTTTCCTCGGTCCCTCTTACATTATCGTAAATCTCGCTTGTTTGGTGCTTCTTTGATTAGGAACGGTGTTAAAAATGATAACCCATTTAGGCTATATACCACCACTAAGATTAAACCCATGATCATAAGTGTTTTCCCCGAGTGTGAAGGAACATATAGTTGATCTGCCATATGCTAAATCATTAAATAAAGTATATCGTTCAACTACATTAAGGTCATTATTAGATCTTGGCATCCCAAAAAAAACATGTTAGATCCATAAGTTATATGAAGCCACCGCTTCAAGAATAATTGTTGATCTACGTAACTTACCTTGATAAGCTCATGCATTTGCATTTGGACAGTTCTTCAACTCTCAATGCATACAATCGATACTATCTAACAATCCTGGCCATCCTCTACTGCCATGTATCTCCATTAATCTTGCCACATCAGCTTCACTTGGTCTTTGTAAGTACTGATCACTATAGATGTCAATGCAAGCTTAATGGAAATAGTCTAAAGCTTTTAGTACTATACATTTCGCTAAGCATAAATTTTCATCAAGAGAGTCGGCTGGGCCATCATATGCTAGTATTCTCATTACAATAGTAAATTTTTAGTAATCGCCCAAACCACAAGAATGGGATGTAGTGGCATTGAAGACATTGTAATTATCATGGTTTTCAATGGATCACAAAATCCTAAGAAATAATAGTCCTCTCATTCATAATCTTCTTTTGGAAACATCATCACTGTAGTTAGGATCTTGACCAATGTAATTATTCACCAACCTTTCATTATACGAGAAATAATGGCGGTTGACATAATGATGACCAATGACTGATCCACTATGTTGCCCACTAGATTGATTGACCAGTAATTAACAAATTGTAAGTAGTTTGTTTTCATAATCAAGCTGATCTCCTATCGTATCAATGAAGCTATTGTCACTATTGTCAAATAATATAAAATCTATAGAAGACATGGTTATTGTTGAAGAATATAAGTGCAAAAGTAGTAATGTTGTGGATGAGTACGGATGAAGAAGCTTCATGTGAGTATTTATAGTTGTCTTTCTTATTTCAACTGCATGGATGACTGACACATATACATTCAGATAAGAGGTAATGTAGGTCATATGAATCACTAGATTAAAAAAACTCATTTGTGTTCGTTTAACTACGTGGATGGTTAACATGTATACATTCATATGGGGAGGTGATGTTGGTAACACAAATCATCGAACTGAAATAAACACACTTTTGTTTGTTTCAATTATGTGGATGGTTGACACATGTACATTCAGATGGGAGGTGATTTCGATCGCGCGGATCACCGGATTGAAACAAACACACTTATGTTTGTTTCAACTGCATGGATAGTTGAAATGTGTACATTCAGATGGGAGGTGATGTAGGTCACGTGGATTACCGGATTGAAACAGACACATTTGTGTTTGTTTCAACTTTATAGAGGATAACATGTGCACGTTCTGATGGGAGGTGATGTAGGTTATGTGGACCACTAGATTGAAGTAGACACATGCTCATTTGTTTCAACTAGGTAGATGATCGAAACAAGTGCGTTCCGATGGAAGGTGATGTTGGTTACGTGGATTGTGAGTTTACTATTTTAGTGTATATTTCATATGTAAAATTCATAAAATTCGAATAGAAAATAAAATTTGAACTCCACATGGCTATTTGGTGCTGATAAAAGCATAAATAGTAGTCAATCATAGACATATGGAAGAGGAGATTGATCAAGATTTCTATATAACCGTTAACGAAGCTTATAAAAATCATCTAGATTATAGGATTAGGCAAAGGAATTTGGATACTAGGAGTACTCACATTATGTTTATTTGGGCTTGCCAAAGATATCAGATAATTATAAATGAAGTGGAAGATGTTTTTGAGTTATCGCGATCAACGTGTGACTCACGTTATTATTGGGAATATCGTATTAACTTTAGTGGCATGCTGCATATGTTCTCTAGATTAGCCATACTATACAAATTGAGTGATTTCTTTTATATTGTCTATGTTTTTACATGCTTCTACATATTACCTTGTATTTTATCAGTTCAATATAATTTCAAAGTTTGTATGATGTGTTGTGTAATTCAAACAGCTTCATAGATAACAAACACTCCTAAACATAATTCAAATAACAAACATGACAACTGACGTACATATACACAATTTAGTTTCGTAGATCATTTCCATCTATGACCACCTTGAATTGCAGTGAACTTAGCCTGTTACGAAGCATTGTTATTTTATTTCAAGTTCCATGACATAATAATGGCTTATTGAGGCAATGTATTGTCAATCCATTACCATAACCCACAGCAATTTGGAAAGTTGGAGCATGTATAGTGGCGCCGACCAAATGCCATTTCCATTTCTTACAATATAAAGTAAAATTGAATCTTCATGGTTATAGTAGATTATATAGAAATCATCCTCTTATTATCTTTCAGTTCATGGCTTATGGAGTTCCTGTCTTCTTTGCCTACGTCTACGCTGGTCTCTATGTTATTCACCCTATCATCTTCCCTCCTCATATAACCTATGCCCTTATAGCTCCCTCTCGTGCACCCTTAAATCTTCGTAGTTTCTTTCTTCCATTTCAACAAACCACTCGGTCTATGATTGAGGATATGATGGATCCATCAGGATGTTGTAGCTTAAAGGACCTTCATATGAGTATGACTCGAGCAAAGAAATATGGCCATAATCCATCATTTGGGTATATTGTATTTGAGTGGGAAGTTATGTTCAGGAAAGACTTGATGGTATATATATATAATACAATAACACATAGAAAGACAACGTGAGTACAATGATAAATATGACAAGTCAATAAATGATTCTGACTAATGGTTTGGCAGTATACTCAATTAAATAACATGCATACAGAAAGAAAACGTGGCTATAGTGATATATATGAGAAATCACTTAATGATTCAAAGTAATCGTTTGGTGATAGAGTTAGGTGTATGCTCTATGGGTAATTCTGTAATTTATCGTAAATTATTAATACTGTAATAAAAATCTCATTCGAAATAAAAGGTCTATTGTAACATATTATAATGTATTATATTAATTAATTATTTTATTTAAGTAAATTTAATAGAAAATCCTTAAAGGTGTGTTTTGTGATAATAATTACAATATGTTGTAATCATGAGCAATTTATCACAATATATAATAAACACATCACTTTAAATATTCCCAGTCAAGATGTATCGAGATTCGATATCGATACATCCATTTAGGCTAGATTACGTAATGCTCTCCAAATGTTGAGCAGTGCATTACTCATGGCTGTTGGGGACACCAAGGGGTTACATACTGATAGTATTTGATAACTATGGAATAACTCATTTGATAGTATTGGATAACCATGGATAACCAAAGGGTTGCATACTGGCAATATTACACAATTCTCTTGATTTAAGAATACTGTCTAGCTTTAATGTGAAAACTCCACTTTGATAATGGTTAATCATGGCACAATGTCCATTGAACAACTATAGTTGGGTCTAGTTGAAGCATCAAAAATGAAATACTATTCAATAGAGAATTCATCTCCTTGGTTATATGAGGTTGGTATCATGGTTAACTGAAGTCAACTCAAAGTCCAAATCTCTCGCCATAGCAGTTTGGTTAGTAATAATTGGTATTATTAAATGAAGGACTTTGTGTTTGAACTATAAAGTTGAATATGGATGGCGTTGGAATTTTGACCATTACTAAATTCCATAATTCCTAATGTGATATAGTTTTGACGAAGAGAATTAGTGTAAATGACCGTCACTACTGAGCACTGCTTAAAATAAATAAAATTGGAATTTACCAAAACTATGTAAGTGATAAAATTGACCAAATGTCACACCATTGGCTAAGGTGATGTGTGAACGTTAATATTTGCGACCGAATTTACACATAAGAGTCACACAATCAAAATGTCGAATACTCCTACTACCATCCGATTTAATTCAATTATAATTATTATAAATTAATTAATATTTATGAAATATTAATTATTAAATTTTATTCAATTAATGTTGATCAATATTGAAAATAGTGCGTATATAAAAGTAGTATACATACGTATCGATATACGATGTCGATGTAAGTTTTAATTTTTTAAATGTATATTATCTGATCGGGCTTGAAATGGAATGAAGGCCCATATAGGGGATTAGTATGACTAACAATAGGTGCGAGAAAAAGGGTTAGATTTAATCCTAAGGGTATTGAATTGGTAGCGAAATTTATGGATCTAGATCCACTTTTAGCTCCTTCCTTTCTCTCCTATTTAAACTCCCTTAACCCCTAATTTTAGTAACTCTCTTTTTAGTCCATCCTCCTACATCTCTGGCCTACTATGGCTCCCTTCCTCCTCCATTATTTCAAGCATCGAAAACATAGATTTAAATAAAATTATGGCAACGGTGTGTAGATCTTTTAGTTGGGTAGCTCTTTTTTGAAGAGTTTGAATTCAACTTCAAAAAGAGTCAACAATATCCAACATTCAAGGTGTTACTACTAGGCTACAGTCAAGGTAACATTCTCATTACATACATACATACATACATACATATATAATCAATTGTCATTGTTCATATTTATATGTGATTAGATTAGACGTATATCACAAATCTTTTTATATATGATATCAATATAGGATATGAATATGAATATATATATATACACACACACAAACTATGATAAAAAAATCACAAGTACATAAGCTTTCAACCAAAATAAATAAATTGAATTAAAAATAATTTTAAAAAGGTTCCGAAAACTAAATTTGATTTATAGTTATATATATATATATTTGCTACATATAAAATTTTGTTAAATCATGTACACATAATATTACAAAAATAAAATTTAGATGTATATATATATATATATATATATTAATTTATAAATCCATGTATATATATATTATTTAGATAAATAATGTAATAATTTAATATATATTATAATATATTTATTTATTTATTTATTTATTTAATAAGCACAATTATTCATGTTGCGAAATTAAAATTTTGAAATTTTTTATTATGTTTTAAGTAATTTTCGCAAGAAAAATAATAAAAAATAAACAAATTCAAAGTCGTACGGTTTTAGTCATTTTTTGTTGATAATATTTTGCTCAAAAGTATGTGTGTATTTGTTTACATTTTAAATATATATAATCATTTTAAAGTTGATTTCTAAATATTAATTTTTTTAGCAAAGCTAGCCAACTTTATAGTGGGCCGTGTCACTACATTAAACCACAAATTTAACAAATGTTCGGCACATGCGCCAGAATAGCCAAAAAATTAACCACGAGAGCTAGGCAGATGCACTTAAGCTACTGACAAATAAAAAGAGATTAGTCCCTCTCGGACGAGGAGGATCCACTACCATCATCGTCAGAATCAGGCCCAGTAACGTTTAAAAACCTAGAAAAAAGAGTAGCCAAGTTAAGGCACATAATCAACCGAATCAGTTGAGTATAAATATTTCCTGTCCCATGTGGAATCCTGTAAAAGAAGCCTATTTTCATCACCTTCTTCCCCAGTCGTAGCAAGCAATAAAGTATCCCCAGATACATGGTAAAAAAGAGCACGATCCTCACCCTAATCTCCAACAAACATAATACGCTATCAAACAACTGAGCATGTCTCATATCAGATTTCACATGAATACACACATTCTCAAAGGAATGCCAAGCAATATTGTCATCAGCAAGGCTAGGAACTAAAGGAGGTATAACATCCCCTATCTGGAGGCCCGAAGCTAAGCGCTATAGATGCTACAGTCATCCATGGTATTATCTTCCGGTGACCAAATACAGTAATGTTAATGGTATTCATAATATCAACATCACATGAATATGAAACAAAATCACAGATTTCAAAAACATCTTTTTACATTACATTTTCAAAAAAAGTTCCATATTCAAATTACATAATCCCATTGCTTTCCCAGATTCAGATAAAATATAATTATTACATAAATACGCCAAAAGCGACATATGATGATGCACCTATGGTTGACTAGAGTACTAAATAGTCATAACTGACCTATTACTAACACAGCGGAAATACATCAAAATGAAACAAACTGCAACTCCTAAATAGCTATCCGTCAGCCACCTGCTCGTCTCCGGAAGCTTTATTCGCAAAACCAACTAAAACTTGTAAATCCTCAACCCTCAGCCTACTCAAATCAATTTTGAGCACCTGAGAGTTTAAGGGGAAAACATAAACTTCGATTAAGACATAAAGCCTAGTATGAATAATACTATACATCTCGGATATACGATATTAAATGAGACCACGCCGCTTAGCAGAATGGGTTTCCCTTCACTAATATCCTTTTAAAACATATCTTTTGCAAATCAAAATCCTGCAATCCAAACTGGTTAAAAACTGTAAAGCATTTTATGTAAACAAACATTCAGGTAATAAATAAATTAACCATCTGAACACTATAGTTTTGTTTGGCTTACTACTAACCTTTAGTTGACCCGGGCCTACCAGACAGATATAATAAAAATGGCCTAACATCTGTTAGACAAGTCTTCTAGACGGTTTGTCCCTAACTTACTCTCTCCCAGGATACATTGATCCTAATGGTTTTGCGGGCTCACCAATAACCTACACTGCGCAAATATATTCTTTTCTATGTGTACCATAATTTTAGTCTTACCTGTGACAAAGCCCAACACACTGGAATTTTGGACTAAATAAGCTGGGGGCTAATAGCTAATGTATAGGGCGCGACCCTATACCAGTCCCATCTGGTATTCTAATATTCGAGTCCTTTTACTTAAATTTTCCTTGAAAACCTTTTCTTCTCAAATTGATTTAAAATCTTTAAATCAAACATAAACAGGGAAAATATATACTCTATGCTTTACTCAAAATTACCTTGCCATGCTATATATACTTTACCCAAATCTTTGTTGATGAAAACATTTAAACCTTTGAAAGTACCACTTTCAATCCCATTGAAAGTATCCCTTTCGTAACCAAATAAACCTTTTTCTTTCATCTAGGCCGAAAGGCCAAAACCTTCCTTCGAAAGCTAAAAACCTTAGCCATCCTATATTTGAAACCTTTTAAACAAAACCTTTCGAAACCATTGGATAAACCTTTCCTTTAAACCTTTCGAAACCATTGAAAAGAACCTTTCCTTTAAACCTTTCGAAAACATATGGGGACCACCCCTTTGAAACTTTCCTTAAAACCTTTCGAAGGCATCAAAATCATAAACCCTTCGTAAGGATTTGGGTTCAATTTAAAACTTATGGAAACACCTTTTGAAACCATTCAAAATCTTATCTTTCGAAACCTTTGGGTTTATCTTTAGAAATCTCTAAGGGTCATAAGCAACAGGGTCGAAAGCAACTCTTTCGAAAGCCGTTAGCTAAGTAAAGAAGTGATGGTGTCGAAACTATCCTTCCCAAAACATTGGAGAAGCGGCATTGTTTTTATAAAACAAAAACATCCCTTTCGAAGGCATTGCTTCGAAAGGTAGAAAGCGGCAACATGAGCATCGACCTAGTCGAAAGCATATACTTTAAAAACAAAGGCGCAACCTCTTAAAACCATTTGACCCAGTTGGAAGCCAACCAATTCGAAAGCAATACACTCGAAAGCAAAGCAAGCACATTTTTCATTTAAAGCAAAGTAACGCTTCAACCTCCTTCAGAACCCTTGGTTTCGACCTTGTACCTTCCGCCCCTTGTCCAATTCGCTACGTACCAATGAATTGATACCAGGCACATTGGTTTCAACGGTGACGAAGGTGAAACCACTAAGTCGAAAGCTACCCAGACAGAAGCGGGGTGCCGAAAGTGGTGAAACATGCATTTGGCATGAAAAACTGATTTTTAACCTTTTTAAGTATTCTTTTTAACTAACCTGCCTTGTTTTTCAAAATCTTATTGGTTGCTAATTTTTTTCTTTCTAAAAGCACTACCAAAAATTTCAGAATTAATTAATTTAAATCATTTACAAAATACCCCTTCTCCTTTTATAAATATATAAAACATTTAAGTCCCATACCTTAAATAATTTTGTATATTCATCAAAACACTTTGGAAAGTTCTACAAAAATTCCAGAAAATCCTTTTTAATATGTTTTCTAACATATATAAATTTCAGACCCAAATTATTTATAATTTAACCGTAAATTATTTATAACCCAATAAATCATTTTCTTCACTAGAAAATTAAAATAAAATCCACATTAGTTCAAAAAATTATGAAGAGAGAAGTACTCAAACTTGAGTACTTCTCTCTCTCTAAAATATCATTTCTGATTTATATCTAAAAGTGCAAGGTATTTGGATGTCATTTAATAGGGTTTTCACATTAAAACATATCATAAAATCTATATGAATAAGCATAAATCATCAACAAACATATATAAACATTTTGTCCTTCAAAATCATGGCTAAACTATGCAAGATAAATTCGGATTCCCTTAAAACCGAAAACATTTAAGAAATAAGAGATGTAGTCATTATTCACCTTAGCTTTGTGATTAAGGATGTGAGATTTGATCTTGGTTAAGTGATTTGCTTTTCTTCTCTTGAAACTTAGCTTTTTCTTCTTCCTCTTGCTAATGGTGGCCGACCTTAGTTTGTATTTGTGTTTGTGAGAATAGAATGAACGTATGGAATTGATTTCCTAAGGGTTTAGGGTATTAGAATGCTCTTCCTTATTTTACCCCTCCTCTATTTGCCTTAACCTTTTGTTTCCATAGTTCATTGTTTATTCATTAACATGGCATGACTACCCCTTATTAATCACAAATCTCAATCCCCTAATCAACTTACATTATTTTATTTTATTTAACTAATTAAATTTCCTAAATAATGTTACTAAAAATATGGGGTGTTATAGACTTCCCTCCTTAAAGAATTTCATCCTCGAAATTACAATAAGGTACACATCAGAACAATCAAAGGTAAAACATACCATCAAACAAATCAAAATAAGCGTCTCTAATCCTGATCTCAGTCTCCCAAGTATAGTCTCTATCATCGTCACTCTAGTGGACCTTCACTAATCGGACTATCTTGTTCCTCAAATTTTTCTCATCTCTCGTGACTATCCGGACAGGCTTCCTAACTGTAGTCAAGTCTGGTTCCACTACTAAATCCTCTAACACTGTCGGTGCTATAGTAGTGTCTGGATTCATAACACACTTCCTCAGATGAGAAACATGAAAAACATCGTGGACTCCGGCCAAACTACTCAATAACTCTACTCTGTACGTGAGTTTCCCGATCCTCTCTAATATAGGAAACGGTCCTACGAATCTCGGTGCTAACTTCCCTATCTTCCCGAACTTGATAACACCTTTCATCGGCGATACTTTGATGAAAACATGATCTCCAACAGAGAAGTGAAAATCTTTCCTTCTTCTATCTGCATAGCTCTTTTGCCTAGACTGAGCTTCCTTCATTCTTGTCCTTATCATCTCAATCTTCTCTGCAGCTTCTCTTACCAAATCGGGACCAAGGACTAATCTATCTCCGGTCTCTAACCAACATGCGGGGGATTTGCATGGTCTTCCATTTAAAGCTTCAAACTATGCCATCCCTATACTAGTCTGATAACTATTGTTATACGAAAACTCGACTAGGTGTAGATAGTCTTCCCATGATCCCCTGAAGTCTAATACACCAGCTCTTAACAAGTCTTCCAAGATCTTGTTAACTCTTTCTGTTTGCCCATCTGTCTACGGATGGTAAGCGGTACTCATCTTGAGCTTGGTTCCTAAACTCTCCTATAGACTCTTCCAGAAATCGCTAGTGAATAAGGAATCTCTATCACTAACAATACTAATAGGATTCCGTGCAGTCTAACCACATTCTTCATAAATAACTTAGCCAATACATGTGCTGTCCTATTTAACTTAACGGGAATGAAATGGACACTCTTGGTCAATCTGTCCACTATGACCCATATACTTTCATGTCCTCTATTAGATCTCGGTGACCTATCTATGAAATCCATAGAAATAGAATCCCACTTCCATACCAGAATATCCAATGGCTGAAGCAACTCACTTAGCTTATGATGCTCGGCTTTCACCTACTGACAGTTCAAACACTGATTCACCTATAAGCCTACATACCTCTTCATTCCTTCCTAGAAGAAACTCCTCTTCATATCCTGATACATCTTCATTCCTCCTGGATGAATAGTGAACTTCGAACGATGGCATTCCTCCAAAACTTCCTTCCTTATGTCTCCCACATCTGGAACACATAGTCTACCCTTCTTTCTCAACCACCCACTTTGGTCAAGAATGAAATCCTTCAAGTCATCGCTCTTCGTTCCATCCCTTAACTTCCTGATCCTTTTAGCTAACACTAGATCCACTTCCTGTTTAGAGGCAATCTTCTCAATCAATACTGGTCGGACTTCTAAACAAGATAACATAGCATATTCTCTACTACACCCAGCCTCGGATCTCCGCTGCACTCTGCAAGTCGACAACGCTTCTAAGTCTTTCCATTCTACTATCATAGCCAACACTGCATTCTGATGTTTCCTACTAAGCGCATCTGCAACCTTGTTGCTTTTCCTTGGTGTGTACTCAATTCCAAAATCATAAGCAGTAATAAACTCTAACCATCACTGCTGTCTCATATTCAACTCCCTTTGAGAGAACAAGTACTTCAACAACTTATGATCCATATAAAGCTCAAACCTCTCTCCCAAAAGGTAATGTCTCCACACCTTCAAAGCAAAAATAACTGCAGCTAACTCGAAGTCATGAGTCGGGTATCTAACCTCATGCGATCTAAGCTGTCTAGAAGCATAGGCAATCACTTTACCTCTCTGCATTAACACTACTCCTAATCCAGTTTCACAGGCATCTGTATAAACTACCAAATCTTGATTCCCTTCCTGAACAATTAATATAGGTGCATGGGTCAATAAGTGTTTCAAGCTCTGAAATGCTTCCTCACAGTTATCGGTCCAAACAAACTTCACATCTTTTCGCGTTAGCTTGGTCATCGATGCTACTATCCACGAAAAATCCTTTATAAACCTCCGATAATATCCAGCCAATCCAAGAAAACTTCTTATCTCAATCACTGTTTCTGGTCTCTTCCAATTATTCACTAATTTGATCTTAGTTGAATCTACTGTCAATCCTCTTTCTGAAACTACATGACCAAGAAACTTCACCTCCTTCTTCCAGAAATGACACTTCGAAAACTTCGCCTTCGACTGATGTTCTCTGAAAGTCTCAAGAACCATTCTAAGATGAACTTCATGCTCTTTCTCATCCTTAAAGTATATCAAAATATCATCTATTAACACCAAAACGAATCTATCCAAGTGCTCTCTGAAAATTCGGTTCATCAAGTCTACAAAGAATGCCGGTGCATTAGTTAGTATGAACGGTATAATTAACCATTCGTACGATCCATATCTGGTCCTAAACGCCATCAAAGGTATACTATCTTCTGGTACTCTAAGCTAATGGAAACCTGTAGCCAAATCCAACTGAGAAAATATCTTGGCTCCACTCAACTGATCGAACAAATCGTCAATTCTAGGCAATGGATATCGATTCTTTATCGTCTTCTCATTCAGCTTATGATAATCGATACATAACCTTAACGATCCATCCTGATTCTTAGCGAACTCTACGGCTGCTCCCCAAGGTGAACTACTAGGTCTGATAAAATTCATCCCTTCCATATCCTCCAACTGCACCTTCAGCTCTCTCATCTCTGTAGGTGTCATCCTACTTGGCGGCCTACTAACCGGTTTTGCTCTAGGCACCAAATCTATTCGAAACTCAATGGCTTGTTTCGGTGGTAATCCTACTACTGGCTCGAAGATATCCACGCATTCTCTAACCACGAAAACTCGATTCAACTTGTCTTCTAACTCCATAACACCCAACAAAGCATTCATCTCACAACTAGGGCTTTCTACGGTATATGCAATCCGATCACTATAATCAGGGTGTCTAAGTGATATTTTCCTATCGTGGCAAAATATCATAGCATCGTACTTACTAAACCAATTCATACCCAATATAACTCTGAACCCTACAAAGTCAAATATATGCAAACTGCAAACAACGGTGTAACCTAGCAAGTCAAACTCTAAGTGGTCACACTTCATCCCAAGTGTCGCAACCCTCCTATTGGATTTGCAACTCTTAGGAAGTAACTAAATATGTGGGTTCTAGGGTTAAGCTTATCTACCAAACATTGAGATATAAAAGAATGCAATGCACCAGTATAAAACAAAACGCTAGTAGACATACCATGGATCTGAAGCGTACCACCCAATATAGATTTTCCTTTCTCCTGTGCCGTTGGACTCGAGGTAGCTAGTTCCAATGAAAATACTTTTGCTCTGCCTTCCTTTGTTGGTTCCTTGCATCAGTTCTTATAGCGGTCAATCCAATCGCAATTGAAGCACTTGATGTTCTTCTTCCCAATCACTTCCTTCGCCTTTCCTGTACGGGATTCATTAGCAAAGTGCCCATTCTTGTCGCACTTAT
Organism: Allium fistulosum; assembly: GCA_030737815.1. NCBI lineage: Eukaryota > Viridiplantae > Streptophyta > Magnoliopsida > Asparagales > Amaryllidaceae > Allium > Allium fistulosum. The sequence continues at coordinate 428,417,755 of CM060902.1, forward strand.
AACAAACCACTTCAGACTTTCCTTTCTTCATGGCTCCACCTTCTGAGCACCCTTCTTATGAAAGAAATTTCTCTTCTGACTCTGCTCCACCTAGACTTCCTTTTCCTTACTCTTCTCCAACAAATCAAACCTTCCTTGTTTCTCAAAGCCATCTCTACTACAACATCACAAGGGTCTCTAATATGAGGTAACATAGCCCTTGCTAACTCAGGCTTAAACCCCTAATGAACTTCTTATTTCTCTTCAGCACAGTATCAACAGTCCATATCTAGCCAACTCCTTGAATCTTCTAACATACTCCAACACAGTCATATCTCCTTGTTCCAGCTCAGCAAACTTTCTAATCAGGGTAGACTTCTCCTTAACTGACATGAATCTCTCTTCGAACCTCCTAAACTCGGCCATGTCATTGTCTCATCATTCACTGTCGCAGTCACACTATTCCACCAAAATAAAGCTGCTCCCTGAAGCTGTCTTGATGCCAACCTCCTCTTATGCTCATCATTGAGCCCTAAGTCTGCAAATACTCTCTCACAATGCAGCAACTAGTTCTCCACCTCAATAGCATCTTCGGTTTCAATAAATGGTTTCCCTCCAAGCCTGACATAGTCTCTACTCGGAACAGCATAATTGTTGACTACTGGAGCTTCCTGAACTCCTTCTCCCATTAATCCATCAGCGACACCCGCTTGCATCATATTCATGAAAAACTGATACATAGCTTCCATTCCAACCTGCGGGACTCCAGCACCCATACTACCAGCTTGTGCCTCACCTTAGTTCATTCTCGTATTCGGTCTGGAATTACCATTTGTTGTGGTTCTCCCTCCAAGATTTACTCTTCTCGAATCCATATATGTATTCAAACCTCCTGAGATACAGAAGAATAGCCTAATAAAGATAAGAGACTAGAGATATAGCGTATACTTATATATAGCAAATACAAGTATGTTACTATAGCGTTATCCCGTACCACTTATTTTCTCTAATTCCTAAGGATTGTGTTTTTCAAAAATCATTTTTAGTTAAAGTTTTTCAAAAATATGCTCTAATACCAAGTTGTAACATCCTTTATCTGGAGGCCCGAAGCTAAGCGCTATAGATGGTGTAGTCATCCATAGTATTAACTTCCAGTGACCAAACATGGTAATGTTAATGGTATTCATAATATCAGCATCACATGAATATGAAACAAAATCACAGATTTCAAAAATATCTTTTCACATTACATTTTCAAAACATGTTCCATATTCAACTTACATAATCCCATCGCTTTCCCAGGTTCAGATAAAATATAATTATTACATAAATATGCCAAGAGCAACAAATGATGATGCTCCATTGGTTGACCAGAGTACTAAATAGTCATAACTGACTTATTATAAACACAACGGAAATACATCAAAATGAAACAAACTGCAACTTCTAAATAGCTATCCGTCAGCTACCTGCTTGTCTCCGGAAGCTTTATTCGCAAACCTACTAAAACCTGTAAATCCTTAACTTCTGGCCTACTCAAATCAATTTTTAGCACCCGATAATTTAATGGGAAAACATAAACTTCAATTCATACTTAAAGCCTGGTGTGAATAATACTATACATCTCGGATATACGATATTAAATGAGACCACGCCGCTTAGCAGAATGAGTTTCCCCTCACTAATATCCTTTTAAAACATATCTTTTGCAAATCAAAATCCTACAATCCAAACTGGTTAAAAACTAAAGCATTTTATGTAAACATACATATTAGGTAACAAATGGATTATCCATCCGAACACTATAGTATTGTTTGGCTTACCACTAACCTTTGACTGAATCGGGCATACAAAACAAATATAATAAAAATGGCCTAACATCTGTTAGATAAGTCTTCTGGACGGTCTGTCCCTGACTTACTCTCTCCCAGGGTCCACTGATCCTAATGGTTTTGTGGGCTCACCAATAACCTACACTACGCAAATATATTCCTTTCTGTGTGTACCATAATTTTAGTCTTACCTATAACAAAGCCCTACAGACTGGAATTTTGGACTAAATTAGCTAGGGGCTAATAGCAAATGTATAAGGCGTGAGCCTATACTAGTCCCATCTGGTATTCTGATATCTGAGTCCTTTTACTTGAATTTTCCTTGAAAACCTTTTCTTCTCAAATTGATTTAAAATCTTTAAATCAAACATAAACAAGGAATATATATACTCTATGCTTTACTCAAAATCACCTTGCCATGCTATATATACTTTACCCAAATCTTTGTTGATGAAAACATTTAAACTTTTGAAAGTACCCCTTTTGATCCCATTGAAAGTATCCCTTTCATAACCATATAAACCATTTTCTTTCATTTAGGCCGAAAGGCCAAAACCTTCCTTCGAAAGCTAAAAACCTTAGACATCCTATCTTTAAAACCTTTTAAACATTGCCTTTCGAAACCATTGGAAAAACCTTTCCTTAAACTTTTCGAAACCATTGAAAAGAACCTTTCCTTTAAACCTTTCGAAAACATAGGGGGACCACCCCTTCGAAACTTTCCTTAAAACCTTTTGAAGGCATCAAAATCTAAAACCCTTCGTAAGCATTTGGGTTCAATTTGAAACATATGGAAACAAACACCTTTTGAAACCATTCAAAATCTTATCTTTCGAAACCTTTGGGTTAATCCTTCAAAATATCTAAGGGTGACAAGCAACAGGGTCGAAAGCAACTCTTTCAAAAGCCATTAGCTAAGTAAAGAAGTAATGGTGTCGAAACCATTCTTCCGAAAACATTAGAGAAGCGGTAGGGTTTTTATAACACGAAAACATCCCATTCGAAGGCATTGCTTCGAAAGGTAGGAAGCGGCAGCAAGGGTATCGACTTAGTCGAAAGCATATACTTTAAAAACAAAGGTGCAACCTCTTAAAACCATTTCTTTAAACCATTTGACCCAGTCAGAAGCCAACCAAGTCGAAAGCAATAAGTCGAAAATAAAGCAGGCGCATTTTTCATTTGAAGCAAAGTAAAATTTGACCTCCTTCGGAACCCCTGGTTTCGACCTTGTACCTTCCTCCCCTTGTCCAACTCACTACGTACCAATGAATTGATACCAGGCGCATTGGTTTCGATGGTGACGAAGGTGGAACCACTAAGTTGAAAGCTACCTAGACGGAAGCGTGGTGCCGAAAGTGGCGAAACATGCATTTGGCATGAAAAACTGATTTTTAATCTTTTAAGTAATCTTTTTAACTAACATGCCTTGTTTGTCAAAATCTTATTGGTTGATAATGTTTCTTTCCTAAAAGCACTGCCAAAATTTCAGAACTAATTAATTTAAATCATTTACAAAATACCCCTTCTCCTTTTATAAATATATAAAACATTTAAATCTCATACCTTAAATAATTTTATATATTCATCAAAACACTTTGGAAAGTTCTACAAAAATTCCAAAAAAAATCATTTTTAATATGTTTTCTAACATATATAAATTTCAAACCCAAATTATTTATAATTTAACTGTAAATTATTTATTACCCAATAAATCATTTTCTTTACTAGAAAGATGAAATAAAATCCACATTAATTCAGAAAATTATGAAAATTGAAACCCGTCTCTAAAATATCATTTCTGATCTATATCTAAAATTACAAGGTATTTGGATGTCATTAAGTAGGGTGTTCACATCAAAACATATCATAAAATCTATATGAATAAACATATATCATCAACAAGCATATATAAACATTTTTCCTTCAAAATCATGGCTAAACTATGCAAGATAAATTAGGATTCCCTTAAAACCGAAAACATTTAATAAATAAGAGATGTAATCATTATTCACGTTAGCTTTGTGATTAAGGATGTGAAATTTGATCTTGATTAAGTGATTTTCTTTTCTTCTCTTGAAACTTAGCTTTTTCTTCTTCCTCTTGCTAATGGTGGCCGGCCTTAGTTTGTTTTTGTGTTTGTGAGAATAGAATGAAAGTATGGAAATGATTTCCTAAGGGTTTAGGGTATTAGAATGCTCTCTTCCCTATTTTACCCCTCCTCTATTTGCCTTAACCTTTTGTTTCCTTAGTTCATTGTTTATTCATTAACATGGCACGGCTACCACTTATTAATCACAAATCTCAATCCCCTAATCAACTTAGATTATTTTATTTAATTTAACTAATTAAATTTCTTAAATAATGTTACTAAAAATATGGGGTGTTACAGGAGCATCCAAAGTATCACTAGCAAAAGGCATTGTAGGAGATAGAGTATCAAAAGGTAAAGAAGACTGTGTTAGACCAGATGGCACAACAACATTTGCAACTAACACATCAAGGATAGAAGGCTTAGGAACCCACCTCCTAACCGGAGGATGAGGAAGCAGGATCTTGGTGAGAATAGGTAAGGGAGAATCAATAGGGCCATGCGTACACTTTTCCACAACGTGGTCAAAGGAGTGGCAAACAGTGAAAATGCCTGGTTTCAAACTATACTCAACGTTAACAAAAACATCCCTCCCCTCAGTAATACACACCTTCAGCCTAGAGGAAAGATGCTTATCATGCGTTATTTTAATCGGTGCCTTTGCATATATGTGCTTCTTCCTTGCCACAATGTTAGTATCAAAGCAGTTGAGTTTGCCTACAAAGCAAGCTAGCCAATTTAGCATAATCAAGGTTTGCAGCACATATGGGATATGCATGAAATGAGCCCAAACTGTAACAGACAAAATCTGGTCCCTAACACTATCAACTGTTGAACTCCAAGGAGTTAAGATAAAAGGCTTACCAGCAATGATGGAAGGATCAGCTTCGAGGACACGTAATCTTTCTTCTTTACTAGAGAATTTGAAATAAAAAATAAAGTCATCAAAATGTACTCTAAGGGCTCCCCCAATCCTCCAGAAACTACGATAATGCTCTTTTACAGCATAGTACGGTAGGTTAGAGTCGAGGAAGAAACCAACTAAACAATCGGATCAAAATCCTACACCCGCATGCATAACCTCAACCGGTGGAAGCATCGCTCCATCTATTTCAACAATGTCAAAAGTGCAGGGAGAATAAGCACCCGCATTCCTTGGTAAGGTAGAGAATAAAGAGGACCATCTACTTACATTGGAAGGAGTTGCCTTTTCAGTTTTTCCTTGTTCAACATTAGTCTCAGTAGCTGCACTAAACGGTTTAACAACTGGAAGCACATATGGTAAACAAGCTTTAAAAGGTGAGCAATGGGCATCAGCTTGGCCTAATATCTCCATAGTGTTATCAACAAAAGCAATAGGGGTGCCACTAACAGACTAACCTATAACAATGACACTAGTAATAGTTTTGATCCATCTCTCAGTAGCGGTAGTAGAAAGAAGTGGGAGACAGGAGAAACGCTAGCAATAGAGTTCGAGCAAAAGCTAGATAATGGAGCAACAGATGAGTCTATATTCCCAAAAGAAGAAGCAAGCTCACAAAATTTACCATACCCAATACTAATAATAGGAACATTTGGGGCCAATCGAATACCAGGAAGAAACAAAATTAGAGATGAATTAGCAACCTGTTGAAAGAGATTAAATGGCAATGGTAATAAACTGAGGCCTCAATTAAGAAGAGACAGATATAAGCGAGTATTGGAGTTGACCAGATCGGAGTCCAAAGCCTCTATAACGGATGGAGCAGGATCTCGAGACGGAGAAGCACAACCTGTGGCAACCACAGAAAAACGCACCTTTTGGGGAAGAAGAGTAGTTCCGGCCATATCGGGTACAACTACCATCTGAAAATTCATAAGAATGGTTAAAACATGCTCTATCCTTTTGGTTCTTTGTCATTCACTAGTACCTAGAGACAGTGAGCTAGGTCGAAAGCTGGGAAACGGGAGCAAGCGAAATGAAACCTAAATTGGTGATTTGGGGATCAGCGAATTAAGCAGGGAGGCCATTTGTAACGAATGCGATCTTTCGACGCTCGAAAGTCGACATTAATACGTCCACTGTATCAACTGCCGAGCAATCGAATGCCGGAAAACCGAATTGTTATGGTTAAAAAGAAGAGGTAGAAGAAGACAGAAGAAAAAGAGAACAGAAAAACACAGAAACAATATTAGAATCTCACATTCGCAGCGGAACAACATATAATAGATAAATGAATAATCTTTAAATAAAGAACTATCATTTTATACATTACATCATCATTAGAGTTCACAACAACAATACATCAATGGACAGTTATACAAACTTGTCCTCATACAGAATACACATCGGAATAATAATATCATATACAAGTGATACGCCTCGCCATCCAGCTCGCCACAGAGCTCCACAGCATCTCCTGAATCCAGAATGACCTGAAAACTAACTCTAAACTGCACGTGTGGAAAATGATGGGCACCCAGAGTTTAGGAAGAAAACAATAAAATCTAGGTCAGTCATGGGACTGGTGTGAGAACTTAAAACAGTTATTATCTTTAAAACAACAACAACAAAGGAAGTAAAAGACATTCGCAATGCTTTTGGAAAATGAAACTACCATAAGACCTCCTGCCACACACACAATGCAAACGCAGAATTGGAGGAGATTTCTTCTTATGATAGTCAAACATGCTTACTACGCAAAATCATTCGATATTATTATTATTAGTGCATAGTGGAAAAACATTTCGAAAGTATAATATTAATCTTAGCCAGCATAGGCATTCCGCACTTATGCCTACTATAGCTACTATGTTCAATAGCAGGTTACCGCCACATTCCATAGCAGGTTATACAACTAAAACCGTATAAGGCTCGTATTGTTTCTTTGGATTTCCAACATGGTCAGGCTAAGGAACTTCCTACTGCCACATGGGATCGCCTCTGGCGGGACGTCCCGAGAACTAACTAGCTCTCTGCCAACACAAGGCTGGGTTACCTCTGTCACTAGGTAACTACTACACGAATATGCCACCCCGCGGTCCTTTGGGACCTTTATCCGAGGCACCTCGATCAAACAACAATCACACAGTAAATGAGATTGGAGTATCCACATAGGTTAAATACCAGAGCTCCATACCTGTAACACCCTTTTCCAGAAGGAAATGACATACCCTAAAGGGAGCGACCCTCATAACCTTGCTGCATCATTCCTGTTTTGACCATTTCCAGGTTGTGAGGTCCGAAGAGGTCTCGTCCACAAAGCTACGCTTTTTCACAAAGCCATGCTTTGATCAACAAATGATCAATAAATAATCATCACACAGCAACACTCAGCATGCCACACTACCAAATTGGGAGTATATCACTGATAACCTTCAACTACATAACCTCTGAGCTCGTACGTCTCAGAGAAGGGTGTTAAGCTAAGAGAATAAATTCTCCGTCACCAAACAGAAATGTATTTGAAATAAATCAGCTTTATATCTCAAAATGTAATGTCAGACATGTAACCATACAAGTCTGTTCCGGGTTCGAATAGAATCGAAGGCACTTCCGAAGAAGCCCTTGCAATCCGGGTATTCACAATCCTGATCGAACTTCCCATCACATAGGAAATCTCTATACCATAGCTAACGGTGCAGAGACAATCGATAGGTCATCCTATCGTTTTCACAAATACCCGGTCTTCACCACCGGTCTTCAATACGATCAATATCGTCGTATCACTAATTCGGAATGGGTTATATGACACAAAGGTCTTTTCCCGGCTAACCCGAATAGTGGGCACAATATTTAAAACATATGGATATAGGGATTTCAATTAAGTCACAACTTATTACCCAAATCCTTTCCTTTAAACGGTTTAAACAAATTACCATTTTAAATCTTTAAACAAAAAGATTTACTTCACAAAGTTTACCCAGTTTCACAAAGATTCATTCACAGATTTCCAAATCAATTTCCATTTCAATTTGATTAACCCATTAAATCTTTAAATCAAGATTTAACTTATAGCTTTCAAAACTATTCACAATTCAAATCTTTTATAATATAAAAGATACACCTTTTAAAATCTTCTTTGATTTCAAAATAAAGCTTAATCATCTTCACAAAGGTTAATTCATAGTTTTTCCAAACTATTTACAATTTCATTTCATCTTGAAATGTTTCGATACAAATTGGAAATCTTTTCACTTAATGAAAGCTATTATTATTTGAAAACAAATAGTTTTTGTTTTGGGAAAAACTGGTTACAATTACACAGTTTAAAGCCATCCAAGTATAAACTTGAATTTAAAATTTAAATTTCCAAAACCATATTTTAAATGGTTAAAAACCCATATAAACACCTTTTATAACTTGAAAAATTCTTTAAACCAAAATTCCAAAATTATTGAATTCAATTTCAAAATATTGAATTCAAAATTTAAATCAAATGATTTAAATTCCAATTTTTTTATTAAGTTATTTAAAATAACTTTTATTTTTAAATCTCATTTTAAAAAACTTCCAATTCTAATTCCAAAACTATTTTGGATTCAAGAATTCAATCTTTAGAATTGTTAAAAAAATCTGTGACTTAACTGATTTCCACGTGAAATCCACATTTGTGTGTGTATTGTGTGGTCCACGGGTTTAACACAATAGTGCAACAACATTCAACCATCACAGATCAAATACAACAATATAATTGATAAGCGGTATAAACTATAACACTTATCTTTCATTCACAGATCACCGATATATATATATCACAGATAAACAAATTACAGATCACACACAAATCAGAATATATCACAAAGCATCACATATCAGAGATGTCAAATAATTCAACATCCAATATAATCCAAACATCCATAAGTAGGATTATTTTAATTATCTGATTAATTTAAATCAGATAAATTTCTATAAATCAATTTTACTAGTTATGGTAAATTGATAATCAATTAATTTCAAATTGATTTTCAAATTTGCTTCAAAACACCTAATCAAATTTTTCAACGAATTTCCAAATTATTTCCTTTTTAAAATAAATTCCTTTATCTCTTCAAATCTATTTAGAAAATCCAAATTTTAAATAAATTCTTCAACTTATAAATAATATTTATCGAAATCCATTTATTAAGGCTTTTTCCCAAAATTTGGAATTTGATTCAATACGGTTTAAAAATAAGACTTTTTTGTTTTAAAACTCCTTTTAATTTATCCAATTCTCAAAAATAAAATTTTCGATAAATTTTCAACTTGAATTTCGAAAATCCAATTTTATTTATTTCCAGTATCCAACGATACCAAAATATATTCGGCTAAATTAAGCCTTCCAGAATTCCAATCAAAAATATAATCACACGGCGATTATAAATAATCAACACACAATATTGAAATAAATTCAAATGTTTGAGGAATCCAGTTGGATCCCTCCAACCTGTTTCCCTACATCCACAGATGTTAGCACAATACCAATTCCACTTCGACGTGGAATATCGCGGTATATGGGATTTATTAAATACTATCCGCTATTATGCGGAGCAATAAGGTCTCATCCGCTATATAATGCGGGAAATCAACTCCAAATACATATATAATACCAATTCCACTTCACGGTGGAATTATCGCGGTATATGTTTTTAATAAATAACCTCCGCTTAATATATGGCGAATAGGGTCTATTCAACACAATAGATAACAATCATCATTCAATTCACACAATCAACACTATAAAATTTTTTAAATCTAACTATTTAAAATTTAAATCGAAACAAATATTCGATTGAGTGAGGAGTTCTCACCTTGCTTTCAATAACGGTTGCAGTATTTTATTTCGGATAAAATTAAACGCACGTTTAATTTTACCCAAAATTCACACAAACTCCAAATGACTCCAAACAAGCTCCATTGCGTAGTGCTCGTCAATACGGACGTAACGCAATTCGTTTCGTCAGAAACGGACCTCGTATGCAGAAGATATACATTTTTAAACATTGTACGAATTAATATTATAATAATTTACAATTTTCTTTATAATCAAAACCCTACTCAATCATCTGCCGTTGATTTTTCTTTGGAGAGATCAAGGCCACGCGTTCCCTTTTTTTCCCCAACATCGCTTATCTCGTTCGAACGAAACAACCCACGGCCGCCTTCATGCCCTAATTGTCGCGCACACTACGACGATCGAGTCGTCGATCAGGAACCACCATCGAATAGTCCATCGCGTGAGCCACCATCGGCCAGAGCCTTGTCGAGCTCGGCCTCCATCTCACGCCAAAAACGCCTCCAAACGTGTGACGAACGCGGCCACTTTTGGTCCCCCACGCTGCTCCATTTTAAATCACAACCGTTGATCTAGAAGATCTCGTGATGCTCTACAAGATTGTAGTTGGGAGTTTCTGACGAAAGTGAGTGGATCGTGAGAGATTGAGGGAGAAACGATGTGAATTTATGGCCATCTAATTGGAAAATGGCGGCCAGGCTTTGAAATGAAACCCTAGCTAGGTTTGTTTGCAAATGGAAAAAACTAGGTCCTTTTATACAAAATTCTCAAAACACTATTCATCGAAAATTTTCCGAACTCCAAACGGAGTGTGCCGACTGGCGTTTCTAAGGTTTTACTTGCGTTCCGGACACAATGGAACGTGTTTCGGGAGCTAAGTCGGTCATATGTGCGAGTTACGGAAATAAATGATAAAATTAAAATTAAATCGATTAAACCGATTTCTATGCCTTTTGGCTTGCCCCAGACAAACTGTAAATCCGATTGACACGAAATTTGAAACCTTACAATAGTTTCACATTACAGATCCGATGAAACTAGTTTCGTCGAAATCCAAGACTGTTTGAAAAATGGTCATTTTCACTCGTTAATTAAATATTAAAATATTCAATTTTCACAAATTAACTTTTAAATCGATTTTTAAAGTTCTATAACATCATTCTAACTCAAATATGATTTAATATAAATTTATAAATCATTTTATACACATTTGATCCAATTTCCAATTATTTCTGCAATTTCAAATATTAATTTATCGATTTAATTAAACAATTAAATCACTATATTCGAATTTTAATTTATTCGATTTACAAATCTCACCTGTTAATATTTAAAATTAATTAAATATACTAATTTCAAATGACAGAAATTCTGGGTCGTTACAATCTTCCCCCCTTAAAAGAATTTCGTCTTCGAAATTGCTAAGTAAGAAAAATGCCCCAAATTCATTAACTTTTCAAAAATCCACTTAGTGAAAATTTTATATTCACTCTTTTTCAAAACCTTTAACTTCAACCAAAACAATGGTTTTCATTTTCTAGTTCAATTCCTATATTTTCATTACAATTTAGAAATTGACTTTTCGTTAACAAAAATTTTCCAAAATTTCCCGAAAACTTTCTAACGCCTTAAATTTTCAAAAAAATTCGCGTTAGCCTCCTTTACGTGGTTCGATCGTAGTAGGATCACAATAGACATAAATATATATACATCGACCCACACGGTCGGAAAAGCAGAAAAACAGTTCATATTTCCCATTTTTATTGCGTAGGCGTACCTTTTTAGCATTTTTAAGCAAAGCAGATATTTATTAAGCATTTTAGCGCAACCAAACCAGCCGAACAACAGCCACGACACCTATACTTACTCAATTTAAACACGTAAGTTACATATATATAAAGTTATTAACAATTTACTCTTTTAAACAACTACAACACATGCATATTAAAAGAAATGCATACTAAACAAGGTTTATAAGCAACTTATATAATTTCAACATTACTTGTAATTGTTTGCAACCAATTCATATACAACGACATTCAATTATTCATCTTCAATTAGTTTACATTTACTAATTTAAATTCAAGTTGATTCGCTTCCAATTTAAATCCAATTACATAGCTTTCAATTTTTTTTATCAATTCAATTTCATTAACACTTAATGAATTATACTATATACAATCAACCAACAATCATATGACAACCAATGTATATTCAATACAACCAAATTTATTTACTTTGTTTACCTTTAGTTTGGCTTAATATTAAATTGACTTTCATTGAATTTCCAATTTATTAGCTTTTAATAAATTAACACTTATATCCATTATTCCATATCAATTTATTCACATTCGATTGATTAACCTTCAATCCATTTATTAATTCAATTGCTAATTCATTGTACAAATAAAGTTGAATTTCATTTATATAACTCAAGTTCAAATCCATTTAATTCACTTTATTATTTTACTTCGACATCAAAATCAACTTCATTCAACATCACTTAAGTTATATTCCATTTCAAATTTCCACTTACATTTGCTTTCACTATACAACTTAAGTTATATTCCTTTTAAACATTATTTGTTTAACTTACTTAAATTTCCACTTTTAAATCCAATTCAGATTTCAATTCTAAAGTAAATTCTATTTAACTTTTACCAAAGCTAAATTTCATCACTTATTCAAATTCATGTCTCGTTTTGCTTAACAAAATTCGTTTAACCATTTTGATATTTGGTTTCACTTACCTTTACCCATTCTATAAGTTATACAACTTATTTATTTAATCTTCCAAATCATATTATAAGTATAAAACTCATTTCACTTATAATTATCAATTTCAATTTGGATTTTTTTATTTCAAATTCGTTTATCACAACAAAACTTCAATTTTTCAATTTATTATGGTAGCAAATCAATCACGCAGAAACTTGAAAATGATACTGATGATGCTGCAGTCATCACCCTTATTATTTCCCAGCAACAGTAGTGAATCCAGTGCTTTTTGTTCTTTCAAAATTTCCTTTTATTTATAAATCACATCTATAAATCCTTGCTTATATAATTTCACTATTTTACTTTACTTATACAAGATTATTTCACAATTATAAATCATTTTAATTATAATTCCATACTTAATAATTCATTTGCTTATATACTTCATTCTTTTACTATTGTTGTTTTTATTTAGATTATTCAAACAGCTTTTATTAACTCATATATATTCTTACATTTTCAACAACCAAACAATTCAATTTTATATACACTTCAACAATTTCTGAAAAATTATTTCTTTATATACAAAATATAATCGAGGTAAAATTATTTCATTTACCCAATTTAAAATGATACTGTGTCGGTTCATCTTGTTTAAGAGTTTAGAAACCCCTATCGATTACAGTTAGCTAGACTGCACCGACCAGAATCTATAAACAATCAACCGATAAGTTAACATAATACAAAACAATTTCATATTCACTAACAAATACGCGCTTATATCTATTATTACACTCACACTCATTCTAGAGTACTACTGACTCTATCTCTAATGAGTAACACCCAACAGAGCCAAGGTTATCACTTAACCATATGCTCTGATACCAAATGTAACGAATGCGATCTTTCGACGCTCGAAAGTCGACATTAATACGTCCACTATATCAACTGCCGAGCAATCGAATGCCGGAAAACCGAATTGTTAGGGTTAAAAAGAAGAGGTAGAAGGAGACAGAAGAAAAAGAGAACAGAAAAACACAAAAACAATATCAGAATCTCACATTCGCAGCGGAACAACATATAATAGATAAATGAATAATCTTTAAATAAAGAACTATCATTTTATACATTACATCATCATCAAAGTTTACAACAACAATACATCAATGGACAGTTATACAAACTTGTCCTCATACAGAATACACAGCGGAATAATAATATCATATACAAGTGATACACCTCGCCATAGAGCTCCACAGCATCTCTTGAATCCAGAATGACCTGAAAACTAACTCTAGACTGCCCGTGTGGAAAATGTTGGGCACCCAGAGTTTAGGAAGGAAACAATAAACTCCAGGTCAGTCATGGGACTGGTGTGAGAACTTAAAACAGTTATTATCTTTAAAACAACAACAACAAAGGAAGTAAAAGGCATTCGCAATGCTTTTGGAAAATGAACTACCATAAGACCTCCCGCCACACACACAATGCAAACGCAGAATTGGAGGAGATTTCTTCTTATGATAGTCAAACATGCTTACTACGCAAAATCATTCGATATTATTATTATTAGTGCATAGTGGAAAAACATTTCGAAAGTATAATATTAATCTTAGCCAGCATAGGCATTCCGCACTTATGCCTACTATAGCTACTATGTTCAATAGCAGGTTACCGCCACATTCCATAGCAGGTTATACAACTAAAACCGTATAAGGCTCGTATTGTTTCTTTGGATTTCCAACATGGTCAGGCTAAGGAACTTCCTACTACCACATGGGATCGCCTCTGGCGGGACGTCCCAAGAACTAACTAGCTCTCTGCCAACACAAGGCTGGGTTACCTCTGTCACTAGGTAACTACTACACGAATATGCCACCCCCCGGTCCTTTGGGACCTTTATCCGAGGCGCCTCGATCAAACAACAATCACACAGTAAATGAGATTGGAGTATCCACATAGGTTAAATACAAGGGCTCCATACCTGATACCACCCTTTTCCAGAAGGAAATGACATACCCTAAAGGGAGCGACCCTCATAACCTTGCTGCATCATTAAATGTTTTGACCATTTCCGGGTTGTGAGGTCCGAAGAGGTCTCGTCCACAAAGCTACGCTTTTTCACAAAGCCACGTTTTGATCAACAAATGATCATAAAATAATCATCACACAGCAACATTTAGCATGCCACACTACCAAATTGGGAGTATATCACTGATAACCTTCAACTACATAACCTCTGAGCTCGTACGTCTAAGAGAAGGGTGTTAAGCTAAGAGAATAAATTCTCCGCCACCAAACAGAAATGTATTTGAAAGAAATCAGCTTTATATCTCAAAATGTAATGTCAGACATGTAACCATACAAGTCTATTCCGGGTTCGAATAGAATCGAAGGCACTTCCGAAGAAGCCCTTGCAATCCGGGTATTCACAATCCCGATCGAACTTCCCATCACATAGGAAATCTCTATACCATAGCTAACGGTGCAGAGACAATCGATAGGTCATCCTATCGTTTTCACAAATACCCGGTCTTCACCACCGGTCTTCAATACGATCAATATCGTCGTATCACTAATTCGGAATGGGTTATATGACACAAAGGTCTTTTCCCGGCTAACCCGAATAGTGGGCACAATATTTAAAACATATGGATATAGGGATTTCAATTAAGTCACAACTTATTACCCAAATCCTTTCCTTTAAACGGTTTAAACAAATTACCATTTTAAATCTTTAAACAAAAAGATTTACTTCACAAAGTTTACCCAGTTTCACAAAGATTCATTCACAGATTTCCAAATCAATTTCCATTTCAATTTGATTAACCCATTAAATCTTTAAATCAAGATTTAACTTATAGCTTTCAAAACTATTCACAATTCAAATCTTTTATAATATAAAAGATACACCTTTTAAAATCTTCTTTGATTTCAAAATAAAGCTTAATCATCTTCACAAAGGTTAATTCATAGTTTTTCCAAACTATTTACAATTTCATTTCATCTTGAAATGTTTCGATACAAATTGGAAATCTTTTCACTTTATGAAAGCTATTATTATTTGAAAACAGATAGTTTTCGTTTTGGGAAAAATTGGTTACAATTACACAGTTTAAAGCCATCCAAGTATAAACTTGAATTTAAAATTTAAATTTCCAAAACCATATTTTAAATGGTTAAAAACCCATATAAACACCTTTTATAACTTGAAAATTTCTTTAAACCAAAATTCCCAAATTATTGAATTCAATTTCAAAATATTGAATTCAAAATTTAAATCAAATGATTTAAATTCCAATGTTTTTATTAAGTTATTTAATATAACTTTTATTTTTAAATCTCATTTTCAAAAACTTCCAATTCCAATTCCAAAACTATTTTGGATTCAAGAATTCAATCTTTAGAATTGTTAAAAAAATCTGTGACTTAACTGATTTCCACGTGAAATCCACATTTGTGTGTGTATTGTGTAGTCCACGGGTTTAACACAATAGTGCAACAACATTCAACCATCACAGATCAAATACAACAATATAATTGATAAGCGGTATAACTATAACGCTTATCTTTCATTCACAGATCACCGATATATATATATATATATATATATATATATATATATATATATATATATATATCACGGATAAACAAATTACAGATCACACACAAATCAGAATATATCACAAAGCATCACATATCAGAGATGTCAAATAATTCAACATCTAATATAATCCAAACATCCATAAGTAGGATTAATTTAATTATCTGATTAATTTAAATCAGATAAATTTCTATAAATCAATTTTATTAGTTATGGTAAATTAATAATCAATTAATTTCAAATTGATTTTCAAATTTACTTCAAAACACCAAATCAAATTGTTCAACGAATTTCCAAATTATTTCCTTTTTAAAATAAATTCCTTTATCTCTTCAAATCTATTTAAAAAATCCAAATTTTAAATAAATTCTTCAACTTATAAATAATATTTATCGAAATCCATTTATTAAGGCTTTTTCCCAAAATTTGGAATTTGATTCAATACGGTTTAAAAATAAGACTTTTATCTTTTAAAACTCCTTTTAATTTATCCAATTCTCAAAAATATTTTTTTCAATAAATTTTCAACTTGAATTTTGAAAATCCAATTTTATTTATTTTCGGTATCCAACGATACCAAAATATATTCGGCTAAATTATAGCCTTCCACAATTCCAATCACAAATATAATCACACGGCGATTATAAATAATCATCACACAACATTGAAATAAATTCAAATGTTTGAGGAATCCAGTTGGATCCCTCCAACCTGTTTCCCTGCATCCACAGATGTTAGCACAATACCAATTCCACTTCGACGTGGAATATCACGGTATATGGGATTTATAAAATACTATCTGCTATTATGCGGCGCAAATAGGGTCTCATCCGCTATATACTGCAGGAAATCAACTCCAAATACATATATAATACCAATTCCACTTCACGGTGGAATTATCGCGGTATATGTTTTTAATAAATAACCTCCGCTTAATATACGACGAATAGGGTCTATTCAACACAATAGATAACAATCATCATTCAATTCACACAATCAACACTATCAACAATTTTAACTCTAACTATTTAAAATTTAAATCGAAACAAATATTTGATTGAGTGAGGAGTTATCACCTTGCTTTCAATAACGGTTGCAGTATTTTATTTCGGATAAAATTAAACGCACGTTTAATTTTACCCAAAATTCACACAAGCTCCAAACGACTCCAAACAAGCTCCATTGCGTAGTGCTCGTCAATACGGACGCAACGCAATTCGTTTCGTCAGAAACGGACCTCGTATGCAGAAGATATACATTTTTAAACATTGTACGAATTAATATTATAATAATTTACAATTTTCTTTATAATAAAAACCCTACTCAATCATCTGCCGTTGATTTTTCTTTGGAGAGATCAAGGCCACGCGTTCCCTTTTCTTCACCAACATCGCTTATCTCGTTCGAACGAAACAACCCACGGCCGCCTTCATGCCTTTATTGTCGCGCCCACTACGACGATCGAGTCGTCGATCAGGAACCACCATCGAATAGTCCATCGCGTGAGCCACCATCGGCCAGAGCCTTGTCGAGCTCGGCCTCCATCTCACGCCAAAAAACGCCTCCAAACGTGTGACGAACGAGGCCACTTTTGGTCCTCCATGCTGCTCCATTTTAAATCAAAACCGTTGATCTAGAAGATCTCGTGATGCTCTACAAGATTGTAGTTGGGAGTTTCTGACGAAAGTGAGTGGATCGTGAGAGATTGAGGGAGAAACGATGTGAATTTCTGGCCATCGAATTGGAAAATGGCGGCCAGGCTTTGTAATGAAACCCTAGCTAGGTTTGTTTGCAAATGGAGAAAACTAGGTCCTTTTATACAAAATTCTCAAAACACTATTCATCGAAAATTTTCCGAACTCCAAACGGAGCGTGCCGGCTGGCGTTTCTAAGGTTTTACCCGCGTTCCAGACACAATGGAATGTGTTTCGGGAGCTAATTCGGTCATATGTGCAAGTTACGGAAATAAACGATAAAATTAAAATTAAATCGATTAAACCGATTTCTATGCGTTTTGGCTTGCCCCGGACAAACCGTAAATCCGATTGACACGAAATTTGAAACCTTACAATAGTTTCACATTATGGATCCGATGAAACTGGTTTTGTCAAAATCCGAGACTGTTTGAAAAATGGTCATTTCCACTCGTTAATTAAATATTAAAATATTCAATTTTCACAAATTAACTTTTAAATCGATTTTAAAAGTTCTATAACATCGTTCTAACTCAAATATGATTTAATATAACTTTATAAATCATTTTTATACACATTTGATCCAATTTCCAATTATTTCTGCAATTTCAAATATTAATTTATCGATTTAATTAAACAATTAAATCACTATATTCGAATTTTAATTTATTCGATTTACAAATCTCACCTATTAATATTTAAAATTAATTAAATATATGAATTTCAAATGACAGAAATTCTGGGTCGTTACACCATTAAAATATATTACCATTAAAATATATTACCATTAATAAATATGAAACCTAAATATAAATTTTAATATAAAAATTTACATATTTATATAATATATAATTTCATTAAAAAACTATTTTTGTAAATTTACATTTACGTATTTATTAAAATATAATTTATTATAAAGTTATTTAAATTTGAAATTAGAAGGTTTTTTAATACGTAGATCTGGATTTGAATTTGAAATTTAAAATTTAATTTCAAATTTGACTTTAAAATTATTTATGTTTGCAATTATAAATATTACTATTTTACATTGCATAGATATATATGTGTGTGTATGTGCATGTGCATGTGCATGTGCATGTGCGCGTGCACATGCATGCGTGTATTAGAAATCAAATATGTATATGGAGGGGCTAACATATCCACTGCGGTATAAATCTTAGCACTTAGATAAGGGAATGTAAACCATGCACATTATATATGTTGTACATGAACATACACATACATGTGTATATGATATGCATGTATATATATATTATATAATACAAATATTATATAAAAATAAAAAACTTCATTTATAAATTGAATAAAATAATGATTTTATTAAAATTAATTTGGATCAGATCTAAATCAATTTAGACACCACTAGGCCCAAGCAAAATCCAAAATAGTTATAAAAAAAATTAAAATTCACTCATTTAACCCATAACATGTTGGCCTAGATACAATAGTGTTATAGAGCCCAATAGCTTATGTGGTCTGAATTAGTCATATTAGGGCCAACTAACTAAGCTTACCCATTTAGTATGGTGCCTAGAAAAGTAGTGTCTAGGCTGGGTTTGGGTAATCACCTACCTTGCCATATTTGGCTATTGGCCTGGCTTGAAATGTGAAATGAACCCAAAGGTTATCCCTAACAGAAAAGTGCCAATTTGAATTTGGACCTTGGGCTAATTTTCAAAACCTGTATTGAAATTAAAAATAAAATTTTAAATTTAAAAGTTAAATTTAAAATAAGAAAAACAATTATAAATGTTATATTATGATTTTCAAAATTGTATTGAAAGCTCTATCAATAAATTTTGAATTATTTTTAATTTTTAATAAGATTATTAAATTAAAAAATTAATTGAATATTTAATTAATTATATATGTATATGTATGTATGTATGTATAAAATATATAATGATATATGTTGCATTATCTTGAATTGTTTAAGATAGTGTAAGAGTGCGTGTGTGTATAAGAATTTTCAAAATTAATAATTAATTAAAATTGTTTGATTAAATAAATAAATTAAGTGTTAATTAATAATATAAAATACATATATAAGAGATATATGTGTGTAACTATAAATATTATAGTATACATATGCAATATAAAATGGTTAATTGAATAACATAAAATAAATTAAATTGTTAGTTAATTAAATTAATTAAATAAAATTTAATTAAAAAATTAATATAATGTTATACATAATACTATTATATAGGTTAATTAAAATTATAAAAGTTATATAATAATTAAACTTATATAATATGAATGTATAATAAAAGATGGAACAATAAGAAATACTACATAAACTTAAGGGATACATACACATAGTACGTATACCATGATTTCAGATGTGTTCAACACTTGAATTATAATGGAATTCCATAAGAAATACATTATTTCATAAAACGATGTTACCCAATTTAATATATTAAATATTATGAATCTTTAATATAAAGTTATCCTCTATCATTTATATATTAATAGTTTACTTGCATACTCCTTAGTTGGTGAGCTTTCCTCAAGCTAGGGATGTTATGTGTAGTACTACTAATATATAAAATAGCTGAGGTAAGATAACTGAACTTATTTATTGAGCTTTCCTTAATGTATGTGCATTATACTTAGGCCATTGCAAAATCGTAAGTACAAGTGAATAATCTCTCTTTATTTCTTGAGCTTTCCTCAATATAAAGATGAGATTAGGACAAAGACAACAAGGCTAGGAGTTGAATATGATACAACTGATAAGGAGTTGTCCATTGTATGTGGGACTATGATTTGTTGAGCTTTACTCAAGGCGAAATCCCAAGGCATACGAGTCCTAATGAACACTAATAAAGTCGAAAGACTTCTACGTTTCATCGTTTGGGTTTTTAGAGAAATAAAAGATTATGGGAGATTATTAGTAAAGTGAAATGTATGTTTAACCTTGCTAATATTCTAAGAACATATACTACGAATAATGTCCTAATCTGCTACGTTAAAATTTGCAGAAAAATTTCTACTCCCAAGTTGTTTTCTAAAAATGAAAAACTTATCGGACTTAACTACATAGACTAGCTAAGGGCAATAATGACGTCATTAACCTATAAACGTCTTTGGTCGTTGATAACTGAACCTCCTAGGGTTAGATCCACTGAACATGCAAACCTCGAACTTACATTAACCTATATAAAAAAATGGATCTCAGACCTAGAGATCGACCAAGTTTACGTGTTGTCTACGTTAGACAAACCATTGCAAAGACAGCATGAAACATGATTGTCCATCAAATTTTCGATAACTTCAAAGCTCTATTTGAGGAATAGTCTTGTTTCACAAGGTACAAACGTCTGATAAAAAAATTCAATGCAAAAATGACGAAGGGACAGAAGGTGGACGATCTACTGATGAAAGGATATATTGATAGACTTACTCAATTGGACTTTATGATAAGCAATGAGCTACAAGTAGATCTGATCCTAGGGCCTCTAACTCCTTGGTATGAGCCATTTATATAAAATTATAATATGAACTAGTTGAACATAAGCCTCATGGAGCTGCTCAATATGCTGAGATCAGCCTGGTCTTCGTCTAAGAATTAGAATGATGTACTTGCAATTAAGGAGGACGTTCTTCTTCAAAAGGTTTGCAAAAGTGGAAAAGGGTTGACAAGAAGAACAAGAAAACTACTCCATATGATAAGAGTGAATGTCATCGCTATCACAAGAAGGGTCATTGAAAACAGACTTATCCAGAGTACTTAAAGATTGTCGAAGAGAAGAAACGAAATGGTTCCACTGCTCCTATAGGTATATTTATGATTCAAAATTGTTATAGAATCAATAAATTATCTTAGGTTTTGGTTAATGGATCTAGAACTCACATCTATAATCTGTTACATGGACTTAGGAACATGCATCATGTGGCAAGGAAGAGATGAGGCTTTATGTTGCCAGATGCAACGACGGTTGGAGATTCAAAACGTGTATCCTTGCTTTGATACCAAATGAAAGTGTGTATGCTTGTGCACACTAATTATGGATCGTGTAATATGGACTAACAATATATGCGGAATGTTCTATACAAGTAAATATTTAATAAACTAACTATAACAATTCACAGATATAGAATAGTAAATGCAGTAAACTGTAAAAATCACACCAGAGATTTTTATACTGGTTCGGACCTCCCATCCTACTTCCAGTCCCAGACTTCTATCTGGATTTTCTCTACCAACTACCTCGCTTCACCCGGAGGAACAGGTTTACAACACCCGAACAGCCGAACGGGATTTCGTGCCTCTTACAACACCGAGGACTTCAACAAAAACAAATACAATTGCTGTTGACAACTTGTTCTCTTGATAACACTGATTTGTCACTTGTAGTACACCCTTCCTATAATCTTATCCTCAAAGTATGTGAATGATGTTTGTGAAGATTGAAGGAAGTATATTACTTAATTGAATCAAAAGATATGAAGTAATTTCAATGATTCAATAAGCAATTTGAAGTAGAGAGCTTTTAGAATGCAAGAGTATTTAGAAAGTAAGATCAGAAATTAAAGCAAAGAATTGTTGTTCTTCAATCAATGATTTAGACATGTTTATATAGAGAATAAATGGTTGTAACTCTTTGTGAAGAGTAGCCATTGATAGATATGATCATTGATGAAAGGTAAGAGATGCAACCATTGGAGAAAGAAGTGTCTTTTGGGAAAAGTTGCTCTCTGTTTAAAAACGGTCGACAGGTCAAAGATGGCCGGTAGACAGGATTTCGAAAATATAGACGTTATGTGCATGTGTGCACGTTCATTGTGCATTTTACACAGAGACGGTCGACCGCCTGGATTATCACCGGTCGACCGGTCCCTGTTAAATTGCACAGTGAATGTGCAATGCCTATTCAAACGTATATATATTTAGGTGCATGATTATTTTGAGGATAGATTTTAACACGTTTATCACTATTGCAACATTAAATAATCAACCTATAATCTAGAGTACCATATGAGCTATTTTAGGAATCTTTATAGCCAAGATGTCTTCTTTTTGTCGATCGCCTTTTCTTTGTCAGAAATCAAAACTTCATAGAATCTGTGACTCAACAGAGATTTTCATTTCAATTTGCCTAGTGGATTAGTTTTGATATTAAATAATTACTATTATGTAAAATATTTATTTGTGGGATTATTTCTATGTCTAGACTGTCCTAGACTGGTTATATTTTTTATTATACTAATATTGTTATGACATTATGTTAGATGGTAATAAAGTCTATGATGGTATTTTAGATGGCATTTATATGGTCAATATTAATTATGTCTATGTTGTGAGTAATTCTTCGAATGATGATATAAATAAAAATTATCTTTGGCATTGTAAGCTAGGTCATATAAGTGAGAAACAACTAAAATAATTGAAACCGAGGGTTTTCTACCATCATTTGATTTTGAATCATTTGATATGCGTGGCTCATGTCTAAATGATTAAATGACTAAGCAGCCCTTTAGTGGGAGAAATGAAAGAGTTAAAGAACTCTTGCTCCTATACATAGTGATGTATGTGGCTCGAAGCCTATAGTTACTAAAGATAATCATTCTTATTTTGTAACGTTTACAAATGATTTCTTAAGACTATGATATGTGTATTTATGAAGAACAAATATGATGTCTGTGAGAAATTTATTGGATATAAAAACGAGAATGAAAATCCGATGAACCAAAAGATTAAAATCCTTCAATCCAATCGAGGAGTTGAGTACATTGGACAATAGCTCCAATGGTACTTAAACGGTAATAGGATTATCTCTTAGGTTACTCCACCATATGCTCCATAATGTAACAGTGAGTAAGGTTGAGTTACCTCTGTCGTATTAGGAATATGCGCTAAAAACCACTGTGCATATGTCGAATTTCTTACCCATGAAATTAGTGCCTAAGAAACCATATGAGACGTGAAACCTGAAGAAACCCCACCTCAGTTATTTAAAGGTGTGGGGTTGTCCATCCTACGTTAAGAACATTAGTCCCAACAAACATGAGCAAGATCAGCCTTATGTAAGTTTATAGGATATCTCAAGAATTCAAGGGGATATATTTTCTACAACACAGAGGCACAAAAAGTTAATATTTCCATACATGTTGCCTTTTAAGAAAAGGAATTTCTACCAAAATAAATTAACAGCAAAGTTGTAGACTTGGATGAGATCTGAGAAACAAGCATGGATGTTAAACTAGTGGGAGAACTAAATTCACCATATACGAAAATATGCCACCTATTAGAAAGTCTAGTAGGGAATCTTATGCACCAAAGAAATACTATTGTTTTCTCGTGGATGGTGAGAAGGATCGTGTCTTAGACAATGATGCTCTTTTAACATTCCAATAAGCACCGTAGGGTAAAGATTCTGCACTTTGGCCTAGAGTAATGAAGTCTGAGATGGATTCCATGTATGAAAACAAAAAATGGACTTTAGGTGACATACCAAAAGGGATAAAACCCTTCAGTTACTAATGGATTTAAAAAAAAGATAAATATAGATGGGCAGGTGGAAGCTTACAAAGCAAGGCTAGTTGCAAAAGGATTTCATCAAAAGGTGTTGATTATGATAAAATATTTTCGTCTGCAGTAATGCTTAAGTCCATCCGGATAATGCTACCTATTACTGCATTTTACGACTAAGAAATATGGCAAATGGATGTAAAGACAGAATTTTTGAATGGTGATTTAGAAGAAACCGTCTATTTGTCGCAGCCCGAGGGATTCAAGGCAGTGTGAGTGAGGGCAAGGCTTGTAAGTTATTAAAGTCCATTTATGGACTTAAGCAAGCTTCAAGAAGTTAGAATAAGTGTTTTGATAAGGTAATCAAACAGTTTGGTTTTTATTAGAATACAGAGGATGCACGTGTATACTGAAAGAAAAAAAGAAATGCTATCATGTTCTTAGTTATACGTTGATGACCTTCTGTTGATTGGAAAATTATTGCAATCGGTGAAAGTTTGGCTTTCCGAGAACTTCTCCATGAAGGATTTGGGGAAGTAGCCTATATACTAGTTACAAAGATCTATAGAGATGGATCTTAGAGACTGTTGGGATGGACCAATCCCTGTACATATATATCATATAGAAAAGGTTCGATATGGAGAATTCTAAGTGTGGAAATATTCCGATGCAATTTTGAATCATCCTTTCTAAGAAGGATGTTCCTCAAACTAATGAGGAAAATGAGCTTATGAAAAGGATACGGTATCCTTCAAGAATCGATTCCATAATGTATGCTATGCTATGTACTAGACCAGATGTGGCATACATATCAGGATGCATAGGCCAAAACCAATCTAATCCTAGAGAAAAACATTGGATGGCTATAAAATGTATAGTAAAGTATTTAATAAATACTAGGAACTTATTCCTAATATATGGGAATGGAGACCTCCTTATGAAGGGGTATACCGACTCTAGCTTTCAGAGTGTTATCGATAATAGTATGTCAATGTCGGGTTACATCTTTACTATTAACAGTGGGAATGTCGGTTGGAATAGTTCCAAATATGAAACAATAGTTGACTCCATGATGGAGGCCAAGTACATCGCCCTCAATGAAGCAGGTAAAGAAGCAGTCTGGATGCGCTAGTTTTTAAGTGAGCTAAAAGTGATTGCCGACACGGAGAATCCAACGACATTGTTTTGTGACAACAATGTGGCGATGTAGATCGTAAAGGAGCCTAGAGCACACAAGAAGCTACAACACGTACTTTGAAAGTTCAACCTAATTAGATAAATCTTTGAGAAGAAAGAGGTCGTGATACAAAGAGTAGATTTCAAGGATAACATAGCAGATCCATTCAAGAAGGGACTAGCTTAGTCAGTTCTCATCAAGCAGATCGAAGGAATGGGATTGAGATTCCAAATTGGCCACAAGTGCAAGTGTGAGAGTGATAGAGTTATAATTTATCGCAAATTATTAACTCGGTAACAAAAATCATGTTCAAAATAAAAGGTGTTTTTTCTTTCTGTTATATACTTGTTATAATATGTTATATTAATTATTTAATTTAGTATATCTAATAGAAAATCCTTAAATGGCGGGTTTTGTGATAATAATTACAATATGTTGTAATCATGGGCAATTTATCACAATATATTATAAATGCATCATTTTAAATATTCATAGTCAAGATGTATCAAGACTAGATATCGATACATCCGTTGAGACTAAAGTACATAACACTCTCCAAATGTTGAGCAATGTATTATGATGGCTATTGGAGGCACTAAGGGTTTACGTACTAATGGTTATTGAATGACTATGGAATGATTCATTTGATGGTTTTCTATTGTTAATATAACTAAGGTTAAATAGAAAATATCAATGTGACAACATTACACAATTCTCTCGACTTAAGAATGCTATCGAGCTTCAATATGGAAACTCCACTTTGATTATACTTAAATCATGGGATGAAATCCATCAAACGACTATTGTTGGGTCGGGTTGAAGCATTGGAAGTGAAACACTATTCAATAAAGAATTCACCTCCTTAGTTATATGAGGTTAGTATTGCGGTTAAACGAAGTCAACTCAAAGTCAAAGTTTATGGTTAGAGCAGTTTAATTAATAATAATTGTTATTATTGAACCAATAACTTTATGTTTGAACTATAAAGTTAAATGTGGGAGATAATAGAATTTTGACCGTTACCAAATTCCATTAGTCCTAATGTGACATAGTTTTGACAAAGAGAATTTGTGTAAATAATTGTCAACACTGGGTACTGCTTAGAATAAGTAAAATTAGATTTTATCAAAACTATGTAAGCAATAAATTTGGCGATAATGTAACACCACCAGCTAAGGTGACGTGTTAATAGTAATATTCGAATTATTCGATATTAATCGTTGACCGAATTTACATCTAAGAGTCACACAACCAAAATGTAGAATACTTGACTACCACCTATTTAATTAAATTATAATTGTAATAATTTAATTAAATTAATTAATATTTATGAAATATTAATTATGAAATTTTATTTGATTTGTGTCGATCAGTATTGAAAACAGTACGTATATAAATGTTGTATATACATGTATTAATATACGTTATCGGTGTACATTTACATGTATACTATCTAATTGGGTTTGAAATGAAGGCCCATATAGGGGCTTAGTTTGGCTAGCCATAAGTATGAGAAAGAGGGTTGGATTTGATTCAAAAGGGGTTTGATATGGTAGAGAAATTTGATGATCTAGATCCACTTTTAGCTCCTTCCTTCCTCTCCTATTTAAACTCCTTTACCCACCATTTTAGTAACTCTCCTTTTGCTCCATCCTTCTTCATCTCTAGCCGAATATAGTCCCCTCCCCCTCCATTATTTTGAGCACCAACACACAAATTTAAATAAAAAAAACAGGCGGTGTGTAGATATTTCAGTCTGGTAGCTCTTTCTGGAAGAATTTGAATTCAAATTCAAAAGGAGTCAATCGAATTCAGCATTCAATGTGTTACTACTTGGCTATAGATAAGGCAACATTCTCATTTACATACATATATAAATATACATACATACATACATATATATATATAATGGTTTTCATTATTCATATTCATATATGATTAGATTAGGCATATATCACGAATATATATATATATATATATATGCTGTCAATGTAGGATGTGGATATATATATATATATTGTGAATGAAAATTTTCATATATATATATATATATATGCATATAAGCTTTCGGCTAGAATTTAAAAAATTAAATTTTAAATAATTTTAAAATGGTTTTGAAAACAAAACTTTCTTTTTAATATATAAATATAATTATATATTATTAACTAAGTTTTATTAAATCAAGTACATGAAATATTTCAAAAAATATGTATATACATTAATTTATGCGTGTGTGTATATATATTTAGGTATATAATGTATTAATTTAATTTTATAATACATATATTATAAAATATATGTGTGTGTGTATTTAATAAACAAAAAATTATACATGCTGTGACTAAAATTTTGAAATCCTTTTGTTATGTTTTTAACAATTTCCACAAGTAAATTAATTTTAAAAAAAACAAATTTATAGCCATACGGTTTTAGTTAAAAAAGCTGATTTTGTTTATAATCTTTTGGCTAAAATTATATATATAAATATACGTATGTATTCATTTGTTTACATTTTAAATATATATAATCATTTTATATTTGATTTCTAAATATTAATTTTAATATACAAATATATATATTTATATATTATATAATTTCGTCGTTTAAAAAACCATTTTCTTAAGCGTATATCTATATAGTTTTTAAGTGTAATTTATTACAAAGTTGTTTTAAATTTTAAATTAGAAGATTTTTAATATCTAAATCCAGATCTGAATTAAAAAATAAAATTTTGAATTCAAATTTTATTTTAAAATTATTTATGTTTGCAATTATAAATATTACTATTTTACATTGTCATATATATATAACAATGTAAAATAGTCATATATATATAAAAGACAACACATATGTATATGGAGGGTCTAATATGTCTGTTGTAGTATAAATCCCAGCACTTAGATACAGGCTTATTAAACCATACACACTATATATGTTGCATGTGCACGTACATATACATATGTATATGGTACACATGTTTATATCATGTAATACAAATATTATATCAAAATAAAACTTTATTTATAAATAAAATCCGATTTCTTTTGGATAACATCTGCCCCTCAGAGTATGTCTTTGTTGAAAACAAGGCGTGCTCTTGAAGTAATCGATTTTCAGTTCCTGTTTGTCGTGTTTTGGACAGTCGAGTTCGGGCTACACGAATTCGAGCTAGGTTATACTACAGATTGCTCAGTTTCGACTTGGATAGCAATCGTTTGCCATAGAAGACCAAATTTTCCTCTATAGCTTCTCATCAAGTCTTAAAGTAGTAGGTAGATATCGGTAGGCAAATTTGAGGTCAGAGGCATGCAACACTATGGATTGCTAGCGATCCGATTACTTAGAGTTTTTTAGGGATCTTTTCCTATTCCTAATTTAAGCTCCTTGGGCCGACCTATTTCATTTCTATTCATTCCTTGCGACCCGGTCCTCCGAACTACCTCTGCGATCCGAGCTACCCTTAGAGATTTAATCCATCATCCCCAGCGACTTGATCCATCGTCTCTAGTGATTCGACCCAAATTTCCATCGAGATTCCATCGTGATTCCCTCGGCGCCGCAGACCTTGCTTTGCCGCCGACTCTAGAGCTTCACCACCGCTTTTCCAAGTCGCCTCCGACCGAACCCTAGTTTCCTTGCTGCCTTAGATCATCGCCGACCCATTTTTAGCTCACTGATTCTAAAACTTCGACCAACTTTGTGCTTAGATCGTTAATCCAAGGTGGGTTTGCTGATTATGACGTTGATTTATTGATTTGGTGACGGAGTTATATTCATGGTGGTAGTCGTGAAGAGTCCGAGTCGATTGCGGCTTAATGGAGGAAGATAGTAAATCGAGTCTTGAGTTCTTCACGAAATGACATTCGGGCCTTGCCTCGATGCTTGACATGTTTTGTTGTCTTCATCCATTGAGCCAGAATTGACTTATGCCAGGTCCTATTGCCGACACCGCACGACACATCGTGAATTGATTTCATCCTTCCAGAGGATTCGGACTGGTTTTGCTTTCTTTTGCACGCATGGTGTACCTGTACTGGAAAGGAATTTCCACATCATTTCGGATAACGGATCCATTATCGATCGTTGATCGATAATGGGTAAGTGTAGGATAAGTAATTTCAAAAAGAAAGTGATGTGGGAAGTTATTTTCCCTCTCAGCTGCGAGCGTACTATCTACACGAGATAGAGCGTTTGTAGTGTTCAGGACACCGAGCCCATCACCGATAGATAACACACCGCACTTGCCCCGGTTCATACTTAAAGTCTGACACATGAACCATTATTTCTTCGGAGTTCAAGTGTAGTATGGGGAATTCTGATTTTAAAGTAGAATTACCTGACCATTTCGGACGTAAGCTCCGTTTTTTAGAATGAAGTACCCGTCTTCTCGCTGCAAGTCTAATGGAGGAAGTCCTGCGCTTTCATAGGCCGTGTCGTCGTCTGTCTCCCCTTCTTCTTCTACTTCACAGGCTGAATATGGCCAACTAGTTCCAGTCGATCCGGTCTTGGACCGAACTCCTCCTGACTTCAGAGTTCTTCTAAATCCGCCAGAGAGAGCTTCCTCCGTGATTTCTACTAAAGTCTTGCATACATCTGCCTGCAGCATGCCATTCCGGAGGAAGACATGCGCCTCCCCGAGAAAGATGAATTTGCTCATATGCCACCTCCGGGCTATATTGCTTGTCATTGGTATATGTGCCTGAATGGAGCAGTTCCCCCCTTCAACGACTTTTTGAGAGAAACCCTCTCGAACTTGGGAATTGCTCTGTTTCAGATTCATCCCAACAGTTACGCTATTCTAACCTGCCTACACGTTCTTTTCATGCAGACTCTCAATCGCGCCCCGAGCTTCGATGAGTTAAGATATTTTCTCTCGTTTAAAAGAAGAGACAAGTGTCCATCCTTAGTAGTGATTGAGGCTTAGAGGAACCATAAAATTGTGTTGCGACCGCAGAGCAATTTATCTCAATTCAAGACTCAATACTTCTTTGTTAGGTGCCTTGAGGGATTCAATCATCTCTGGACAACGGGGAGTAAGATCTTTTTCCCACTTACAGAGCTCCGATATGTTGCTATGGAATTTTTAACGAGTCAAATATTTTCTACAGTTATTCTGAGGCCGAACAAGGACTTATCTCTCGACGAAACTTTCCGAACCCGGAAGGTTGTCGATGCCGAGGAGAGATTGGTTAAATTCTTGTTGACAGAAGAAAACCTGCTTCGGTATGGGATGTTGCACCCAGGAAGATCTATAGTCCCATCCCCTTCTCAATCCAAGATATGTACGCAATCCACTTCTTCGTCTCATGGTTCCAAAGAGGGTGTTTTTCAAGAGAGGAAAGGCTTGTCTGGTGAGTCGGCTGAAGAGACTCACGAGAAAAAAGACGTCACGACCGAAGCCAGTTGCCCGGCCAGAATGCCTCCATTCTGGAAGAAGAGGAAGAGGAGTTTAATCAAAGAGAAGGCAAAGCTGTGATAGATATAGAAAAGGAGGAGGGTGAGATTAAGAGCAGTAGCTATGAGTCCTCCTCTAGTAACGACGATGATTTCTATGTAGAATCTAACAATAGAGATTTTGAATCATGCGACAAGACTCCAAGGATGAGTCCCGTTGTTCCGAGCTCGCCTCCCCCAGACATGAGTGATAAAGAAGATGCTCCAGAAGTCAGACGACATCGGGATTCTTCGATTAAAGACGCTGGCGTAGACTTAGGAGATTTGAGCAATGTTTACATCGATTTTGACGCGCTAATGGGGGAAGACTTCAAGTTTGAGGAGGTGTATGCTCGTCCGGGCCATGTTGCGCCCGAAGTTAGTCCGATTCCTTCCACGATGCCTGCCCGATCCGGTTCTGATGTCATTTTAGGCTCTCCTCCCAAACACATTACATGTTTTACTAGGGTTACACTCACTTATACACATATTTTTCATGTTTATCTTCCATTTTTAAGGCTCTTTATTTATTATTCATGTCAGGTACCATGAGAGGACGTGGCCCTTACGACGACCTTGAGGAATTTAATGACTCTCAAAGCTGGTCGAAACGATCTTCCAGCCATCATCAGCCTCACGAGACAGAGGAGGAATATCGAAAAATAAAAGATTTAGAGGCTGAAACTCGTCGCCGAGATGAGAGGGAGCGGGGCCGAGTATACAAAGGTGGGTATGAGAAAAGAAAAACTTTCGATGAGCGAAAGGAGCTGCCTAGAAAGTCCAAATTTAATTACGGATATCACTCTACGGAACAACAGGCCTTCGCTCCGGCCCCCGCCTCAATCGGTCCTGAAATCCCAGTTTCTTCTGTCCACATTCCATCTTCAACTCAGGTTCCGTCATCTCATGTAGCTCTTACCCATGGTTCTTCACGTCCCCATCGGAGATTGCCTATGTTCTTCCATCTGGTCCTCCCAGGCTTGAGGCAGCACTCCCCGGGTGGTTTTTAAGGAGGGTTAAATTTGATCGTGATCTTCATCCGGTTCGTAGAGATACATACATGCCCCACCTTCAGGCAATCCAAAAAAATTTAGAACAGGCTGAAGGATGGGAGAAATTGTTCAAATAGTTGGCGGACACGAACCGCAACAACTATCAAGAAATCCTCTCCTTTAAATCAGAGAAGGATGACTTCGAAAGAGCGTTGGCGAAATGCGACGCTAGAATCAAATAGCTGGAAGAAGAAAAGGATGCGGCACTTCGAGAAAGCAAGAACATCGCCGGCTTGCTAAAAGAGCTAAAAGAGGCTCATGAGAGAATATAGATCATCTATAGGGACGAGATTAAGAAGGCTCATGCAGAAGAAGCCAAGCTAAAAGAGGAGGTGGCAGCTTGTAGTGCGACGATTGAGGCCCAAAAGAAGACCATTTTCGACCACGACCTTATCGTAGAGGGGCGTAATAAAACGATTGCGGAATATGGAGAAGTGGTGAAGTCGCGCGATAAGACCATCTCCGACCAGGCTGAGATGATCACCAGGCTCTAAGATCAAGTTGCGCAGCTTAGCACCGATAAAGCTCGTGTCGAAGTTGAAAAGGCCGCTATTATCGTGGATTATTTGGAGCTTCAGAATGCTTTCGAGAGAAAGATGGAGAAGATGGATGAGACCATCTTGAACTTTTATGTCAACTCCCTGCCGCACCAGGGGAGTCTCAGTTACTTAGGCCCTAAATTCTTGCGCACTCTCGCTGTGGTTTGGGAGGAAATCTTGACATGTTCCGTGATAGCGGGAATGTTTATACCGAGCGAGATCTGGAGAACGCCTATCTCAATGAAGAACCCAAGAAGGCGTTGCTAGAAGGCAGAGAGATTTTGCAGATTGAAACAAAGAAGGAAGCTGCCGATGCTGCCACGGTGGCAACTGCCGAAGCATTACCGGAGCCTTTTATTTTTGGTCCCGGCGAACCATCGGGGCAGCCTCGCGATCCGTCAACAAGTTCTGGGTTTGAAGCTTCCCCTCGGATTGTGGAACCGTCGAAGGAGGGTGAAGGCGGTGAATATGAGGTTGACATTCTCGGTCACTCTTCTGGTCCAAGTAATCTACTTGTTTCTCCCAAGTTCGAGAACTTTCAACTCACGCCGCAAGAGCAGGACGAACTTAACGCTTTCATTTTTGATCTTATAGGTCCGTCTTCCTTATATGTCGATCTGCTGGTTCTCTCGGTGTCTGGACATGTTGCTATCTCTACCGCTTCCGTGCTCATTTCTATATCTGCTCCGGTCGTCGTATCCGTGTCTGGCTTGCAGCCAAGGCCGGAATTTGAGAATATCACCGCACTGCATGGTTTGGATGACCCTTCCTTATCTTTGAAGGGTGACTTCACGGCGGTTGAAGTTCGGGAGCAAGAAATTCAGATTGAGCAGCCACGCATATCTCAAGAACAACTGGTTGCCAATTAAAAGAGAAAGTTGAAGCGATAAAGGCTTTTGAGAGCTCCTGCTGATCTTCGAAGCGCAAAATGCAAGGCGAGTCTTTTGAGAAAGTTACAAAGTAGGAAGAGGACATCAGCACCGAGGTGATCGTCGACATCATTGGCAGCAACACCACTCTTGAGGCGAAGCAAAAACTTCGAACAAAAGGCGGGTAAGGGAGTGGTGGAAAGAGGCATTGAGACGCTTAGGTGGTAGTTGATTTGGTTTTGATTCATTTTGCATTGTTTTGTTCAAGTGTAGAGTCTGCACTTAATACTTTTGTTGTGCTTGGACGGTGTCTGTACTTTTCCTTTTTTGGCTGATATTGTGTGGGTACGGCCCCCACATTTTGAACTTGTACAGAAGAAAGTTATAAGTAATACATTGTTGATATTTTGACTGTGCCTTTACTTATCTTCTCATATGTGCTCTGTGTACTTATGTCTATTTTGTTTACTTCCATTTTACTTTATCTAGTCCTATGATTACTTCTAAAATTCTTTGTTTGGGGTAACAGAACTTGTGAAATTTTGTTTTTAAGCATTTTTATTCAAGTACCGTTGTATGCCCCTCAGTTCACATGGTTGTTTACTTCAAACGCTTGACAAACAACCGGTAACTTGTGGTTTGAATAGTTTGCATACCAAAATTTGGAATTTGACTAAGTCGCAATTCGATTTTTTCTTTCACAAGTTTTATAACTTAGGTTTTTATGCGATTCTGGAAAGTATGTAACATATGCATGTTTGAAATATGCACAAGAACGTGTACTTAGTGCGGAATATACAGTCATGAGATTAACTATTAAAAAATTCAAAGGCATAAAGTTACAAGATTAACTTAATGAATGATCTTTGCAAGTTTTTGGAAGTTAAACCACTTATCACTTCTCAAAAACGTGAGTTGATACTTATGAGTATCATTTCTTTAGATTTTTGCAATCTTCGAATATGCAATTCATTGCTCAGGGCGTGCACATTATAAGAGTTAACTGTAGACAACTAAACGTTATTCAAATTAAATGTTACAGTTCATCAGGGGGTATCAGCAATTGGAGTTTTCTGCTGGTTCTTAGCACTCCAATTTTGTTGGAGTCGCGCCCGTTACTCCCGATAATGGGAGTGGGTTGATCCTCACAATTCCTATGATATATGAGTTTTACAGGATTGCCGGGGCAATTTCGGTACTTAAAAGTGTGCGCGGCTTTTAATACTTCTCAATGTTGCCTATCTTCGGGCAATGTGAGGAGTTTATGTTTTAAGAGCGTGATTTCATGGCTCGGAGAGTTAGTGCGGGCTTACGGGATGCACGACTTTTTATTTGAGCCTTCCCAATGCTGCCGGGACAACACAGGTTCTTAGAAGGCGGGGATCGGGTTCCGCCGATCCAACGGTTTGAGTCAATTTGCTTCCATCGACCCAGCGGATAGGTGGGGCATACTTAAGCGTGATTCCACTTTCTCAAGTAGCAATTGCATGGTTTCGAGCCGATTTGACCCCATCAACTCAGCAGGTTACTATTATGAACACAATTTTGTTGGTTCAAAAAGCGAATTAATTTTATTGATAGAAGTTGGGCAAGTTTTTGCCTATTTACAATGCCCCCGGCATCCCGGGATGACTTATTTGCTGAAATAGAAAGCATATAAGGTAGTTTTCAAGTGAAGTAGCGGCGCAGCGATTCGTTGTACCATGCTCTGGGAATTTGGATTTCGTTGACGATTGTCAATTTGAAAGTTCCTTCCCTTAGCTTTTGATTGATCACATACGGCCCTTTCCAGTTTGGTTCAAACGCTCCCAGCACGGGATAAATTCATTTGAGGACGAGGTCTCCCACTTCGAAGGTTTGGTTATGAACTTTGGAGTTGAACTATCACGCGACCCTTTTTTGGTGAGCGGCGGTCCTCAACTCGACTTCTTCCCTCCTTTCATCAATCATATCCAGTGATTCGAGTAGGAGCTACTTGTTTTGGTTCTGATTAAAGTTTTTCCTTTAGCGAGAGGGGACTTCCAGTTCGAGGGGAATCATTGCTTCTGAGCCATATGCCAAGGCGAAAGGAGTGTGTCCAATTGCTACTTTGTCAGTTGTCCTGTAAGCCCATAGTGCGAGTGGAAGTTCATCAACCCAGTTCCCTTTTGCTTTAGTTAGTCGCTTTTTGATAGTGGACTTGATGATCTTGTTTATTGTTTCCACTTGCCTGTTTGCTTGCGGATGAGCAACTGCGGAAAAACTCTTCTCAATTCGGAAGCGTTTGCAGAAGTCTTTGAACTCGGTGCTTTCAAATTGGGTCTCGTTATCAGTAATGATTTTTTGTGGCACACCAAACCTGCAAACAATGTTTTTAGTAACAAAATTAATGACTTTCTCCGTAGTAATGGTGGCCAGTGGTTCCGCTTTGACCCATTTCGTGAAATAGTCAATAGTAACTATAGCGTATTTGGCCCCTCATTTAGCTATTGGCAATACATCAATCAAGTCGATTCCCTATATTGCAAATGGCCATGGGCTGACCAACTGTGTTAATCCCATTGAGGGATTTTTTTTAATATTGCTGAATCTTTGGCAATAATCACATCGTCTAGCATAGTCTGCTGCATCGCGGTTTATTGTCGGCCAGAAATATCCATACCGGAGAACTTTCTTTGCAAGGGTTTGCCCCCATATGGTCTCAGTATTCGCCTTCGTGCACTTCCTTCAGGATCCGTCGAGCTTTGTCGTCAGCTACACATCTAAGAAGAGGGGTTGAGAATCCTCTTCGGTAAACTATCCCATCCTATATTACGAATCGGGACACTTTCTAAGGAAGCTTTTTTCGTTGATTCCAAACAGTTGGAAGGGTCCCTGTAAGTAGTAGCCCTTGATTGGCGTCATCTATGTTTCTGGTTCAGTGGTGGTCTCAAGAATCCAGTCGACGTCCATTTCGTTTATGCTCGAGGCAGTCAGAGCCTCAATCAGGACTAGTCCCAACGACTGAGCTTCTCCGGAGCTTGCCGGTTTAGCTAAGAAGTCAGCTTTGGTGTTTTTCTCCCATGGAATATGAGTTATGGTATAATGTTCGATGTCGCTCAGTAACTCTTGTACTTTAGTCAGATATGGTGCAAGGTTCTCCCCTCGAGCCTGGTACTTGCCTTTTACCTCGTAGACGAATAGCTGGGAGTCGCTGTAGATGTGGACGGACTTTATTCCGAGTTCTTTCACAACTTTTAGCCCTGCTAATAATGCTTTGTATTCTGCTTCGTTATTTGTTGTAGGAAATTCCAAGCGTAAGGCGTAACAAATGGCTCATCCTTCGAGGGTTTCAAGCACTACCCCCGCCCCTGAACAGAGGTTGTTAGATGCACCATCAACAAAGAGTTTCCATTGCATCTCCACTTCCGACGATGTTTCTTCTTCGGCATCCCGTATGGTAAACTCGATGATGAAATCTACCAGCGCTTGCCCATTGATCGCCTTTATCGGATGGTATGTAATATCATATTGGCTCAGTTTGATGTTCCACTTGAGAAGTCGTCTGAAAGTTTTAGGTCGGTACAGTACTTGTTTCAGAGGCTGATCAGTCAATACTTTGAATGGATGTGCTTGGAAATACGGTCATAGCTTCCTAGACGCGATCAGGAGGCAATACACTAGCTTTTCCAACTTTGGGTAATTTTTATCGGCTCCAGTAAACCGCTTGCTAATGTAGTATATGGGTCGTTGGATTTTCGCTTCTTCATGCAAAAGGGCAGCGCTTAACGCATGAGGTGAGATTGCTAGGTAAATGAATAGGTCCTCTCCATCCACTGGCTTTGAAAGGATTGGCGGGGCTTCCATGTGTCGTGGTAATTCTTCAAATGCAGTTTGACATGCCCACTCCATTCGAAAATTTTCTTTTCTTTCTTTAACGCATCAAAGAACGGGATGCACTTGTCGGTGGCTTTTGAGATAAATCAGCTTAAAGCTGTGACCTTCCCATTCAAGCTTTACAATTCTTTCTTGTTCTTCGGGGCTTGGACTTCTCGCAGGGCCGTTATTTGCTCTGGATTTGCTTCAATGCCCTTGGCACTTACGATGATTCCTAAGAACTTTCTGGAGGCTAATCCAAAGTGACATTTGAGTGGATTGAGTTTCATTCCATACTTTCAGAGTATTTCGAACATTTCAGCAAGATTATCCAAGTGATTGGCAACTACTCGTGATTTGACCAACATGTCATCCACGTAAACCTCCATAGTCTTCCCGATCTTGCGCTTGAACATGGTATTCACTAATCTTTGGTAGGTTGCCTCAGCATTCTTTAGACCAAACGACATTACCCTGTAGCAATATAGTCCCAGATTGGTGATGAAGCTGGTGTTCTCTTGATCAGGTTTGTGCATCAGGATCTAGTTGTACCCTGAGTATGCATCCATGAATGATAACGGTTCGTACCTCGCCGTTCCATCCACAAGCTGATCGATTCTGTGTAGAGGGAAGCTATCTTCCGGGTAGGCTTTGTTTAAGTCCGAATAGTCAATACAGGTTCACCATTTCCCATTGGACTTTTTGACTAAGACCAGGTTAGATACCCATTCAGGGTAAGTTGCATCACGGATAAAACCATTGGCCATTAGCTTGCTACCACTTCTCTTAATGGCTTGGACCATTCCGGGCCCAGGCTGTGCCTCTTTTGCTTTACTGGCGTGAACTTGGGGTCAATGTTGAGCGCATGGCATGTGATTTTCGGTGAGCCCACACATATTGGAGTGCGTCCAAACGAACACATCCAAGTTGGCATGAAGAAATTTAGTAAGTTCCAACTACATCTTGTTTCCAAGGTGTGATCCAATTTTCAAGACTCTTATTGGATCGTCCATATCGACTGGGACAGACACCGTCAATTCTGTCGGTGCTGCCCGATCCTCCCCCGAACTCTTCATTCTAGGGTCCAAAGCCTTGTCGAATCGGCTATGGTCCCCGAGCCAGGGGCAACTCTGTAGTTGCTATACAGAAGGTTTACGAATGTGGAGAGTTCTCCCTACATCCTTCCCATTTTCTCTTCTTTTAGATTCGCGTAACTCTGCAATGTAACATTCTCTAGCGGCGCATTGATCTCCTTTGACCACCCTGATTCTATTTGCAGTTGGGAACTTCATGGTACGGCACCATTGGGCCAGAGCGACTCTGAAATCAGCTAAGGCGGGTCATCCCAATAAGGCGTTATAAGCAGAAGTTTCATCCACAATTACAAAGGTTTGAATGAGGGTAACTCTTCAATCGCCCTCTCCAAGCTCCACTGGCAAGTCTATTGTCCTTACGGGTTGTTTGGGTTCACTAGTAAACCCTTGGATTTTTGTTTGGCATGCAGACACGCTTTTCATGCCGATCTTCATTTGGTCTAAGTTACGTTTGAAAAGTATATTGACAGAATTTCCGTTATCGACCAATACTCGTCGGGCCACAACGGGTCTGATTCCTACTATCACCACCATTGGATCGAGATTTGGAGCTTCAATCCCTTCGGTATCTCGATTTCTGAATACAATATCATCATTCAAAGTTTTCTGCTGCTTGGTTGGAGCCCCATCTTCTATTGTGAGTCATGATTCCTTCGGAGCGTGCTACAATGAACTTGCATCCCGCTCCATATCTCCCCTAACTTCTCCGTGCAGGATGTGGGCCTTCAGATATCGTTCCAATAATGAGTCTCTGATCATTTTGCTTTGATCCCTCTTCACTAGTTCCGGCTTAGTTTCTTTGATTCCAAGGGGCTTGTGGAGCTATGGGCTGGTTCTGTAGTTTTCTCACGTATTGCTGGAGTTTGTTCTGCCGAATTAGCTCTTCAATCAAGTTCTTTAGGTGACGGAATTCATTTGTGTTATGACCATGCGTCTCGTGGAAGCGGTAGAACTTCCTTGAGCGCTTCTGTTGCTCCGTTGCTTCCTTCTTAGGGTTTTTTTTATATTCCTCAATCCCTTGTGCCGCGAGATAAATATGTTCTGGAGTTTCGTTGAGAGGGGTGTAATCTTCAGGACTGAAGCCTTTAAGACATTTATTGTTTCCATTTTTATTATTGGAATTTTGATTCTTCCTTTTTTGGTTTCCATCTTTCCCTGCGATTCCTTTAGCAGTTCCGGAAGCGTTTGTATTCTGATTCATTGCCATGTCACTCTGTCCAACGTTCATCGGTTGCATGCTAGTAGACTTCCTTT
Organism: Allium fistulosum; assembly: GCA_030737815.1. Lineage (NCBI taxonomy): Eukaryota > Viridiplantae > Streptophyta > Magnoliopsida > Asparagales > Amaryllidaceae > Allium > Allium fistulosum. The sequence goes on from CM060902.1 coordinate 428,457,178, forward strand.
CTAGCTCATACACCTCCTCCAATCTCAAGTATTGACTTGCTTTGTGATTGAAATCCTTCATTGTAAATTACTTCATCTTGATCCACTTTCCGAACTCAGTTTCGGGATGGATGGCTCGAACCAAAGCCATGAAAACCATATCCTCATTTGGTTTGCTAACCTCTGTCATTGCGGTATTGAACCGGTTCATGAAAGAGACTTCAACGATTCGTTTCGTCCCTGGAATAATCCAGATAGGGACATCACATCTTTAGGTTGCGCGGTATGGAGCCTGAACTAATCGAGGAATCTTGTGGCTAGTTGGTCGAAAGTAGAGATGGATTTCGACGGATGCCTATTGAACCACATGGAAGCGATTCCTTTCAGGAAAATGGGAAAACATCTACACCGAACAGCTTCTGAAGCGTTTTCTCCGTTTATGTACCAACTATACTTGTACAAATGGGGTTTTGGGTCCTTCATCCCGTCATAGGATGGAATAGTTGGCTTCATGAACTTTTTCGGATATCGCTCATTCAAGATCTCATCAGTAAAGGGAGTCCGACTTGTTGCAGAACCCCACTCATCATCTCTTCTATTTTTATTCTTGTCCATCATTTGCTTAACCATATCCGCGATAAATGCCTCTGATGCCTGGTAGTCCCGGGGACGGCTGTCAGTCACTACACCAAGTGTTTAGTTTTGCAAATGGTCTTGGCGAGTGGGCTGAAGCCTAGGCTCTCCTGTCTTTGGAAGACGCACTCCCTCGGGATCCCGTTGGCTTGCGGTTGGCCTTACTGGAGCGGTTTTGACATCTCCAGCATTATCGAATGCATTGGCATTCTCTTCCAACTTATCATTAGTAAATTGTTCTCCATCTTCTGAGTCAGAGAGATCCATGGCTATATCCTCTCGTGGGGTTTTCACCTCTTGGTTCAAGTTCAAAGTTGGTTGCCTTGCGGCGAGTGGAGTACTTGTATTTCCTTCTGCATTGATTCCCATAGTTCCTGCTGTCACCCTTTTCTGCGGCTGCTTCCCGTTTCTTCTGTTTAAGCCAGAAACGGAAGAATTTTCTTGCTCTATGGCAGCTGTGGGTTCAACCATAGTTCTTGGAGCAGGATTTGACTGTAATGTTAAGAGAGCATTGAGCTTATCCATCAGAGCTCTCTGACTGCTTTCCATTTTTTGGTGGATCTCATCAACCATTTTTTTCAACTCATCTCTTGTAACGACTTAGCGTTGATTGGAAGATGCTGGTATCTGATCTCCTACGTTGGCACCATTTACTTCAGTTTGCTGATGATTCATATCTTCTCCAACTACTACGGCCCCTATGGACATTCCAGAAGCAGTTCTCTTCCTTCCTGGAGCCATTGATTCCAACCAACAGATTTTCAAGCAAAGATTTAGGATCTAACTTCTGGACCTATCTAACCCAAAGTGGATAGCTAGATCTGGACCTTGAGTTAGCTTCTCAATGAAAGCACCAAAAAAATATTATCCAGGTTTTTAACCCAACAGAATCCAAAAGAAGTCGGAACAACTTGGTCGAGCCAGAATAACCCAGAAGTTAACCAAAAGGACTAAAACAACAAGCCAAAGGAAGTCAAGCAAAAAGAATGGAAAATGCACTAAGGACATGGATCTCTAGCGATCCATTGGATTAGCTCGGGGGTCAACCGATTCTCTTGCATCATGATCCAATACATATTCTAGAAGCAATGACTGAGTTTGACGTGATTTCGAGTTAGTTAAATCAAGAGACAAGCATCCGTCTAGCCCAATCAGCAGCTAAATACAACTAGCAAGTAAACCATCATCAAAACAAGGCAACGTGCAACAAGTCTACATGAACAACATCAAAACAAGACTACAAAGGCACTCCAGACACCAGAGTCCAAAAATAGGCTAAGTGTATGGATCGCTAGCGATCCATACGCTATGGATCACCAGCGATCCATACATCAACATAAGACCGCTGCGACGCATACGAAACAGAGCTAGGGTAAATACTAAGGAGTTGGCTCGCATTCAAGCATACGCTATGGATCGCCAGCGATCCATACATCAACTTAAGACCGCTGCGACGCATACGAAACAGAGCAGGGTAAATACTAAGGAGTTGGCTCGCATTCAAGCATACACTATGGATCGCTAGCGATCCACGGTTTTGGATTGGATCATAAGGCATACTCCAGTGCACCTTCCTGTGATCATCTGCAAGTAGTTGGTGAACAAGCTTGGCCCAGTAACTCTCCAACCTCTATAAATACTCTTCCACCTGCAACATAAACTGGATCTTCTCTGGAATGGTTGCTGAAACTCTGCGGAAAGCTTTCTTCACTCTTCTCCTTCCTCACAATGGTCATCCAACGGATTCACTGTGATTCTCCAGTGAACTCTAACATTGGGGACTTGATCTAGCTAGGATATTCAAGAACTTTGTATTCGTATCAACTTTGTAACAGCAATCAGTCAATAATAAAAACTGTAAAGTGGACGTAGGCTTCATTAATAGTCGAACCACTATAAAAATCTTCTTGTCTCCTTTCTATTTCTGCTCTTTTACACTTATTATCTGTATTGTTGCCCTGTAAGAATAGGGCCGGTGCTTTCATACTCAATACAGGGTGTTGATCCATTTTTTGGGTTAATAGATACTATGTCTGATACTGAGTCTTCTGCTTCTGTAAGTCGGTCTAATAAGATTGATACAGACTTTTAGTATAGTCAAGTGTTATGTGCTCAAATGCAGTAATCACCCATTTATCATGATATATGTACTAAGCATACTACGACGAATAAAATAATATTATACATATGTCATAGGAAAATAGTAGTCAACTATATAAAAATTATACAATCATACATACCTCGTGCGAAGGATATAAACAACATAAGAAACACCCTCAATGAACTCATTCATTGGATACTATACTACATACTCTATAACCGCACCCTATAAATCATAAGCTCTGAAATCATGCTGAGGGAGGACAGAAAAAGGAGGCTGTGTGTACTTGGAGAAAGAAGGGTCAAAAGTCGCTGTTGGAATAGGAACTCTACCAGAGGACATATAAGGACCAATATGATCAGAGTTCTAGCCCTATATATAAACATGTAATGAGTAAGAAAGTGAGGCTACTTGAGCCCAGTAGGCATTGAATCTTCAGCTATGGTAAAAGGCTCCCCATCTACCCATCCCACGACCCTTATAGAACCTATATAAGTAGTGTTGGCACGAATAAATCTAAACCTATCATCCCATGTGAGGATCTGAAGGGAATCAAACTACTTCAAGTAATTGTAACCAATACCACTTCCCTAAATACCATATGAATGTACATGCCGGAACCTAAAAGCATATCAAATGTTTAGAGGGAGAAAATTAAAAAGTAACGGGATGCTGAGCGTCGGGTCCTAAAAATAACATATACTCATGCCAGGGATGGGAATAATGTCATTACGCCTCCTTAAATTCATCTACTATTTAGCCTCTATCAACTCATTATGCACCCCTTCGTGCAACATGGCATACATGCAAAGCAGTCCCCCAACGACTAATCTAGGAAAGTAAATATATGAAGCATTGCTTGATTCATCAATAAGTCATGGGTGCATGTTCGATGTATACTCATAGTACTAGTATGGTAGGATGTACCAAAATCCAAGCAATGGTTTGGATTCTCGTAGAGCAATATGTCCGGCACTACATATAGATATCTAAGAAAGCCGGTATCATAATCGTAAATGTGAAGTGCATCGATATCAACCAAACTAGCTAAATATCCACGTCTAATGGTGATTTTATTGTTCGAAAAAATATGGAACCAAAAATATATAATATGAAGGCACGCGTGACTGGAGTGTGCATCTCAATGGTGTCCCTATACTCGAGTATATATCCCTATAAAGATGTAAGGGTCACTACACCCCCTCTAACCTCATTATCTACTAAACCGGACAAATATGCAAAACAGGATGCAAACTCCTCAAAACTACTATCCAAAGGTATCAGATCATGGTCTAATCAACCAACCTTTATACAGTGAGCATATAAAAGTCAAAAGCTATCACGCCTAACTTAAAATCTGGAAAATGAAACATATGTGCAGTAGGCCACCATATCTTTGTAAGAGCCTCTATTATACAATGGTCTGTGCGTAAAATGTGGGTAACTGATGGAAATCACTGAACAGTGTTGTATATAATCTATTCTAAATCGGCTAGGGCAACATGCTAAAGTACTCGGTAATGCACTTATGCCAACTACCTCATATAGCTATATGACCACAATATATAAGTAATGACATAAAGATAACATTAAACTAACCAAAGCGATAATAGTAGAATTTTCTGATAGCCATAATTATCTATTGAACCGTGTATTAAAATTGTACTTGTGACGTCATTAATGCCGCACTCAGTCAGTGCATATAGCTCATGCAAGCAACATGCTCGTCTATAGTCACACCAGTATCTGGAACAATATGTACTGGACCAGCATCGGCGTTGCTCGTATAATGGACTATATTGCAATTTTGAACGGACTTGGCGACATTTCAGCGTCTTTTCTATTACAAACTGAAGAAGTTTTGGAAGGTTAAAAATGAGGGAAATCGTCTCCAGGGGCCTAATATAGGCGTCTGGAGAGGGACGCTTGTTAAACAAGCAGTTGATCCTTAGGTGCTTGTTGAACAAGCACCTCATTCCTAGACGCTTGCACCTAGGTGCGGGCGCTTATTCAATAAGCACCAAATTATCAAATGCTTGTTCAAAAACGTCCAAATTTGGAAAATTTTAGGGGTTGCATTTTATGACCCCTCAAAATATAATATTTATACAAAAATCTGTTGGAGATGCTTGTAGTGGAAATATTTTATGTTTTTTTTGTTCACAAATACTAGAGTAATAATTCCAAAACTCAATAAATATTAGGGTTTGTTAAAAGGGGTCCAAAATTATAAAACCGAATAATGGTGGTTTTTGATGGAGTGGTCGTCGGATTTAGACGGTTTTTCTATGGGGGATGCTGAATCTAGTGTAAAATTCATGCTCCAAGCGGATCCACTTTCAGAGTCCCTTGAACAAACCCCTAAATAATTTAACCATATAAATGTAATAGAACAGCAAATTGTGCGAGATACAAGAAACCACTACTATTATTCTGGTCAAGTGGTAGCTTCATCCTATATTTCTTTCCTCACAGCATGTTTCAAAGAACGGTTATCATCTTGATCATGTATTTCTTTCCTCGTAGGATGTTTCAAAGAATAGTAATCTCGCCACATTGTATTATGTTAAAAGAATGGTTATCATGTCATGATATATTCTTTTCAAAATGTTTGACTTAGTAGTGTTACCATGAAACTAATCTCCTAGCTGGTGTCTGGATTTTTTAATTTTTTTACTAATGAATAGTTATAACTCACTTGACACACTGGGACACCGAATAATGGAACAAAATGATTATTTCCTAATGGAAGGCATTAAGTGTTATAAACTATGATAAATTTCAACTGAGCAACAAGAATAATTTTTGGAATCTTTCCTTGAATAATATGAATTATTGAAAATCTAGAAAAGGCATGAAAATGTTTTGTTAATGGGTCGGGTTCGGTCCAAGTATCTTAAAACCAGGATCCGATCCCGGTATGAACCTACCGGGTGCTTTAAATCCAATATCAAAGCGCACCCCATCAGACTTTTCAAGTCCGTCGGGTGCTAATTATTTGTTAATACATGTATCCTTATCTCATAATATTTATGTTAAAACCGTACTTTAATTTTGTAATTTTTGTAGAAATTACATGCAAACAATGTTAACATACAAATTAGATAGTGATGAAGCCAATTTCACAATAGAAGTGTGCAGAAACATCTACATATGTACAAACAAAACGGTAAACGAATTATACACACTCACGTTCCGGTATTACAGAAAACTGATAATCAGGTTGGGTCCAAATCAAAACAGGTTGCGATCAAACCGTATTTGATCGTAATAGTAACCGAGTTGGGTCTGTATAGTTGAAATTAAAGTCGTACACACATTAATAGGGCGGGTTCAGACCAAGTTCGAACCCAAACTCGCATCGTTGATAAAGCTGTATTTATGTTATGTATACGTATGTGTATAACACCATATTAAACTCTACGGCATCATTTAATTTGAGTTGGATAGAGGTCACATGCACACACGTGCATGCATGTTTGTCTCTCAAACGGATTTGAGTTACAATTTTATCTTTCAAAATTTATGTTTATTTCTCTTTTCACAAGATCCGATTATTCCCTACGTTGTTCTATTTTTTGTGGGTTGTGGAATATCTCATCGCTTCAAGCAACGTATAAATGGACGAAATAATAAAACATACCACGCTTCATCCACTTCTTGAACTCTTCATTAAAATTCACTTAGCCGTTTTAGTATAGGGTTACAAATCTGCGACAACAGTGTCGCTGCCTTGGTAGGTAATCTATTTGAAGCTTTAATTTTCCTTTGAATCTTTACATCGGTTTTTGACTTCCTTAGTTCAAGGAAAAAGTCAATAGGTATACAGCCTTATCATTTGTATCTAGCCAGAGTCCAAGACAGTGCCGATTGAACGTTTTTGTCATCATTCATGTAAATATGATTTGGGAAATCAAGTAGGTTGTTCTTATTGAGACAGGTCTACATGATATTGTGTTAAACAAATCAAAAGTAGGTTGTTTGTTTCTATTTGAGGCTAGTCTATGTCTATACAACGTCCACGTTTAGTTACTATTTCACAATAACCCATACAATTTTATTTTATCATATTTATCAAGTTTGTTTTTCTTCTTCAGTTCTGCCACGAGGTCACAGGCTCACGCGACTCGTTTTTATGTTCATGTGAATCACTATTTATTATTCAGTCTAGCCTACAGTATTCTTGTTAACTGCACTTCGAATATCGCTTTTCCTCTTTATTTTCGTTCCCAAGTTTGTTTTATTATGGATTGCAATAGTCGATTATAAGATTAAAACCCCATTCTCGAAAACGCTGAATGTACAGATCAAGCAGGGAATCGATGCATTTGACATTTAAGAGTTCATTATTGCCATTTAAGTCGTACATCATTTGATTGAGCCCCAGGGAATCCAAACCAAGGGTCTGCTTTTTCTTTTTTCTTTTATTTCTTTATTTATTTATATTTGAATTTTATTTTCAAATTTGAACATCATATTTCAAATAACTCTATTTTCACACTTTTTTTTCCTTAATATTCTTAAAAAACAAGAAATTCACAAAAATGTATTTTGACTCGAGAAACCTCTATGATTTTGAATGTTTAGAAAATGACTGCAAGCAACTGTGCTGAAACTGATTTGAAGATACGACAAAGATCTCAGCATTCTCACTAACTAAAGATTGTTTTCTAAAAAGTAAGGGTCCAGTTGTTTTATTTTACGTTTTGTATTTTACGTTTTCAATGTTCATAACAAAATATGAGGATGACAAAAGAAAATTAATTTTAATTGTGTTTTGTATACAAGATATAAGACATAAAATAATACAATTAAGTGCGTTTTGCATGATAGTTGCGTCAAATAATAATTAGTTTTAAAACCGATGGTAATATTGTCAAAGTTGTAATTTATTTACAAAACAACAATTCAATCAGAATGCAAACAAACAGTATTTCAAGTATTCAACAATCAGTATTCAGCATTAAGCATTTAACATTCATGTAATACCCTAAAAATTTGATATATTATACTTAAACATTAATAATATAATATAGTTAAAATAATTGAATTTAATTTGAAAATAAAATAAATTATAAATAAGGAAGACAAAATGGTTATTTTTTCAACTTTGGAATTTGACAAAGAAACCGGTGTCATGCAATATTTTGGTTTGCGTCATTTTGAGTCAATATGAAGGAGTTGTGGTTGAATCTATGTTAAGCTGAACGAGCGTCAAAGTCTAAAATTTGAATTTAGGTGACAGTTGTATTCACTCTGCCTATGTAAACTAAAATACGTAACTGATATTCTATTTCAGAAACCATCATTCGTTCATTCTCTTTCTTTTCTTCCTTCTTTCACAATGAAAACTAAATTCACCATCTCTCTTGACTTTCAACGAAATCATATGAAATCATCAGCATTGCAAAGCCAATAGATCGGACTGTGCATCTACATCAATTTAAAGGCGAATTCCTGAAGCTAGGAGGCACAACATTTCGGACAGCAAAGACATAGGCAGTGAGAAGCAATTCTGGTGACTACTTCATGCTTTCCTCTCAATATAAAGTAATCTTGATCGCATAAAGATGATTTGTAGTCTATATTAGTGTAAATAACAACTTTAAATCATTTAATTTTGAATTTAAATATGGGTTAGGGAGGCATTTTATAAGAACAATAAACTAAGAAATAAATCTTCCCTTTTCCTATAATTTAATGAGTATACAACTTAAATTGATGAATTAAAGTGCAAATCGAACATGGGAACATAATTTAGGGTATTAGGGACATTCTCAGACAACCAAAGGTGGAATGGAGGTGACTGGAAGTGAAATGATGTGGTGGAAATGTCAAAATCGCGGCTAGAAAATCAAAAATTCACTTCAACTGGTACATCGGTGCACCGATGGCCTATTTTTGGGTGCAAGTTGCACCTGGACCCAAATAAGCCAATATATAATAACGTTTATCGATTCGAGTCCAATTTCTTTTGTTTCCTGAAGGTGTATGGTGGCTATCGGCTAGGCGATTGGCGACATCATGAATCCAAAGTAAATGTGTGTGATGATGATTGTTGTTTGAGATGGATTTGTATATTGTTTGTGATATGGAAAATGATGCAATTTTGATGTGAACGTGTACGAGCCTATGGCGCAAGCAGACGGCCCAGGATACGAGTTAGTGACACAAGTAGGTGGTCCAGGTATTGTGTTGTTCCCCTGTAGTGTTCAATGAACTAGTGTGGAGGATGGATGGTAAGAAATCTTGTAGTTTGTAGTGTAAGAGGCAAATCCTGGATGTGAGTCTAGTTTGTTACGAGGAAAATAGGTGACCCTGTAACGCACGAGGCGAGTACATGGAAGTGAGTCATATATGCAATTGATGTGACGGTGGACAACATGCGACCGTATAGCGCACGAGCGACTTTAAGGAAGTGAGTCAACATAGATGCGACGTGATACGACTAGATATATATATATATATATATATATATATGATAGTTAAGTATGGTGTGACCAGCAGGACGCAAGGTAACTGAGACGTTGGACCTGCATTATGTAGTAGTATTATTTTTGTAGTATATGTATAGTAAGAATGGTTCACTCATCAGAGTTATGTCTGACCTACCCTTATTTTTTCACTTTATTTATGTCCAGATTGATAAAGTTTGGAGACGAGATGGTACGAAAGGCATGGATTGATTTGTACATACTGTATATGAGGTAAATAAGTGTTGTGACTTGGATTTTATTATGTGTTGGATTGGATTCGATTTGTATAGTACAAACGTATGTACCTGAAGCATAGACATGTTATGGTTATGTGAAATGATTATGGTTATTGATATTGTGACAACCCGAACCCTTAGTGGACCTGAATTTTCACTAAGTCGAAAATCTAAGTTCACCAAATTATAGACCATTGGTTTGGTATCCTAAAAATAAATAAATAAATACATATGAAAGCACTATCGATATAACTCACATCAGAATAGTGAAGTATAATGAATCAAATAGTACCGAACAAGGTTGACACTTTCAATAACTAGTGTCCTTGTCGGTATCCAGCATGCATAAGGAAACCTTTCTTCCACCGTTCCCGCCTTTCACCAGTACCTGTCCCTCTAAAGGTATCTTGTGGGTTGTAACGAGGAAAGGGTCAGAACACCGTTCTATTGACTGGTAAATTATACATTTTACACATAACATTAGCTTATGTTGATTTCCCTCCATCACATACTATGCTTTCTTTATTTTGCTTAGTCGTCTCGACTCCATGTACGCGTACGATATGCCCCATCTACCCGAAGTAGACCATAACTACATACATGTATATATAACATATAAGTATCACGGCCCCCGTTGGACCAAGATACTATCCCCGCTAGTATCCATAACCCAACACCCCATCAGGATCCAATATCACTGTAGTATCACCTTGGGAACTCCTCATAGTGCCTAATAACAACGTCAAAATAGTTCAGCCGTATTCTATCTCACCATGGGGATTTTTTACTTATCTGTTTCCTATTATGGACTCAGCTCCACGAACTGTAGAGGACTATGCTCCTCGGACTATAGTAGACTCGGCTCCATGGACTATAGAGGATCCAGCTCCTGATTATGGACTCGGCTCCATGGACTATTATGCACTTAGCTCCACGGACTACCACATTCGTTTTGAAAGACCTCTCTTAAGGGTTATCTAGCCTTGCTTCATAACAAATAAACTAGCAAACAACCGTGGTGGTGCATCCCCGCTAGTATCCATAACCCAGCACCCCATTAGGATCCATCATCAACGCAGTATCACGTCTCGTCGTCGTGTATACTAAGGAACTCCTCATGGTGCCTAATAACAGCATCATAATAGTTTAGCCGTATTCTTCTTCGCCTTGGGGATTTTCTACTTGTCTACTTCTTGTTGTGGACTCAGCTCCACAAACTATAGAGGACTCAGCTTCTCGGACTATAGTGGACTCACCTCCACGCAGTATAGAGGACTTAGCTCCTTGCATTATGGGCTCAACTCCATGGACTATTGTGGACTCAGCTCGACGAACTACCCCTTCATTTTGAAAGACCACTCTTAAGGGTTATCTAGCCTTGCCTTAACAAATAAACTAGCAAACAACTATGGCGTTGCATGACCTAACGTGACCCACACTAGTAGGAGGTGTAGCCCATTAGGTATTACACTTTACTTTCAGTTGACTTCTCAGGACAAATGACATTCTCGACCCATGTATAGCTCTTACTCTCTAATATGGTACTAACACACTAACAAAGCGCTGATCAGTGCTCACCATCCATTTTAAATTGCCTAACACATTCAAGAAAATATCCCCTAAATGAATGAAGCAATCGTACTGGGGTATTCCTTCACCTATACGCAAGTGTATATAATTCCACGGGTCCTACAATTGGATATGTCACACATCGGTATAATATATACATAACTGTTGGTAGCCCCTTACGGTGTAAAAATTTCTATTGTGTAGTACTACTAATCTCGCATTCCAGCCCATTCTAATGACTATGTCATTCTTATCCACTTAAGTTATTTACTAACTTTAATAATTCACACCGTCATAAACGCATACCTGAGGCTGTGTGTGAGTGTATTCATGCTTGTTTAACTATTACCCCTCCACTGACCCCTCTTAATAATATTTCTTTACTTTAGTTTGCATTTACATCTTATTTAATTTAAGGTCATTTACCACTTTCTTTTAAAACATCTAAATATATTTTCTCATTTATTTCCTTTTTTTTCTTGCTATTAAATTGTATATCTCTATTCCCTTTCTATCTTTGATTCCCTCCCTTATTTAGAGGACTTTCCATACCCTTTTATTTTAAATTATTACTTGCCTACCTTTTCTTTCTTTTATTTTAAATTCTTTTCTTAGGCCGTTTTTATCACATTTATAATTCTTCAATTAATCATTAGGGAATTCTGCATTTTAATGCATTGGAATTATTTCTCTCCCAAATGGAAAGGTTAACTCTGTATATTTATATATCTTATCCAAAAGGAGATTTTGTGTTACGTTTGGAATTACAAGGAATTATTTTTTCCATAGTTATTGAAATAGACATTACAAAATACGGTAATTATCCCTATTTTATATATCTCTTTCTTTTTAGGTGTAATTCTTATTATTTCAAACAATACACTTTTATTTATAAATTTGAACTTTATAATATATAGAAATTCTAATTTGCAACACCTTATATTTCAACAAATAAAAATACTACTTAAGCCCCATAATTTGTTGTGAAAACTTAATTTACATTCTTACTTGCAATAGGCATTCAAATCTACAAATTTGGAATTATCACATAATTTATAAGTTTCAAGGACTACTACTATCCAATACTAAATTCAGGGACTGCTAATACCCGAAATTTTCTAGATTTACATACATATAATATATAATTAAAGTTATCAATCAAGAATATGCAGGCAGGGTTTGTAATTTCATTACATGTATGCAAATTTTAGTCTACAACTCCAGTTTACATTTCAGGCATACAAGAGAAATTTACAACGATATAATTCCAATATTATATAAAAATATATAATTTTCCGCCCACCTTTTTAGCTTTCCAAATCTCCAGATCAAATCCCTGTTATTCAATTTGATTCCCTTTTATCCCTCTTTGAATACATACACTACAAGCATGCATATACTTATCAGAAATCTAGATCAGAGGAGAGATTTGGATTTAATTTATATTCTAGATCCGGATTTATAGTTTACCTTAGCTTGATGGTTTGATTCGACCCTATTCTTCTTCTTAATTTTCCTCTGCTATTCTCCACTTGTATATACGTATAAACTATAACTATTTTTGAAGAATTTTGTAGAGAAGAGAAAATAGCAGAGCTTCATTGTACTTTAAAAAATATAAGAAGAAAAGTAAACAGTTAGGCCCGTATTTATAGGGGTTCGAATCAATGTAAGCCGTTAGATTAAACTATTTTAAATCGGGGTCGTTTGGCTATGTCGTAATTCTCTAATTGATAGCTTGACCAGTCAACCGCTGAAATAACCCGCCCTGAAATGGGTCTAAATTCCGATCAAAAAAGGCCCATTGAAACTTAGAACCATCTCAAAGTTGGTTGTTGGTTGGTAAAAAAGAACAGTACAGTGCTATTTATTTACACATGTTAGAACCTTGTATTTTGATGTTTTGATCTTGACAACTATATAAGTAAATATTATATAAACTAACTATATTTGCAAGAGAAGATACAATCCAACTCGAATGAGAACTTTTATGCAAGCAAATGGATACGATACTTGGAATATCACTCAAAGTGAATACACTAAACCAACTACACTATTTGCAGAATGGTCAAATACACAAAAGTTAGATGCTACATCGAATGCAAAAGCCATAAATATGTTATTTTATGCCTTAGATAAAAATGAATTTAATAGAGTTAGCATGTGTACAACTGCTTACGAAATTTGGAGAATTCTTAAAGTCACACATGAAGGAACTAACAAAATTAAACAAAGCAAGATTTCTATGCTCAAAAATCAGTTCCAAAATTTTAGAATGAGACCAGATGAAACTATAAATGACATGTATTCTAGATTCCAAGACATACATCATTCACTATTGGCACTAGGAGAAAAAGTTTCGGATTTTGATATTGTCTCAAAAATTCTAAACTCTTTAACGGATGATCGAGAATGAAAAGTCTTAGCTATTGAAGAAGCTAATGACATTTCTACCATCAAACCTGAAGAGTTAATTGGAAATCTCATGTCATACAAATTTAATTTGCAGGAAAAACGAGATCAAGCCCAAGATAAAAATAATATTGCCTTCAAAGCTGAATAAGAAGATTCGGATTCAAACGAAGATGACATTGCATTCATTGCAAAGAATTTCAAAAAGTTTTTAAAATTTACAAAGAACAAGAAGTTTGGAAACAACAAGAAGCTTGACTTCATCAAGGGCTTCTTAAACAAGATATGGGAGAAGATTCCATGCACCGGCTCTACTTCTACAAGTATTATGTACCGAGAATCCCGCTACTTTCACTTGGTCTACATCCGAGGAAGAAGAATCGGGGAGTGAGGAAGTTTAGATTTCTTTATCTTAGTTTATGCCTATCTATTTTCATGTTGTTCCTTATTATGTTACATTGGATGTCTGATGTTGTTTTGATGTTTGTTTAGTATTATTTGGTGTCTTAAAACATGCTTGTCTCTAATGTTCATTTCATTTATCATGTTTATCTATTTATGATTCTTCTGTGATACTGTTGTTTATCATAATATTCATGTATTCCTTTTTGTCGATATATGTTCTGCAGGTAAATCAAGCAAGCAGATCATTTATTCAGGGGGGGTTACAATCGTTTTTATAGTTTTTTATAAATTTTTAGACTTACATAGTTGTCATCGTCAAAAAGGGGGAGAATGTTAGAACCTTGTATTTTGATGTTTTGATCTTGACAACTATATAAGTAAATATTATATAAACTAACCATATCTACAAGAGAAGATACTATTCTACTCGACAATAGATTGAAGACCAAGAATACAGAGAGAAGTTTTCAAAATTTATTAGTGGTTTTTCTACAGTCTATTTTAGTAGTTAATCATTGTTAAAATCTCTCCTAGGTGGTATATGCATGCACACAAGTATTTAAAATTATTTTCAAACCATATACACACAAAGTATTTCGTTATTTTCATATTCCATTGTCAAAAAGTTTTCAAAAGCACTTCAATATGGCAGAAACTCTGAACTCAGTCGACTAAATGAGGAGGTCCAGTCGATTGAATACTTGTGCATGTGCACAGTGCACTTGAAGGTTCAGTCGACTGAACCACCCCATTAAATCAACTGAACTATGTGTCTTTTTTATATTAAACTTTAAAATTCAATTTTTTTGAATATTCAGTAGAGTGAAATCTTTTCTTCAATCGACTGAAAATTCATAACGGCTATTTTCTGAACGGCCACTTCCATTCAACGAACAGAAACAACCTTTGATTCAAGAGTTATTTTTGTATCTTTTGACCGTAACTCTTCACGAAGAATTGCATCACTTAAACTCTATATATAGCCTTCATTCTAGTTGTTTTAATTACTTAATTTCTGATTCTATTCTCATATACTTATTATAAAAAATATTCTGCCATTTTGCTTTCAAATCTTGTTCTAACCACTTGCACATTCAAGCAAAAATTCATTTGTGATTAAATTAACTTCCAATCTTCAAAACCTACGCTATATACCACAAAGGAGAAGATTATATAAAGGATGTACTCTAAAGACTTATCTGTGCTATCAAAAGAGCACAATCAGTCAAGAAAATTCACTGTATTGTTGAAGTCATTTTCGGCTGCTCGGGCGGTAGAAGTCCTATTCAGTTGTCTAAGCAGTAGAAGTCATGTTCGGTTGCTCAGGCGGTGTAATACCTATTCCTCCGGGTTAAGAGATGTTGATAGTTACATTCCAGAAGGAGTCTAGGACTGGACGTAGAACGGGAGTTCGAACCAGTATAAATATCCCTGGTGTTTTTAACTTTACTATTTACCTTTTATATTTTATTCTGCATTAGTAGATAACTCAGTTACTATTCCATATTACGATCCTTAGCAGCACTTTCAACACATTCAGAATCTCATAGCGGAGTGATAAAATATAATAATAACAACAGTACCCATTTTATCATAAATTCAAATGTCATAAAAACCAACAACAACCGTTGCATATTTGAGTTACATCATTTTTTAAATACAATAGTTTCCAATGGGTACGTTTGAAAATAACAATTAAATAGATAGTCTACTACCACAAGACTCATTAGCATCTTCGCCTTCAACATCGCCTTTCATAACCTGTGTTGTAATGATGAGGGAGTCAGAACAACCTATGTTTAGTGAATAAAAACCTCAAGCCTTACTATATTAGTACTCTGGCAGTATAATTCAAATAAGAATATGTCTTACGTTTCTACCTACAACATAAGTCTTTTCAAATGTAAGCCCAAAGGCTTTTCTCAAACTAAAATAACATGCTTTCCAAATTAAGACCATAGCTAACTTACTATCATCCCAATAGCCCATATATATCATCATCAATGTCCTATCAACGTAAAAGATAGTACTTATGTCACTTAATACTCTTTAATTGGAATTAGGTAGCCTCCAAACATTTATGCCTTATTTAAGGTAGGTCCGCATCATTTACTACCTATAACCCTAAGGCAGACTCTTCACTAGTAACTATCTAGCTGACATTGCACGGAATCTCTTCAACCAGTTAATACATCTATTGAAGTGAGCCCTTTTCCAAGATATCCTCTACCGTACCTAACCCATAACCTTGACTATTTACTACTTCCTACATAGAGAAGATGCGGGCCCTCATAGAACCACTTAATACCTTCAATCTCTGAAGAAGGTCCTTCATATTACGACCCATACTCCACGGTGATGTCTCACATTAGCTCGACTATTCGTAGGTACTGGTAGTCAGATTAGCTGGGCAGATTTACCCTATAGAATTTGAAACTAACATCGCACCATCGTAGTTACTTATCATAGGTGATGTCTCGCATCAACCCTAAAGTTATACTATTGGTAACCAGATTAGCTGGGAAGATCACTTCCGTGTGCTTTTGACCAACCTCACATCCCTATAACAGTTATAATCTATATCACACTCTATATATATTATCACATGCCTCACCATTTCCAAAATCAAGGACTTATAAGAAATCTTTCTTAGGTCACCTTTAACATTAATTAACTTCCTAAGGGGGATTTAATAGAATTAATAACCTATTTATATGCAATTATACGTTGATTATGCTAATACACACACAAATAAACACACACCTACGTGCCTAGTAATTCTAAGTGTACGAAATATACGCCCTAATCTAGCGTTTAAATGTCGATTCTTTAACAATTATACAAGTCTCATTCTTTTGAACAATACCGAAATTCCAATATTAATATCCAAAAATTCCAATCAATAGACCTGTATATAATTAAAAAAAAGTACTAAACTTATTAGATCAAAATAATGGAACATATTGATGACATAAACATACAATTCCAATTTTCACGTTCCATTCAACTCATTTTTCAAATAAAATAAACGAAGGAATATCTATTTAATTTATGGGAATCACCCGTGCAAACTACGAATAAAATTCGTCCCTTATACACTATTCCATAATCAAAATCCTTTAATCAAATTTAAGGAAAAAGAATAAGGAGTGTAATAGAAGGTAAAATTATAAAGATGCAAATCTACACAATTTCCATTATTTTTACATAAAAAATTGAGATTTTAACCTGGAATTGACATTTCGCACTGAAGGAGTTTTGGGGGTTTATAATATGATGTTTTCGAAAACAAAAACTCTCCATATTATATTCAAACCCAAATTACACTAATCAATTACTAAAATAGAAAACCTAAGGTAGTGTTTGGTTTGTTGTTTTTAGTTTTTGATTTTCGTCCATACAAAAATGCACACGACGCATGTATGTTCCCGAAAACGACCAATTTAGAAAACGAAGTTAACATACAAAATAGAAAACAACTTGTTTTTATTTTTCGTGTTTTGGAAAATAACACAAGCACGTGAAACAATCCATTCTTCCGTCGTCCCTCTGTCCCCTTCGTCCTCCCATCCGTCTTTCTTTCATCCCTTCCGCCGTCCCTCCATTCTTCTCATATCTGACATACATATTGAAAACCGAAAATGCGAAATTCATTTTTAAACCAAACGCTACCTAAGATTTCCACTCAAAGTATAGCCTTAGCTTTATTTCTTTTGGATTTGACATGCTTTTGACAATCTCTTATCAGATCTATTCCTTTTGATACATATATACAGCAAGGGATATGTACATATGTTAGATTTGGAAAATAAAAGGTTTAGAGGAGAAGAAGTTGAGGAAATAAATAATAAACAAAGATAGATCTAAATGATTTCTTACTTGAAACCCTAATTGAGTTTTCTGAATCTTGAAGAGACGAACTGATAGAGCTTCGCTAATGTTTCCAAAATATTATGTGAATAAAAGTGAGGGGTCCAAGGTCTTATTTATAGTGGTAAGAAACCACCAGAACCATCGAATTTAAGTCGATTTAATATTATAAAAATCCGGAAATTCATACCGCTGAAAACTCTAACCGCCACCGTTAATCATCGTTCGACCGGTCCATTTATCTTGGGATTATTTAACTTGTTGTCATTGATAGATTTATTTAATTTCTTAGTTACTTTTTAATGTTAACATTAATTTTAAAGTTTCCTTAATCCCCAAGTCTATCTACTATCAAATTTTGAATTTCAAAATTTAAAATTAATTATTCATTTGAATTTGAATTTGAATTCTATTTAAATTATTTTAAACCTAAAAACATCAAACGTCCATAACTTTTCTGTTTGAGCACCGTTTTCAACATATTATATATGGAAATTGGTCAGAATTTCACCACGAATGCGATGACATAACTTTCGTTTTCAAATTCCAACTTTTGCAAAGTTTCCATTTTTATCACTACCTTATTTGTGCGAGTTCAACGGTGTCAGGTCAGAGGATGGAGATGTCATTCTGGCCGAACAAATAGTTCGCAAGTAGGAATCCTTTCGATATTTAGGATCAATGTTGTAGTATGATGGTGAGATTGATGAAGATGTTAGTTTTAGAATTCGAGCGGGATGAGTGAAATGGCGACAAGCGTCTGGCATTCTCTGTGACAGGAAAGTCCCACAGAAGCTTAAAGGAAAGTTCTACATAACAAAAATTAGGCATGCGATGTCGTATGATGCAGAATGTTGGCCTACTAAAAGCCAACACGTAAAGAAGATAAGTGTAACAGGGATGCGTATGCTGCGATGGAGCTACGATCATACAAGAAGAGACTGAATTAGAAATGATGATATACGTGATAAACTTGGAGTAGCACCAATTAAGGAGAAGCTAATCCAACATCGCTTAAGATGGTTTGGACATCTCCACCGTAGGCCGCCCGAGGCACCTATGTGCATTGGAATTATGGGCCGCATCAAATGCTCAAAGGGAGGCAGAGGTCGACCAAGTTTTACATGGGAGGAAGTAGTAAAAAGGGACTTGAAGGATTGGAATATATTCGAAGAGCTGGTGACAGACAGGAGCACGTGGAAGTTAGCGATCCACGTACCAGAACAATGAGCTATGAGTTTTATAAGTTTTAGATTATAGAACTAGGGAACATGAGCCTAAGACGTAGGGTTTGGTCTTCGACCAATATTACTATTAGTACCATTATTACTATTAGTATTATTATCATCATTTTTTTCTTTATATATTTTTATTTTTATTTACTTAGTTATTATTATTATTAATTTACTTATTTGACTTTATTTTATTATTATTATTGTTATTGTTATTATTGTGACTTTTAAATTGACTTTGTCATTTAATTTTGGGTCCCATCTCTAGCTGACCCCAACTTGTTTGGGAATAATGGCCTAGTTGTTGTTGTTGTATCACTACCTTATTTAATTTATTCAAATTATTTATTTATGGTTTATTTTACGGGGTGTTACATTCTTCCCCTTTAAAAGAATTTCGTCCTCGAAATCTTTCCAAGGGGCGAACAGCGTAATGCGCAATAAACATCCATGTTATACAGCCAAGTTATCTACACAACCATCTACTCAACCAAAAGTGCAATGTGATTTTGTGTGCAGACATACTATAATTGAGCTCAATATTACCATGAGTATATGATTGTCACATATAAGTATATATGCAAACATCCTAAACAAGCAAAAAGTGTTCTAGATGAGTACAAAAGTGATAGGAAAGGTGTAGCAACCATCTCCTACCATCCAATCTAGCAACCACGATGTAACCTAAAATCTAATTTTGGAGAGGAAAGTTTATCATAGAAAAGTATAGGACGAGAAGTCCTTATGCTTTCTGCCAGATTTTCTCCCCATTATACTCGAACCAACCTAATTTCTTTATTGCAGAGCTTCCTAGTTCCATGCTCCACAATACTTGTGGTGGAATGGGATGCTATTGGCTCCATCTCAATGTTCCCCAATATATCAGGCTCTACCACAGTAGCTATGCACTAAAGGCATTTCCTCAAATGTGAAATGAAAAAAAGGTCAAGGACTCCCGCCAATTATCCGATAACTCCACACAATAGCATGTCTTCCTATTCTTTCTAAAATTGGGGAAAGGCCCGACAAATTTTTGGTGCCAACTTCCCCGACTTTCCAAATCTCACGATCTATCTAAGAGGGGAAACTTTAATAAACACCATGTCCCCCACATCTAATTCTAAATCTTTCTTCGCTTGCCCACATAAGATTTCTAGCGATCTTTTGCGGCCTTCATTCGCTGCCTAATCAATTCTACAATTTTCTTTTTGACACATCAAACACCTAGTGGAAAATTCTGCCACCTTCTTCTTCTTCCCTAACCAAAAGATTTTTTTTCATATCCCTATTCATCTTATCTCCTCCAAGGTGAATGGCTGTCCTTGAGTGGTGTCTCTCAGTAAGCTAAAAATTATTTTTTCCAGAATCCTAAATTTTTTGATATTGAAGCATTCTTTTATTTCCAGTTACTAACCTAATTTCCTCATTAACTTACAGTCTTACATACAGTTTATCACTTGCTAAGTATCCATATGAAAATTTCTTATTTATGCTGTTCCTTCATATATATGTTTATCCGGCGGTCTAATCCTTCCTATAAAATCAACCCAATGATAAAATAGGAATATATCTTCCGTCATATCATACGCTTTTTCAATAGCCTAAGGAAGACAACTAGTGATAACAATAAAAAATTCTAAAAGAAATTTTTTGCTAGAAATTTGACATTTATCATTAACTAGTGTTAATGATGTTGGGGCCCTAAGACTTCTTACTAAATTAAGATGAATATCCTTAGTTCGTTATTCCACTTATATCCGTAATAATTGATCATTAACGTCAAAGTTGGACTATCTCTATTCAATCCTCATTTAAATTCCTTTAAACCTGTTACCAGTTTCAAAAAATATTTATTATGCCGATCCAATTCCTCCTTTGTTTTAAACTCCTTAATCAGACCCTATTTATTTTATTTTAATTCTCTATTAATTACAAATTTATTGCCCGTTGAGTACGTAATTAATGTCCATAAATCCTAGTCCGATAAAAACTAATACAAATATCGTTGTAAATTACGCTATTTATATATTTCTATTTTTATACATTAACCACGGTTATACGTGTGTCTATACATAAATTTTTAAACTAGAACATTCCTTTCCACATTTTAATTTATCAAAGCTATCCTTCTAAAAAGGATTACTGTTATAGTTTTCCACAAATTAACTAAAGTGATATTTTTGCTTCGTTTGAAATTACAAGGAATTATTTCTTTTCTTTTTAAATAAATAGATAGTGTAAACTATGGAAAAGAATATCCATGCCTTACACTTCCCTTTCCCTTTTTGGCATATTCCTAATTAATTCAAATGCCGCACTTTTATACATATTTTGGTATTGGAAAATTTATGGAAGTTATATAAAGACCGCTTCAAATAAATCAAAACATGTAAATTTATATTCTTAGTCACCTAGGGCAACCTAACTTATAATCCAATTATAAATCTGGAATATCTTCGCAACTTTACCAATATTTTATAATTAGATATTTAGGATCGATTTTAAATTTCCAAGTCAGGTAGTACATGCTATTCTTATTTTATTCATATCTTAAAACCTTTACACTGCCTTACATAGGTAGTGATCTCTATCTACACCATAATTTTTTTTAGTTCTCATCATTCTTAAAACTAAAATTTCAAAATTATAAAGTACCTTATCCGAAACCTTTATCTTTAAAAATATAAACTTAGAAACCTTTTTTGTCAATTTTCAAAAATTGCATAGTTCCCAAAATGAGCCATGAAATTTTTTCCTTTTTGTAACCAAATTTTATCTTTTAAGGACTTACTACAATAGAGATTTATTTCTTTAAAAGTTGGACTTTTAATTCAAAACATTTAAGACTTAACTACTAAACCAAACTATTAAAAATAAAAAATTACTTAATTCCATAAAGGAGCAAAATAATTTCCCTTTTCAAAAACCTTCTACGATATACAAAATAAATTTCAATAAATTGTTTTTATACAAATAAACTTATTACATTAAATTTGAAATCAACACTTACTACTCCATGAAATTATGCCCTGTACCTATGAAAAGTTCATTCACCCCCTTTAAACCCATTACAAAGATAACATTCCAAAATAATAGATTTTCCTTTATTGGTCATTTATTATTTCAAAGGTATTTCTAGTTACAAGATAAGTAGACTTCAAACCACAACCTATTCATTTGCATGCCAAATTCCTACTTTCAAATTATTATCAACACCTACCGCTTTACTACTCAAAATATATTGCCCTTTAACCAAAAACTTTTTATAACTTTGTAAAGCCTTATATAAACTCCTATAATCTTTCACAATCCTTTTTCTTATCAATTCGGATTTATTTCTTTTTCATTACCATTTTATAAACGAATTCTAAAACGAATATATAAAATTCTCATCCTCACATAAATGCTTTTCCTTATAACATTCACAAAATTACTCCAACTCATTTATTAATTACCATCTTCTATAACTTTAAACAATGAAAACTAGAGTATACAAGGATAACTTCTATCCTATTAATTTCTAACTGGATTACTGATCCTATTTTATATAAATTTTTAATGCTATTTTTATCCAAACCTCCCAACATTGGCTCTATTCCTAATACGAAAATGCTCCTCCTATCCTAGTTATTCTTATCCTTCTATTCTCTGATCTTAATTTAATTAAGTTCCATTTCCATGTATTTCCCCTTTTAGAAAGAATTAAAAAAAGAACTTCCAAATTTATAAATAGAAAATCATCAAGTCCAACATATGCTCTATTTCACATTTATTTTAAAAACGAAAAATCCCTTTCTTCAAAAATCGAATTTTTTTTAACTCAACCAATTTTAAGCTTGAATTTCAAAAACGAAAAATCCTTTTTACCCAAAACCTTTTATTCAGAAACTTTTGACTCAACAAAAATTTTAACTTATGAGTTTCCAAAAATCTTTACTTTCTTAGAACAACTTTTCAATAGATCCTTTGAAAACTTATTCAAAACATTTCAAGGAATTTTCCAAAAATCTTTTATCAAATTCTTTCCCATGGGATTTGATTTAGAAATTGACTTTAATTATTCTTCCTATTGAACTTTCCTACTCAACCTTCTTCTTTTAATGGTTAATGCACACCTTCTTGTAGGAATTTGCTCCACTCATTCTTCACATCTTGCTCCATTCCTTACTTTCGGTTATTTACAACACACATATTTTTATCTCCCATCTATTTTTATATATTGGGCTACGCCCTCTAAGGCTATATAATTTACCTTAATGACAATTATACCGCCATATAATATTTAATTACTATCTAACATGTTTATTTGCTATTTCTATAAATGCCAATTCTCCGTAATACTTGATTATTATTCTAATGGACAATTTTTAAAGACATTTATTTATTCATTCAAACTTTGCCTATTTTGGCTTCCTTATCTCTCTATAATTACCTTAATAATCTCTTTAATTGGTCTATTTATATCCTTATTTAATTCTTATAGCTCCCTATTTATTGCATATTTGTTGCCTTGCCTTGGAGTTACAATCATTTCTATCTACATTTCCTAAAATAGTACTAAATGCTGAGGTAAAGATTTGCCTAGTGTTTTTGTGGACGTTTAAAATAATTATATATATTTATATATAGTAGGATTTTTGAAAAATACTTTCAAAAATAACAAGTACACCTCTCATACGTATACATATCCCCGTTGATCAAGTAACTTAAGCTCTGATACCAAATGTAATAAACTACTTTGAAATGGGCCTAAATTCCAACCTAGAAAAGGCCTATTGAAACTTAGAACCATCTCAAAGCTGGTTGTTGGTTGGTAAAAAATGAACAATACAGAGCTATCTATCTGCACATTCAAAATCTCACAGCGGAAGGATAAAATATAATAATAACAACAATCCCCATTTTATCATAAATTCAAATGTCATAAAAACCAATAACAGCTGTTACATATCTGTATTACATCATTTTTAAAATACAACAGTTTCCAATGGGTACATCTGAAAATAACAAGTAAATAGATAGTCTACTACCACAAGCCTCATCAACATCTTCTCCTTCAACATCGCCCTTCCTAACTTATGTTGTAATGATGAGGGAGTCAGAACAACATACATCTGGTGAATAAAAAGCTTGAGCCTTACTATACTAGTACTTAGGCAGTATAATTTAAATAAGAATATGTCTTACGTTTCTACCTACAATATAAGTCTTATCAAATGTAAGCCCAAAGACTTCTACCAAACTTAAATAAAAGGCTTTCCAAATATAAGCCCAAAGCCAACTTGCTAACAACCCAATAACCTTTAATGAGAATTAGGCAGACTCCGACCATTTAATGCCTTATTTAAAGTAGATTCACGTCATTTACTATCTATAATCCCAAGGCAGACCCCCCACTAGTAACTATCTCATTGACATTTCACGGAATCTCTTCAGACACTTAATACTTCTTATTGAAGCAGGCCTTTTACTGAGATATCCTCTACTGTGCCTAAACCATAACCCCGACCATTTACTACTTCATATATAAAGAAGAGGCAGGCCCTCACATGACCACTTAGTACCTTCAATCTCTGAAGCATGTCCTTTGTATTATGACCCGTACCCCTACAGTGACATCTCACATTAGCCCGACTATTCGTAGGTACTAGTAGCCAGATTAACTGGGCGGATTTACCCTACGTAATTAGGGACCAACCTCACGTCATCATAGTTACTTATTATAGGTGATGTCTCACATCAGCCTCAAAGTCACACAGCTGGTAGCCAAATTAGTTGGACATGCTTTTGTGTGCTTTTAACTGACCTCGTATCCTTAAAACTTAGTCATACTCTATATCACACTCTACATATATTATCACACACCTCACTGTTTCCAAAATCAAGGCCTTATAAGCAATCATTCTTATTTCTCCTTTAACATGAATTACCTTCCTAAGGGGAATTTAATAGATTTAGTAACCTATTTAACTATGCAATTATACATTAATTGCACTAATATATATATATATATATATATATATATATATAGACACACACAAACACACATGCGCGTGCTTAGTAATTTCTAAGCGTACGAAATATATGCCTTAATCTGGCATTTCAATGTCAACTCTTTAACAATTATATAAGTCTCATTCCATATTATCAACAATAACAAAATTTCAATACTCATATCTGAAAATTCCAATCAATAGACCTGTATACAATTAAAATTTTAAAATCAACTTATTACACCAAATAATGGAACATATTGATGATAGAAAGATACGATTCCAATTTTATTCTCTATTCAACTCCTTTTTCACATAAAAATAAACTATGGAATTTGTATTTAATTTATCGGAGTCAGCAGAACAAACTATGAATAAAATTTGTACATTACACGCTACTCCATAATCAAAATTATTTAATCAAATTCAAAAAAAAATAAGGAGTGGAACAGAAGGTAAAATTATAAAAACTGCAAATCTACACAATTTTCATTATTTTGACATAAACAAATTGAAATTTCAATCTAGAATTGACATTTCATATTGAAGGAGTTGGGATTTATAATATGATTTTTTAGAAAACCAAAACCCCCAAGGCACATTCAAACCTAAATTACACTAATCGGTTACTAAAATAGAAAAGCTAGGATTTCCACTCAAAGTATAGCCTTAGCTTTGATACCTTTGGATTTGGCATGCCTTTGACAATCTCTTATTAGATCTCTTCTTTTTGATACATTTATATAGCAAGGGATTTGTACATACATTAGATTCAGAAAATTAAAGGTTTGGAGGAGAAAAAGTTGAGAAAATAAATAATAAACAAAGAAAGATCTAAAGGATTTCTTACTTGAACCCTAATGGAGTTTTCCGAATCTTGAAAAGATACCTCGATAGAGCTTTGCTAATGTTCCCAAAATATTATGCGAATAAAAGTGAGAGGTATATGGTCTTATTTATAACGGTGAGAAAGCACCAGAACCGTCGGATTTAAGTCGATTTAATATTATAAAAATCCGAACGTTCATATTGCTAAAAACCCTAGCTACCACCGTTAATCACCAATCGACCGCCGCTACCCACTGGTCGACCGCAAGCGGTCGACCAATCATTGTAAGTGGTTGACCAATCCATTTACTTTGGGACCGTTTAACTTGTTGCCGTTGATAGATTTATTTAATTTCATACTTACTTTTTAACGTTAACGTTAATTTTAACGTTTCGTTAATCCCCAAATCTGTCTACTATTAACTTTTGACTTTCAAATTTAAAATTAATTATTCACTTGAATTTAAATTCTGTTCAAATTATTTTAAATCAAAAAACTTTAAACGTCCGTAACTTTTCCATTTGAACTCCATTTTCGACATATTATATTTAGAAATTGATCAGAATTTCATCACGAATGCACTGACTTAATTTCTTGGTGAAATTCGAACTTTTGCAAAATTTCCTTTTTTATTCCTATCTTATTTAATTTAATTTATTCAACTTATTTATTTACGGTTGATTTTATAGGGTGTTACAACCACCGCCCGCTATCGATCGACCGCTAGTGGTCGACCTGCGCGATTTAAGGGTCAATCGGTCGTATACATTAATGGCAATAAATTTGCCATGTTATCTTTGGTTAATTTCTTTCAGATTTCTTTCATCTAAGATAATTTATTTCCGCGTTAAGTTTTCTTTAACCTTAAGTAACTATTAACATTAATTAATTTTCGTTAATTACTTTTTGTTTCCTTAATTACGCACACACACACACACACACACACACACACACACACACACACACATATATATATATATATTTCCGACTCGAATTATTCAGACGCTAATAATTTTTTCATTCGAACTCCGATCAAAAAACATTATATATGACAATTGATCAAAATATCGCCACGAACCCAATGGTGTAGGTATCGTAACCAAATTTGAAATTTGCGATAACTCTATTTTTTGACGTTATTATTTATTAATTAATTTCTTTTTAAATTAATTATCATAAAAATTACATGGTGTTATAGATATTATACCTGTTTCTAGTATGGTTCAGATGATATATCAAAGCAATGAGTCAAGCTAGTACCAATCCCACAGAACTCATAGCCGTCGCCACCTCTACAACCCATGGTATGATTCCAGCCCAAACACCACTAACTGTTGACTTTCCTAAGCTGTGTAGAGATTTCTTTGGCCTTGATGGGAAACCTTTTGTTAGGATGGACCCATACTCGCTAACTTTGTCATCGCTTAATAATCATGAGAAGATTTTCAATTTGTTAGGGCTTTGTGATGTTACTAGGAGATAGTTGGTCTCTTGGCATTAGCAAGGTTTGGCAGCACTTTGGTGGGAGGTAGCGACAGTAGAAGTAGAGGAGGTTACTATTGCTTGGGGAATGTTTAAGATGAAGTTTGAGATGAAATTCTTTTTTAGGGTTGAGAGGAATCTATTATTGGTCACCTTAATCAAGGAGAAATGACGCTTGAAAAGTATGTTAGTTGGTTTAGTGAACTGGCTAGGTTTGGTTTTGAGTTGGTGAACACCCGGAGAAGAAAGCATTTAAGTTTACGAAGGGATTGAATTCACCTTTGAAGGAGCTTGCATTGAACTAAATTCCATATGGAGCTACATTCAAGTGATTAATGGAGGTAGCATTATTGAATTCTATAAAAGGAACTTTGGTTAGAAATCAAGTTAAGGAAAAAGAGGGTCAGTAATAGGGTAAGCATAAAGGTAATGGACCACAAGGAGGACATGTTAAGAGACATGCGATTAACTATAATAGATGCCAGAAGGTGAGACACATTGCAAAGTACTATATGACGAACCTTCCATAGGGTAGCTATGAAAACTATAGGTAGATGGGAAATTTGTCGAAGGATTGTAAAGTGGCCTCAGCTCAATGGAAGGTGATGTCTTGTAATTGCGATCAGTTCAGTTATATAAAAAGAGATTGCCTAGCTTTGAAGAATGATGGTCAGAGGGTTTAGGCTTATGCCCTGGATGTCATTCCAATCTCAACTATTGCACCACCATCGCTTCAAGAGAAAGGTAAATGGATTATGATGGATGGTGTGTTGACTTTATATGATTCTCCTATTCAAACTTTATTTGACATTGTGCACCCCATTCATTCATAGCAAGTGCATTGGTTAATAGTTTAGCCCTTAAACCTGACATTGTGCACGAATCCATTTTGGTGTCAATTCCTATCAAGCGATCGATCCATTTATCGATGTTATGTCATAGCTTAAAGTTGGTCACTTGGTATGGAGTTCTCTTATGATGCATACGCACTAAACTTTTTGGGGGTATGAGTTGATTTTGGGAATAGATTGTGTGACAGCCCGCCCTAAAATGAGCCTAAATTCCGACATAGAGAAGGCCCATCGAAACTTAGAACCATCTAAAAGCTGGCTGTTGGTTGGTAAAAAACACTACAGAGCTATTTATCTACTCATAGATCTCATAGCGGAAGGATAAAATATAATAACTGTAGTTTGCAGAATTATGGATCTTAAGGCTAAACAAACACTAGAGAAGGGGTGAATAGTGCTTTCTAAATTTTGTAAATATTTTTAAATTTATTTCAAATCTAATATTAAATCATAGATTTCAACGTAGAATTGTATCAACAATAAATCATAGACGCAAATACGGATATAGTAAAAGCAGTAAAGTAGAGAGAGTGATGACACTAGGGATTTTATACTAGTTTGGATTTCTCTTACATCCAATCCCATACAATTTCTTATACAAATTTATTTTCAAATGCCAATCTTTAAATTAGCAAATGGTAAACCTAATTACAATCTCGATTCCGAGGCTACGAGACATACCCTCATGATTTTCTGGGCTCAGGGTAGGCCCACTTGATTTGGACGGACTACAAGTACACCCACTCGGATTTTCGGGCTACCAAGCACACCCAATTGATTTAAACGGCCTACAATCACACTCAAGCAAATACAACTAGAGTTTAATGGTTTTTCAAATAATTTCTTGAAATTTGGATACAATGGATCCTATAGGGTCTTGGACAACACTTCGACCTTTGATTGAGAGAGAGATGATTGAAAACTGATAATAAATAGTAGTGAACCAAATCAGAGAAGTTTGAATTGATTCTGTATATTTTTGAGTCGAAATAAAAGTAATTTTCTAGAAAACTTTTGAGAGAGTAAGAGGAGAGAAGATAATAAGAAAGTAGTTAATAAAAAATTTGTTTGAAACCCCCTATATTTAGTGAATCGACAGATATGTCCATTCGTAAAGAGTTACGACGAATAGACACTTCATTTTAAAATTTGATAAACTAATTGGCGACATATATGTCGACATACTAATATGGTTCGAAAAATGGTGGAAGTACATAAGAGAGATATTGGCTTTGTCGAAAACTTTTCTAGGAATAGACTTTTCTCCTCTTAAATCAACACCAAAATATGTAAAAATTCTATTAAGATACACGCCATAAAAGAGTGTGTTCTCATGCCTAGAAATGTTCTTTTGAACAAAGTCATCTAAAATGACTAGTGCCCAATTGATGTTGTAATGACCATAAATAGCGAAAAAATGTTAAATACTTTTTGAGTGGGGTTATAATTACTCATCCTCGGAGTTATGTTTTTTGGTAAAATGAGACCCATAAGTCTCGATTTTGGTCGAAGATTTTTGTGTTTAAATTTAAATTCTTTGTCACTTTTAAAAAATATCACGAAAAATTTCACGATTTTGTTCATCAATTTGAACAGTGGAGAGGTCAATTCCACTAGATTTACAACCAAGAATATTACCTAAAAGTTCACAATTTAAAATGGTTTAAGTACCATTAACATTACTCCAAACTTAACCTTCTTCTCCTTGATAAAATTTTCCATTTAAATTCGCATAAAACATTTTAACCAAATTCAGATAACAAACAAAATCATTTTGAGAAGATTTGATTAAACCAAGAATTTCATTTTTATATCAAAGATCATGTAAACCATAAGAGCAAAATCTTTGAATTTAGCAAATCTTCCAGGAGAAACTTTTCTAGAAGTAGTAAACTCCATATAGGCTTCAATGACATCTTACTTATTGAAGAGAAAGCTTTTAGTTTTCTTAGAGAGCCTTATGGTCTTAGGATTTTGACTAGAGGAAGCTATTTTTGAGTTTTTGAGGAGATAAGATAATGAAGAGATATTTAAAATTTGAAAGAAATTGAGTGGATCAATGGATAGAGACAGATTTAATTAATAAAGAGTGAAGAGTCATGTTCTCTAGTAAAAAAGATGCCTTTTCAGAACATGGAAGTAAGTGCAAAATGAGAAGAAAGTTAGAAATTTGAATTGAAATTTCAACTTTTCTTTTTCTGACATGTATGTCGACATATGACATGGGGGTATGTCGACATATAGCCCGAAATTTTCAAAAATAAAACTAAGCTAATATATTCCTATATATACTTATATTTATCTAATATTATAATTAATCTATATGTTATTCCTAAAAACCAAAATCAACCAAAAAATTAAAATAAAATAAAAATTATTAAACAAAAAGTATCGTTTTTGTAGGTATTATTTGATCAGTTCTGATTAGTCTATTATAGCCGTGAAACACATATTCATATTCTCAGTAGCTGGTTCAATGTCGCTTAAGGAAGTGTTTGAATCATCCAAAGTTGCTATATAAGCCATTTTTATTTATCTGGATGAATCATTTGCTGGTGAAATCTTTGATTTATTCGGATGCGGGCAATCTCTTTGAAAATGACTGGATTCATCACAGTTGAAACATCTAGTTCCAGTTTCAAACATCTTATTTTTAGGTTTTCAAAAGTTACACCTCATCTTTCTATACTTCAAGAATTTACTAAAATTTCTATTCATAAAAGCAATTTCTTCGTATAATTTTGAGTTTGCAATAGAAGTTTGAATTGATTCTACCTAATTTTGAGTAGAAATAAGAGTAATTTTTAAGCAATCTTTTGAGAGAGTAAGAGGAGAGAAGGTAATAAGAGAATAGTTAATAAAAAATTTGTTTGAAACCCCCTACATATAATGAATCAACAAATGTGTCCTTTCTTGAAGAGTTACGACGAATAGACTCATGATTTCAAAATTTGAAAAACCAATTGGCGGCATATTTGTCGACATACCCATAGGGTATATGTCAACATACGCATGTATATTTTGAAAACTCTTTATTTAAAAATGTTTTTGAAAATCTTATGCTTTGTAAAATATTTTGATCTTTGTAAAACAATTTAAACGAAGTTTATAAATATTTTAAACATAGAAAAACTTTTATAAAATATTTTCAAATATATTTTAAAAACATATTTTGTTTTAAAAATAAAGGATAAGAAAATGGGAAATAAAGATCGAAGATTGTTACTTGGGACTTTAACAATATTCTATGACTCTATATACTATACTATAGTCTTGCTTCATATCTTGGTCTTTATGCTCATGAGTCTTCATGTCCTTTCTTTGAGTCTTTATCCCGTACAGTCTTTGATTCAAGGCATGTTTAATATCCTACACTATATACTACATAACTTGGCAAAACATTAGTATCCATATTTTATATGAATGTATTTTGTTATCAAAGTTTTTATCATCAAAATCAATAGCCGATGTATTAACAATAACAACAGTACCACTTTTATTCAACTTCAAAATGTTATAAAATACATAACACAATACATATCTATAGTAAAACATTTTCAAAATATATCATTATACATTAATGTGTACATTAGAAAATAACATAAGTAAATAAATAGGTAAAATGCCACAAGTTTTCTCCACGTCTTCGCCTTCAACATCATCATCATTCTAACCTGTATTGTAATGAGGAGGGAGTCAGAACAGCATATGTCTGGTGAATAAAAAGCTTGAGCCTTACTACATTAGTACTTAGGTAGTATAATTTAAATAGGAATATGTCTTACGTTTCTACCGACAACATAACTCTTTCCAAATATAATCCTAAAGGCTTTTCTCAAACTTAAATAAAAGGCTTTCCAAATATAAGCTTATATCCAACTTGCTATCAATCTAATAACCTATATCTATTGTCAATAATGTTCTACAGATGTAAGAGATAGTACTCAAGGCACTTAATACATTTTAATGGGAATTAGACAGACTCCAACCACTTATTACCTTATTTAAGGCAGGTCTACGTCAGTTACTACGTATAATCCTAAGGCGAACTCCTCACTAGTAAATATCTAGCCGCCATTGCACAGAATCTCTTTAGCCACTTAATACTTTCTATTGAAGCGGGCCATTTCCCGAGACATCCTCTATCGTGCCTAACCCATAACCCCGACCATTTACTACTTCCTACATAGAGAAGAAGCGGGCCCTTACATAACCACTTAATACCTTCAATCTCTGAAGCATGTCCTTTGTATTATGACCCATTCCCTATGGTGACGTCTCACATTAGCCCAACTATTAGTAGGTACTGGTAGCCAGATTAGCTATGTAGAGTTACCCTACAGAATTTTGGACTAACTTCGCGTCATCGTAGTTACTTATTATAGGCGATGTCTCACGTCAGCCCCAAAAGTTACAGTATGGGTAGCCAGATTAGCTGGGCAGACTTCCATGTGTTTTTGGTTGACCTCGCATCCCTATAACTTAGTCATAATTTATATCACACTCTAGATATATTATCACACATCTCACCATTTCCATAATCAAGGCCTTAAAAGAAATCCTTCTTATTTCGCCTTTAACATTAATTACCTTCCTAAGGAGCATTTAATAAGATTTAATAACCTATTTAGCTATGCAATTATATGCTATAATTATACATTTATTACGCTAACATATATAGATACACGCCTAGTAATTTCTAAGCACGTGGAATATACACCCTAAACTAGCGTTTAAATGTCAACTCTTTAAATAATTATACAAGTCTCATTTTATATTATCAATAATACCAAAATTACAATATTCATATCTAGAAATTCCAATCAGTAGACTTGTATACCATTAACTCAACTTATTACATCAAAATAATAGAATATTTTGCTAATAGAAACTTACAATTCTATTTTTTACGCTCTATTCAACTCCTTTTTCATATAAAAATAACGAAGAAATTTCTATATAATTTGAGGGAATCAGCAGTCAAACTACGAATAAAATTCGTACTTTACACACTATTCCATAATCAAATTTCGTTAATCAAATTCAAAGAAAAGGAATAAAGAGTGGAATAGAAGGTAAAATTATAAAAACTGCAAATCTATAAAATTTCCATTATTTTGACATAAAAAAATTGAGATTTCAACCTAGAATTGATATTTCGCATTGAAAGAGTTTTGGGGGTTCATAATATGATGTTTCTGCAAACCGAAACTCCCAGGGCATATTCAAAACCAAAATATACTAGTCAATTACTAAAATAGAAAAGCTAAGAATTCCATCCATAGTATAGCCTTAGCTTTGCCTCCTTTGGATTTGACATGCCTTTGACAATATCTAAATAGATCTCTTCTTTTTGATATACATACATACATATATACAGTAAGGGATTTGTATGTACATTAGATTTACAAAACTGTAGGTTTGGAGGAGAAAAAGTTGAGAAAATGAATAATAAACAAAGATAGATCTAAAGGATTTTTTACCTAAAACCCTAATGGAGTTTTCTGAATCTTGAAGAGATGAACTGACAAAGCTTCACTAATGTTCTCAAATTCTGTGTGAATAAAATGAGGGGTCTAGGGCCTTGTTTATAACGGTTAAAACGCATCAGAACCGTCGGATGAAAGTACATTTAATAAAATAAAAATCCCGACGTTCCTTGCATGCAAACCCAAGCCGCCATCTGATAAAGAGCGGTCAACCACCCCTATGTCATCGGTCGACTGCTAGGGATCGACCAGTAGGCGTTAGGGGGTCGACCTCTTCGTCTATTTGGGGAAGGAATTGTGCTATTGTTTTATATGTTTATTTTCTTCCTCGATTAACATTTTATGTTAACAATAATTTTAACCTTTCCTTAATCCCCAAGTCCGTCTACTTTTAACTTTTGAATTTCATATTTTAAACTTAACTATTCATTTGAATTTGAATTCTATTTAAATTATTTTAAATCCGAAAACTTCAAACGTCCATAACTTTTCCATTTGAACTCCGTTTTCAACTTATTATATATGGAAATTGATCAGAATTTCGCAACAAACGAAATGACATAACTTTCATGGCCAAACTCCAACTTTTGCAGAATTTCCATTTTTATTCCAATCTTATTTAATTTAATTTATCCAATTTACTTATTTATCGTTGATTTTATGTGATGTTATATTCTTCCCCTTTAAAAATATTTCATCCCAGAAATCTTTCCATGTGGTTAACAACGTAACGTGCAATAATCATCCATGTTATACAACCAAGTTATCTACATAACCATTTGCTCAACCAAAAGTTCAATGTGATTTTGTGTGTAGACATACTATAAGTGAGCTCAATCTAGCGTGAGTGTATGATCGTGACATGTAAGTATGTATGCAAACACCCTAAACATGCAAAAAGTGTTCTGTATAAGTGAAAAGTGATAGTAAAAAGTGTATCAACCATCTCCTACCATCCAATATAGCAACCACGATGCAACCTAAAATCTATTTTTAGAAAGAAAGTTTACCATAGAAAAGTATAGGATGAGAAGTCCTTATGCTTTCTGCCAGATTTTCTCCCCATTATACTCGAACCAACCTAATTTCTTTGTTGCAGAGCTTCCTAGTTTTGTGCTCCACAACGCGTGCAATGACACGGGATGCTATTGGGTCCATCTAAGTATCCCCCAATTGATTAGGCTCTACTATAATGTTTGTGCTATGAAGGCATTTCCACCAACGCAAAATGTTAAAAACGTCATGACTCCTTCTATTTATCCAGTAACTCCACATGATACGCAAGTTTTCTATTTTTCCCAAAATTGGGAAAGGCCTAACAAATCTTGGTGTCAACTTTCTGACATATCAAATCTTACGGCCTTTATACGCTGCCTAATTAACTCTATCTTTCTGAAGTCTCACTGTAACATCCACCATTTGGAGGCTCAAAACTAACTGTCATGGATGCAGCAGTCATCCATGGTTATTAATTTCGTATGACAAAATACGACTATGTTTATCATATCAATAATCAGAAGCACATGAATATGAAAATTTTTCAAACACAGTTTAATAAAAAAATTTCACATCTCATTTCACAATTGATATTTCATATTCATTACGTAATCCTATTCGTAATCCCACGTTCAGAGAAAATATAATTATTACAAAATACTCTAAGAGCGACATATAAAGATGCCCCCTTGGTTGATCAGAGTCA
This sequence comes from Allium fistulosum, assembly GCA_030737815.1. NCBI lineage: Eukaryota > Viridiplantae > Streptophyta > Magnoliopsida > Asparagales > Amaryllidaceae > Allium > Allium fistulosum. The sequence goes on from CM060902.1 coordinate 428,492,437, forward strand.
AATACTTGGCAATTATAAAACTTTTCCATTGCATCCAAATAGACAAAACCAAACTACATAGCGAAAATAGATAAAGCTCCTAATAGTTAGATTGCCTCCTACACATCTCCGAAAGCTTATTCGTCTAATTGGAACCTGAAAGCACTTACTACCAACCTACTCAAATGAGTACCGAGAGTTTAAGAGGAAAAAACAAAAACTTTGGGTCAGACAACAGTCTAGTGTGAATAATAACCTACCATCTCGAACCAAAATATATATCTAGTGAGTCCACGCAGCTGAGCGGAACAGGTTTTCCCCTCATTAGTATCTTAACTAAAACATAACAACCATATATTGTGCTCCTGCAACCACAATGGTTAGAACATAGAAAATAGCATTTATAGTCATGTAACATACATTGGATTACCTATCCTAATTCATTAGATTATCAATCTTAATTTCTAATGACTACCCATCATAATTTAATCTGACTACCCGTCTTATTTTAAATCTGACTACCTATCTTATAATTATGTAGACTGTCCATCTCACATATAAGCATATTTAGAATTATGTTGACTATCCATCTCACATGTAATTATTACTTGGATTACCCATCCCTTACGACATTGACTACCTATCACATGTGGTGTAATTATTTAAAATTATGCGGACTATCCATCACACATATTCCATTTAACTTAAAATGATGTGAACTATCCATTACACGTCCCATACATTTCCTAGGATGACTATTAACCCTTCATTATCCTCATAAAGACTATCCATCTCCAGCATGATGTAAACTATCCATCTCACATCCCATAGTTTTCCTAGGATGATTATGAACCCATCATTTACAATTTAATTCATGTTACCACTTATATCTTTTGGTATCCCTAAATAGGTTATTTCCCCTTAAAGTTATAAAATTTCAAAGTGACGCACATTGGTATCCTTAATTTATTCATGTCGAATTTATTAAACAAACAATGGTATTACCAAGGTTTAAAGTCGAAGTCAAAGATATATGGATCACCACCAATAAATAATTTAAATTTAGATCAATGTCGAAGTTCACCCACATTGGTGTCCCCAATGATAGTATCAAAGTTTATAATTAAAAATGGCATTGGTAGCCCCAATGACGACGTCGAAGTAGAAAACTTAAGGCTCTCCGCCTTTAATAAAGATAGGTGGCATCCAATCTGCACTATGCCTCATCGACCCTCTACCCATGGTAAAACCAACTTAAGTTATTTTAAGTATAAATTCACGTCGAAGAAGAAGTTGTCAACTTTCATAAACTATAGGCTGTCCACCCATTAAAGCAAAACTTTAACTTTTATAAATTATATGGCTATCTGCCAAAGTTATAGGGTCATTGACCCTCTTGAAACCTAGGCCTCATTGCCCCTTTAAAATATTTAGTCTATATAAAACAAGTCTCTTTGGCATTGAAGAAAGAGATGCAGCATTGTTACTATATGGCATTGACATTATAGCAAAGTATACAAGGTTGTCGACCTTGATTGCAAAACGACATCAAGAGCCTCGACGTCATTACAAAATCCTTTAAATTTTAGTTTACTTCTGCTATTATACCACTTGGTTCAAAGGCGTAATAGGCGACATTACTGACTAAGTAATAAAAACAGTCGAAGTGATTAAGTGCGACATCATTGAAAACAGTGATGAAGACATGCGATGTCGTCGACGTCAACATTAAGCTTTTTAAAATGCTTAGATGAATCACGAAGACACCATGCTACTCAATATAGGTTGTCGACACTATCGGCGTCGAAACTAATGGAATCATTCCTTAGCTTCCGAAGAAGCCATCATATGCTTCCCTCAATATCAACGTCGATGTGCTTAAAGGCAGCATTCCTTTAGGCTTGCAGCGGATGTATGTGGCATGGGAGCAACGTAATTAACATGAAAACTTGTTTATTTCTATTAAAAGTAAGCACTTTTCACCAAATCTTACACTTTGGAAAATTTCTATTGCATACAAATAATACTTTAACAAATATTTTCAAAAATACTGTTGTATACCATTTTCATGTTCCAAAAATTTCTCAACTTTAATTAATTAATACCCTTAATTAATTAATAATTTAAATGCTTATCTAGCATAATAAATTCATGGTAATTCAAATTACTTAGAAGAAATCCCAAAAATTCACAGAAATTACATAATATTCTTCTTTCTACCATATAAAAATTTTAGAGCCAAAAACCATATTTAATTATTTTAAATAATTAAAATCCAAAATTAAGCTATGTCCTCCTTAGGAAATTCATAAAATAATCTATATAATCTGGAAAATTATGAAATTAAAAACCCACCTCCAAAATAATGTTCTATACAACATATCAAAAAATCTAAGCATTTGAAGATTAAAATCTTAGGTTTTACTCTTAAAACCCATTTAAATAATTTCATAAAAATTCCTTAATTCATCGTTCCATCCAAACAATGAATATTCAACTATTTCTTGGCAAAATCTATCAAAATGATTCGGATATTACCCATTGCCGAATTTCAAAAGCAAAAATAGAGATGGAACACTTATTATGCACCTTAGATTAATTGTTGGAGTTGAGATTTGATTTGGTCTTAGTATCCCTAAACTTCTTCCTCCTAATTTCGATCCTCAAGCTTGAGTTATGGCCGGCCTTGGGGTTTTTCTTTTGGTTGTTTAAGTTTGTGAAAAGTGAGAATGAAATGAGGGGGAGAAGGTTTTAAAGGTTAAAGGATGGATCTATCTATTTTGCCCTCCTCATATTTTCTCTTATATGTTAAGTTTAAACAATCTTAGTTAATTAAGTATGGCACGACCATATTAAATTTCAAATCTTATTCTTCTTAACCATTTACATTATTCTATTTAATCTATCTAAATAAATATCCTAAATAATGATAAAGTAAAATTAGGGGTGTTACACTCATAAATTAAATCTGGACTGAATAGGATTTTTGGTGGTTCACCAATAATTTGGCGATTTGCATGACCTTCTATAAAGCTCTTCAAAGGATGTCATACCAGTCATCGATTGATAACTATTATTATAAGCGAATTCAACTAAAGGTAGGTCTTGCTCCCAATGTCCACTGAAGTCCATGATGCATGCTCTCAACAAGTCCTCCCAGATCCTATTTACTCTTCTAGTTTGTTCGTTGGTCTGTGGGTGGTAAGCGGTGCTAAGTTTCAACGAAGCTCCTTAAGCTGTATGCAAACTCCTCTAAAATTCTCTAGTAAATAATGGGTTCCAATCACTAACAATGCTAAACTAAATTCCATGAAGTCGAATCACCTCCTTGATATAAATATGTGCTGGAGATGCTATGGTCTTATTGCTTCCGACGAAAAGTTCTGTTACCTTCTTCTTCATCCTTGTCCAATAGAATATTCTCTTCACATCCTTGTTCATTCTATCTTTTTTCTTGAATGGTAACACTCTACAAGCTAAAATTTATTTTTTCCAAAATCCCAAAATTTATGGATTAAATCATTCTTTTTTTCTAGTTGTTTAACCTAATCTCCTCATTAACTTCCAGTCTTACCTATGGTTTATTATTAGTTAAATGTCCCTATAAAATTTCCTTATTTACGTTGCTTCTCAATATATATTTATCAGGCGGATCAATCCCATCCAAAAACCAACATAGTAATAAAACCGAGATATAACTTATGCCATATCTTACGTCTTTCCAGTAACTAAAGGAGACAACTAGCGATTACAACCCAAAAATTCTAAAAGAAAATTTTGATGGAAGCTACCATTTATCGTCAACTAGTGTAAATGGTGTTGAGGTCCTAATACTTCTTACTAAATCAAGATATGCACTCCTAATACGTCATTTCACTTAATTATTCACCTTCCTTAATCCACTTTCCTGGTCTCTAGTAAATGCAGTCCACCATTACTTTAGTTAACATACCCATAATAATTGATCATTATTGTCAAAATTGGACCAACTCTAATCAATCCTCATCTATTACTCTTATTCAATTCTTGCATAAATGCCATATTTAATTTCCATAACCAGTCCCCATTTAATTCCTTTCAATACTCATTAATCACAAATTTATTGCTCATTAAATTTGTAACTAATGTCATAAATCCTAATCCGTTAATTACTAACTAATTCATATCTAATCATAAATTATGCTACATATATAGACGTATACATACATACATATACATACATATATATATATATATCTATTTTTATACATCAAGCGTGGTTATACATGTGTCTATATGTTAATTCCTAAACTAGAACATTACTTCCACATTTTAATTTATCAAAGCTATCCTTCTAAAAAGGATTAACGTTATAATTTTTCATAAATTAACCAAAGTGAGATTTTTGCTTCGTTTGAAACTACAAGGAATTTTTTTGGAACAGACCGTATGAACTATGGAAAAGAATATCCATACCTTACACATCTCTTTCCCTCTTTCGTATTTTCCTTATTGATTCAAACGCTACACTTTTATACATATTTTGGAGTTGGAAAATGTGACGACCCGGAATTTTTGTATATTTGAAATGGGAATATTTAATTTATTTTAAATATTCGAAGGTTAAATTTTAACTTTAATTTTAAATATACAGTATTTATTGGATAATTTAATTTTTGAATTAGACAATTGAATATAGGGTAAAATAGAGAATCCGGAGTTTTGAGCTTGTTAAAAATAATTTGAAAGCTTGTAAAATTTATATTGATAATATGAAAGATAATAAAAGTGATAGAATATAATTTAAAGATGTTTGTTCAGTTTTAAAAATATATCGTTGAAATTGAATTTAAAAATAGCCGTCCGAGGCACTGTCTCGGAATGCGACGAAACCAGTTCCATTGGATCCGTAATATTGTATTATTATTGGATTTCAATTTTCGTAGTGTTTGGAGTTGTCGTGTGGTCGTACGGAATGTAAACGCACTGAAATTAAATCGAAAATTCAATTTAATAACTGAATCCAAAAGGTTATCTTCTACTTACGATCGAATCGGGACTCGAGACCTTTTCCTTTGCGTTCGTAATAGGGGTTTAATATTAAAACATCTGGCGGCACGTCTCGATTGGAGATCGAGACTGTAAGTTACGTAAATCAGGACGATTTCAAAATAGAATTAAATAGATGATTAATTATATTGCAAGCTTCTGAAACACGCCTCAGAAATTTACCACTTGTCAGATTTCGTGAACACGCGTGCTCACCTTTTTGTTTTCAACCGAACACTTCACAGTAAAGGTAAAAAGGGAAATCAACTCCTCTTTTCGAAACAAAATCGAATTCGAAGAAGTCGAAAACTTTAATGGCTGCCTTTGTTCCCTAATTCAATTCACATCACCGATTGCTAAATCAAAGATGGCCGAAGCTTGGACGCACAGAGTTAAATCGACATCAGGTAAATAAAAGAAGTGGGGGGACGAATTGGATTTGCTGGGGCGCGAGATGGTTCAAGCACGTGAGGGAGGAAATCGCGGTTCCTCACGATGAAGGTGAGCTCGTTAGTTTGGAAGCGGCGGCCTGACCTGGAGGAGGTGACGCGATTGGGTGGGATTTTTGGCTCAAGCTCGTGAGCGATTCACGGTCGGGCAAGTTCACCAAGGTAGTCGCGATTGTGGGTACGGCAAAGCAGTGATACTCGCAAGTTTAAGGGAGGCATACAGAGAGGATGATGCGATGACGAAGTGTTGAGGTCTGATTCGCCCCCTGGCAGCTCGATGCGGGAAGTGTTGGCATGTTCGATCTCGCGTGCGATGATGAGAGGCTCGACTGTCAAGGCTGAGGTAGAGGAAGAGGCCAGGTTTGGACAGTGAGGTGAGGTACCATCTATTTTAATGTGACTTAATAAATATTGTACACTTTCAGAGTTGAAGGTGTTTAAGAAGAAATATAGTTAGGATAGGTTCAGATTTTTATGTCTTTTGCTTACTGTTTAACTTGAATGTAAGCAAAGGATTAACATTCAGATTTACTAGTAAAGAAGAAATCCAATGTTAAGCTAGTTTAACCTTAATTTATTTGGTTGGTCAGTGAGTAAGGCTAACTAGATTATCTTAAAATAGGAAATTGAGGTGATTCACTTGTTAAAAAAATGATTTGTTTTTCTTAGGGACAAGATTTATTTACAGTAGGATATATATTCAGAAGCAAAGATTTTATATACAGTTTAGAAATGGAAATTTACCAGTTTATTTTAATAATGAATATTAGAGATTAATGTGGTTAATAAACTTATTTACTTTTCGGTAATTCGTTGCAAATTAAATAATTTGTTAATTAAAATTTATGGGAATGAATTGTTCAATTAATTCGTATGTTAGTTAAATTATTAAAATAGTAACAAATTGTTCAATTCATTCAAGATATTAATAAGACATCTACTGATTATACAAGGTCTGACGATTTTGGAAAAAACATGTCGAGATAGGATGGATTGCAAAACAAAATCTAAGGTGAGTTAATCTCACTCAGTTAGATTTAAATTTAAATAGTTAAATTTAAATAATTGATTGAATGGTTGCATTGATTGAATATGCTATACTATATATAGTAGTATATACCAATATATATATATATTGGCATATGTATATATTGGAGTTGTTGATATTCCCGCATTTATATAGCGGATGAGACCCTATGCGCCGCATAATAGCGGATGATTTTATAAAACCCATATACCGCGATATTCCACCTTGAAGTGGAATTGGTATTGTGCTAACGTCTGTGGATGCAGGGAAACAGGTTGGAGGGATCCAACTGGATTCCTCAAAATATTTAATTTTTGTTTAAATATTCTGTGATATGATTGTTGTTATCCTGTGATAATTTATATTGGATAATCTGGTTGGATTGAATTTCCCAGTATAATGAGTTATCAAAAGCAATTGAATTGGATTTTTGGAAAATATAAAAGAGTAAAATTAAGTTAAGTAATTCTAGTGAATTCGAATAAATTAAATATGGAAAAGAGGAATTTTGAATAAATAGAGAAATGTTGAATTTAAAGAAGACATATGTGATGTTATTTAAAGGGATAAAAATTTATTTTAATTCAATGTTTAAATGTAATTAAAAAGAGAAGAAATTTGGGAAATCTGAAACTTGTGTTTCGGTTTAAAGATTTTAAATCATAATGAGAAATAAAATCTGGAAGTTAATGAAGTTGGAAATAAATGGATTAAGTAAAGAAATTTATTTCAAAGTAAAATAAATTGGGAAATCAATTATAAATTGATTTAAATACTTTGGAATTTGAATTTTAAAGAGAAATGAGATTTGGGAGAGATAAACTGGGTTTGTAAAGTAAAATAAAATATCAGAGGATATTTGAAATATAATTTCAAAGTGGGAATTTATAAAAGGATATGGTTTGGTTTAAAAATAAATGTTATTTTATTTTTAAAAGATGGGGGTGAGAAGGATATTTCTCTGTATAGCCAAGTACGTTTTCAAAGCAATTTTAATATAAGTTAAAAGTTCTAATTGTATTTTTAAAAGCATATTTTAGAAAATTTATTATCTCTAAATGTTAATTTCCTAAGTAAGTATGTTTTAGGAAACCTATTCTTTTTAAATATTTAAACTTTAAAGTTAGTATTTTCAAAGATCTATTATTGTAGTAATTATATAAAAGTGATTTGGTATTATATTTTAAAAAGAGAAATTTAGTTTATATTTGTAAAGTGGTTTCATTTTAAATATTTCTTAAGTATATATTTTGTTAAGGTATTAAAGTAGTTTTTTTAAATTTCAATATTATTAAGTATATTTATAGTAAAGTGTTTTAAGATTATTTTAAAATCTAAGTGTTTTGTACTTGGTGTTTCAGAGGAAATAAATATTTGGAAATGTATTCCGTAAGCGGAAACTGTTTTGAAATTGTTTTCAAATGAGTTTTGAAAATTCGGAAATATATCTTGGAAAGATATTTGGGCAAATAAATAATGTGGGAAATTATTTAATTGGGTGATGGTTGCTTGTGGATGTTAATTGATAGTTAAATAACCGACTATCAATATTGGCCAAATGCGCTGATCGTTTCGAAGAGACCGGGATCGAGTTTCCGTATACCGGGATTCTAGGTCTGGAGACTCGAATACCACTTCGATCCGGTTTGTACGTTTCGTGTAACGATTTCGGAGTCGAAGATGGAGCTGTGAAGTGCAAGGGCTAGTCGCTACTAATCCTGAGGATATTTCCAAAATGGATGTAGTAGGAATAGTGCCTTCGGTTCCGTTCGAACCCGGGACGGACTTGTATGGACGAATGCTTGCGAAACATCGTCAGCGGACGATGGGCATTCTAAGGGATATGTTCTCTAAAAGGTATCGTTTAGCCTCGAACCTCATCAACCGGGAATGACTGAAAATCAGGGGTTATGCAGCAAGGCTTCGTGGGTAGCTCCCACTGGAGGGTAAGGTCATCCCTGTCTAGATGTCCCTTTTTATTTCGGCTTAGTGGTGCGGTTGCTGATCCCAACCGTGGGGTGATTTTATTCGGGATCATCCAGTAAGGGATGGTTCCGGCCTTGTGTTGCAGGGGAGCGGGCGTACTCCTCGGTACGGTGATCTAGGCCACGTAATGTGATAGGTGGTACCCCAGTGCCTAGTCATTCGTTGGAAATCCATTCTTCCTACGTGCCTTGTACGGTTTTGATTGTGCCCAACTATTGTTGAAATGTGAGATGCAAGCATTTCAGCTAGATTATATTTTACTTTCTGTAGACACTATTATAATATCATAGGATTTTGATATAAAGTGTTTTAGCTATCGTAAGGTAAAAACCCGACATGTTTATTTGTGGCGTGGTCTTACGAGATGTTTTTGTTTTCAAAGGATTTTGAAACTTTAATAATCAATTTGAGTGTGATTTTCTCACGCTGGTTTTCCAGACTGACTCGGGTATTGTTTTATATGATGCTCGGGTCAGACCGAGATAAACAGGTTCAGGATATGATGCTGTGGAGCTCAGGAGACGAGCTGGATGTCGATACGTACTCCCGTACTTGTTATTATTTTTCCGCTGTGTATTTAGTTGTATGTTATGGATGTTGATGTACTCTGATGATGTATTCTGATGTATTGTATAAACAGATATAATTTTGATTTGTGTAAAGATCTGTTGATATATTATATTTTATTCCGCTGCGATGGTTAGATTCTGATGTTGTTTTTCTTTTATTTTCTTCTTCTACCTCTTCTTTTTACCCAAATGGTCCGGTTTTTCGTGTTAGAAAAACTCGGGTTGTTACACTTGGTATCAGAGCTTAGGCTAGCGATAACCTTGGCTCTGGTGGGAATTTTGAGAGTATTAATAGATATGAGCGCGTATTTGTTAGTGAATATAAAATGGTTTTATATTGTGTTGGTTGGTTTATTGAGTGGCATATGAACCTTCGTCGGCACAGTCTGGACAACTGTATCGAAGGGGTTTCTAAACACTTGAATAGAACAGTTCGACACAGTATTGTTTTAAATAGGGTGAATGAAATAATTTTGCCCAAATTATTTTGTATATAAAAGAAATAATTATTCGAAAATTATTATGGTTATATATTTGGATGCTTGGTTGTTAGAAGATGACAATAATGAGTTATTCTCATTATTGAGTAGAAACTGAAAACTTATAACCTAAGTTGAAGAATAAATTTATATAACAAAATGGAATTTGAGAATGTAGATTATAATTGCAATTTATAAATTGAAATAAACTTTATATACAAATGTGAATTACAAATGTGATTTATAATCAAATGAGATAAATTCATAAACAAATGAAATTTGTAAATGTAAATGGTAAAAGTGACTTATAACTTGAAATAAAATGTGATAGAATTCCAGAGTAATGTTTGGATATAAAAAAAAAATTGGATGGATTTTGAATTTGAAGTTTTGGGAAAGATTTAAATTCCTTTGGATTTAAAAATAGTTTTTAAAGGTTTTGGGGAAATAATAGTGATATTATTTCATGAATATTTTTGAAATTGAATTGAAATCTGGTGGGATTTGGGATTTAAAAATATTTGAAATGTTTAGAGTGATAAAAGCATTAAATTCTCTTTTGGTCGCTGGAAAATAATTTCGGTGATGACTGCAGCATCATCGATGTCTATTTTCGAGTTTCCAAAGAGAAATTGCTACCAAACTGTTTTAAATTGGAAATGATTGTGAACTGGGTTGGTTTTGAAATTCAAAGGGAAAATTGTTTGGTAAAAGCAGATTGTTTTGGAAATTGGGATTTGAGGTGATATACCAGATATGTGTGAGTTATTTATGGATTCAAAATGGTTTTGAAATAAAACCGGACACTTCAATTCTGGGAATTCTATTTAAAATTTAAATGTGGAATTTAAATGAATCAACTTCATTCTATAACTTAGTGAGTAATATAAGTTGGTAGATAAAAGAGTTAGAGAACTTGAAGGTGAATGAATTGTAAAACTTGTATAAAATTGTATCCTAGAATTAAAATTTAATTCGAGTATATGAAGGTGAATAAAATATATTTGAATTTAACTTAAGATGAGTTAAATAAAATTGAGAATTGGAATTGAATTAAATGTAAGTAAGTTGAAGTTGAATTGAATTGGATATAAAGGTAATGTAAAATGCTTATAATTGTGTAAAGAAATTCATATTCTTAAGTTCTTAAGTGTAATAATTTGAAATTTGATTTGAAGATGGAAATGGACTTAAATGAATAGTCCTAGATCTTAAGTAAGTAAGTTGAAACTTATGAATAGAAATGAAATTGTAATTATCAAATGGAAATGACTAAGATGAGCAATCTTAATTTTTAAATAGATCCAAACTTGAATTATAAAATAAATTGAACTTAAGATAATTAAGTGAAGTGATATTAGGAATTAAAAAGCAAGTATTTAATTTTAACCAGCGGAGGAACTAATTTGATAATAAATTAGTTAATGAAATTGAATTGTGAGTTAATGAAATTGGATTAAAATAGTGATGGTTTGAATTGCGAATGAAATCCAAATAAGTGAAAATAAATTGGAAATGACCTGGTTATTAATAAAATAATTCCAAATGAATTGAATATGGAAATTAAAATTCATAATGATTGAGTGAATGAACCAATTATATTAAATAAATAAATGAATGGAATTTGATTAAATAAGAATCAAATGAAAGATGGAAATAAAACTTTAAAAGGTTGGTTAAATGGAAAATAAACTTAAGTTATTGACTTAAGTAAATGTTGAATGGAAACTGAACTCAAACAGAGGAGTGGTTTAAATAAGTTGAGAAATAGTTATTGAATAAATTAACTTGGATTGTTTTCGAGCTAAATAAAATTCAATATTCAGAAGTTGGAGATGAATTGAATTTAAGAAAATTATTAGAAATGAAAATCTGAATGAAATGTGGAATAAGTATTTAAATTGGAAATGAAGTAGTAAATTGAAGTAAGTTGAAATTCATATGAAATGGGAGTTCAATTTGAATATATACACTTCAGTGGTGAAGTAGTAAATAAATATAAGAAAAATTATATTGGACTTAAGAATTGAAGAATGAAATTCTTAAGAAAATTTGTAGTGGAAATATACTTAGTAATTTTGGGAAAATATATATATATATATATATACTAAGTGAATAGTTGAATGAAGACTAAAACTGAAGTTGTGGAATGGGATAGTTGTGAATAAGGGGATAACAATCAAAATGAATGTGAATAAAAGAAAATTGATATAATTGATAATCAATTGAAATTAATACGTAAGGTGTACGTATATTATTTATTCGCATAGCTATTTGATCCGGATTCGAACACAGAATTTCGGGATAGATATATCGATCCGAGTTGGAATTTTTCACTCGATTTTCGACGGCGAGCCTGGATATGGATTGTTGATTGATTCTGGATATTCTCTATCATAGTTTGTGGCTATGCAAGGAGAATGACGGTTTCTGATCAAGAAACCAGATCTGAGTCCGCACTAGGAAGTCGGGTGGACGATACTAGTTCGGAAGTGGAATTGTGTGACCGATTGAGCGATCGAATGTGATATTGCGTACGGATGATATATGTGCATCGTACGGGCTTAAGTAAAACAAATATTGGAAATTTGTAAAGAAGTCGATAAAATGACTTTGGAATGTGAGTGGATATTATTGCTTAATAGGATATACAGGTGTATAAAAGCAATGGATAATTGGGATTTTTGATTTTAGAAGATAAAAATTTAATGGCCCGACAAAAGGTATGTATTTGAATTTCTATATGAAATTTGATTGGGTTTTGGATCCAGCCACTTGGCTTTTTGTTTTCTTTTTGAGATTGGGAGGCCGTAGAGCCATTTTGTAGTAGTACCGAGCTAGCCGCGCAAAGGAGACGCTGGCGAAATTTTTCGGAAATTTAGGGAGTTAGAAAAATTTTGGAAAATTTTGATAATTCAAAATTGAATTCAAATTTAAATTTGAATGGATAAGTAGGTGGTATGGTTGAACTTATGGATAAGTTTGGAAAGTTAAAAGATGATTAGTGTATCATTAATAAAAGATTGTTTGGGTATTGTTAAAACTGTTGAACTTGGGAAATAGTAATGGGTATTGGATCATTCTTCCTAACTAGTAATTTCGGGGACGAAATTCTTTTAAGGGGGGAGGAATGTGACGACCCGGAATTTTTGTATATTTGAAATGGGAATATTTAATTTATTTTAAATATTCGAAGGTTAAATTTTAACTTTAATTTTAAATATACAGTATTTATTGGATAATTTAATTTTTGAATTAGACAATTGAATATAGGGTAAAATAGAGAATCCGGAGTTTTAGGCTTGTTAAAAATAATTTGAAAGCTTGTAAAATTTATATTGATAATATGAAAGATAATAAAAGTGATAGAATATAATTTAAAGATGTTTGTTCAGTTTTAAAAATATATCGTTGAAATTGAATTTAAAAATAGCCGTCCGAGGCACAGTCTCGGAATGCGACGAAACCAGTTCCATTGGATCCGTAATATTGTATTATTATTGGATTTCAATTTTCGTAGTGTTTGGAGTTGTCATGTGGTCGTACGGAATGTAAACGCACTGAAATTAAATCGAAAATTCAATTTAATAACTGAATCCAAAAGGTTATCTTCTACTTACGATCGAATCGGGACTCGAGACCTTTTCCTTTGCGTTCATAATAGGGGTTTAATATTAAAACATCTGGCGGCACGTCTCGATTGGAGATCGAGACTGTAAGTTACGTAAATCAGGACGATTTCAAAATAGAATTAAATAGATGATTAATTATATTGCAAGCTTCTGAAACACGCCTCAGAAATTTACCACTTGTCAGATTTCGTGAACACGCGTCCTCACCTTTTTGTTTTCAACCGAACACTTCACAGTAAAGGTAAAAAGGGAAATCAACTCCTCTTTTCGAAACAAAATCGAATTCGAAGAAGTCGAAAACTTTAATGGCTGCCTTTGTTCCCTAATTCAATTCACATCACCGATTGCTAAATCAAAGATGGCCGAAGCCTGGACGCACAGAGTTAAATCGACATCAGGTAAATAAAAGAAGTGGGGGGACGAATTGGATTTGCTGGGGCGCGAGATGGTTCAAGCACGTGAGGGAGGAAATCGCGGTTCCTCACGATGAAGGTGAGCTCGTTAGTTTGGAAGCGGCGGCCTGACCTGGAGGAGGTGACGCGATTGGGTGGGATTTTTGGCTCAAGCTCGTGAGCGATTCACGGTCGGGCAAGTTCACCAAGGTAGTCGCGATTGTGGGTACGGCAAAGCAGTGATACTCGCAAGTTTAAGGGAGGCATATAGAGAGGATGATGCGATGACGAAGTGTTGAGGTCTGATTCGCCCCCTGGCAGCTCGATGCGGGAAGTGTTGGCATGTTCGATCTCGCGTGCGATGATGAGAGGCTCGACTGTCAAGGCTGAGGTAGAGGAAGAGGCCAGGTTTGGACAGTGAGGTGAGGTACCATCTATTTTAATGTGACTTAATAAATATTGTACACTTTCAGAGTTGAAGGTGTTTAAGAAGAAATATAGTTAGGATAGGTTCAGATTTTTATGTCTTTTGCTTACTGTTTAACTTGAATGTAAGCAAAGGATTAACATTCAGATTTACTAGTAAAGAAGAAATCCAATGTTAAGCTAGTTTAACCTTAATTTATTTGGTTGGTCAGTGAGTAAGGCTAACTAGATTATCTTAAAATAGGAAATTGAGGTGATTCACTTGTTAAAAAAATGATTTGTTTTTCTTAGGGACAAGATTTATTTACAGTAGGATATATATTCAGAAGCAAAGATTTTATATACAGTTTAGAAATGGAAATTTACCAGTTTATTTTAATAATGAATATTAGAGATTAATGTGGTTAATAAACTTATTTACTTTTCGGTAATTCGTTGCAAATTAAATAATTTGTTAATTAAAATTTATGGGAATGAATTGTTCAATTAATTCGTATGTTAGTTAAATTATTAAAATAGTAACAAATTGTTCAATTCATTCAAGATATTAATAAGACATCTACTGATTATACAAGGTCTGACGATTTTGGAAAAAACATGTCGAGATAGGATGGATTGCAAAACAAAATCTAAGGTGAGTTAATCTCACTCAGTTAGATTTAAATTTAAATAGTTAAATTTAAATAATTGATTGAATGGTTGCATTGATTGAATATGCTATACTATATATAGTAGTATATACCAATATATATATTGGCATATGTATATATTGGAGTTGTTGATATTCCCGCATTTATATAGCGGATGAGACCCTATGCGCCGCATAATAGCGGATGATTTTATAAAACCCATATACCGCGATATTCCACCTTGAAGTGGAATTGGTATTGTGCTAACGTCTGTGGATGCAGGGAAACAGGTTGGAGGGATCCAACTGGATTCCTCAAAATATTTAATTTTTGTTTAAATATTCTGTGATATGATTGTTGTTATCCTGTGATAATTTATATTGGATAATCTGGTTGGATTGAATTTCCCAGTATAATGAGTTATCAAAAGCAATTGAATTGGATTTTTGGAAAATATAAAAGAGTAAAATTAAGTTAAGTAATTCTAGTGAATTCGAATAAATTAAATATGGAAAAGAGGAATTTTGAATAAATAGAGAAATGTTGAATTTAAAGAAGACTTATGTGATGTTATTTAAAGGGATAAAAATTTATTTTAATTCAATGTTTAAATGTAATTAAAAAGAGAAGAAATTTGGGAAATCTGAAACTTGTGTTTCGATTTAAAGATTTTAAATCATAATGAGAAATAAAATCTGGAAGTTAATGAAGTTGGAAATAAATGGATTAAGTAAAGAAATTTATTTCAAAGTAAAATAAATTGGGAAATCAATTATAAATTGATTTAAATACTTTGGAATTTGAATTTTAAAGAGAAATGAGATTTGGGAGAGATAAACTGGGTTTGTAAAGTAAAATAAAATATCAGAGGATATTTGAAATATAATTTCAAAGTGGGAATTTATAAAAGGATATGGTTTGGTTTAAAAATAAATGTTATTTTATTTTTAAAAGATGGGGGTGAGAAGGATATTTCTCTGTATAGCCAAGTACGTTTTCAAAGCAATTTTAATATAAGTTAAAAGTTCTAATTGTATTTTTAAAAGCATATTTTAGAAAATTTATTATCTCTAAATGTTAATTTCCTAAGTAAGTATGTTTTAGGAAACCTATTCTTTTTAAATATTTAAACTTTAAAGTAAGTATTTTCAAAGATCTATTATTGTAGTAATTATATAAAAGTGATTTGGTATTATATTTTAAAAAGAGAAATTTAGTTTATATTTGTAAAGTGGTTTCATTTTAAATATTTCTTAAGTATATATTTTGTTAAGGTATTAAAGTAGTTTTTTTAAATTTCAATATTATTAAGTATATTTATAGTAAAGTGTTTTAAGATTATTTTAAAATCTAAGTGTTTTGTACTTGGTGTTTCAGAGGAAATAAATATTTGGAAATGTATTCCGTAAGCGGAAACTGTTTTGAAATTGTTTTCAAATGAGTTTTGAAAATTCGGAAATATATCTTGGAAAGATATTTGGGCAAATAAATAATGTGGGAAATTATTTAATTGGGTGATGGTTGCTTGTGGATGTTAATTGATAGTTAAATAACCGACTATCAATATTGGCCAAATGCGCTGATCGTTTCGAAGAGACCGGGATCGAGTTTCCGTATACCGGGATTCTAGGTCTGGAGACTCGAATACCACTTCGATCCGGTTTGTACGTTTCGTGTAACGATTTCGGAGTCGAAGATGGAGCTGTGAAGTGCAAGGGCTAGTCGCTACTAATCCTGAGGATATTTCCAAAATGGATGTAGTAGGAATAGTGCCTTCGGTTCCGTTCGAACCCGGGACGGACTTGTATGGACGAATGCTTGCGAAACATCGTCAGTGGACGATGGGCATTCTAAGGGATATGTTCTCTAAAAGGTATCGTTTAGCCTCGAACCTCATCAACCGGGAATGACTGAAAATCAGGGGTTATGCAGCAAGGCTTCGTGGGTAGCTCCCACTGGAGGGTAAGGTCATCCCTGTCTAGATGTCCCTTTTTATTTCGGCTTAGTGGTGCGGTTGCTGATCCCAACCGTGGGGTGATTTTATTCGGGATCATCCAGTAAGGGATGGTTCCGGCCTTGTGTTGCAGGGGAGCGGGCATACTCCTCGGTACGGTGATCTAGGCCACGTACTGTGATAGGTGGTACCCCAGTGCCTAGTCATTCGTTGGAAATCCATTCTTCCTACGTGCCTTGTACGGTTTTGATTGTGCCCAACTATTATTGAAATGTGAGATGCAAGCATTTCAGCTAGATTATATTTTACTTTCTGTAGACACTATTATAATATCAGAGGATTTTGATATAAAGTGTTTTAGCTATCGTAAGGTAAAAACCCGACATGTTTATTTGTGGCGTGGTCTTACGAGATGCTTTTGTTTTCAAAGGATTTTGAAACTTTAATAATCAATTTGAGTGTATTTTCTCACGCTGGTTTTCCAGACTGACTCGGGTATTGTTTTATATGATGCTCGGGTCAGACCGAGATAAACAGGTTCAGGATATGATGCTGTGGAGCTCAGGAGACGAGCTGGATGTCGATACGTACTCCCGTACTTGTTATTATTTTTCCGCTGTGTATTTAGTTGTATGTTATGGATGTTGATGTACTCTGATGATGTATTCTGATGTATTGTATAAACAGATATAATTTTGATTTGTGTAAAGATCTGTTGATATATTATATTTTATTCCGCTGCGATGGTTAGATTCTGATGTTGTTTTTCTTTTATTTTCTTCTTCTACCTCTTCTTTTTACCCAAATGGTCCGGTTTTTCTGTTAGAAAAACTCGGGTTGTTACAGAAAATTTATGGAAGTTACACGAAAACCGCTCCGAATAAACGAAACATAGAAATTTACATTCCAAGTCAACTAGGGCAACCTAACTTACAACACAATTATAAATTTGGAATATCTTCACAACTTTACCAATGCTCAACAATTAAATATTTGGGAACGATTTCAAATTTTCAAACCAGGTTGTACATATTATTTCTATTTTATTCATATCTTAAACTTTTTTACACCGCCTTACCTAGGTAGTGATCTCTATCTACTCCATATATAACAATTTGGTTCAGTTCTCATTGTTCTTTAAAACCAAAATTTCACAATTATAAAGTACGTTGCCCGAAACCTTTATCTTTAAAAATATAAACTTGAAAACCTTTTTTGTCAGTTCCAAAAGTTGCTAAGTTCCTAAAAAGGAGTAAAATAAATTTCGTTCTTAAACACTTTACACATGAAAGATTTATTCTTTTAAAAGTTTAACTTTTCATTCATAACATTCAAAAATCGCTTGGTTTTCAAAAAGGAACTATGAAAAGTTTCCCTTTTTAATTACTTCCTATAACAACCGCTTTCTTCTTTTTGAAAGTAATATTTTTAACCCAAAACATTAAAAAACTTAATCATTAAACTGAGTAACCATTCATCTTAAAATCATCTTGTATAGCTTTAAACAATAAAAATGGAGTAGACAAGGATAACTTCTATCCTATTAATTTCTAACTAGAGTACCGATCCTGCTTTATATAAATTCCTAATGCTATTTTTATCCAATACTGCCTCTATTTATATTTCTCTTAACTAATTGGCTCCTACTTCAACTATTATTCTCCAGATTTTCCTTACACGGAAATGTTCCTACTATCCCAGTTATTCTCTATCCTTAATTTAATTAAGTTCTATTTCCATTTATTCCCCTTTTTAAAAAGAACTCTTAAAAAAAGAACTTCCAAATTTATAAAATAGAAGAAAAATCACCAAGTACAACCAACGTTCTATTTCACATTTATTTTAAAAACGACGAATTCATTTCTCTAAAAATCAATTTTTTTAAATCAACTAGTTTTAAACTAGAATTTCAAAAATGAAAAATCCTTTTTACCAGAAACTTTTGACTTAACAAAATTTTAACTTATGAGTTTCCAAATTTCCTTACTTTTTCAAAACAACCTCTCAAAAAATCCTTTGAAAACTTATTCAAAAAATTTCAAGGAATTTTCCCAAAAACCTTTTATTTCAATTTCTTTCACACGGGATTGGATTTTGAAATGGAAATTAATTGTCCTTTCTATTGAACTTTCCTACTTCCCTACTCAATCTCCATAAAAATTCAATTATCTTCTTGTGGTGGTTGATGCATACCTTCTTGTGGGAACTTGCTCCACTCCTTCACATCTTGCTTACTTCCAGTTGTTTACAATACATAGATTCTTATCTCCCATCAATTCTTGAGTATTGGGCTGGACCCACTAATCTTTGTCTATATAATTAAGGCTACATAATTTACCCCAATGATAATTATACTGCCTTATAATATTTAATCACCACCTAACATGTTTATTTGCTATCCTATAAATGTCAATTGTTCGTAATAAATGATTATTATTCTAACGGATAATTGTTTTAAAGATATTTATTTTTTTCATTCTAATTTTACCTATTATGCCCTCCTTATCTCTCCACATTTTTTCTTATAATCTCTTTATTAGTCCATTTATATCCTCATTAAATTCTTGTAAATCTATATTTATTCCACATTTATTGCCTTATTTATCCTTGGAGTTACAATCTTTTCCATTTAAATTTTCTATCCCTATTATTTATTAGGCGATTTATGTTAATGTTCTAATTACATCTAATGTGAACATCGACATGTATTATGCTTATGGAGTTCATGATTATAAGGAAGTCTAGGTGAACAAAGGAATCAAGTATTATTTAGCTTCTTAGGTGCTTCCATATGTTCCACTCATTCTCTTCTTAGTCCACTCATTCCGATACGACCTCCGCCCTATGGGTAATCGGGGCAGGAGTATAAATTTAACTCTATTTATTATTCCGACTCGTAGTCGCTTCACCCATCCTTTCGAAATATGGTCGTAACTACCTTTATGGTTGGAATTAATAGAGTTAGGCATATCTTCAAAATAAGTATATATATATATATTTATATATAGTAGAGTTTTTGAAAAATACTTTTTTAAAATAACAAATATGTCACTCATACGTATATTTTTCCCCGTTGATCGGGTGACCTAAGCTTTGATACCAAATGTACAATCCACCCTGAAATGGGCCTAAATTATGACCTAGAAAAGGGACATTGAAACTTAGGACCATCTCAAAGCTAGTTGATGGTTGCTAAAAAGAACAGTAGAGAGCTATTTATCTACACATCCAGATCTCACAGTAGATGGATAAAATATAATAACAACATCATCCATTTTATTCAACTTCAAAATGTCATAAAATACATAACCCAATACATATCCGTAGTAAAATATTTTCAAAATACATCATTAAACATTAATGGGTACATCAAATAATAACATAAGTAGATAAATAAGTAAACTGCCACAAATTTTCTCCATGTCTTTGCCTTCAACATCATCATCTTTCTAACCTATGTTGTAATGAGGAGGAAGTCAGAACAACATATGTTTGGTGAATAAAAATCTTAAGCCTTATTACATTAATACATGGGCAGTATAATTTAAATAGGAATATGTGTTACGTTTCTACCTACAACATAAGTGTTTCCAAATATAAGCCCAAAGGCTTTTCTCAAACATAAATAAAAGGCTTTCCAAAAATAAGCCCAAAGCCAACTTTCTATCAACCCAATAACCCATATTTATCGTCAATAATGTCTTATCAATATAAGAGATGGTACTAAAGTAGGCAAACTCCGACCATTTAATACCTTATTTAAGGCAGGTCCATGTCATTTACTACCTATAATCCCAAGGCGGACTCCTCACTAGTAACTATCTAGCTGATATTACACGAAATCTCTTCAGCCATTTAATACTTCCCATTGAAGCGGGTCCTTTCCCGAGATTTCCTCTACCATGCCTAACCCATAACCCCGACCATTTACTACTTCCTACATAGAGAAGAGGCAGGTCCTTATAAAACCACTTAATACCTTCAATCTTTGAAGAAGGTCCTTCGTATAATGACCCGTACCTATAGTGATGTCTCACATTAGCCCGTCTATTCATAGGTACTAGTAGCATGATTAGCTAGGCAGATTTACCCTATAGAATTTAGGATCACCCTCACATTGTCGTAGTTACTTTTTATAAGTGATGTCTCACATCGCCCTAAAATCATACTATTGGTAGCCGGATTAGCTAGGAAAACTTCTATGTGCTTTTGTCTAACCTTACATCCCTATAACTTAGTCATAATTTATATATCACAAACTATATATATTATCACACATCTCACTATTTCCATAATCAAAGCTTTATAAGAAATCTTTCTTATTTCGCCTTTAACATTAATTATCTTCCTAATGGGGATTTAATATGATATAGTAACTTAAGTAACTACGCGATTATACGCTATAATTATACGTTAATTACGCTATATATATAGACACACACACACACACACATGTGCCTAGTAATTTCTATGCGTGCAGAATATACGCCCTAAATTAGCGTTAAAATATCAACTCTTCAAACAATTATACGAGTCGCATTCCATATTATCAACAGTACCAAAACTCCAATATTCATATCAAAAATTCCAATTAATAGACTTGTTTACCATTAAAATTTAAACTCAACTAATTACATTAAAATAATGAAATATATTGCTAATAGAAACTTATAATTCTAATTTTTACGCTCTATTCAACTCTTTTCTCACATAAAAATAAACCAACGAATTTCTATTTAATTTGAGGGAATTAGCGGTGCAAAATATGAATAAAATTCATACTGTGCATACTATTCTATAATAAAAGTCCTATAATTAAATGCAAAGAAAAAATAAGGAGTGGAATAGAAGGTAAAATTATAAAAACTATAAATCTACACAATTTCCATTATTTTGACATAAACAAACTGAGATTTCAACCTAGAATTGACATTTCGTGTTGTAGGAATTTTGGGAGTTTATAATATTATGATTTCGCAAACCAAAATCCCCAAGGCATATTCAAACCCAAATTATAATAATCAATTACTAAAATAGAAAATCTTCCACTCACAACATAGCCTTAGTTTTGCCTCCTTTGGATTTGACATGCCTTTGACAATCTCTTATCAGATCTCTTCTTTTTGATACACACACAGATTAAGGAATTTACATATACGTTAGATTTAGAGTTATTTGGAGGAGAAGAATTTGAGAAAATGAATAGTAAACAAAGATAGATTTAAAGGATTTCTTATTTGAAACCCTAATGGACTGACAGTGCTTCGCTAATGTTCTCAAAATATTGTATGAATAAAAGTGAGTGGTCTAGGATCACTTATTTATAGAGGTTGAAACATACCAGAACCATTGGATGAAAGTAGGTTTAATAATATAAAAATCCAAATGTTCATTATGTGCAAACCCTAGTTGCTACTCGATAAGGAGCGATCGATCGGCCCTATGCCATCGGTCGACCGCTAGGGGTCGTGTAATATCCCGGAAACTTATGGGCAATATCAATTTAATAATCTGTTTAAATAATTAAATTGATTGATAATTTTTGATAATAAATATTTGAATTGGTTTAATAATCTAATTGAATAAATATTTACTGAGTGAATTTATCTTTTAAAAACCAATAAAATGATTTCTATTTATAATGTATATATTGTAAATAGATTTGGCTGTGGGTTGAAATTTAATAAATGAATAAAGTCTTATTTTAAATTTCTAATATATATTTTGATAATTAGAAATTATGATTTATTTAATATTAGCTTTTCAAAGCTATTTAAACAAATAACTATATGGTTTTAAGTAAGGTTAATAATAAGGTTTATTTTATATTGCTTAATAAATATGGTTTAAGAATATATATATATAAGTTTAAAATACAATTTACATATGATATGTTAATTCATTTAATAATAGTAGTAATCTATAATCTCTTTTATAAATTATTTTAAATTGACAAATTTGTTACTTCTAAAACAATATTAATAATGTATTGTTTTGTTTATAGATATGAATATATTTGTAAGAAATTGAATGGTTATTTTCAATTTGAATGTGTTGTTTTAAATTTACTTTAAATTGGATTTTAAAATATAATTTACATTTGAATTTAAAATTAATTTGAAATTCAAAAGAGGTAATATTCAAATAGTTTGGATTTCAAAATATATGTAAACTTTTATTTATAATAATTAGTTTTGTTTCTTTATAATTAATATATATAGATATGTATTTAATAAGTTAAGAAAAAGGTTTTTATATTTAAAATAAATAAAACTAATTAATTAAAAGGACATGTGTTAGCTCCTAAGGCTTTAATGTAATATGTGTTATAAGATTAAGGCATGAGAGACAAGTGTCATTTTTGTTTTTAGAATCAATTCAGCCTACATATACATATTTTCATCTCTTCCTTTCTTTCGAATCTTCAATTCTAAAATCTGAAAGCCTGTAACTCGTTCTTCAAATCTGCATTTCTTTAAGCCTGAATATTCTTCCTCAAACCATAATCTCAAAACAAACCAGTTAACTCATTTTCCAAATCAAAGTATTTAGCCTGCCATTCATTTTCATCATCAAACCTGGAGCATGCAAAGTATTTTCTTCCTGGAAATCAAGCAGTCCATCTCTGCTCCAATCTGAGATAAATCTAGCAAGCTAACAGGAAATTTAAACAACAAGCATTCCAGTTTCTTTAACAAGAAATTCAAGTATTTAAAGATCAAAAGGCATCTCAGTTTAAAAAGATTCAAAAAGCTTTTCAAATAAAATCTGGAAGCTCTGTTCCTAGTGAGTAACTTCAAATTTCTTAACTTAAGAAGATCTGGTTGCATGATTGATTAGTATACTTGTGTGTATAATTTTAAATGCATTACTGTATCTATATATGACTGTGAATGTATATGAACTTATATATGCCGTGAATTTGTCTGCCTGTGCTTGATGTTTTTTTTTTAAAACTAAGATTTTGGTAAAAAAATACTTTACCACTTAATCTGATCTTAGTTAGGAACTTATGTTTAAACAAAAGTAATTTGTTTAAGATGGATTTATGTTTAAAAATTTTAATTAAGTTAAAATAATCCTGGCACTGTCTTTGGAAAATCAAGATACTTGAACAAAGCCTTAAATAAGTTAAAATTCAAACTTCCTAATTCGTGAATTCAGGTATATAATCTAAATCCTCATACCTTAACATGATTTTTAAAGTTAAAATCATGATTTTTAAATAGAGGAGGGGAGAGCAGTTTTGGTTTGTTTGAATTGTGTATTCTGGGTTGTTCTGGTTGATCTAGATGATCGGAGTGGTCGGAATTTTGGATGGTGATGGAGGAGCGAACGAAGGTTCTAGGAAAAATATCAGGTAGGCGGCCAAGGGATGGTGTTGATGGTGGTTGACCTTTGAAGTTTGTAGCCCTAGTTTTAAGGTTGATCGGAAATGTTGCCATCACGAATACTCTGGTGGTTCGAGTTCCACTGGGCTTAGGAATTTGGAAGTTGGGATGTTGACGAGGTGGTGGCCGGAGGGTCAGGCTTTCAGATGATCGGAGAGGGGAGCACGAGATCTATTCCAGGCTTTAGTAGTTGTTCCAGTTTTGGTTTTTAAACTCGAATTTGATTTCGAGTTTGTAACTTCGATGTGATGATCGGATTCTGGTGAGAGGGTGGTCGCCGTCTTGCTCGATGGTGTGGTGTTGACCGGAGATGGTCGGAGGAACTGTGCATGTGCACGGTGCATATCTGGGTTGATGAAGATGTTTGAGCAGGAATGGGTTCTGTTTTTTTTACTCGAGTCGAATTTTGAGTTGCTCGAAGTATTTTGGGGTTTGGCTCGAAGCATTTCAGGGATAGCTCGGGAAATGTGTAGTTACAGGTTTTCTTTAAACTTGTCTGTTTAAAATGTTATAATGGTTTGTTTTAAAACTTTTCTTAAATAATTCCTCCCTATTTTAAATGTTTCTTTAACCCATAATTAAGAAATGATATGATTGTTTAACTTATGTTTGTTAAGTTAAAATTTAAGATATTTTAAACTTAAATTTTTAAATATAATTAAATGTTAATTAAAGGTTAAAAGTTTTTAAATAATGTGATTGGGTAATTAATAAAGATGATGATTTATCTTAAAGGTAATTAATTGAAATTAAGGATTTTTAAATTAAGATTGATTAATTAATGATTAGTGATTAATTAATTAGTTAGTGACTAATTAATTAGGTAATTAAAGAATAATTAATCTGTAATTAAAGATTAATTAATTTGGTTTAAGAAGTAATTAAAGGATAAATTACTCAGCTTTAATTTATAAAATGAAGGTGATTAATTTAAGTTAATTAATTTGTTAATTAATTAAAGATAGCCACTTGGTAATTGTTTAAGTACAAATTACTTAATGAGATTAGATAAGTGTAGATTATTAACAAATGATAATCATTTGTAAAAATTGGTTAAGTATAAATTACTTAATAAAAGTAATTAAAGAAATAAAGTACTTAAGGTAATTAATTAAATAAATTTGATAAGTTTAAATTAATTTCTTTAATTAATTTAAGAAAATCACTGGGTGATTAGATAATTACTTAAAAGTAATTAGTGAAAGTATAAATTACTTGGAAAGATAACTAAAGTTAATTAGTGGATATAATTAACTAAAGGTGGTTTAATAAAAGTAATTTGAGTTTAGTACTTTTAATAATTAATCAAGGGATTAATTAAAGGATAATTAATTAAGGAGTAATTAATTTAGGAAGTGTAGTAATTAAGAGTAGTTAATTACTAAATGGAATTAATCAAAGGTGATTTATAAATGTGATTAATTAATTATTAATATAAATAAGATAATTAATTAAGAATAATTAAGGATCATTAATTAATATAATTAATGATGTTATTAAGAATTGATTAATTAAGATTAATTAATAAATAATAAGTGATTAAAGTAATTAATTAATTGTAATTAATTAAGGATTAATGTAATTAAATACAATTAATTAATAGATGAAGTAATTAAAGATTAATTACTGAATGGTTTAAGTTAATTTGTGAAATTAATTAAGAGTTAATTACTTAAGGTAATTAAAGTATAATTAATCAGGATGATTAAATAAGATGATACTTAGAGTATGATTAATTAATTGGTTTAATTAATAATTAAGTAAGAAGGATTTATAAAATGAAGTAATTAATTTAATTTACTTTAAATTAATTAGAGATGATATAAATCATTACTTAGGGATGGTTGAATGATATGGAATGCTTTGCATTGTTGATATCTCTGATAAGAGATGTGCTGATCTATAATATGGATGTTTGGTTGGATTGAAATGATAATATGAATTATCTGTTTGGATGATAATGTAAATTATCTATTGAATTATCTATCTTTGTGTATATAGATAAAGAATTGAATTGTTTTAACCTTAAAACAACTTGACCCTTAAAATACGTTTTGGATTTCGATGAGACCGGGATCGGGTTTCCGTATACCGGAATTCCAGGTCTGGAGACCCGAATACCACATCGATCCAAATTAACGATAGGTCGTGAATCTCAAGTGAAGATGAAGATTCAGAGTGCAAGGGTTATTGTCGTTAACTCTGAGGGTGATTCCAATACGAGTGTAACGAGATAATGCCTTCGGTTTCGTTCGAACCCGGAACGAACTTGTATGGATTGAATGCTTTCAACACATCGTCAGGAGGGCGATGAGCATTCTAAGTGATGTGTTCTGATTTAAAGGTAAATCGTAGCCTCAAGCCTCATCAACCGGGAATGGCTAAAACAGGGGAGGTGCAGCAAGGCTTCGTGGGTAGCACCCACTGAGAGTAAGGTCATCCCTGTCTAGAGAGTTCCTTCTTTTATTTCGGCTTAGTGGTGCAGTTGGCGACGGCCATCTGTGGGGTGATTTTATTCGGAATTATCCAGTAAGGGATGGTTCCGGCTTTGTGTTGCAGGGGATTGGGAGTGATCCTCGGTACGGTGATCTAGGCCCCGTACTGTGATGAGCGGTACCCCGGTAGCTCTGCCATTGTATGGAAATCCAAATTCCAATAAGTGATAACGGACTTGATTGTATACTTATGTATGCTGGAATTTAATAATGTAACAATTTCGGCTATTTCATATTTATTTGAAAACCCTAGACCCTATTATAATACAATCGAATTTCCTATCAAATGTTTTGGTTATCGTAAGGTAAAAACTTTTCCTTGTTTATGTGCGGGAAGTCTTACGAGATACCTTTTCTTTCCAAATGGTTTTCAAAGTTAAACAAGTTTAACCTGTTACTCACACCAGACCCATGTCTGACCCAAGTTGTTTATTTCTGTTTTATAAACTCTTGGGTACTCAAATTTTTACGAGTAGCCAAGGGATTCAGGTTTAGCTTTGACGAATTGTGGAGGAGCAATGGAGCAGGAGGCTTCGGCGTTCGTAGATATAGTATTCCGCTGTGTTGATATCTGTGTTAGAGTCTTGTATTGTATTTGAGTTGTAATATCTAGACAGATGTTTATAACTGTCTAGTATGTGTTGTATAGTTGTGTAAACTCTGATAAGTGTTGTATACTTTGTAATAGTTTATGTTATTAATATAATTTATTCGTTCCGCTGTGAGATCGTTGTTGTTGTTTCTTTCTTTCTTCTCTTCTTTTCTATTTTCTACCCCTTTCTTTCTTATTAATGATGCGTCATTCTGTGGAATGAGTGGCGGGTCATTACAGTGGTATCAGAGCTTAGGTTGAGCGAATACCTAAGCTATTGGTTAAGTGAATATCAGAACACTAGGTTGAGTGAATACCTAGGTTCGGAAGGGTTGTTCAATTAGGATCTGTAGCAACCTGTTTGAGTCCGAGTGTATATATATACGAGAGTGCGTATTTGTTAGTTATATAAAATGGTTTTATATTGTGTTAATTGATCGGTTAAGTGGTATATGGATTCTGGTCAATACGAGTAGCTAACGTTATTGATAGGGATCTCTAAACACTTGGACCAGGCCAACGGACATAATATTGTTTTAAAAAGGTAGATGAAATAATTTTACCCAAATATAATTTCTATATAAAAAGTATCATTTTAAATATATATGGTATTTGTAATGATTGGTTGAGATGATAATAATTTATCATCTAGGATTAGGAGTCTGAGTGTTGAGGTTGGAAGTATCTGTCGAGACTGTAGACTGAATACCGTCTCGAGTAAACTTTGCTGTGGTGAAGGATTTCATCGATCTCCGAAGGAAACTGTTAAGGTTCGGAGTTTATTTTTGAAGTTGGATGAGTAGAGTTGGATCTGTCAGTTGGACAGAAGCGAGTAATGGTATCTTGATACCTCAGGTAATAGTAGCTGTGTGATGAGATGCAATGAATATGGATGTTCCCGAAGATGTTTTCTTTGGAACAAGTTAATAAAGTGTGTCTGCTTCGGTGTTGTGGCTGAGTTCAGCATGGTGTTTCTGTTTTGTTCGGGTCCGAGTTTCTCGAAGAGCTTTGGAAAAGGAAGTCTTTGGCATCTGTGGCAGCGGTGCAGCTCGGAGTATTCTGTGTGTTGGCAGTAAGTTTTCTGGCTGAGCAGTTTTCTGAAGGTGAAGTTCAGAAGCAGTAGAGTGGATCCATTTCTTCGATAGATTGGATAGTTAAGTATGAGCTGTTCTGATTGGGTAAAGAGAGAACAGTTTTATTTGGATTTTTGGCTGGGTTGATCGCAAAAGTGACTTGCGATAGTTTGAGTATTCTTTTGAGTTATCCGATATTTTCTGGGATGTGCTGTCCAGTCTGTGCTTGTGTTCTTCATCAGCATTTTCATTCTACTCCAGATCAGAGTGGTGCAGCAGAAACAGTTTGGCGAGTGCTCTTGTTGTCTTTCCCAGATAGGAGAATTTAGTTCGATCTTCTGATGTTTGGTAGTAGAGTTGTGTTTTGGATTATTGGTTGATCTTGAGATCATTTTATTGAGTTATTCTTGGTCCTGTTTGTTTCGAGGAGCATCGACGAAGGTTGAACTGATCAAGAAGGATTTGTAGGAAGCCAGGATCGTCTGAAGATTTTGTGGATAAGAGACGGAGGAATTTTGAAATTCGAAGTTGGAGACTTCGTTATTGTGAAGTTTTTCTCTGGTTAAAGGGAGCTATAAGATTGGGAAAGTCTGGGAAGTCAGCTCCGAGTTGTTTTGAATCTTTTCTATGATCTAATTTGGATAAGTACTTTGATCTACAAGGTTGAATTGTCAGTTTGGATAACTGGAATTCAATATATTTTACGTATCTCTGAGGGAGTACGTGTTTGATCTATCTCTGGTGTTGGAACCAGCAGTTCTGGAGTACTTGGTTGTTGAGTCAGACTCGTCTGTAGTCTGATATTCTGTTTAGTTCTATAGATCTAGATGAGTAGGAATTCTATAGCTTAGTAGTATTGGTTGTTTGGATTGTTTGTAGAGCGAGTATCCCGGTATATATATATACTTGGGGAAACTCGAGGAAATTCTATTTAGAATTTTTCGCTGGATAGTTAGAATTGTTTGTTTGGATGATTGGTTGCTATGATTGTTAGCATATGGATGATAATACATCCTTGTGATTTAAAAAGATTATTAAATTACCTTTGTTTTAAATTTCGGGGACGAAATTATTTTAAGGGGGGAGGAATGTAATATCCCGGAAACTTATGGGCAATATCAATTTAATAATCTGTTTAAATAATTAAATTGATTGATAATTTTTGATAATAAATATTTGAATTGGTTTAATAATCTAATTGAATAAATATTTACTGAGTGAATTTATCTTTTAAAAACCAATAAAATGATTTCTATTTATAATGTATATATTGTAAATAGATTTGGCTGTGGGTTGAAATTTAATAAATGAATAAAGTCTTATTTTAAATTTCTAATATATATTTTGATAATTAGAAATTATGATTTATTTAATATTAGCTTTTCAAAGCTATTTAAACAAATAACTATATGGTTTTAAGTAAGGTTAATAATAAGGTTTATTTTATATTGCTTAATAAATATGGTTTAAGAATATATATATATAAGTTTAAAATACAATTTACATATGATATGTTAATTCATTTAATAATAGTAGTAATCTATAATCTCTTTTATAAATTATTTTAAATTGACAAATTTGTTACTTCTAAAACAATATTAATAATGTATTGTTTTGTTTATAGATATGAATATATTTGTAAGAAATTGAATGGTTATTTTCAATTTGAATGTGTTGTTTTAAATTTACTTTAAATTGGATTTTAAAATATAATTTACATTTGAATTTAAAATTAATTTGAAATTCAAAAGAGGTAATATTCAAATAGTTTGGATTTCAAAATATATGTAAACTTTTATTTATAATAATTAGTTTTGTTTCTTTATAATTAATATATATAGATATGTATTTAATAAGTTAAGAAAAAGGTTTTTATATTTAAAATAAATAAAACTAATTAATTAAAAGGACATGTGTTAGCTCCTAAGGCTTTAATGTAATATGTGTTATAAGATTAAGGCATGAGAGACAAGTGTCATTTTTGTTTTTAGAATCAATTCAGCCTACATATACATATTTTCATCTCTTCCTTTCTTTCGAATCTTCAATTCTAAAATCTGAAAGCCTGTAACTCGTTCTTCAAATCTGCATTTCTTTAAGCCTGAATATTCTTCCTCAAACCATAATCTCAAAACAAACCAGTTAACTCATTTTCCAAATCAAAGTATTTAGCCTGCCATTCATTTTCATCATCAAACCTGGAGCATGCAAAGTATTTTCTTCCTGGAAATCAAGCAGTCCATCTCTGCTCCAATCTGAGATAAATCTAGCAAGCTAACAGGAAATTTAAACAACAAGCATTCCAGTTTCTTTAACAAGAAATTCAAGTATTTAAAGATCAAAAGGCATCTCAGTTTAAAAAGATTCAAAAAGCTTTTCAAATAAAATCTGGAAGCTCTGTTCCTAGTGAGTAACTTCAAATTTCTTAACTTAAGAAGATCTGGTTGCATGATTGATTAGTATACTTGTGTGTATAATTTTAAATGCATTACTGTATCTATATATGACTGTGAATGTATATGAACTTATATATGCCGTGAATTTGTCTGCCTGTGCTTGATGTTTTTTTTTTAAAACTAAGATTTTGGTAAAAAAATACTTTACCACTTAATCTGATCTTAGTTAGGAACTTATGTTTAAACAAAAGTAATTTGTTTAAGATGGATTTATGTTTAAAAATTTTAATTAAGTTAAAATAATCCTGGCACTGTCTTTGGAAAATCAAGATACTTGAACAAAGCCTTAAATAAGTTAAAATTCAAACTTCCTAATTCGTGAATTCAGGTATATAATCTAAATCCTCATACCTTAACATGATTTTTAAAGTTAAAATCATGATTTTTAAATAGAGGAGGGGAGAGCAGTTTTGGTTTGTTTGAATTGTGTATTCTGGGTTGTTCTGGTTGATCTAGATGATCGGAGTGGTCGGAATTTTGGATGGTGATGGAGGAGCGAACGAAGGTTCTAGGAAAAATATCAGGTAGGCGGCCAAGGGATGGTGTTGATGGTGGTTGACCTTTGAAGTTTGTAGCCCTAGTTTTAAGGTTGATCGGAAATGTTGCCATCACGAATACTCTGGTGGTTCGAGTTCCACTGGGCTTAGGAATTTGGAAGTTGGGATGTTGACGAGGTGGTGGCCGGAGGGTCAGGCTTTCAGATGATCGGAGAGGGGAGCACGAGATCTATTCCAGGCTTTAGTAGTTGTTCCAGTTTTGGTTTTTAAACTCGAATTTGATTTCGAGTTTGTAACTTCGATGTGATGATCGGATTCTGGTGAGAGGGTGGTCGCCGTCTTGCTCGATGGTGTGGTGTTGACCGGAGATGGTCGGAGGAACTGTGCATGTGCACGGTGCATATCTGGGTTGATGAAGATGTTTGAGCAGGAATGGGTTCTGTTTTTTTTACTCGAGTCGAATTTTGAGTTGCTCGAAGTATTTTGGGGTTTGGCTCGAAGCATTTCAGGGATAGCTCGGGAAATGTGTAGTTACAGGTTTTCTTTAAACTTGTCTGTTTAAAATGTTATAATGGTTTGTTTTAAAACTTTTCTTAAATAATTCCTCCCTATTTTAAATGTTTCTTTAACCCATAATTAAGAAATGATATGATTGTTTAACTTATGTTTGTTAAGTTAAAATTTAAGATATTTTAAACTTAAATTTTTAAATATAATTAAATGTTAATTAAAGGTTAAAAGTTTTTAAATAATGTGATTGGGTAATTAATAAAGATGATGATTTATCTTAAAGGTAATTAATTGAAATTAAGGATTTTTAAATTAAGATTAATTAATTAATGATTAGTGATTAATTAATTAGTTAGTGACTAATTAATTAGGTAATTAAAGAATAATTAATCTGTAATTAAAGATTAATTAATTTGGTTTAAGAAGTAATTAAAGGATAAATTACTCAGCTTTAATTTATAAAATGAAGGTGATTAATTTAAGTTAATTAATTTGTTAATTAATTAAAGATAGCCACTTGGTAATTGTTTAAGTACAAATTACTTAATGAGATTAGATAAGTGTAGATTATTAACAAATGATAATCATTTGTAAAAATTGGTTAAGTATAAATTACTTAATAAAAGTAATTAAAGAAATAAAGTACTTAAGGTAATTAATTAAATAAATTTGATAAGTTTAAATTAATTTCTTTAATTAATTTAAGAAAATCACTGGGTGATTAGATAATTACTTAAAAGTAATTAGTGAAAGTATAAATTACTTGGAAAGATAACTAAAGTTAATTAGTGGATATAATTAACTAAAGGTGGTTTAATAAAAGTAATTTGAGTTTAGTACTTTTAATAATTAATCAAGGGATTAATTAAAGGATAATTAATTAAGGAGTAATTAATTTAGGAAGTGTAGTAATTAAGAGTAGTTAATTACTAAATGGAATTAATCAAAGGTGATTTATAAATGTGATTAATTAATTATTAATATAAATAAGATAATTAATTAAGAATAATTAAGGATCATTAATTAATATAATTAATGATGTTATTAAGAATTGATTAATTAAGATTAATTAATAAATAATAAGTGATTAAAGTAATTAATTAATTGTAATTAATTAAGGATTAATGTAATTAAATACAATTAATTAATAGATGAAGTAATTAAAGATTAATTACTGAATGGTTTAAGTTAATTTGTGAAATTAATTAAGAGTTAATTACTTAAGGTAATTAAAGTATAATTAATCAGGATGATTAAATAAGATGATACTTAGAGTATGATTAATTAATTGGTTTAATTAATAATTAAGTAAGAAGGATTTATAAAATGAAGTAATTAATTTAATTTACTTTAAATTAATTAGAGATGATATAAATCATTACTTAGGGATGGTTGAATGATATGGAATGCTTTGCATTGTTGATATCTCTGATAAGAGATGTGCTGATCTATAATATGGATGTTTGGTTGGATTGAAATGATAATATGAATTATCTGTTTGGATGATAATGTAAATTATCTATTGAATTATCTATCTTTGTGTATATAGATAAAGAATTGAATTGTTTTAACCTTAAAACAACTTGACCCTTAAAATACGTTTTGGATTTCGATGAGACCGGGATCGGGTTTCCGTATACCGGAATTCCAGGTCTGGAGACCCGAATACCACATCGATCCAAATTAATGATAGGTCGTGAATCTCAAGTGAAGATGAAGATTCAGAGTGCAAGGGTTATTGTCGTTAACTCTGAGGGTGATTCCAATACGAGTGTAACGAGATAATGCCTTCGGTTTCGTTCGAACCCGGAACGAACTTGTATGGATTGAATGCTTTCAACACATCGTCAGGAGGGCGATGAGCATTCTAAGTGATGTGTTCTGATTTAAAGGTAAATCGTAGCCTCAAGCCTCATCAACCGGGAATGGCTAAAACAGGGGAGGTGCAGCAAGGCTTCGTGGGTAGCACCCACTGAGAGTAAGGTCATCCCTGTCTAGAGAGTTCCTTCTTTTATTTCGGCTTAGTGGTGCAGTTGGCGACGGCCATCTGTGGGGTGATTTTATTCGGAATTATCCAGTAAGGGATGGTTCCGGCTTTGTGTTGCAGGGGATTGGGAGTGATCCTCGGTACGGTGATCTAGGCCCCGTACTGTGATGAGCGGTACCCCGGTAGCTCTGCCATTGTATGGAAATCCAAATTCCAATAAGTGATAACAGACTTGATTGTATACTTATGTATGCTGGAATTTAATAATGTAACAATTTCGGCTATTTCATATTTATTTGAAAACCCTAGACCCTATTATAATACAATCGAATTTCCTATCAAATGTTTTGGTTATCGTAAGGTAAAAACTTTTCCGTGTTTATGTGCGGGAAGTCTTACGAGATACCTTTTCTTTCCAAATGGTTTTCAAAGTTAAACAAGTTTAACCTGTTACTCACACCAGACCCATGTCTGACCCAAGTTGTTTATTTCTGTTTTATAAACTCTTGGGTACTCAAATTTTTACGAGTAGCCAAGGGATTCAGGTTTAGCTTTGACGAATTGTGGAGGAGCAATGGAGCAGGAGGCTTCGGCGTTCGTAGATATAGTATTCCGCTGTGTTGATATCTGTGTTAGAGTCTTGTATTGTATTTGAGTTGTAATATCTAGACAGATGTTTATAACTGTCTAGTATGTGTTGTATAGTTGTGTAAACTCTGATAAGTGTTGTATACTTTGTAATAGTTTATGTTATTAATATAATTTATTCGTTCCGCTGTGAGATCGTTGTTGTTGTTTCTTTCTTTCTTCTCTTCTTTTCTATTTTCTACCCCTTTCTTTCTTATTAATGATGCGTCATTCTGTGGAATGAGTGGCGGGTCATTACAGGTCGATCGGCAGAGTTCAAGGGGTCGACCTCTCCATCTATTTTGGGAAGGAATTATGCTGTTGTTTTGTATATTTATTTTTTTCCTCAATTAACATTTAACGTTAACATTAATTTTAATGTTTCCTTAATCCTCAAGTCTATTTACTATTAACTTTTGAATTTCAAATTTTAAAATTAACTATTCATATTTGAATTTGAATTCTATTTAAATCATTGTAAATCTGAAAACTTCAACTGTACACAACTTTTCTGTTTGAGCTTTGTTTTCAACATATTATATATGGAAATTGATCAGAATTTCACCATGAACGCACAACATAACTTTTGTGGCCAAATTCCAACTTTTGCAAAATTTCCATTTTTACTTTTGTCTTATTTAATTTAATTTATCTGATTTATTTATTTATGGTTGATTTTATGGGGTGTTACAGATTGGATATCTCGCTATGAGGTAGTGTTGGATTATGATAGGAGGATGTTTAATTGAGGAAGGATGACGGGCTTGATTTTATTCAATGTTGTGAGCTGGATATTTCTGTTACGAAAACATATATATACTCACTTAGCTCATCACAAGAAGTGATATCGTTAATTCCTATAGTGAAGGATTATCCAGATGTATTTGAAGAAGTTTCTAGTTACCCTCCCGAAGAGAAATTAAATTTTGGACTAATCGCAATAAAGACATAAGGATGGTAGTGATGCCCCTTAGGCATATGTCTCTGAAGGAAAGGATATACATGGAGTAAGCAAGTTTTAGAATTATTGCAAAATGGATTTGTTCGGAGAAGTATATGAGAATGGGAAGTGCCTGTTATTTTAGCTACTAAGGCAAATATCTCATTAAAGTTATGAGTCGACTATCGAGAATTGAATAAGCTGATAGGGAAAACTACAGTCCCTTGCCTTGCATTAACGTCCTCTTCGATTAGTTGGTCATAGCGAAGGTTTTCTCTTGGCTTGATTTGGTAACTGGGTTCCATCAGTTAAGAAAGGCTGAAGACAGTATCTGAAGGTCGCTTTCCTTATGTTTGATGAATTGTTTGAATGGTTAGCCATGTCATTCAGACCGATGAATGCTTCGACTTATTTATGGATTTGATGAGCAGAGTATTATTGGAGCAATTGAATAGGTTTGTAGTGGTTCTCACGGATAACATTCTTATTTATTCCATAAGTGGGGGAGGAGCATGAATTCCATATGTGAGAAGTGATGGATGAATCAGTTGAAGGATAAATTCTATAAATGTCACATCTGGAGGAAAGTGGTTTTTTCCTTCTATGGTACCAGTAGATGGACTGAAGGTGCTGTAGTTAGATTGGAAGATGCCAAAGAATGCTTTAGGGTTTCATATCTTCTTCAGTTTGGTTGGATTTTGCCATAAATTTATTAAAGATTTGGCAAAGATATCGGCGCATCTGACTCATTTGACTAAAAAGAAACTAACTTATATTTGGCGTTTGGAATGTAAAGCAGCATGTGTTAAATTTAAGGAGTTGTTGACGAGTGCTCCAGTTTTGGTTATTCTTTGTGGTACCAAACCTTTTACGGTGTACGCTGATGCATACGGTATTGGTCTTGGTGTTGTCCTTACATAAGAAGGAAAAGTAACGACATATGCGAGTCGGCAACTGTAGAATCATGAAAGGAATTATTTGATACACAACATCGGGCCAGCTACCATTGTGTTCGCATGGAAGTCCTAAATACATTATTTGTTCAACAAGCGATTTTAGTTGTTTATGGACCATAAAGCTCTCAACTACCTATTTTCATAGAAGGATTTGAATTTAAGGTAGCAATGATGGATGGAGTTCTTATCATCATGCGACTTTGGGATTGCTTACACTCTAGGAAAAGGAAATATAGTTGCCGATGCCTTGAGTAAGGGTGGATGGAGTGGAAGATTTTTGAGTTTATTTTATAGTTTGATTTTCAAACTCAATCGGGGTATGCACCTGGATTGTAGCAATGATGGAAGTTAGACCTGCCCTAATGGATCATATTTGGTTTAGTCAAGTATAAGACGCATCGTTAGTTGGTGTCATAAAGTAGTTAGGATGGGGTTAATGATTGAGTCATCTGAAGTGTTACTCCAAAGACCAAAAGGGATACTTGAGGAGAGTTGAATATCAAATATTGAATATTTTAAACTACATAGTTACACATTTTAATATCGATAAGGCAGTATTACTTGGTCCTTTTGTTTTGTTTTATTGCAGGTCTTGATTGTTAGAAAATGTGAAAATTGTCGAAGAGATGGTTCAAAAACACTGATTTAACTTCAAGACTCTGTGATAAGAAAAAATATATTTGTTTTGCACAAAAACTATTTATAGCTCAACTGGTTTGAGCATCTGCATTTATTAGGAGGTCATTGGTTCAAATCCCATGCAGCACAAATTTTTTAGCCATTCACATCTCCTAGAAAGACACTTCTAGAACACACCAAATTAAGAGGCTTCTGGAGCATTTTAGAGAAAGAGGTTTCTAAAACAACATGGAATGCACACGGTAAAGAAGTTTCTAGAGATGGACCAAGTCAAAAAGTTCTAGAATATTCATGTTTTTTGGTTTTGGATGTAGAGATCTCTATAAATACCTTCACCTAGAAATATTTTAGATCATCTAGGTAATTACTTTCAATTCTATTTCTAGGTTTTGTACTTAGGACTTCCAACTTTTGTAATCTCTTTGAACTTTTCTATTTAATAAATAAATTAATCAAAACTTACTTGTTACTTGTTCTTATTCTATTTTATTCTCTTTCAATTTTTGTTTAGTTTCTGCTTTATAGTTTTTATTCTATTTGAGATCTATTGATTTGCCAAGAGATCAGTAGATTTCACCCTTTCAAATTCTCTCCACGATCTATTAAATTAAGCTAAGTTCTTATTTATATTTCATTGTTTTCTTATTTTTGTTAGAGCGTTTTCCTTTCCATTCTTGCAATTTCCTATTTAAAATTTAGCAAATCTAACTTCTAAAATCGTCTAACTCGCCTAAAAGTTAGATAAGCATTAGTAATTAATAACCCCCTGTTTATTCGACATGTATTCCCACAACACTACAACAGACGCCGTGCGCTTGCGGTAAAATAAAATCGCGGTTTTGTTTACATCAAAAATCATCAATCAAGTTTTTGATGATAGTGGTGAGTTTTCCCGCCCGTCACATGGGTGACCCGGGTTCGATCCCGGGTAGGGGCGCCAAATACTCGATCGATGATTTTTAATATGAACAAAAACCGTTATTTTATTTTACCGCAAGCACACGGCGTCTATTGTAGTGTTCTGCGAATATGGGTCGAATCCGTAGGGAGTTATTAATTACTAATGCTTATCTAACTTCTAGGCTAGTTAGACGATTTGAGTAGTTAAATGTGCTAAATTTCAATAGGAAATTGCAATAAAGGAAAGGAAAACACTCTAACAAAAATAAGAAAACAAGGAAATATAAATAAGAACTTACCTTAGTTTAATAGATCGTGTAAAGAATTTGAAAGGATGAAATCTATTGATCTCTTAGAAAATCCATAGATCTCAAATAGAATAAAAACTATGAAGCAGAAATTAAACAAAAACTAGAAGAGAATAAAATAGAATAAGAACAAGTAACAAGTAAGTTTTGATTAATTTGTTTATTAAATAGAAAAGTTCAAAGTGATTATAAGAGTTGGAAGTCCTAAAAACAAAACCCTAGAAATAGAATTGAAAGTAATTACCAAGATGATCTAAAATAGTACTAGGTGGAGGTATTTATTGAGATCTCTGCATCCAAGTTAAAAACATGAATGTTCTAGAACTTTTTGACTTGGTCCATCTCTAGAAACTTCTGTACTATGTGCGTTCCATATTATTTCAGAAACCTCTTTCTCTAAGATGCTCCAGAAGCCTCTTGATTTAGTGTGTTCTAGAAGTGTCATTTTAGGATGTGAATGGCTAAAAAAAATGTGTGCTGCGTGGGATTTGAACCAAATAACTCCTAATAAATGCAGATCCTCAAACCAGTGGAGTTATAATAGATTTTGTGCAAAAAAACTTTTTTCTTATCACAGAGGCTTGAAGTTAACCGGTGTTTTTGAACCATCTCCCCGATAATTTCTTCATTTTCTAACAATCAAGAACCTGCAATAAAACACAACAAAAGGACAAAGTAACACTGCCTTATTGATATTAAAATGTGTAACTATGTAGTTTAAAATATTAAATATTTGATATACATCAAGAGTCGAGAGGCTATATGTAACTCAGGTCAAGGAATTGACAGAGGAAGTCTCAGGGAGTGTCACCATTTTAGGATGACTATTCATCTAGAGGGGGATAAGATGTAACGACATGTAAAGAGAATATTCTATTGGCTGGGAGTGAAGAGGCATGTAGCAAAGTATGTAGATATGTGTATGACATGCCAAAGGGTGAAGGTGGAACAGAAGAAGCCAAATAGGTTTGCTTCCATTAGCTATACCATAGTGGAAGTAGAAGTCATAAATTTTGTGGATGAACTATCATAGATTAGGAGAGGAAATGAGTGCATATGGGTTATAGTAGACCATCTCATGAAAAACACACATTTTATTCCAATGAAGAGCACGAGAATGGTTGCTACACTGACGACGTTGTAATAAGTGATCCGACTGCATGGATTTCTAGCAAGAATAGTGAATGACCGGTATTCACTTTTCATAAGTGAATTTCGGGGGAGTCTACATGATGCATTAGAGACTAAGTAGAATCTGAGCATAACATATCACCCGCAAACCGATAGACATACAAAAATAGTAGACCGTGTGTTAGAGGACTTACTAAGGGCATGTGCATTGGATTTTGGAGGATCTTGGGATGAGCATATACCTTTACTGGAATTCACATACAATAATAGCTGCTAGACTATTGTAAGTATGACACAGTTCAAAGCATTGTATGGGAGGCCATGCAAGCAGTACAACAATTTGACCCTTTTATAGGGTTTTAAAATCGCTATTAAAGGCTGTTATAGCGTTTTTATAAATTCTGTATAATGATATGTTATAATCAAGGTTTCAAATCTCAGATTTTAAAGAATATCTCAGGCTAATATCTCGGCAGAAATGAATTGAGATTTAAAACTCTGATAACTAACCAAGTTGTCAAATCTCAGATTTTGAAGAAAATCTCGAGCTAATATCTCGGGTGAGATGAAGGAGATTCAAAACCTTGGTTATAATATGTTTGGTATATGCTATAGCATTTCAAAAAACGCTATAAAAAGCGCAATAAAAAGTACCATATTATACCGTGTTTATGCTATCATGCTTGATTATTTATAGATATAATTAGCTTTCTATAGCGTTTATCAGGTTACTATAGAATATTTTTATAGCGTTTCTCTAGTCGCTATCCTATACTCTTTATAGTGTTTTATTTCTAATGTAAGTTAATTTCTATAGCATTTTGTTGTGTGCTAACTTTTCATTTTACTTGTTTTCTTTCCCGGTTAATCCTTGTAAAGTATTGCTATAGCATTCACTTAAGGCTGTAGTAATTAAAAGTTGTTCCTTATCCTTTTGTAGCATTTTTAAAATGCTATAGATTATTTTCTATGGCATTTTAATTTTGTCATACTTTCATTTACAATTATAATATTTATTTCAATATATATAATATAATAGTTCAAAATATCACAATTAACGCATTATAGTGTACATAATATCAGGCATATAAATACTTATGACCAAAAGTAATACCATGCACGCGTACAAATCAATACATACAACCGTGTTAACCAAAAGTAAGATATATGAACAC
This sequence comes from Allium fistulosum, assembly GCA_030737815.1. Taxonomy (NCBI): domain Eukaryota; kingdom Viridiplantae; phylum Streptophyta; class Magnoliopsida; order Asparagales; family Amaryllidaceae; genus Allium; species Allium fistulosum. Next base: position 428,532,664 of record CM060902.1, read on the forward strand.
CATTACAAAATAATACATTATAATGTAAACATGACTAATTTTTGAAGGAGAAGGAGGGAGCAACCATACTTCTGTATGTCTTCTAGCATGTAGTCTAACCCCAAAAGCATCATACATCATCTATCAAAGAGAAAGTTGTATGAGAAATTAGAAATATCAAAGTTATACTTCTGCCTTCAAATTTATACAACATGAATTTGACTATAAAACAAATTATTAGGGAGATTGTAACGACCCGTAAATTTTCAATAATTAAAGCTGTCAATTTAATAAGATTTTGGTAAATAAATTTGGAAGAAATAAAAACTTTGTAATTTAATAATGAAATGTAACAATGTATTTAAAAAACTAATTATTAACAACTGAAAAGAAATTACAATTTATTGAAGTAATGTAAATTGTTATACTTGGCTATAAATTTATGTAAGAAAACAAATGCAAACATTAAAATTTATAAATGATTTAGTATGAAATAAATGACCACAGGATAAAGATTAGATATATAAGAATGGTAACATATGTTTGTGAACAATGAATTCAAAAGTGTGATTAAAAGTTATAGTAACGGTTGTAAGTTACTATTTAATTGGTCTATTAATTTAGTTATAAATGTTACATTTGGGTATAAAACTGAATATAAGTGAATAAATGTAAGTGTGGTATGAATAAATGAATTTGTATATAGTTTATGATAATTAGTGGACATAATAAACTTGAATGTAATATAAAGATAACGATAACATTTATTGCAAGTTACATTCTATTTAGGCTATAAAATGAATTGGAAATTTATTACATTTAAATGTAAGTAAATGTTCATTAACTTGGGATAGGACAGTAAATTGTAAAATGTGAATGTAATGAAATAAATGGAAATGCATATTTTATTCATAAGATAATATAAAAGAATGAAACCTATCTGAATGAATAAATGGAGTATTCAATCATAATAAATGTATACATTTAACAAACTCAATATAATTGAGAACAACTGTTAATACAATGGAAAGATGGATATTTGTATATATATTAATGTAATGAAATTTGTAGAGTGGTATAGACTTAATAAATGGATTAGAATTGAATCAAATCAGTTTATTTGAAATTTATTTATAACTTATGGGAATTCAATTTCATAATAAATAGAATTATGGTAAGAGAATGAAATTAATTACTTTGCAAATTGAAATTTGGATAAATTGGGAGGTTATTAATGTACTAGTATCTAAACCAATGTTAATATGGAATTTTTTGGGAATTTAAACTTATACTTTTAATTTAGATAAAAATACAGTGTTTGCACACAATGACTTTCTATATTTTATTTTCTATTTCCCTATGTTTGTTTCTCTAATTTTTATTTTCTATTTTATTTGTATAAACTTTGAATATATTCATTTGATCTTTGATTGATTTTTCTTTGAATAATAGCTTAGGAATTTCAAGAGATATAGGTTACCTATTTTGTATATTTGTTGCCTTTTCATTGCGTGCGAACAAAGGAAAAATTACACAAGATTCTTCCTCCTTAATTTGTGCCTTTTTAATTTCTTGCCTTTTATTTACCTACCCTCTTTATTTCAAACCTTAGCCAATTACTTCCCACATCTCTAGCCATGCATAACTCCATCTATTAGCCATGAGAAACATCTCATTTCCCCATCTCTTCATTCTTATTCACGGCTAAGAAAAGGAAATTTAATTAAATCCATTAAGCTATGTGATTAAATAGGAAATAAATCCCCTCATTTACTAGCCTCTTTATTTCTTGCCATTCTTTTGGCCATTCATCTTCATAACCCTAGCCGCCATATCATATTTGCAAATCATGTGGAAAGCTTCTCATCTCAAAGTTATTTACGTGAGAAAAATAAAATAAAATAAAGCTATAGATCCATGGCTACTTCTCTTTCTCCTTTCCATTTCTCTTTTGTTTCACCTTTGTTTAATTGCTATTGCTTGGCCTCCACCATAATTCTGACCTCATCCCATCATTCCTCCTCCTCACCACCATCCAAGGCCGTGACCACCATGAAGATAACATCACCAAAACTTTGACCAAACCAAGCCATGTATTGATCACCATGCTTTGAGTTATCAAGGTTATGTCATTTTTATTTCCTATCTTTTCATTTGTTGTAATCTCTATTCTTTGTATTGAATCATGTTCTTATGTTTGGGATATTTGTTTGCTCTATTTTGTTATGTACAAGATGTTGATTTTTGGGCTCTCTTTTCACTCAAGTTTGCATCTTGCTTTATTTTATCAAAAGGTTATGTCCCTTTGATCCATATTGTTCATTGTTTGATTCATAATCTTGTATGTTGAATTATACACTTATGTTTGTGTAATGGTTTGTATACAAGATTTGGATCCGACTCTTCATCCACTCAAAAGAATATTGTCGTGCCTTTTGTGCTTTGTGGAGTTTAGATTTGGGTTTGAATTTCAATTCTAGCTTTTAAAAGGTGAGTTATTCACTCTAGACATACGTACTTTTATAATTGTGAATTGATGACAAGTTAATTGTATAAAATAATGTGTTATGTTCATACATGCCTGTGATATATTTATATGATGTTAAATACTGTTTATATGCCTGTTATATCATCTGTTATAATATTATTTATATACTGTTATTTATTTACTGCTTATCATCACTGCAAGTTCCCTATCACCATGGGTTGAAATGATACATACCCGAACGGACTTTAGAATAGGGAAAAATCGTTATGGGCTGAAATGATAGGCCTGAGCGATTTTTATTTATTTTATTTAACTTGGGATTGCGGGTTTGAAATGATAGAACCCGGATTTTTCTTTGTAAATTACGGATTGAAATGATATATTATCCGTATCACTTGACCTAGGTTATAAAATATTATACAGACCCGTGGTTATTTTATATATTAATTTTCTGGAAGTTTTAAGTATTTTGAAAATGTAAATTTTGATATTTTAATTTAAATTTGGTTTTTAAAATGATTTAATAAGTGGAAAATGATTTTCTATGTATTAAAAATGTTAAATAAATGAATGGAAATTTGTGATTGGAAATATAACCTAATTTGGAAATATGTGATATTGACTAAGACAATAAATGCTCTTTATTGTGAAAATAAAATGTAAGTTAAAAATATACATTTGACATGTAATTTTAATTAATGGGAGATTGACTAAGACAATAAATGCTCTTTATTCTGAAAATAGAATGTCAGTTAAAAATAAACATTTGACATGTAATTTTAATTAATGGGAGATTGACTAAGACAATAAACGCTCTTTATTGTGAAAATAGAATGTAAGTTAAAAATATACATTTGACATGTAATTTTAATTAATGGGAGATTGAATAAGACAATAAATGCTCTTTATTGTGAAAATAAAATGTAAGTTAAAAATATACATTTGACATGTAATTTTAATTAATGGGAGATTGAATAAGACAATAAATGCTCTTTATTGTGAAAATAAAATGTAAGTTAAAAATATACATTTGACATGTAATTTTAATTAATGGTAGATTGAATAAGACAATAAATGCTCTTTAGTGTGAAAATAAAATGTATGTTAAAAATGAACATTTGAAATGTAATTTTAATTAATGTGATATTGATTAAGACAATAAATGCTCTTTATTGTGAAAATAAAATGTAAGTTAAAAATGTCCATTTGATATGTAATTTTTATTAATGGAAGATTGAATAAGAAAATAAATGCTCTTTATTATGAAAATAAAATTTAAGTTAAAATTATACATTTGACATGTAATTTTAATTAATAGGAGATTGAATAAGACAATAAATGCTCTTTATTGTGAAAATAAAATGTAAGTTAAAAATATACATTTGACATGTAATTTTAATTAATGGAAGATTGAATAAGACAATAAATGCTCTTTAGTGTGAAAATAAAATGTATGTTAAAAATGAACATTTGACGTGTAATTTTAATTAATGTGATATTGATTAAGACAATAAATGCTCTTTATTGTGAAAATAAAATGTAAGTTAAAAATGTCCATTTGATATGTAGTTTTTATTAATGGGAGATTGAATAAGACAATAAATGCTCTTTAGTGTGAAAATAAAATGTATGTTAAAAATGAACATTTGACATGTAATTTTAATTAATGGGATATTGATTAAGACAATAAATGCTCTTTATTGTGAAAATAAAATGTAAGTTAAAAATGAACATTTGACATGTAATTTTATTTAATGTAATATTGATTAAAACAATAAATGTTCCTTACTGTAATAATGAAATGCAAGTTAATAATATACTTTAACTTAACATAAGGAATTTCAAATTTAAATGGGAAATTACAGTAATTATGTTTTAGTTTATTTAATATCCAAATGAATTAATTTGTGTAATAAAATAGAAGTGATAAAATAACTATGGTAAAAAAAATTATAAGTATATAAACATTTGGATTATATAAAATGGTAAAGTGGAAAGTATTACATTCCAGAATGCTATGATTTCTTAAATATTACATTCCAAAAACGTTATGATCCCTTAAGGTTACATTTCCAACTTGCTATGATTTCTTAAGTATCGCTTTTCCAAAATGCTATGATGACCTAAGGTTATGTTTTCGAAATGTCATTATTTCTAAAATGTAATGTTTCAAATTGCTATGGTTATAAAAGTTACATTTTAGAGTGCTATGGGTTTTAAATTATTATGGTTTCATAGTGTTATAATTAAATGTTTAATTTTGGAAGTGTATATGATAATTTGGTTTTGAAAGTATATACTATTTTAAAATAAATGATATGGTTTGAAATAGATATGATATTTTGGTTTTGAAAATATAAACTGTTTTAAAATTTATAACCACGGGTTATAATAACGATTGGTTGTTAAAGAGACCGGGATTGGATATGGACATACTCTCTGTCGATACCGAAAACCACTTTAACAACTGTGTACGCGGTGGAGTATCCAGATTGAAGTAGGATGGTGGCGACGATCCTAAGGTATATACGTGGACCCAACTCCCGTGAGTTGGCATAAGGTGGCTAAAACAGGAGTGATTGACGGACCAAGGAGGTTGCACCTTTGATCGGACACACTTCTTCGATACCATTCTATTACTTGTGATTGATTTGGTGCGCACCCTTGATTTGGGAGTGTTGTTCGAGGTGGGCGGTAGTGGCTGCTATGCGTCACCACCAGTCCGAATGCGTAATTGGTATATCTACCCTGGCATTGCCTATTAGTGCCGTGTCACCTACCATAGCGAGCTTTACTACGATTTGTGATTTCTCCCGTAGCCTGTGGAGTATCGAGGGTAGCCCCCATTTTGGGAGTATGCTAATACTGGATAGACTACTGGGACTATTACGTGTTAAGGGCTATATGGGTAACCCCTTGACGCTATTAAAAAGTATGTTTATTTTATATTAGACATTATTATAATAGCGAATATTACTACATAGTAGATAGTTTAACGGATCCTTAAAGAATGGGCGATCCCAAGCATTCTTTAAGTTACTTGTACCTTTATTACAGTTCACTTGAGTTGGTTTACATTGTATAAGTATGTATGTCCTGACTCGAGTGTTTTGTGTTTTGCTTTACGCTCGGGTCAGACTAAGTGATACAGCATTAGAGACTCACCTTTGGAGCTCGAGTTTTGCTTTGAAGAACCAAATATCTATTCATTTTGTTATCCAGTTGTATTCTGAGCTGTATCTGATTATCATACTGTCACCCCTGTTGTATCTTGGTATTCCTATTGTATCTTACTTAACTCTGATGTATTTATATAGTAGCTTCATGAACTACTATTTCTTTGTTTCCGCTGCATTATATTACTCTGTGTCAGTGATCTGTGATTATTTATTTACTGTATATGATGAGTTTGCCAAATATAAATTAACAATTCGGTATTTTGAATTATTCAAGTCAGACATGTGTGGTTTATTGTCGATTTGAATGGTCCAAAATAGCGGGACGTTACAGTTGGTATCAGAGCTCTGGTTTTAGGCAAACTCAGCATATAGGGTAAATTTAATTACATAATCACTTTCGTTCGAACTTGAATTCCTTCTTCTTAGATTTGGTTTCCTTTGAATTTTGGAACGTTCCCTTCGGTTCCAAGTCCATTCCTGTCTTCTCCTATTCGTGTCTTCTTGATTTTGGAGTATCCCATATCTCCACTTCGGATGATCTTTATAATGATTGGCGGTCCCGCCAATATTATAATGATTTGTAAAGGGGTGAAACTCCTTTACAATGGCATTGATTCACCGGAGATTTTATATATCCTCGGTTTAGATGCTAGTATCTCTTACTATTCTGAATTATATCTCTTGAGATCGAATGTAGATTTACCCTAGAAAATACACATCGATCTTATTCTTTCAGTCACGGTTGACCCGGTTAAGGTTGCCCGCGATTTATATAGGCTTATCCGTACTCTCTATCCTGTCTTCTCCTATTCGTGTCTTCTTGATTTTGGAGTATCCCATATCTCCACTTCGGATGATCTTTATAATGATTGGCGGTCCCGCCAATATTATAATGATTTGTAAAGGGGTGAAACTCCTTTACAATGGCATTGATTCACCGGAGATTTTATATATCCTCGGTTTAGATGCTAGTATCTCTTACTATTCTGAATTATATCTCTTGAGATCGAATGTAGATTTACCCTAGAAAATACACATCGATCTTATTCTTTCAGTCACGGTTGACCCGGTTAAGGTTGCCCGCGATTTATATAGGCTTATCCGTACTCTCTATTCTGTTGATTAATCATCTTATCTATTGTCTCCAACTTATATTCAAATCAGAGTTCTCTTTGATTTGAGTCCATCAAATCTGAATCCCTATCCTTATTTTGGAAATTAATCTTGTATTTGAAAATTTTATATTTTAAAGATGTTTTATATATTCTGTTGTTTGAGTTGTTGATGTTGATTTGGGTTTCCGATCGATTCGTCTGATCAACGTTATCGATAGGATCTCCAAAACACTTGAACAGAACAAACTGACACAATATGGTTTTAAATTTAGTAGATGGATAAATTTTGTATAATTATAATATGTATAAGGTTAATTTTCTAAATTTTTGATAATTAATGGAATTGGATGTTAAGAAATAATATTTGACTTTGTATATATCTTGTAACCATTGGCTTTGTTTCATATAAATGATTGAACTATAAATTATGGTTATAAATTAATTGGGAAATTTAAATGAATTTAAAAACAAGAATTGAGAATTTAATTTCCGAAGATTTCAAACTTTGGGTTTTAAAGTTTTAAAAGGATATAATATTTAAATATCTTCAAATAGAAATTATTTCTAAAGAATTTTTAAGTTTTAAATCAGTGCTCTTCTCTTTGTCGCTGGGAAATAATTTCGGTGATGACTGCAGCATTATCGACATTCATTTTCGAGTTTCGAAGTGAAGAGACCATACTGTAGTTTTGCTACAGTTTTGCTTTGGGGAATTAAATTGATTTGCATTTAAAAATAAAATAAAATTGGCTTGATTTATAATATATATATATATATATTGATATATGATTTAAAGTTGATTTGATATATATTATGTATATATATTTATTTATCCAGAATAGTTTGAAGTTAATCGGAAATTCAATTCTTGAATTTTATCTTAAAGGATGATTTCAATTATAAAATGAAGCCAAAATTTTTAGATAAATATTTAAGCTTGAAATAATTGAACCAAAAAGTTTTATTTGTATAATATTCTATTGCATTCCAATATAACTTACCTTAATTATTTAGAAGTTAACAATGTAATTGGTTAATGTACAATATAAAAGGATTTTATAAATAAAATTTGAGTGGTTATAATAAATGTTATACACTTAAAATTCAGTTATAAAGGATTAATAGAGGTGAATAAAATAAAAGGTAATTGAATAATTTACAATTTAAAATGGTATTAAAGGAATTATAAATAAATTTAAATAGTTATAATAAGTGAAATAAACTTAATATATATAGGATTTGATATACTAAGTGGAATAAATTTAAGAATAAATTGGAATAAAGAAGAATGAAATTTAATGAATAAAGATGAATATAATAAATGATTGTTCAAATTCATGACTTTATAAATTGTTGATTTGATAATGAGATAATGAGATTTATAAATAATTAAGATTTATTTAACTTAAGAAAGAAAATCAAATGAATGACATTAATTATTAATGTAAGTTGAAATTTCCATGGTTTTAGATTTATTATCTTCTTTGCTTTCCAATCTCTTTTCTTTCAGGTTGTTTCTTTTCTCCTACCTTCTTCCTTTTCGGGGACGAAAAGTTTTGAGTGGGGGAGAGAGTAACGACCCGTAAATTTTCAATAATTAAAGTTGTCGATTTAATAAGATTTTGGTAAATAAATTTGGAAGAAATAAAAACTTTGTAATTTAATAATGAAATGTAACAATGTATTTAAAAAACTAATTATTAACAACTGAAAAGAAATTACAATTTATTGAAGTAATGTAAATTGTTATACTTAGCTATAAATTTATGTAAGAAAACAAATGCAAACATTAAAATTTATAAATGATTTAGTATGAAATAAATGACCACTGGATAAAGATTAGATATATAAGAATGGTAACATATGTTTGTGAACAATGAATTCAAAAGTATGATTAAAAGTTATAGTAACGGTTGTAAGTTACTATTTAATTAGTTTATTAATTTAGTTATAAATGTTACATTTGGGTATAAAACTGAATATAAGTGAATAAATGTAAGTATGGTATGAATAAATGAATTTGTATATAGTTTATGATAATTAGTGGACATAATAAACTTGAATGTAATATAAAGATAACGATAACATTTATTGCAAGTTACATTCTATTTAGGTTATAAAATGAATTGGAAATTTATTACATTTAAATGTAAGTAAATGTTCATTAACTTGGGATAGGATAGTAAATTGTAAAATGTGAATGTAATGAAATAAATGGAAATGCATATTTTATTCATAAGATAATATAAAAGAATGAAACCTGTATGAATGAATTAATGGAGTATTCAATCATAATAAATGTATACATTTAACAAACTCAATATAATTGAGAACAACTGTTAATACAAAGGAAAGATGGATATTCGTATATATATTAATGTAATGAAATTTGTAGAGTGGTATAGACTTAATAAATGGATTAGAATTGAATCAAATCAGTTTATTTGAAATTTATTTATAACTTATGGGAATTCAATTTCATAACAAATAGAATTATGATAAGAGAATGAAATTAATTACTTGGCAAATTGAAATTTGGATGAATTGGGAGGTTATTAATGTACTAGTATCTAAACCAATGTTAATATGGATTTTTTTGGGAATTTAAACTTATACTTTTAATTTAGATAAAAATACAGTGTTTGCACGCAATGACTTTCTATATTTTATTTTCTATTTCCCTATGTTTGTTTCTCTAATTTTTATTTTCTATTTTATTTGTATAAACTTTGAATATATTCATTTGATCTTTGATTGATTTTTCTTTGAATAATAGCTTAGGAATTGCAAGAGATATAGGTTAACTGTTTTGTATATTTGTTGCCTTTTCATTCCGTGCGAACAAAGTAAAAATTACACAAGATTCTTCCTCCTTAATTTGTGCCTTTTTAATTTCTAGCCTTTTATTTACCTACCCTCTTTATTTCAATCCATAGCCAATTACTTCCCACATCTCTAACCGTGCATAACTCCATCTATTAGCCACGAGAAACATCTCATTTCCCCATCTCTTCATTCTTATTCACGGCTAAGAAAAGGAAATTTAATTAAATCCATTAAGCTATATGATTAAATAGGAAATAAATACCCTCATTTACTAGCCTCTTTATTTCTTGCCATTCTTTTGGCCATTCATCTTCATAACCCTAGCCGCCATATCATATTTGCAAATCACGTGAAAAGCTTCTCATCTCAAAGTTATTTACCGAGAAAAATAAAATAAAATAAAGCTATAGATCCATGGCTTCTTCTCTTCCTCCTTTCCATTTCTCTTTTGTTTCTCCTTTGTTTCATTGTTATTGCTTGGCCTCCACCATAATTCCGACCTCATCCCATCATCCCTCCTCCTCACCACCATCCAAGGCCGTGACCACCATGAAGATAACTTCACCAAAACTTTGACCAAACCAAGCCATGTATTGATCACCTTGCTTTGAGTTATCAAGGTTATGTCATTTTTATTTCCTATCTTTTCATTTGTTGTAATCTTTATCCTTTGTATTGAATCATGTTCTTATGTTTGGGATATTTGTTTGCTCTATTTTGTTATGTACAAGATGTGGATTTTTGGGCTCTCTTTTCACTCAAGTTTGCATCTTGCTTAATTTTATCAAAAGGTTATGTCCCTTTGATCCATATTGTTCATTGTTTGATTCATAATCTTGTATGTTGAATTATACACTTATGTTTGTGTAATGGTTGGTATACAAGATTTGGATCCGACTCTTCATCCACTCAAAAGAATATTGTCATACCTTTTGTGCTTTGCGGAGTTTAGATTTGGGTTTGAATTTCAATTCTAGCTTTTAAAAGGTGAGTTATTCACTCTAGGCATACGTACTTTTATAATTGTGACTTGATGACAAGTTAATTGTATAAAATAATGTGTTATGTTCATACATGCCTGTGATATATTTATATGATGTTAAATACTGTTTATATGCCTGTTATATCATCTGTTATAATATTATTTATATACTGTTATTTATTTCCTGCTTATCATCTCTACAAGTTCCCTATCTCTATAGGTTGAAATGATACATACCCGAACAGACTTTAGAATAGGGAAAAATCGTTATGGGCTGAAATGATAGGCCTGAGCGATTTTTATTTATTTTATTTAACTTGGGATTGCGGGTTTGAAATGATAGAACCCGGATTTTTCTTTGTAAATTACGGATTGAAATGATATATTATCCGTATCACTTGACCTAGGTTAGAAAATATTATACAGACCCGTGGTTATTTTATATATTTTTCTAGAAGTTTTAAGTATTTTGAAAATGTAAATTTTGATATTTTAATTTAAATTTGGTTTTTAAAATGATTTAATAAGTGGAAAATGATTTTCTATGTATTAAAAATGTTAAATATATGAATGGAAATTTGTGATTGGAAATATAACCTAATTTGGAAATATGTGATATTGACTAAGACAATAAATGCTCTTTATTCTGAAAATAAAATGTAAGTTAAAAATATACATTTGACATGTAATTTTAATTAATGGGAGATTGACTAAGACAATAAATGCTCTTTATTGTGAAAATAGAATGTAAGTTAAAAATAAACATTTGACATGTAATTTTAATTAATGGGAGATTGACTAAGACAATAAATGCTCTTTATTGTGAAAATATAATGTAAGTTAAAAATATACATTTGACATGTAATTTTAATTAATGGGAGATTGAATAAGACAATAAATGCTCTTTATTGTGAAAATAAAATGTAAGTTAAAAATATATTTGACATGTAATTTTAATTAATGGGAGATTGAATAAGACAATAAATGCTCTTTATTGTGAAAATAAAATGTAAGTTAAAAATATACATTTGACATGTAATTTTAATTAATGGGAGATTGAATAAGACAATAAATGCTCTTTAGTGTGAAAATAAAATGTATGTTAAAAATGAACATTTGACATGTAATTTTAATTAATGTGATATTGATTAAGACAATAAATGCTCTTTATTGTGAAAATAAAATGTAAGTTAAAAATGTCCATTTGATATGTAATTTTTATTAATGGGAGATTGAATAAGAAAATAAATGCTCTTTATTGTGAAAATAAAATGTAAGTTAAAAATATACATTTGACATGTAATTTTAATTAATGAGATATTAAATAAGACAATAAAGGCTCTTTATTGTGAAAATAAAATGTAAGTTAAAAATATACATTTGACAGTAATTTTAATTAATGGGAGATTGAATAAGACAATAAATGCTCTTTAGTGTGAAAATAAAATGTATGTTAAAAATGAACATTTGACGTGTAATTTTAATTAATGTGATATTGATTAAGACAATAAATGCTCTTTATTGTGAAAATAAAATGTAAGTTAAAAATGTCCATTTGATATGTAGTTTTTATTAATGGGAGATTGAATAAGACAATAAATGCTCTTTAGTGTGAAAATAAAATGTATGTTAAAAATGAACATTTGACATGTAATTTTAATTAATGGGATATTGATTAAGACAATAAATGCTCTTTATTGTGAAAATAAAATGTAAGTTAAAAATGAACATTTGACATGTAATTTTATTTAATGTAATATTGATTAAAACAATAAATGTTCCTTACTGTAATAATGAAATGCAAGTTAATAATATACTTTAACTTAACATAAGGAATTTCAACTTTAAATGGGAAATTACAGTAATTATGTTTTAGTTTATTTAATATCCAAATGAATTAATTTGTGTAATAAAATAGAAGTGATAAAATAACTATGGTAAAAAAAATTGTAAGTATATAAACATTTGGATTATATAAAATGGTAAAGTGGAAAGTATTACATTCCAGAATGCTATGATTTCTTAAATATTACATTCCAAAAACGCTATGATCCCTTAAGGTTACATTTCCTACTTGCTATGATTTCTTAAGTATCGCTTTTCCAAAATGCTATGATGACCTAAGGTTATGTTTTCGAAATGTCATTATTTCTAAAATGTAATGTTTCAAATTGCTATGGTTATAAAAGTTACATTTTAGAGTGCTATGGGTTTTAAATTATTATGGTTTAATAGTGTTATAATTAAATGTTTAATTTTGGAAGTGTATATGATAATTTGGTTTTGAAAGTATATACTATTTTAAAATAAATGATATGGTTTGAAATAGATATGATATTTTGGTTTTGAAAATATAAACTGTTTTAAAATTTATAACCACGGGTTATAATAACGATTGGTTGTTAAAGAGACCGGGAATGGATATGGACATACTCTCTGTCGATACCGAAAACCACTTTAACAACTATGTACGCGGTGGAGTTTCCAGATTGAAGTAGGATGGTGGCGACAATCCTAAGGTATATACGTGGACCCAACTCCCGTGAGTTGGCATAAGGTGGCTAAAACAGGAGTGATTGACGGACCAAGGAGGTTGCACCTTTGATCGAACACACTTCTTCGATACCATTCTATTACTTGTGATTGATTTGGTGCGCACCCTTGATTTGGGAGTGTTGTTCGAGGTGGGCGGTAGTGGCTGCTATGCGTCACCACCAGTCCGGATGCGTAATTGGTATATCCACCCTGGCATTGCCTAGTTGTGCCGTGTCACCTTCCATAGCGAGCTTTACTATGATTTGTGATTTCTCCCGTAGCCTGTGGAGTATTGAGGGTAGCCCCCATTTTGGGAGTATGCTAATACTGGATAGACTACTGGGACTATTACGTGTTAAGGGCTATATGGGTAACCCCTTGACGCTATTAAAAAGTATGTTTATTTTATATTAGACATTATTATAATAGCGAATATTACTACATAGTAGATAGTTTAACGGATCCTTAAAGAATGGGCAATCCCAAGCATTCTTTAAGTTACTTGTACCTTTATTACAGTTCACTTGAGTTGGTTTACATTGTATAAGTATGTATGTCCTGACTCGAGTGTTTTGTGTTTTGTTTTACGCTCGGGTCAGACTGAGTGATACAGCATTAGAGACTCACCTTTGGAGCTGGAGTTTTGCTTTGAAGAACCAGATATCTATTCATTTTGTTATCTAGTTGATTCCAGTTGTATTCTGAGCTGTACTTGATTATCATACTGTCACTCCTGTTGTATCTTGGTATTTCTATTGTATCTTACTTAACTCTGATGTATTTATATAGTAGCTTCATGAAATACTATTTCTTTGTTTCCGCTGCATTATATTACTCTGTGTCAGTGATCTGTGATTATTTATTTACTGTATATGATGAGTTTGCCAAATATAAATTAACAATTCGGTATTTTGAATTATTCAAGTCAGACATGTGTGGTTTATTGTCGATTTGAATGGTCCAAAATAGCGGGACGTTACAGTTGGTATCAGAGCTCTGGTTTTAGGCAAACTCAGCATATAGGGTAAATTTAATTACATAATCACTTTCGTTCGAACTTGAATTCCTTCTTCTTCGATTCGGTTTCTTTTGAATTTTGGAACGTTCCCTTCGGTTCCAAGTCCATTCCTGTCCTCTCCTATTCCCGTCTTCTTGATTTTGGAGTATCCCATAACTCCACTTCGGATGATCTTTATAATGAATTGGCGGTCCCGCCAATATTATAATGATTTGTAAAAAGGTGAAACTCCTTTACAATGGCATTGATTCACCGGAGATTTTATATATCCTCGGTTTAGATGCTAGTATCTCTTACTATTCTGAATTATATCTCTTGAGATCGAATGTAGATTTACCCTAGAAAATACGCATCGATCTTATTCTTTCAGTCACGGTTGACCCGGTTAAGGTTGCTCATGATTTATATAGGCTTATCCATACTCTCTATTCTGTTGTTTAATCATCTTATCTTTTGTCTCCAACTTATATTCAAATCAGAGTTCTCTTTGATTTGAGTCCATCAAATCTGAATCCCTATCCTTATTTTGGAAATTAATCTTGTATTTGAAAATTTTATATTTTAAAGATGTTTTATATATTCTATTGTTTGAGTTGTTGATGTTGATTTGTGTTTCCGATCGATTCGTCTGATCTACGCTATCGATAGGATCTACAAAACACTTGAACATAACAAACTGACACAATATGGTTTTAAATTTAGTAGATGGATAAATTTTGTATAATTATAATATGTATAAGGTTAATTTTCTGAATTTTTGATAATTAATGGAATTGGATGTTAATAAATAATATTTGACTTTGTATATATCTTGTAACCAGTGGCTTTGTTTCATATAAATGATTGAACTATAAATTATGGTTATAAATTAATTTGGAAATTTAAATGAACTTAAAAACAAGAATTGAGAATTTAATTTCCGAAGATTTCAAACTTTGGGTTTTAAAGTTTTAAAAGGATATAATATTTAAAGTATCTTCAAATAGAAATTGTTTCTAAAAATTTTTTAAGTTTTAAATCAGTGCTCTTCTCTTCGTCGCCGGGAAATAATTTCGGTGATGACTGGAGCATCATCGACATTCATTTTCGAGTTTCGAAGTGAAGAGACCATACTGTAGTTTTGCTTTGGGGAATTAAATTGATTTGCATTTTAAAATAAAAAAAATTGGCTTGATTTATAATATATATATATATATATATATTGATATATGATTTAAAGTTGATTTGATATATATTATGTATATATATTTATTTATCCAGAATAGTTCGAAGTTAATCGGAAATTCAATTCTTAAATTTTATCTTAAAGGATGATTTCAATTATAAAATGAAGCCAAAATTTTTGGATAAATATTTAAGCTTGAAATAATTGAACTAGAAAGTTTTATTTGTATAATATTCTATTGCATTCCAATATAACTTACCTTAATTATTTAGAAGTTAACAATGTAATTGGTTAATGTACAATATAAAAGGATTTTATAAATAAAATTTGAGTGGTTATAATAAATGTTATACACTTAAATTTTAGTTATAAAGGATTAATAGAGGTGAATAGAATAAAAGGTCAATTGAATAATTTACAATTTAAAATGGTATTAAAGGAATTATAAATATATTGAAATAGTTATAATAAGTGAAATAAACTTAATATATATAGGATTTGATATACTAAGTGGAATAAATTTAAGAATAAATTGGAATAAAGAAGAATGAAATTTAATGAATAAAGATGAATATAATAAATGATTGTTCAAATTCATGACTTTATAAATTGTTGATTTGATGATGAGATAATGAGATTTATAAATAATTAAGATTTATTTAACTTAAGAAAGAAAATCAAATGGATGACATTAATTATTAATGTAAGTTGAAATTTCCATGGTTTTAGATTTATTATCTTCTTTGCTTTCCAATCTCTTTTCTTTCAGGTTGTTTCTTTTCTCCTACCTTCTTCCTTTTCGGGGACGAAAAGTTTTGAGTGGGGGAGAGTGTAACGACCCGTAAAGTTTCAACAATTAAAGTTGTCAATTTAATAAGATTTTGGTAAATAAATTTGGAAGAAATAAAAACTTTGTAATTTAATAATGAAATGTAACAATGTATTTAAAAAACTAATTATTAACAACTGAAAAGAAATTACAATTTATTGAAGTAATGTAAATTGTTATACTTGGCTATAAATTTATGTAAGAAAACAAATGCAAACATTAAAATTTATAAATGATTTAGTATGAAATAAATGACCACTGGATAAAGATTAGATATATAAGAATGGTAACATATGTTTGTGAACAATGAATTCAAAAGTGTGATTAAAAGTTATAGTAACGGTTGTAAGTTACTATTTAATTGGTCTATTAATTTAGTTATAAATGTTACATTTGGGTATAAAACTGAATATAAGTGAATAAATGTAAGTGTGGTATGAATAAATGAATTTGTATATAGTTTATGATAATTAGTGGACATAATAAACTTGAATGTAATATAAAGATAAGGATAACATTTATTGCAAGTTACATTTTATTTAGGCTATAAAATGAATTGGAAATTTATTACATTTAAATGTAAGTAAATGTTCATTAACTTGGGATAAGACAATAAATTGTAAAATGTGACTGTAATGAAATAAATGGAAATGCATATTTTATTCATAAGATAATATAAAAGAATGAAACCTATCTGAATGAATTAATGGAGTATTCAATCATAATAAATTTATACATTTAACAAACTCAATATAATTGGGAACAACTGTTAATACAAAGGAAAGATGGATATTCGTATATATATTAATGTAATGAAATTTGTAGAGTGGTATAGACTTAATAAATGGATTAGAATTGAATCAAATCAGTTTATTTGAAATTTATTTATAACTTATGGGAATTCAATTTCATAACAAATAGAATTATGGTAAGAGAATGAAATTAATTACTTGGCAAATTAAAATTTGGATGAATTGGGAGGTTATTAATGTACTAGTATCTAAACCAATGTTAATATGGATTTTTTTGGGAATTTAAACTTATACTTTTAATTTAGATAAAAATACAGTGTTTGCACGCAATGACTTTCTATATTTTATTTTCTATTTCCCTATGTTTGTTTCTCTAATTTTTATTTTCTATTTTATTTGTATAAACTTTGAATATATTCATTTGATCTTTGATTGATTTTTCTTTGAATAATAGCTTAGGAATTGCAAGAGATATAGGTTACCTATTTTTTATATTTGTTGCCTTTTCATTGCGTGCGAACAAAGTAAAAATTACACAAGATTCTTTCTCCTTAATTCGTGCCTTTTTAATTTCTAGCCTTTTATTTACCTACCCTCTTTATTTCAAACCTTAGCCAATTACTTCCCACATCTCTAGCCGTGCATAACTCCATCTATTAGCCATGAGAAACATCTCATTTCCCCATCTCTTCATTCTTATTCACGGCTAAGAAAAGGAAATTTAATTAAATCCATTAAGCTATGTGATTAAATAGGAAATAAATCCCCTCATTTACTAGCCTCTTTATTTCTTGCCATTCTTTTGGCCATTCATCTTCATAACCCTAGACGCCAAATCATATTTGCAAATCACGTGAAAAGCTTCTCATCTCAAAGTTATTTACGTGAGAAAAATAAAATAAAATAAAGCTATAGATCCATGGCTTCTTCTCTTCCTCCTTTCCATTTCTCTTTTGTTTCTCCTTTGTTTCATTGCTATTGCTTGGCCTCCACCATAATTCCGACCTCATCCCATCATCCCTCCTCCTCACCACCATCCAAGGCCGTGACCACCATGAAGATAACATCACCAAAACTTTGACCAAACCAAGCCATGTATTGATCACCTTGCTTTGAGTTATCAAGGTTATGTCATTTTTATTTCCTATCTTTTCATTTGTTGTAATCTCTATTCTTTGTATTGAATCATGTTCTTATGTTTGGGATATTTTTTTGCTCTATTTTGTTATGTACAAGATGTGGATTTTTGGGCTCTCTTTTCACTCAAGTTTGCATCTTGCTTTATTTTATCAAAAGGTTATGTCCCTTTGATCCATATTGTTCATTGTTTGATTCATAATCTTGTATGTTGAATTATACACTTATGTTTGTGTAATGGTTTGTATACAAGATTTGGATCCGACTCTTCATCCACTCAAAAGAATATTGTCGTGCCTTTTGTGCTTTGTGGAGTTTAGATTTGGGTTTGAATTTCAATTCTAGCTTTTAAAAGGTGAGTTATTCACTCTAGACATACGTACTTTTATAATTGTGAATTGATGACAAGTTAATTGTATAAAATAATGTGTTATGTTCATACATGCCTGTGATATATTTATATGATGTTAAATACTGTTTATATGCCTGTTATATCATCTATTATAATATTATTTATATATTGTTATTTATTTCCTGCTTATCATCACTGCAAGTTCCCTATCACCATAGGTTGAAATGATACATACCCGAACGGACTTTAGAATAGGGAAAAATCATTATGGGCTGAAATGATAGGCCTGAGCGATTTTTATTTATTTTATTTAACTTGGGATTGCGGGTTTGAAATGATAGAACCCGGATTTTGCTTTGTAAATTACGGATTGAAATGATATATTATCTGTATCACTTGAACTAGGTTAGAAAATATTATACAGACCCGTGGTTATTTTATATATTTTTCTTGAAGTTTTAAGTATTTTGAAAATGTAAATTTTGATATTTTAATTTAAATTTGATTTTAAAATGATTTAATAAGTGGAAATTGATTTTCTATGTATTAAAAATGTTAAATAAATGAATGGAAATTTGTGATTGGAAATATAACCTAATTTGGAAATAGGTGATATTGACTAAGACAATAAATGCTCTTTATTGTGAAAATAAAATGTAAGTTAAAAATATACATTTGACATGTAATTTTAATTAATGGGAGATTGACTAAGACAATAAATGCTCTTTATTGTGAAATAGAATGTAAGTTAAAAATATACATTTGACATGTAATTTTAATTAATGGGAGATTGACTAAGACAATAAATGCTCTTTATTGTGAAAATAGAATGTAAGTTAAAAATATACATTTGACATGTAATTTTAATTAATGGGAGATTGAATAAGACAATAAATGCTCTTTAGTGTGAAAATAAAATGTATGTTAAAAATGAACATTTGACATGTAATTTTAATTAATGTGATATTGATTAAGACAATAAATGCTCTTTATTGTGAAAATAAAATGTAAGTTAAAAATGTCCATTTGATATGTAATTTTTATTAATGGGAGATTGAATAAAAAAATAAATGCTCTTTATTGTGAAAATAAAATGTAAGTTAAAAATATACATTTGACATGTAATTTTAATTAATGGGAGATTGAATAAGACAATAAGTGCTCTTTATTGTGAAAATAAAATGTAAGTTAAAAATATACATTTGACATGTAATTTTAATTAATGGGAGATTGAATAAGACAATAAATGCTCTTTAGTGTGAAAATAAAATGTATGTTAAAAATGAACATTTGACGTGTAATTTTAATTAATGTGATATTGATTAAGACAATAAATGCTCTTTATTGTGAAAATAAAATGTAAGTTAAAAATGTCCATTTGATATGTAGTTTTTATTAATGGGAGATTTAATAAGACAATAAATGCTCTTTAGTGTGAAAATAAAATGTATGTTAAAAATGAACATTTGACATGTAATTTTAATTAATGGGATATTGATTAAGACAATAAATGCTCTTTATTGTGAAAATAAAATGTAAGTTAAAAATGAACATTTGACATGTAATTTTTTTAATGTAATATTGATTAAAACAATAAATGTTACTTACTGTAATAATGAAATGCAAGTTAATAATATACTTTAACTTAACATAAGGAATTTCAACTTTAAATGGGAAATTACAGTAATTAAGTTTTAGTTTATTTAATATCCAAATGAATTAATTTGTGTAACAAAATAGAAGTGATAAAATAACCATGGTAAAAAAATTGTAAGTATATAAACATTTGGATTATATTAAATGGTAAAGTGGAAAGTATTACATTCCAGAATGCTATGATTTCTTAAATATTACATTCCAAAAACGCTATGATCCCTTAAGGTTACATTTCCAACTTGCTATGATTTCTTAAGTATCGCTTTTCCAAAATGCTATGATGACCTAAGGTTATGTTTTCAAAATGTCATTATTTCTAAAATGTAATGTTTCAAATTGCTATGGTTATAAAAGTTACATTTTAGAGTGCTATGGGTTTTAAATTATTATGGTTTCACGGTGTTATAATTAAATGTTTAATTTTGGAAGTGTATATGATAATTTGGTTTTGAAAGTATATACTATTTTAAAATAAATGATATGGTTTGAAATAGATATGATATTTTGGTTTTGAAAATATAAACTGTTTTAAAATTTATAACCACGGGTTATAATAACGATTGGTTGTTAAAGAAACCGGGATTGGATATGGACATACTCTCTGTCGATACCGAAAACCACTTTAACAATTGTGTACGCGGTGGAGTTTCCAGAATGAAGTAGGATGGTGGCGACGATCATAAGGTATATACATGGACCCAACTCCCGTGAGTTGGCATAAGGTGGCTAAAACAGGAGCGATTGACGGACCCAGGAGGTAGCACCTCTGATCGGACTGTAACGACCCGTAAATTTTAGTCGTTTTATTTATTTAATTAATTGAATTTTTGTGAAATTTTAAATAACAAAATTTTGAAATAAAATTTAATATTTAGAATGCGTCTAATTAAACATAGCAACTGGTAAATTTTCATCCAAAAATATGAAAGTTTATTTTCGTGTGTAATTTTATTTCAATTTAATCAGTTAGGAATTGATGAAAATAAAATGTTTTCGAAAACTGAATATTTTTACATAGAAAAATTGTAAATCATCTTCTGAGCAAGACGTCATTTTTCGTTTTTCCAAATTCTGACTTCTTTAGCTCCGTCGATCTTAGTTTTCTGCGTTTTTGCTGCATTTTTCGCTGGTAGAAAATTCGAATTTTTATAATTCAATCGTACCACTGATATTTGTATACTGTTTTGATCGTCTTGTCGTGCTGGTATATGCGGTATATTTATTCTGTGTTTTAAGATTCGGTGCACAACGGAAATAATAAATTGTCAGTTGTAACGGTACTGAAAATTTCGACTTTACACTTTCCTTCAGTTTCAAAATTTCAAACGTGCAGCCCAATGAATCAAATAAGTCGCTTTAATTATTCGCCCAAATCAAAGCAAATTGACCGTTGCTTTTCCCATAGTAATTTATTATTTTGCTGATTCACTTTTATATCGGCTATTTCTTTTTGCCTTTCCGGTTGCCATTGCAAATTTAACATAATTAATGATACGTCCCTTTTCGTGCTCCCTCTCTCATTTTTTTTGTTGCTCCATCTCTTTGAGAAAGTATACAAGTTGAATCTAATTATATTGCCTAGCTGCACGTATTTCTTTTGCCTTCTCATCTCACCTCTCCTCCTCTTCTTTTCATGCATGCTTCTTATTAAAAAAAAGAGAAGGAGGGAATATTTACAACAACCGTGAATGGCCATACACCACCCTGAATGCCGTCTTCCTTCGCCTCCCTCTCTCTCTTCCATTTGAGCTGGGCTGCAAACCGCCTCACCGCCTTCCACCGAACAGCTCAACCGAGCCTCGCCTCCAAGCCGCATGCACCCTCATCAACCGATTCATCTCGCCATGCACTGCCTCTCTACCTCCGTGTCAATTCCCTCCACGCGACCTCCTTCCGCCTTGAACGTCTCCGCCATCACCTCGTCACCCTCTGACCGTTCAACAATCGCAACCCGACCTTCGCCTAGAACCAAGCCTCCATCCCTCAGCAGCTGTGCATGCAAACCACCCATCTCGCCGCCGTGTTGGCCGCCCTTCCTCCACCTATCCCTCTTGCTCGCACCAGCTGCCACCTATCTCGGCCAAGCTACTCGGCCGCGTACTTTCATTTTTCCACCATCGGAAACTCGGGTTTTTATGGTATGTTATATATATTTTATTATATTTTGGTATATCATTTTTTTTCTGTAGAGTTGAGTTTCGTGTATATGTATTTATATTAGTATATAATTGTTTATATATCTCTGAGTTCTGTATATGCATTTCTTTCGGTTATATGTAAAAAAATTCAGTCTTTACTAAGGTTATGTTGTACGTAAGGTATAAAGTATATTAGACTATATATATATAAATTTTCGCATGGGAAGTGTACAGTATGTGTTATATATATTGTCTAAGCTTTGGTTTTATTGGTGTATGTACTGTACACACTATATATATATATTATCTAGATTTTTGTTCCTTTTGTTTGATATCTTACATTTTTTTTATATGCGATTATATTTGAGGTCGGTTTTACAATATTTAGTATAAAAATATTATATATATAATCAGTATTTATACGAGATCTAGCTTTCCAGTTAGTGTTGGTACAGAGCACCATTTTTATTCTAATGCAGTTGTGATAGTATGGTACATTACATTTTATATGTATAGCCTATATAATATGATATAGATGTTTATATATGTCTTGTATGTGTTAGTACTGAGAATGACTTAGCAGAATATGTTGAAATCTATATATTAGTTTGTACAAGTTCTGTTTTATATATATGTTGTCTAATGATTTCATAAATATATGTGTTTTGATCTGAACATTCATTTTGGAAAGGAAGTAATAAAAATAATATATATATATATATATTTTGTTCAATTTATATCAACTGATCCTTATCGCTTTGTCTATTCTTTATCTATCAGCCCTGTCATCGAATTCGTGCCAATTTTGCTTTGCTTTGGAATTC
Organism: Allium fistulosum; assembly: GCA_030737815.1. Classification (NCBI taxonomy): domain Eukaryota; kingdom Viridiplantae; phylum Streptophyta; class Magnoliopsida; order Asparagales; family Amaryllidaceae; genus Allium; species Allium fistulosum. Next base: position 428,555,639 of record CM060902.1, read on the forward strand.
GTGCTTGGATCCGTAACCCATCTTATTCTCGTCCATCTCTAACCTCGAAAGGTGAGTAATCACTCACGATTAATGTTCTTTTATTTATTAAATTGATTTCAATTGAAACGACAATTGAAATATGCTGCTGTTTGTTATGTCCACTGTATATATGCTATTACCTGTATCAGTTCACCTGTGACATCTGACACCATTATCTGTTACTTATACGATGATAATCAAGTTTGTTTGTTAAATGATTGATTGTTTGATGTTGACATTGGACGTTAAATTGTTAATGTGTGAAGTGATAAATAATTTGAATTTGAAATTGACGTAGGATAGTTAGCAACTTGAAATTGATAAATATGTTAAATTCCATTAGACAAATTTGTATAATATGACCTTTTAAGTGTTTAATTTATTGACACGTAGAAAAATAGTTAATTACCCTTGAACCATTTGAATTTATGTTGTATGAATTGATGTAGAATGAAATTGAATAATAGATATCAAGTGAAGAACCGCATAAAATATTAGTGTAATAATCTTTAATCTACATGAAATGATAGTGTAGATTCTAGAAATAATTATATTAATTTGCACAAACAACAATGTAAATTAATACGATTATTTCGGGATTATTTGAATTAATTATTGGATTGTTATTGATTGTTGTTATTGCTTGTTTATTTACTTTGACACCATCCCAGTTATCACTCTGCAAGTTCCCTTTGCTATGCTTTGATTCTTGAATTGAAATAGAATCGGGTTGAAATAATAAATACCCAAATAAACTTTGACTTAGGATAGAGAATTAAATAAAACCCGATTAATCAATAATTTGATTTAAAAATAAAATGAAGATTTTATTTGGATAAATAATAAGGTTTTGAAATGAAGTTGGAATTTAAATTTTAATGAAAGGAAACCGTTAATAATTTAAAAATCTGAAGCAAAATATTAACAATGTAATTGATGAAAGAACATTGTTTAAATTAAGAAATGATTGAATTAAATTTTGAAATTATTTTATAATTAAGTTTTGAAATTATTTTATAATTAAATAAAATTGAATTCTTTGATAAGTAAAATTGAACTTCTTGAATAAGTGAAATTAAGTTTCTTTATTAATTGAGTTTTGAAATTTGTAACTAAGTAAATAAATAAGTGAAATTGAATTTCTTTAAGAAGAAAAAAAAGTGATTTATTGAAATTAATGTAAGACTTGTAATTGAAAGAATTGATTTGATGAATCTAATTTAATTCAAATTTGTAAGTTTTGATACCATGAAGTTGAACTTAAGTAATTGATTTAGTGAATTGGAAATTAGCAATTGTTTTGAATGATAAATTAACTTAACGAATATTGAATAAAATCGATTAATGAATTTAAATTGATTTGAATGTTAAATTAAATTAAATTAAATAGTTTCGGAATGAAACTTATATGCGAACCTGAATCAATATTGTATTGTTTAAATAAAAATGGAAATTGTATTATAAGATTTTGAAATGGTAATTTTGGAAGTTTTGAAACTTAAATTTTGGAAATTGTTTTAGAAAGACAAATGAAATGTTGGTTTACAAATTCTAATTGAACTTGAATTTGATTTGGTTTTGAAATATATTAAACGACCAATCGGTGTAATAATTACGAAAGTTATTAAAGATACCGGAATCGGTTAGGGACATACTCACTGTCTAAACCGAAAACCACTTTAATAACTATGCGCGGAGTATGATCCAGAATGAAGTGGTTGGAATGACGTACGTGATGACTGAAGAAAGAGAATGATAATGAATAGCCTTGACACTTGTGTCAAATTGGAAATGACTAAAACAGGAGCCGTGCCGGGCCAAATGGGGTTAGCTACCTCGAGCGAACATACTTCTTCGAAAACTACTCATTACTTGTTATCGATTGGTGCACCCTCGAAATTTTGGGAGTGTTGTTTCGCGGTGTTGCGATCGTTGCGGCGATGCGTTCTCACCAGTCCGGATCAGGCAAACGGTAGTTTCACTACCTTGGGTATTGCCTCATGTGCCTTGTCATACTTGTATCCCTATATACGCGACCACTACGATTTGTTTTGTGTTATACCTATGGAGTACTCCCTAATATCCCACTAGTTTACGGTGGAGTTTACAGTGTTGTATAGACTATAACGCTTATATAAAATGTGTTAAGGGGGACAATGGTAACACCTTAACAGTATTTTGATACTTTATATTACTGATAGGCATTATCTACTTATCGTACACTACTACATAGTAGATAGTTTAACGGATCCTTAAAGGATGGTTATTCCAAACATCCTTTGAGTTACTTGTATTTCGGTTGTTATTTCACTTGAGTTGGATTTATTGATATAAGAATATTAATCCTGAATCGAGTGTTTTGTGTTTTTCTTTACGCTCGGGTCAGACTGAGTGTACCAGTATTCGAAACTCACCTTTGGAGTTGGAGCTTCGCTTGGAGATCCAGCTATCTATCCAGCTTTCAGATATCCAGTTGATTCAAATGATTGTATTCTGATTCTTGTAATTGATTATTGTATCCGAGACATCTGTTGTACCTTATTTAACTCTGATATGTATATAGTAGCTTCATGAACTACTATCTTTTGTTTCCGCTGCATTTATCACTCTGTGTCTGTGATCTGTGTTATATTTATTTACTGTATATGCTCAGTTTTGCCAAATTTAAATTACCAATTCCGTATTTTGAATTATTCAAGTCCGACATGTGCGGATGCGAATGGTCCAAAATAGTGGGTCGTTACACGGACACACTTCTTCGATACCATTCTATTACTTGTGATTGATTCGGTGCGCACCCTTGATTTGGGAGTGTTGTTCGAGGTGGGCGGTAGTGGCTGCTATGCGTCACCACCAGTTCGGATGCGTAATTGGTATATCTACCCTGGCATTGCCTAGTTGTGCCGTGTCACCTACCATAGCGAGCTTTACTACGATTTTTGATTTCTCCCGTAGCCTGTGGAGTATCGAGGGTAGCCCAAATTTTGGGAGTATGCTAATACTGGATAGACTACTGGGACTATTACGTGTTAAGGGCTATATGGGTAACCCCTTGACGCTATTAAAAAGTATGTTTATTTTATATTAGACATTATTATAATAGCGAATATTACTACATAGTAGATAGTTTAACGGATCCTTAAAGAATGGGCGATCCCAAGCATTCTTTAAGTTACTTGTACCTTTATTACAGTTCACTTGAGTTGGTTTACATTGTATAAGTATGTATGTCCTGACTCGAGTATTTTGTGTTTTGCTTTACGCTCGGGTCAGACTGAGTGATACAGCATTAGAGACTCACCTTTGGAGCTGGAGTTTTTCTTTGAAGAACCAGATATCTATTCTTTTTATTATCCAGTTGATTCCAATTGTATTCTGAGCTGTACCTGATTATCATACTGTCACTCCTGTTGTATCTTGGTATTCCTATTATATCTTACTTAACTCTGATGTATTTATATAGTAGCTTCATGAACTACTATTTCTTTGTTTCCGCTGCATTATATTACTCTGTGTCAGTGATCTGTGATTATTTATTTACTGTATATGATGAGTTTGCCAAATATAAATTAACAATTCGGTATTTTGAATTATTCAAGTCAGACATGTGTGGTTTATTGTCGATTTGAATGGTCCAAAATAGCGGGACGTTACAGAGGTACTACCTAACACAATAATTTACCCAATAAAACTTGCGCTTCGTACAAATAGGAAAAACATATTGTCAATTTTTTATCGATAAGGCTAATTAACAACTTGCATTTTCTTTACCCTATGAAACTAGCGTATTTATATTGCGAAAGTCAAATAATAGCTATAAGCTATTTAGCAAAGGATGTAACAGGGGAGCAACTAATACATGTTACTTCTAAATAATGAAATATGCAACCATCATATTTTATTTGATGATAGCTTAAACTTTAATATCATGCTAGGTTTACATCTCATTTCTTTATATTATATCAGTATAAGTTTGATAATAGGTTCAATTTAATCCTTCACTGTTCTATACATACCTCAATTTAATAATCGATGGTTATTAATCATTTTACTAAAATTTGACTAATGAATATCAGTAAAAGTTTGATAACATACTTCCATTTCCACTATGTGCATTGATACCTTAAACATTTTTATTAACTCTTATACCTAAACATATTTCACTATAAATTTTACATTGTATTGCCAATAGTTTTCATTTTACCAATTTTATGACTATAATATATAACTATCATTAATATAAGCTTCAGTTTTATTTTATATCACATGCTTTCTTAAGCTACATGAATCTTGATCAAAAATGGCCTCGGAATACTAATCATGCCTGTAAGCATTTGTAACTTACATGGTTAGTTGTGTTTAGACTCAAATGTGTCCATATCTATTATTAGTTGCACTTGGAACTTGCATAACAATTTCTATGATTGTAGAGTCTTTAACTAAATTGCATCTCCGTTTCCATGAAGTTGTAATGCCTCAAAAAGTTTCATTAAAATCCAATATAGTATGTTAAAATGTGGTATTTTAAATGAGAAATTATTCGTTTTTTTTAATTTAATTAGCAATAAAATCATCCAAAGTATTCACTCTCATTTAAAAGTCCTCGCGGTTATGCATGGGTGAATTACTTGGAATCTTTGATTATGTGCTTTCATGCTCATTTAAAAGTCCTCACGGTTATGCATGTATGGAATACATATCAAAATTGATTATTAATAGACAAGTTGATTCTAATCCCATTTAAAAGTCCTCACGGTTATGCGTGGTTAGAAGATGCTTGAAATTCATTTTTTTTATAAAATTTAAAGAATACTACTAATCTCATTTAAAAATCCTAACGGTTATGCATGGTTTGTAAGTATTCAAATTCCTGTTATAAATATACCACAAATAGACACAACTACATGGTTTTATATGCCGACATCACCCCTATCAGTCTAAAGTAGAATATGTGCCTAACAGAGTATTTATGATTTTTGTTTGATTTTTTATTGAAATTTAATATTTATACTCGATTAGGTATTAATGTTGTATTAATGTCTATCACTTTATCTCTATTTTTCTAACACTATCACTCTTTTGCTAATAACAAAAGGGGGAGAAAAATGTTAAGATTTTTAGCAAATAAAGTTCAAATATTTTATTTTTTAATTGCATATTCTCATCTAGGCTCGTTTGCATGGTTTATTGTTTTTTATTTGCAAATTTCTTTTTATTTATTTTCATGCATATATGAAGGGAGAGCCTTATTGTAGGGGGAGAATTCAAGTAGGGGGAGCTAATAGAATTCATCAAAATCAAATACATTTAATAAAGTCAAAATCTTAATATATGTTTGTTATCATCAAAATGGGGAGATTGTAGAATATGCTAGTAAATGAGTTTTGTTTGATGATAATAAACACACACACACACACACACACACACACATATATATATATATATATTCATTTAAATGTATTTGTTATCGTACTATTTTATTTTTCACATAATTAAATAAATATTTGTTGAATAAAATAAATAACATAGAATTCATATTCAAACAAATATTTTATTACAAATTCAAATGGTACAAATTTAAGCTCTCACTACATATATACATTTTCAATTACATTACAATTTCAATTACAAAATAATTTTTCACTTTACAATTTAAATCTCACTACATAGTCACTCAACACTCGTATTTTTATATTCAACTCTGTTCCAACCCGAATCCGACATCTGAATTATCTGCAAAATAAACACTGACGTAGTAAAATTGAAAAAGAAATATTTTGCAGTGTACAATAAAAGTGTGTTTGAAAATATCATTTGCCTCAGTTATTTGGGTTGTTCGTCATTTATTTCTTTTGAATTCATCTACACGAACAACTAGTGACATGCACAGTGTTTCACTATACATGCCACAAGGCCGTTCACACCGATATACACTTGTGTGTTAGAACTACAGGGACAGGTGAGCACGAGGTCAAACCCGAGCCTAGGAGGGATTCAACTCAAGTGCATATAAGTCTCGACCAAAAATGCAACAACAACGTGACAACATGAAGATTCACATGAATACAAAAGTACACTTGAAGAATCAAATGCAACAGCTAGTTAATAGGTAACCATGTACAAAGCAAATGACAATGCATATGACATAGTGACAACAACTCAACATGAAGTATACAAGACACGTACAAGTTCATATGCACAGACCCGAAGCAATGGAATTCAACTAAAATGCAAACAACCAAACTCGACCACAATCATAGGACAACCAACATACAACAAGCCTTCAAGCATGAACAAAAGCCAGTGGAACAAAATGTACAAAAGCTACCAAGTCCAGATAAATGAAACAATAAGAACTCAAACACACCAGCATGATTCAACAAATGCACAAACCAAGATGAACCAGTGACAATCAGACATGCACATGATACCAAATGCAAGAACCAAGTGCACATGAAACAGAGGCCAGAATCATAAGTATACCAGACTCCAAGAGGACACAACCACACATGCAACTGCAATGTTACGAAGTCATGAACACAAGACAAATGCAAGACTACACAAATCTATGTTCATAGAAAAAATAATGAAATGAATAATCACCGACCAGATCACACACCTGGACATGAATGTATACACAATGAAAAACATGTGCAACAGAGGTGACAACGATGAATACAAGTAGTTCAACAGATTCAGTTCAATATGCAACACATAAGACATGGAGCTTCAACAAAACATAACAACTAGCTCTCTAAATCAACACAGTCAAATATGATAATGAAGAAATGAACGAACAAGTGCAACCAGACCAGAAATCAAGTGTAGACCATAACACACCAGTTAAATGGAACAAGTCCAGTTACGACGTGAAGCAAACTGACCACAGTATGGATGTGTACGAGCATAACAAAGACAACAATTTCAACCAGACTCGATTTCAAGTAAAACAAGATTCCAGTGACATCACAACATACATATACACACATACATATGTATGTATGTACATATATGGTGATACACAAGTATATGCATATGCAACATGGAGGCATCATTAAAACTCAAGCATCAGTAAATATAGAAATGAAATGATAGTGAAGCAGTTCAACATAGATGAATCGAAGACTGATACAACTACAGATGCAAGCAAGCAATCGAAACAAAGTCATGGTTCGAAAAGAGAATGTAACAGCAGTTCAAATATTAAAAAAATTCGAAATTTGCCAGCAAATAAATGGAACAGCAAAACCATGGGTCAAAACAATGTTGCGGTGAATTTTAAATTGAACAAGTCAAGATGCAAAATTTCCAGATTATCTCAAAATTAAAATGTCCATGATCGTAGGAGCAAAATAAGGAACCGACTCAAGCAAATAAAAATTTATCAGTAACGTGTAAACAAATGAACCATTCAAGATGAATCACAAGCACTCAAGCAAAATCGAATGGACAAGTGAAAATCACTGATGAATTCAAACTCAAAAATACGAACGAAAATTAAGGGGTCCGAACCCTATAAATTTCCCACATCATCATCGGCAAATTGGTGTGATTCGAGTTCAAGAAAAATACCAGAGCTAATCACTAAAGTAAATCAAAACCAATAACTCGAATCTAGGTCGAGCAAAATCGAAATCGAAAAAGAAAGTCACGTACCAAATTTCATCTAAACATTCGAGCTCGACAATTGGAGCGACCGAAAGCCAATCTCAGCCAGTAGTTCGATTGATGAAGCAACCATTGCTAAAGCATATCACAATCGATCAATTAAAGGCGGCATCTTCAATTTACAACAAAACCCTAGCTTGTGAAAGAGGAACGAAGAAGAACGACCAAAGTTGTAACACAGAGAAATAAAATAAAAGGGAGATTTTTTTTTCTAATTTAAGTGGGCCGGTCTACTTTATTGTATTTGGGCTTTAGTGATTATATAGGTTTTTTTATTTAGTTTTTATTTTATTTTGTAATTTTCTTTTAAAGTTTTGTAACTTTCTAGTCATGTGACTAGGTTACGAACTACGATGGTGTAGTTCGAGAATTCGCAACTCAGTGGCTGAGTTGTGGCAGGGTTTTGAGCATAGAGTTAGGTTAGTCATTAGCGGGTGTCGCAAGTTTACTTGTGTAAGCATTTGACTACTTAATTTCTAGTAGAAACCTTAGGGGCAGCACGTAGGCAGGTTATTGCCGAAGCTGGGTAAATCTGTGTTGTTCTATTTCTGCTTTTATTATTCTACTATTATATGTGCTGCAATTATTATATATATTTCCGCATTGATTTTTATTACTATTAGTATCACCCTATTCGTCCCCTTCTAGGGTGAAATTGATCCTACAGTTTAATGATTGGTGCAAGTGCACGGAAATAAAACATAACAACTATTTTGTCATGATAATATCTTTAATAAAAAATGAAAATGAATGGTATTTACTATTTAAATTACTCGTAGAAATCAAAGCCATTTCACAAATCTTGGAATGTAAATACTGATGCTTCAAATGTTGTTCGGACAATAAGCCCCAAAGGAGTCAGGGGTCAATCAAAACTGAAGTAAAAAAGGTCATATTAATGTGAACTTAATATTGAAAATGAAGATGCTTATAAATTATAGCAAGTTGTTTTTTTAACTCAAGTCAAGTCACATTTAGAACATAATGGAAGAACTTGATCTTTCTGAAACTCAAGTCAAATTTAGAATAGATTGGGCTTAGCGTTATTGGAGCTTCTCTATATCTTTGGCACTATGAGACACCATAAAAGGTGATTTTTTGTTAATGGACCTTATGTTCATATGTAATGTTGCTTAATCCTGATTTCTAGTAATATTATGATGCCTCTTAACTCTTAAGTTAACAATCATTTAAAACTTGAGAGTACAAAGTTGTATACTAACGTGAAGAATATAAGGCATATGTAGTAATTTTTTTAACTAATAACCACAATTAAACAAAGTAGTTTTTACCATCAAGCATAATCTCAATATAATAGATTAAGCATTTCAGACAAACGTTTTAAAATTAAACTATACAATAATATTCTCTTGAATAAAATAAATTGAAGATGACCTACATACTTTTATTAATTTGGTAGAAGTAGCATGATATTAAGAAAATTTAAGCAATCAACTAGACTAGTCAATATTATGTTGAAAGGATAAAAAATTATAACGAGGAAATATAGAGACTTACTAACTTTAGGTAGCTATAAATTATAAACTAAGTAAAGTGTAGAGCTATTACACTACGAGCAGTAACATGCACACCTACTGCAGCTTGAGCAAAAGCCAAAGCATGTAAACCTACTATAGCTGAGTAGCAGTAGTGAGTAAAGCTGTTGTAGTGCAGTAGCTACAGATCAAACAATGGAGTGGATATATCTCGAACATGGAGCTACAACAATTAGACAATAAAGCGGCAACTTGGTGCATGCAACTACTGTAGCTCAGTGGGTGGAGCTACTGCGGCTTGGACAACAAACCTAAACCCTCAATGACATTGATCATACTCAACATTTTAATTGCAAAAGTCGGCGCTATGGATTTCAAGTATCATTATATATCTATTAGTGCATACACTTTTCCATGTAAGATTGAGGTAATAAACTTGGTTTTATATCATCTATCCATAACTTAAACATTTGTGAACTCATTTGAAATCATATTTTCAAGTATTATGGTAATAACTGATGTAAATTGAGGAACATTATTTCTTAAAATTATTCTTACAATTAGTCCAGTCCTTAAATATATTACTTAATATATGTATTAATGAATATTTTCTCACATCTAATTTTAAATTCCTTCTTTCATGCAAAGGAATATATATTTTCTTTATTAACCACAAGAAAATTAATCAATGATGAAAAATATAGGAAAACCTATAATCTATGGCCTCTTTCCAAAATAACTAATCTATATGACACCTCAAACACTATTTTGCATTTACAAAAGTATATTATGCATTATTCAATAGACTTCAGGCATTGTTACTGTTTGATAAAGGTATTAAGCAGTGTTTAGAGTATATGAAAGTAGATTGATCAAAATTCAATCTGCCTGCATAATTCAAGTACTTGTCAAATTAACAACAAAATTCAAACAGTGAAAAAAAGCTAAGTAAAATTCAGTAGAAAAGAAAAATTGATCTAACCTATGCCCATTTCGATTATTGGAAACAAATAAACAAAATAATATGGAGTAGAGGTAACAAGTTATTCAGGCTAAAGAACAAAAATCAACATTCCAACATCAAAAATGGATATATGATGATAATTATCTCTTTTCAATAAGCTCAAAAGTCTTATTACACCATCAATAAGAGTTTGGTAATACTTTTATTTGAAATCAGTATAATACATGATAGTACAAATATCTTCTATTTATTGTTTTTTAGGAAATGTAGTAGTCAAATGCCTCCTTACACACACAAAAGAAAGAACAGCAACTCATTTTCACTATGCAAATATATGTAAACATGACCAATATATCTCATATAATAATGTCGTTACGAACAACATTACCAACATAATTTATTTAAACATGCAATGCATATACTCAAAATACCATTATGTAATATAAATGTTGCTTAGCATAATAGCATACTTAAGACATATGTTCCATTTTAGAATGTGAGGGTATTGTATTATAATTCTCCTAGATAAACAATGGACCGAATTTTGATAAAAGAATACATAATATATTGTATGAAAAGTTATTCATGCAATCAAAGGAAAGCATGCGATGAACCAGATTAAATATCATCTTTTATAGGTTCATCATACCGATTCTTGCCACCTTGATACAAATTTTAAGTTAATTTAAGCTTCATCCAAAAAAAAATTTGTTGAATAACCAACCAAGAACAAAAATCCATACCAAAATTGTATTACCAATCCAAACTTTTCAACTGGTTTTGCTAGCTCAGCAGCACTTTTCTTAAACTTGCAATACGTACCATGAAAAATAAAAATAAACTTTAGATCAAATAATAAATTGTGAGTGTTAGAATAATTTTAGTATTTATAACTCTAATTTATAATAGGGTAGCTTAAACCCATACATTCAAAATACAATGATTTTCGCTGTTCTTCCTTATATTACTCTCACTTATTTTTCTTTGATGTAGTTGTATCAATTTCTTATACCATGACCATCCAAGAAAAAGGAGTGAATAATCAAATAGCACCTATTTTAACTTAAATGGTTAAGGTACCCGCACAAAATATATCTGTTTAAGAACTACTTATATATAAATACAAATGTAGAATCTTAACCATAAGTGCTCAAAAAATTAAATTAATTTCATGTAGATTAAAAATACATCGTGATGATTATCACTTGGCAAAATATAGCATTGGTGGCTCATAGAATTAAATAACAAAAAATATCTTATAAAATCGGACTGAAATAGATACAAAATAGCCGACGTTATACCATATTTCAAATATCATGCCTCATACGACTACTCAATGATCACAACGAATATGAACTAGATTTGTACATACTGAAAAACAATCGAAATGTTGATCAAGCTTCACTTTACTATTATAGTGAAATGCATTCAGTTTAAAATGGTACTTACGAAATCTTGATAAATATACCGTACAAACATAAACTTTAAATACCTATCTGCATTCACTCTTTTTAACTCACAAGAAAAATAAACTTTAAATTTTCATTTCAACCATCTAAAATATGGAAGCCATGCTGAGGAAGCAAATGCAAATAATAAAATCATTCTTTGGCAAATGCTTCAGTGAAGTTAAGGAATTGCGAGTGCATATTGTAACATTATTTCAGACTTGGTCTTAATGGAAAATTCTTCTAAAAATTATTAAAAAAACACTTTAATCGCATCTTGTACTATAACTTCATTAAATCAGGACTGAGTCTTAATAGAAAATTCTTTTTAAAATAATCAAAAAAAGAAAATTTGCTGGAATCTTAGCAATCTTATCTCCTTCAACAACAACAATCTAAATGCAAAGTGTGTATTTAATAATATAGTACATAATTCGCGAGTTCAGTTTGGTCTAGTAATAGCTAACGCACTAAAAGGAACTCAACGCTCCATAAAAAAGCAGAAATTTAAAAATATACCTGAAGTGTCAAGTTCGGTACCACTCAATGCTTCAGCAAAGTTGACGAATCGTGCTTCGGCAAAGTTGACGAATCGTGCTTCGGCAAAGTTGACGAATTGTGCTTTAGAAAAGTTAACGAATCGAGCTTCATCAAGATGGAGGAATCGAGCTTAAGAGAGGTTGAGGAATCAAGCTTCGGTAGGTTGGACAAGAGAAGAACGATCGTGAATGTTGTGGATTTTCAAGAGAAGAGGGATTTGTGTTGTTCAAAACTTAGTAATTTTGGATTTGGAAGTTTTAGGTGAAAAGAGGGATTCTTGGCGGTATGAAGGAGGGTAGAGTAAACTGTACCGCCAATTTTTGCTTTTTGTTAATAATAGCGTGTACACAAGCTATCTTTCAACCTAATTGACCATTAACTACCCAACAATAGCAATTCATGTTTCTGTGCTATCCCCGCTTGCTATTAATAGAACATTTTCTTATAGTGAAGTCACCTTCATGTTAGTGGGAGTCGACGGATAAGATCATTTTGGGTCTGGAGGTAATTAGAGATATGGTAGAGTTGGTGGAGCTCATTAGGAAGAGGATGAAAGCGGCACACGATCGATAGAAGTCATATGCTGATATGAGGCAAAAGGATTTGGAATTTGCAGCTGGATGTTTAGTCTTCATGAATGTTTCGCCATTAAAGAGGGTGGTAAGATTTGGAGGTTTGGCGTAGTTAGCACCCGGATTTGCTGAAGAGGATATGGTATTTGGCATATAGAGTAGAGCTTGTAGAGAAAATGGCAAGGTTCTATAATGTGTTCCATATGTCACATTTGCGAAAATGTATGCACGATCTGAATACTATAGTTGCAGCTAGTTAGTCAAAGGGGGTAGAGTTGGAACGTGAGTCGAGCTCATCCCATGGTCCAGTCCATATTGTGGAACATTAGGGTGAAATGACTTAGAAATATGGTGGTGAGTTGGTTAGACTGCAATCAGTAAGGTACGTGGGAGTTGAAGACAAGGTGAAGGCTTCTCATCCTAAACTCTTTTCTGGTATGTTCCTTGATTTAGTTTGATATCTTTAGGTTAGATTATTCTACGATTATGATTGAATACTTTAGATGATTTGGTTGCTAGAAAAATATTGTTGAATTTGCATTCATATAGAAATACATGCCTATTAGGGTGTTATGCATCCATACCTGATATGTCATCTTATTACATTCTTACAGGTTGCATTAGCTACATTTCTACATGTAAGTATAGAAACTGCAAGTTCATGACATCCTTCATATCAATATGTCATCATACTATTTGTATAAACTGATTTATATATATATATAAATTACGTACTATGATGTTCACTTGGTTGATATATGTTTGGCAAACGATATGAGAGTTACATTACATTTTTCATTCTTTAGTAATTTGTAACACCCCTAATATTAATTAACAATATTGTTCAAGATATTTAATTAGATAAATTAAACAGAATAATGTGATGATTAGAGTGATATGGAAATTGAGATGTGAATATAATTAAGGTCGTGCCTTAACCAAATAAATATATAAGTTTGATTTATAACTTAAGCATATAGTTGAACATGGAAAGGGTAATATAGGAATAAATAAGACTTCATAACCCCTAAACCCTTATTCTTTCTCATTCATGTTTTCGTAAATCAAAAATTCAAAAAGAGCATGGCCGTCTATTAACCCTAAGGAGAAGAGAGCACGAAATCAAGTAGGGTTTCAAGAGTTAGCTAAGATAAATGATTAGTGTAATTCTTATTTGTGTGATAACTCAAGTTAAAATTTTCAAAGTGATCAAGATTTGAATTCACTTCAAAATGCAAACGTTTTCGAGTATAACCCATGCCAATTCAATTTTGAACTCCAAAATGAATTTCAAAATCAAAACGAAAATGTGATCCACTTTTCAAATAATTTTCGCAATGGTAATAATCTCGACTATGATACAAGTGAAATTATTTGTTCTCAACAAATCCAAATCGAAAATTCTCAAGTTAATAACTATAAATTGGATTTTGTTGAACAAATGAATGAAATTTACGATGATCACATGGATTTATTGTTCGAAACATATATGAAACAATATGAAAAACAAAATCAAATCCCAACATGTGATGAGTCAAACGATAATCCATCTTTTACCCAAATCGACGATTTTCAAATAACAACTTTTGAAATTGAAAATAATGATCTTAATGAAGTTGTTGAAAATGCCGTAATTGAGTTAGATTTCAATTCTATCGAGGGTGAGAAACTTGATTTAAGAGTCGATCTTCCTTTTCCCGATTTTGAAATTTTGAACATAACAACTTTGAATTTTGAACTTGACACATGTAATAAAGTTGTTGATAATTCAATAAAGGAAGACGAATTCAATGAACATGATTTCTTTGGACTTTTCAAAAATGAGTTGTCGAATTCTAAAGGGGAAGATTTAAATCACCATTTTGATTTTGAAATCAATAATTCTGAAGAATTTTTTAATGATAAATTTGAATTTCAATTTGGTGATAATAAACTTGAATTTCAATCAATTGTTTTATCAACCCCGAAAATCATTGAAAATAAAACAACTCATATGATTTTCAATAAAACGACATTCGTTTTCCCAAATCAACATTTAATTTTGAAATCTTTTATGATTTGGTTTTCTGAGCTTAAGTTGTGTCTCGCATACTTGACGAGACAAATGAATCGGTCTTTGGAAGACCGTTTCATTTACTATTTGACGATATACTTTCTGATCTCGTGTAAATACCATTCATTTTCATGTAAATATAGGTCATCCTTTTATTTTTCATTTATTTTTCTCCTTCCACTTGGGTTGACTGTGGGGACACAGTCAAAATCATGTGTGGGGGGAGACTCATCATCATTTTCGATTTTTCATGATTTATTTTTACTTTTTCTTTCCAAAATTTTTAAAAAAATATCAAAGACAAAAAAAAACAATTTATTTAAGCATTTTTGATTTATTTTGAAAGATACCTTATAGGATAAATATATGGTTTTAGCTTATTAAATTGAAATTTTTGAAAGTTTATTTGTCTTAACAAAAATAAAAATGAAGTTTGATTACAAATAACAATGGTTTAACTAGCATATAGGAAGATTCATACGTGTTAATTATGAAATACATCCTAATTGAAAATCTTTGTTTTAAAAAGTGGTTAATTTAAAGTAAAGATATAACATTTTTTTGTCTTCTAAGTTAAATGGTGCTAAGATGATAGTGCGAAACTCTCTCTTCTTAAAAAAAGCAAAAAAATATATTTCTTGTATATATGTATATTTTTTTAAACACCTAGAGTCATATGTTCACACTCGTGTGTTCGCTCGCCATGCTCTGTACCCTTTTCACGTAAGCACGAAAGGCAGTGCACGATCGGTATATCTGGCCTTTTATCTGAGTTAGGTGTGTGTATATAAAAATTATTTTACTAATAACGCCTATAGTCAATAAGTGTTCACAATTGTGTGTTCACTCGCCACGCTCTGTATTTCTCTCACATTAGTCCGCAAGGCAGTGCATGGGTAATATATCTGGCCTCAGTTTATCTAAGTTAGGCATATGTAAATATTGTTAATATAAATAAAATTTTCAAATAAAAAATTAGAGAGAGTAAGCAATTGAAATCCAAGCACTATTTTAACTTGTATGATTTGACTTGTTATTGAAAAGAAATGAAAACACCACTTTGAAAACTTTGATAATCAACTAAGGATTCATTTCATAGTTACACTGTATTATCGACCGAAACAACGAGTTAAACTATAGCCCATTTGTTATGATAACTTCATTTTTATTGGAAATTTTGACGAGTAAATGACTTAAACTTCAAGATAATGACCAAAACCTATATTTAACTTATTTATGTCGATTTAAAAGTAAACCCTTCATTTGTATATATTTTCAAAAACTTGCATTCATGTCTTTGTAAATAAATCTTGCATTTTGTAAATATTTTCATATCGCATTCGGATTTTGTGGGTAGTATCCGCTGAAAACCCTCACGAGACAACACTCATCCTACTGGGGACACCCAAAGGTTTAACGGCTTGTTGCGTACGCTCAATGCAATCGTGTTCCTTACGAAAACGGATTTATCTTAGTTTTTTTTCCTTTATTCGAGGACGAATAAAAAGATAAGTGTGGGCGTATTTGATGTGCATGTAAATGTGCGTATTTATACCACCATATTTAATCTATTTAAATTAAATAAATGATCATATTGGGTATTTTAACTTGTTTAAACCAAATTCAAATTATTTCAAATCGTCACATATTCATCTTCATCCAGGGGCAAAATTGTCATTTTTGTGCATGTATTAATTTTCTAAAATTTAATTGGAAATTTCTATATTATTTTGTAGGAATTTGAACTCAAATACAAGTGGTTTCATGAAGATATATGCATGCACAAAGAAGATACAAAGGAATGAAGATGGAAAAAATTCAAAGTCAAGGATCATGGAGGGCCCCACCTACCCACCTACCTTAATATACAAATTAGAGACTAATGCACATGCTAATAGAGTTTAAAGCTTCATGCACATATAAATGATGATTAACACATGCTAATGATTACATGGCCTCCACACTTCCTAAGAGGGGTTTGGGCATTCCCCAAAAAAGTGAATTAGGGTTTCTAACTTGTATAAATACCCCATATCTTCATGTAACCCTCCTCTTCCTCTTAGTTAGTTTTAGCTTAGGAACAAAAATAAACAAAGTTCTTCTCTTTCTCTTTTCATTGCTACTTAGCCATTTTTATTTCATGTAATTTCCTTTTTATTTTTTTATGAAATGTTAATTAGTGTTCTATGTTATTTACATGCTTCTCTTCTTATGTTAGTAGTGTAGTTTACTTTTCAAGCAAGTAGATTAGTGTTCATTTCTTTTTACTTAGCTTTTCTTTCATTTTGCTCTCTTTTTCCTCTTGTTTATTTCATGTTGCTTTCTACATATGTTGATTTGATAACAAATATGAGAGGCTAATCCCTACAATTTAGGGGTAATGAAGCTCTCTAGTATGTAGACGCAACATTTTGATGTTTATGCTCTCTTTTTGTGCTTAACGAAACATTTGAAGTAGTTTAACTTGTTGTTTTTGATTTGTATTTGATAGCCTATATTGTTGACACCAAGTAGGCTATGCTTAAACATTCACAAACAATAATTACCTCTTCATCTATATATGATGATGGTAATGAAGTGATTGTTGAAATTAAAATTTGATGGCCTATATTTTCAAACAATAGTTAATAGGCCATGCTTAAAATAGATTTTGCTTTCAACTTTGTTGTCATATTTCATGAGAGTTAAATGTTTATTAGTGGTTGTGTTATAGTTTGATGGTTTATATTGGGCTAATTAATAGCACAAATATACTATACTTATGATAAGCACATCAACTAATTACACTAATGATAAGAAAATAGAGATCATAACTTCATTTTGTTGATTTATGTGATCTAGAGAGTGGAAATTGCCTCTAAATTGCCTTCACGCTCTCATATTTTTATTACTTTCTTTTTGTCATTTTTCTTATTTTCTAGTTTAAACACCACTTCAACTTTGGTTTAATTTGATTGAATAGAAATTTAAAATCTAACAATTCCCTACGGATCGACCTGTATTCGCTATGTACTATGATAGTACGCCGTGCGCTTGCGGTATAAATTTTATTATAAATTTTTCGATGGTTTTCTAATTCGATAGAATTTCCGTCGTCAAACAAACAACATGTATATTTCTTTGTAAAATTATTTAATTTCCAATAAAGATAGTAAGCTTACTTAAAAATATGTTAAATAACATAGAACATGTAGCGACACACATTTTTACATACCGGTGGATCGTAGCAACATTATTTTCTTAACCAAACTGGGTTCGATTAGGCTATAACTTTAGGAAATGTTGAGTATTAACATTTTGACTATTTGTATAGATTGTGGATGGTTTTAACCCTGAAAACTTGAAAGATCTATAACTTTTGATAGAAGTAGAATTAGAATCTAAAACCACTTCCAAATGAAAGATTTGATGGTTTATCATTCCATAGAGTGCATATAATAGATATTCGGCCTTACAATTTAGGAAATATGCTTGGTTTAAGTTTGACTATTTTTAGGCAAATTAGTGGGTAATTAGCTCAAACCATTAAGTCAAATAAGTGATTTTGGGAATTGTGCCTAGTCCCAATAATAGAGTAGTTCTAATCACTTTTCCACTTCCTAGAAACTATCGCTAACTTCCGTTGATCCTTCTCTAATAAAAAAACATCAAATCCTTACTAAATCTAGCTCATTAAGTAATTAAAGGTATACCGACATTGGAGCTTTCTAATTACTGTTTTTGGTGCTTTGGATTCATGCATTTGCTGTTTAGACCAGGTTTACCATGTTTTTGGTGAGTTTGATCAATTGCACAACAATGGGTAAGTGATTTATCATCTCATAACTTTCTTTTTTTACTTATATATGTTAAAAACAAGTTTTTAAACCATTTTCAAAGCTAAAAACGAGATCTTTGACTGATTTGATTTAGTTTGGTTTATGAACGAATTTAAATAACTTTAACTGGATTTTAACTTTTTTCGTATGATGGTTGATCCTATGTATGTTAGAATAGGATATTGATGTTGTATTGTTTTCTGCTATGATATGATGCTTATTTTGGTTGTTGTATGTTGTTTGCATGTTTGAAATTAGATGAAAGTGTATCAGTAGCGACTATTGAGATGGAATAACTTTGATGGATCAACTCTAGAGTGTTTAGAGTCAATTAATGCAAACGAGTTGCACAAGGGTCGAAGCGTTCAGATCGTATATGGATCAATGGAGAAAAGGCTAAAAATCGACCGTGTTGAAATGCATTGGTTGATACTGATCGGTACTAATCGATTTCGATCGATCGACATAAGAATGTTTCATATTTTCAATCATGTGGACCCAATCAAGTGAAGAGGAGAGTTACTTCTAGATTTTGGTGTCTTTGCTTCGAGGTATGTGTGATAAAATACAACACCGATCTATTTAAAATTGGGAATGTGATTAAGTATCAAAGAGGGAATAGCATGAAGGAGGCTGGTGTTTACTTTTGGAATTGAGTGAGATTACATGGAGCTAACATGGGTGAAATGTGAGAGGTGGTTAAGTTTTGGGTGGGATAGATTACCGAGGATCGATAAAATCTGCTTGCGATCGATAGAGGATGATCGACATGATGTGTGGAAGTAGCATGATTGATTGCATGAAATATGGTGAAGTGTTTTGTAAGTTATGAGCTACTTCCAATCGGTATGGATAATGGGCCATATGTAAAGAAACATGAAGAAACGTGGGAGCTACTCCGGGTCAAGTATGAGGTGACTTCAAGGTTCGTATGAGGTATCTTTGATGAATTTTGAAGCAACCAAAGAAGCATTGAGGCTTCGACGGTTTGATGAACTAAGTGATATAGATTGAGTATTTCATGGAGGAAGTAGTTATGGAATTTGGAGATTGTCCAAGCCGACAAGTCTTAAGTGATAATCATGGAGTAAGTTGAGAGTTCATCCTAGTATTGGTGCTTGTGCCAAAGGATCTTGCATAATTTGAGGATGAGATATGTGCCCATGAATCGAAACAGGTGAGGATGCTCACCAAGGGTAATTTGATTGTACCTCAATGATTGGTCATCTAAGTGTATCCAGTTCTTGGCTATCCGAGCATGGCCTGGGTCAGAGCATTGAGTACATGCAACGTTGAGTAGTCATTGACAATCTGAGTGGGGTCAATTGAGTTATCATTATATCCAATGGCTTCTTAGTGAGTGGCGCGAGATTTGATTGATGGTTTCTATGCTTGCCATGATTTTTGTTTCTGCTATGATTGCTATTTTTTTTATGGATCTCATGTGATGTAGGTACTAGTGAGTTACATACCCCGACACCCTCTAGTTTTGCATATATTGTGTTGTGTGCTAACTTGTTGGATGCATGGACATGTCAGGTACGATTCTTCATACTCGATGTTCCTATTTTTAATATACGAATTTTTATATATATTTTGATATTATAAATTGCTCACACCAGATTTTCATCTGACCCAAGGTTATTTGCATTGTTTCTTATCGTCTCGGGCACTCTTAAATGAGTATATTGAGATTATCGGTATGAGATAGCTTATGGAGCTGTGCGGAGGATGAGCAGGAGGCTACGCTTTTTATATATCCATGTTTGGAGCTATTACTACTACATTCTTCTATGCAGTACCGTTGAGCTATCAGTACTTATTTATTTATTAGATATAATTTCTGTTTCGAGTTTATTATTCAGATGTATAAACTATATTTCCACTGTGTTTTGTATAACTGCGATGAAACTAATGTGTAATACCCCAGTATTTTTTAATATTTAATAATATTGGATTTAATTTATAATTTAATTAATTTAAATTTTGGAGGGGTAAAATGGTTAATTTTCCAACTTTGGAATTTGATGACTGGACCCACGCATTGCGTCTGGTTTGTTTTTGATTCGCACCGTATATTTATTTTTTTGATAAGAAGATCATACAGAGGAGACATGGACAAAATATGTTTTTGGTTGTAATTGGGTTTTGGGAAGAACTTAGAAAATTTGAATTTGAAATGGTCATCATATTTTTCCTTACACATATTTATACTCAGCCCACATTTGAAAGTACATAAGTTTCTTCATTTCATCTTCTTCTTCAAAACCGTCTCTGTTTCCCTTTTCTATTCCCAAACTTAAAAATACCATATCTCACTCAATTCTTAATGAAATCCAACATTGAAAATAGAAGGGTAGAACAATGGCTATAACCTTATATCAATTTGGTAGCGGAACTCTGAAGTTGGCATGCACAACAGTCCGAATAGTGAGCATTCTCTGAATTGGGCATTGAATTGGATGAGTGAACTTTCTCTTTCCATATATAATGCAATTAGAGTGATTTAATATGGTTAGAGGGTCTGATTAGAAGATAATTTTGAATTTGAATTAAGTTTAATTGGAGAAATTGATGAGTAATATGATATTTTGAAATTTATAGTAAGAAATTTAAGAGAGAATGAAGATATTCAACCATTTAGTAATATAAATGAATTGGCAAATAAATTTGATGATAGAATGAAAATATAATGATGCTTAAAGAAGTTATAGTCTAAATAAATGAAATTAAACTCGAAATAGAGGAGGAACCAAATGATCAAAGAACAAAATGAATGAAATAGAAAGAGGCAGGCTTCAGGTGCAAAACCAATGCATCGGTGGACAGGTGGCTGAGCTTCTAGGCCAGGTTGAAACTGGACCATGTCGGGCTGGTATGAATTGGAGATGCTTTGCGAAATCGGGACTTCGTAGGACACTTCATGCTATTGTAGAGGAGGCAATGCGATACAATAGTGACAATCCAAAGCGTATAACTGTTGTCGAATATACTGTGTCTGATGTGTGTGATATGAGTTGTTTGATTGATTTGTTGATGTTTGGATAGAGTACATATGATTGGATATTAGAGCTTGATGTGCTATTAATTATTGAGTGGTTAGATATTGGATATTGGATGTTGTGTGTGGCACATATGGTCCAGGGAATAGTTGTCCAAGGGAAATTGTTGTTTCCTCGGTATTCTAAACGGAAATAGTTGTTTTGGGGAAATGGTTGTTCCCTTAATATCGGCGTTAGTGATTCAGTTAATAGATTTTCTGTGGAAATGGTTGTTCCCTTGGTATATCGTATTGGTCGTTTCTAAAATGGTTGTTCCCTCAATAATAATGTATATTGCTGTTTGGGAAATTGGCATTCCTTAGGGATGTGGATTTGATAGACTCCATTGGTTGAGTGTGTGTGTGTGTATTCGTGCATAACATAAGATGAAACTGAATACGACCTTAATCGAGTATTCATCCTAGGTTTAGGAATGAATATTACTTCTCGGGTAAATAGGCAAGTTAAGGTATGTGTATGGGTTAGAAGACACAAACGATGTTTTACCATTCTTATATATATATATATGAGATTGATTTGTTTCACTCACTCAGACGTTTGTCCGACTAACTCCGATTTTCCTTCTTATGTTTATCACTAGTTTGTTGGACCCTTGTAGTATGCTGAACATAGAGACGAAGACTTCATGTTATCAATATTATATAAATTATAAATATAACCTATAATGGTATATTACTGTGTGTTGTTGATTGGATTGGGATTTAGTATACAGATCTAACTATGTATTTGGATATATGATTTGAGTATAAGATGTTTTATATTATATGTTGTTTCCTTCCACTATGACTTCAGAAAGGTAGAAGTTAGAATCTGCTTTGTTTACTTATCATATCATAAAGACTTGTCATTTCGGTCTTCTAGATGTTAACATTAGTTCGATCTTTGAATATGAGGTCCAAAAAGGTAGGTTGTTAGATTTGGTATCAGAGCAAAACTTTCCTTAAATTAAGGACTAGGGACGTATAGAGAGAGCATATTTGTATTTTTATAAATGTGATTATATATTATAAATAATATTTGATTCGAGTATAGGTATATAACTTATTTTTTGTTCAAGTCTAATTTACTACCTATTGGGATGTTGCTAAAGAATCTTTTTTCCAGGTAGGAGAATATGAGTGTCTCGATGGAAACTGGAACAGAAAACAATGTTGGTGAGGTCGAAGCTAGAACTAGAACTAGAGTGGATGATATGGATATTCCAGGCGTGAACATTCCTACTTCGTTCCATCGATATATGAAAGCAACTGGTCAAACTAGTGTAAATCCTACAGAACCTGCAACTGCAAACCAAGGAGCGGTTCAGGTCCAGACACCACCTAATGTGAATTTCCCAAAGTTGTGCAAGGACTTCTCTAGTTTAGGTGGTAGACCGTTTGTTGGAACTAACCCTATGCAACAACGCGGGTTTGGCTTGGCTCATGCGAGGAAGTTTTTAATCTTTTGGGTTTAAGTGATATTACAACGAGGCAGTTGGTTTCTTGGAGCCTCTGGTGAGAAGTGGAAAATTGGTGGAAAATTGTTAATGTAGAAATGATGAAGAAAATAATATATGGGCATATTTCAGGAGAAAGTTTGAAACCAAATTTTTCTCCGAAGCGAAGGAAAGATTATTATTATTGGAAAGATTCATTTACCCGAAGCAGGGTGACATGACTATAGTGAGTATGTGAACCGGTTTAATGAGTTAGCTAAGTTTGAGTTCAAATTTGTCAATACCCCAGACAAGAAGGCAATGAGATTTACGAAAGGATTAAAATCGCAAATTAATTTGTTAGCATGGAACTTATTCCAATCGGAGCCACATTTGAAGGGTTAGTTGAGGCAACACTGCTAAATTTGGTTAAGGGAGATTAGAAAAGGAACAATCCAAGAAAGGGGTAAATCGATAACAAGGAAAATATAAAAGTGAGGATATTCACTTAAAGTTAGAAAAAAGAAGGTCCGATCATTGTAGAAAGAAAAGGCATGTAGCAAGGATTTTAGTTGAACTTAATCAAATTAAGTGTTATAGTTAAAGCCAGTTGGGATACATGAAAAAGAAATGCCCAAATCTACTAAGGGAAAATCAGATTGTTAAGGCTTATGCCATGAAAGTGATCCCAAGTGCTAGTGTGCCACCCTCTACTTAGGATTAAGGGTAGCAGGTCATAATGGAAGGTTAGTCATTATTTTAATTTTGAATTATGAAGTGTTATTGTTGATAGTTATGCTTTAAATCTCACAAGGTGCGTAAGTTATTTAGTAATGTTGTGTTATGGTTTGAAATGAATGTTTTTGATGTAGAGTCCTTTAGTGACACTTATGTATCGATATTTTTTGGGGTATGGATTGAAATTTGGGGTAGGACTGGATGGCTTTTTATGAGATAATATTGGATGATAGTGGTACTATTTGAAGAGAAGTGAAGGACTGGGCATGATTTTTGTTGTACATCATGATCCTGATAGCTGTATGATAATGAGTTGATATCTATCTTTGATGAAGGAGTCCCATATACCTTCATTGGAGATTTTAACCTCCCTCCCTAATTAAGTTAAATTTAGTATGCACGTTGACATGTCTTTTTGGCATATGGTTATAAAATGATGATGGAAACTTTGTTAGGAAGTTTCTGAGTTGATGAAGGAGGGAGATGATATTTTGGATTAAGTTAAGATAATTAAAATTATTTTTGTTAAAACATCATGTAGTAAATACGTTAGCAAAATAATAAATGTTTGGGTTAAGATATATATGAAGGAGGTTGGATCGAAGAGACATTTGCTTAGTTTTTAAAGAATTGAAGATACTTTCGAGTGGAATCGACTCGGAAAAATTTTGTAGGAAAAGAGAGATAAGTGATATTGGAGTTTCAATTGATTTTATACCGTTAATCAATTGATTGAAAATAATTTGAGATGTGGATAAAGATATTTGTTTTAAGGGCCTAGAGTTTATTTTACAATATGGTCCTAGTAACCCAATGATGCTACTTTGTGATTGGACTCGGTGATCAGTCCATGATGTAGGATTTGAAATAATTGACATTCAGACTCTATTGTAATGTACCATTACAGTAGTGATTGGAGACAAAGAAGAATGATGTTTAGAATGTTTTGTTGTTTAATATAGTTGTTGTTTATACCAAAATATGGCGCAAACACTTCGAAAATGAAAGTAGAGAAAACAAGTGAAGTAAGTAAATTAAAATGAGATAAAACAAGACACACAAACTTTATAGTGGTTCAGCTAACCGTTTCCTACGTCACCATAACTTTATTTCTTATTTGGTTGTTGTTTACAAGGGATATTATTATGGATCGGCGACGATCCTCAAAATTACAAGAGATATATGTAAATTCGTGAACAACTGAAAAAGATCCTTCAAAACATCGCCCTACCCTTCTATTTATAGTTGAAAGTCACAGAAATCATCTCTACCACATTCACATCCATGTTCCCCATGTCTAGGAAGAGAAATGAAGATTATAGCCAGATCAGTAATTTTTAGGGATTGGTACCGATCCATGGTCAGGGATCAGTACCGGTCCACAATATTGCATCACGGATCTTTCTCATAGTCTTGGGTAGGTGTGATTTGCTTGTGGCTTCATGTCTTCTACCTTGATGGCTTTGCTAGGAGCTTGGTTCTTGAAGATTTTCTTGGTTTGGTGGTGGAATGCAATTCTTGGCTTCACTTATATGTGGTGTTCGATGATATCTTCAAGCAAATGATCCAACAATGGTTGGAAAAGGTTATAATCATCAAGGCTTAGAGGCACCATGGAGGATGGGTGATTTTAATGGACTTTCGGGGATCGGTACCCATCCTTGATTAGGGATCGATACCGATCCATAGCGTTTCTTCTATATGGATTCTGGTTTATTGTTTGTTGATGTACATGATGTTTGCCTTCTTTTGGAAGCTAGTCGCTATGTTTTGGGCTTATAATCTTAGTCGTACATGGCATTTGGGTTCACTAGTTAATACTCTGGACACTCTACCTCGATAACCTTCGGTTTTAACTAGTCAAATTCATCCAAATACGGCCTGGTCAATAGGCCGGATAACACTTTTCTCCCAAAGTACATCTGGCTTCCAACATGATGTGTTTTGAATCGATACAAATTAGGATTCCTACATTAGGTTTCAATCCACACTTCGAATGGCTGTCATTCTTTCTATGGGCTATTTTGGTGAAGTGTAGCGTCTTTGACCATTTGTCGCAATGCTTTGCTTCGCTCATGCTTGTTGACATCTGGCATTATAAAAACTAAAGTGTGCTCTTGTTGTTCGTTACTCCAGTTCCAGGAGGTTTCAATAGACTTTCCTCTTGGATCCCACAGGTTTGAACTCGTTGCCTTGTGATTCCAATTGTCAAGTGTCATGTATGCACGTGCACACGTAGGTTGTCATTATGTATCACTTAAGCGTATATGCACATACCTGTATACGTTCATATACATGCACACGAACATATATACTATATATATATATATGTGTGTGTGTGTGTGTGTGTGTCCTCTTTTAGGGTTCGGTACCGATCTAGGATAGGTATCGATATCGATCCCAAACTTTAAAATATTAGGCTACTTTGTAGCCTAAATTTCTAGGTTTAGGGTCATATATATCGACCCAGCACTTATTTCTCTCTTTCACTTTTTCCCGACTTTGCTTTTGATATCTTAAGCTCTAAGCTGCCATTAAACATCCCTTTTCCCTAAATCGAAGAACTTGACACCAACACCTCCCTCTAAGCACCGCTGTCAACCGCTTTGGCCTTTAGCCTCTCAACATCATTCAAGCTACCACAAACAATATGAGATTCCATTCAAATCCATCACGACTCTTGAACTTCACTCTTCTAGGTAGGCGGCAGTACTAAGAGCCAACTTTGCTAGAGACTCACATCACCGACCCATGATAACGCCACACACGAGATAAGGAAGAAGAGGAAGATGGCAAATTTTCAAGGGTAATGCTATGGGTTGGTGCCAATCCTGCCCTTGGAGATTTTGCAAGAGTCATCTTGAGTAATTTTGAGAAAACGGTGAAAGTTCCACAAGTGAATTCTTCCGAGTACTATCATGGGGTTTCCAATATGTGGTCGATGATGTGAAGCTCGTTTGGATGGTCAGCGATGACGTTCACATCGAATAGTGAGCTGGCATTCGAGTGAACTGTTGCACATCGGATGCTAACAGTGTAGACTCACAAATGCACATATTGAACAAAACTGTATAACACTATAAATTGCCTCACACATTAATGGGTTTTCACTTAGGCATGAGGGATGTTGCCTTGAATACTTCTGATATCACTTGTATGTTGAGTTTTGATAGCTATGGATTGTCGATGTTCCGAGAGCCTGTCCGCAGCATCTGCAGGCCCTTCAACCTCTAAGTATGCGAAATCCGACATTGAATCTAGCTCAACCATAGTTCCTATTGCAAGACACACTTCGACAGCACCTAGATCTCAACTTAGCAGTCATTAAGCCAAACATCCTCTCCAAGAGATTTCTCCTGAGCCGGTTAGAGGTCCAAAAGTAGTGGCTGCTCCAGATAGTCTCGATGATGCGGTTATATTAGATGACCATTTGGATTCTACTACCTCAAAAATCAATGAAGGACACCTTAGAAGAATATGTTAAAAACATGGCATCCAGACCGAGGATGTGTTGGTTCCCATGCGCCATCAACGGGCACACCACCTCTAGAAGGGTATACATCATGCAATTGATATAAGTGCCTGGCGGGGTATGCCTCACCATTTAACCAATTCATTCATTGAGTTCTACAATTCATGAAGCTGGTTGTGGCCTTATTGCATCCTAACAGCTACGTCTTCCTACATAGCGCATACATCATCTTTTCCTAACACCTGAATCGTATCGCAAGTGATGAAGAGATAGGATACTAGTGAATCATCAAACATAAAAAAGGATGTCCTTCTCTCACATACTTGGAACCTTCCAGAGGTTGTAAGATAGTGACGGGCACTAGGAATAAATTAAGCTATTTTAAGGATGAGTTCTTTTTTGTTCATTTCCCACCTAGATTTGTGTGTAGGTGGTTGTTCGGACGTAGGTCTCGTTTTCATTCCTTTCATTTGAGCACGTTTCATGATTTCGTTGGCTCAATTTTTTTCTTTTTGTTCTCTTAAATGTACCGAGAATACCTAGCAATGCAGCTTTAGCATACACCCTCAGCACTCTCCTTCAAGTTCCAACCGGGGAAAGAGATGCGAGATCGCTTCTTACAGATGAAAATCTACTAACTTGCAACTTACTAGAGGAGGGCTGCAGCGTCGGTAACATACCAATATCTAGTCACAGTGATGAGGTTGACTCTTTATCCAGGAATAATGTACCCAGAAGTGCCCCCGGTCGAAAGTCGTGTGGCTAGGACTGAAGAGGTGCATGAGCACGCTGAGGAAGGTAAAGGTGGTGGAGCAGGCCATGAGGATGTTGACATGGGTTATGAGTCTTCTAATGATGATGGCGATGATGACTAAGGTTTTCTTTTATAGCAACACCCTAAGATAAGGATCCTTTTGATGCAGACTTCGACAAAATCTCCACCAGCCACTATGGTAGAAGAGACACCGGTCCTACCTTCGAAGGACCTCTAAGCTAATTTTGGGCCGATTCCAGATGAGATTGGCTCTTTTAGTCTGGACAACATGAGCCTTGAAGATATCGACTCCCCTATCCATCTACAAGGTGACTTGCTAACTACCCACGTGGGGAGATCACCCCTGTTAGCAAAATCCAAACCCATGGTCCTTTGGGAGGGCACTAGGACACACACACACATACATGCAGCGCACCTTGTTCACTTTGCATCATGCTTTATATTGCCAGGATTAACTTGTCTCTATTTCACATGCAGGTTCAATAGAGCATGGGACTATGTTTGATTCCCTCTAGGATCTAGTGGGTAAGCATAAGAGGTGGAGCTCGTGCACACACTCTCATAGCACTTGTCAGGACTTAGACACTAGTAGGTGATCAAGCCGAGATCGAGAGGCCGAGACAAGGGGTATCAGCCTCATGATTCATCCTCAAGGCACATATCTAAATCTAGGTCTCCTCTGCCTAAAAGCATGGATAGGTTTTCCTACCGACCCGATGACATTTCTCATGTGGATGTCTCCTATGCTCTTACTTTAGGTCCCCACTCTGCAAAGTAAATGGTGACGTCCCGTACCTACTGGCAATCTAAGCAATCATCCAAACTTATTGCCCTCGACTCTTCTTGCCATAGGGCTGATAAGAAATCTATTGAACCACCAGTCTCACGATGGAGAAACAAGTTGCTTCTAATCCTCATTTAGCTAATTTGAAGCGTCAATTTTTGAAAATTTGCTTTGATGGAGTTAATTTTGCTCCTTACCTTAAGGATATCCCTCTAGAAGTCCAAGGTCAAACCATGACTTATGTCAACGATGCTTGTGAATAGTAATTTAAATGGAAGAGAATGGCTTAGGTGATTTCCAAGTTTGCTGAAAGAAAAAATTAAGGTCGCAGGATTGAAGCTTGAGGCAGGGCAGGACAAGGAAACTATAGCCCATCTTTATGAAGAAGTCGTAGTGCTGAAAAAGTTATTGACAAAAGCGGAGAAGAAGGTTACAGATCTGACTGAGTCAGTCAATAGGAGAAATAGAACCACGAAACCGAAATTGAGACTGCTCATTATAGGAACAACACTCTACCATTGGAGAATGAGAGTCTAGCCAAAGAATTAGATGAGCTGAAGAAACAACTAGATAAATTGGAGAAAGGAAAAGATGACGCTCTCATAGAGGCTCACAACTACTGCGAAGAGTTGGTGGATGCTCGCCAAGAAGAGACAAAGCAGAATCTTGGTCTAAAGAGGTAGAGAAACAAATTGATGCCGCGAAGAAGCAGATTAAAGAGAAATTCGAGCCAATAATCATCAATTACAATGCTAACATAATCAAATTTAGAAATATGAAATAGCTCGACAATGATTATCCCAAGGCTCTGGCCTTGGCGTGGGAGTAGATTGTGGAAGAAAAACTGGAGTCCTTAGAAGAAGGTGAGGTAGATTTAGAGGAGTTAAAGCCTGAGCTTCTGGATGAAAATGAGGTTGGAGCACTTAGAACCGGCGAGCTCATCTTGCATCCAGGTCTGGCTATCGGGGCCCAAAAAGACCAAGGTGAAGGCTTCGGGTGTAACACCCCTAATTTTGATTAACATTATTTAGGACATTTGGTTAGATAAATTAAATAAAATAATGTAAGAGGATAAGGAGATTGAGATTTGATAATTATAATATGGGTCGGGCCTTAATTAATGAACTAATTAGATTGATTACAATATTAATAAGGAGGATTTAGGTGAAGGGAAAAATAGGAAATGGCTACATTTCCTTAGTATACACCCTTCCATTCTCATTTCCTCCCTCATGTTAATTCATACAAATTAAAAGAGAACCGAAGCTGGCAGTTGTTAGAGAACTAAGAGGAAGAAAAGCTAGGAAATTGAAGAGAAAGCTTAAGGAAATCAAATCAACAATCAAATCTCAAGTTTCTTTATCAAATCAAGGTGAATAATAGTTATCCATCTCAAGTTTTCTTATTGAATTTTGGCTTTATGATTAAACCCGAATCTTATGATTGTTTTATGCAAGGATTTTAATGATTGCTTGAATATATGGTTGAATGATGAATTATTGGATTTATTATGAAATTATTTAACAGGTTTTAAGAGTTAAAACCAAGTTTATTACCTCCATTCGACCTAAAATTTTGATATGATGTTAGAAATATTATTTTAGAAGTGGATTTTTAATTTCATAATTTTCCATGCAACTATGAATATTTTATGAATTTTCTAAGTGAGCAAAATGATTTATTTCGGGTTTTAATAATTAAAAATAATTAAATAACATTTTTGGCCTCAAAATTTTTATATGTTAAGGAATACGATAAATCAGATTTATTGTGATTTTTGAGGATTTTTCTCAAGTATTTACGAATTATTATGAATTTATTAAGCTAGAAAAGCTTTATAATTATATTAAAATATGAATATAAATTATATGGGTTGCAAAAAATTTGGAATGAGAAATATGATCTATAGCAGTTTTTTGAAAAGGATTTGGTTAAGAAAATTATTATCCAATAAGAATTTGACAAAAAAAAATTAAAGTTAGTGAAAAGATATTGCTTTTTAAAGAAATAAAACAGTTTTCATGTTAAATATGATATTGCCATGCGCTATTAATCAATGCCATAGCCCATCTATGCTGCATAGCATCACTATCCTATAGGGAAACATATGATATCTACTTCGTTGGTACGAAATGATTCCGCTAAGGTTGGGGCTTATATATCGATGCCGACATTAATGCCTACGACATTAGTAATGCTGCATATGTTTTACGCTGCCTGTTTTATACTGAACGTTTTATTGTGACATTGATAATGCACCACGTTTATTGGGACATCCATGATACCGCATATTTTCTATACTGACATCAACTCCATAAGGCAGTAATGCCGCTATAAGTATATTTTCGACACAAGCTATGTTACGATAGTAATGCCGCATGTATGAATTTCGACATTGATTATAAAAAGGCTATAATGTTGCTAGTTTCTTATGCCGCCGTGTTTTGGCTACGATGCAGCTATAAGCTAATTTGACACTGATTTTATGCGGCAACTATGCCACCTAAGCATAATTTCAATATTCTCATATTTCTAAGTTTTAAAGTTTTATAATATGCAAACCCATGACTATGCCTCTTATAGTCAGCAACTTATATTCATTTATGATATGCAACATAAATGGTTTTGGTCTTATGGCCTTATGTTTTATAAATCAGATGCTTTAACATGGTTTCAGTATAGAAGGGGTGCGATAACCCATATAGGCAATATCAATGCCTTATCAATTTAAATGGTTTTATTGTATTTGGCTTCATAGCCTAAGGTTTTGAGGTGCGACAACCTCTAAGTGATTTCGAAATTCATCAATGCTATTTTATTAAAGCACATACATTGGCATAATCTCTTTTGGAAAGTAAAAGGCTATAGTTTTCCTTGTTTTAAATATGATTTCAAGGGTAAATCAACTATAAATATTTATGTTTTCAAGGAAATAAAAATGGTATTTAGCCTAGAATTTTATTAAAGAGATTATTGTTCTTATCACCTTTAGCTAAATTGTAATAGGATGATTTGACTCAGAGATTAGAAAACCGAATGGACTGGTGTAGGGTTGCACCCTGTACTTCAACTGTTAGCCCGTAGCTGATATTAGTCCAAAATTCCTGGGCGTGGGGCTTCGTCCAGTGTAAGACTAAAAGCTGGTCTAGGTACAGAAAGGAATACACAAAGATGAGGTAAGTTATTGGTTGTCCTACAAAACCATCAGGATCAGAGTGACTCTAGGAATAGTAGTTTTGGACAGACCATCCAGTTTCCTCCTAAATAGTAAGTTAGAGAATTTGATATATATGGTAGGCCCAAGTCAACCATATAGGTTTGTAGTTACCCTGAGAAAACTATGATGTTGGGATAGATAGTCCATTTATTTAGATAGATTAGTCATGATTACCCAGGTTGCATGCACATATGATTGTTTATATTGTCTAGTTTAACCATTGTGGTTACATAATGCTTGATTTCTCAAAGACATATTTTTAGAGGATGCTAGTAAGGGGAAAACACGTTCCGCTCAGCGACTTGGTATCATTAGATATCTATTAACCAAGATGGCATATTATTATTCACACCAGACTTTTTGTTTAACCCAAAGTTTTTGTCTTTCCCCTTAAATTCTTGGGTATTCATTTGAGTAGTTCGAGAGTAAGGTTTCTAGGTTATTTAGGTTTGGCGAATAAAGCTTCGAAAGATGTGTAGCATGCATAGCTAGCTATATAGAAGTCTATTTATGTCAGCTGTGTTATCATTTCATTTGAATGTATGTAATTGTAGAAGTTGTATCTATCTTGTAGTAAACTCTGATCAACCAAGGGGGCATTTTCATATGTCGCTTTTGGAGTATTTTGCAATAATTATATTTTATCTGAAACTAAGTAACGTTTTGGGATTATGTAATGAATATGGAAATTTGTTAATGAACTATATCTTTAAACTGTGTTTGAAAATTTTCATATTGCTGTGTTTTTTATTTTAATGATAGTATTAACTAATCTCATTTTATCACTGGAAATTAATACTATGGATGACTGTAGCATCCATAGCGATTAGTTTTGTGCCTCAAAATGAGAGACGTTACAACTTGGTATCGAGCAAAGGTTTATGTAAAGATAAAATAATTTTGAATTTAAAAGAGTTTTTAAAAACATAATCCTAATGAATTAAAAAATGAGATTGGGGTATGGGATAATGCTATAATTACATACTTTTATCTACTATATATAAGTATATATCTTATCTTTGTTCTTCCCTCTCTCTTAGACCATTCTTCTATATCTTACTAAGTTTCGAATGTAGATTTAAGAAAAGTAAGATATGGAAGTAGCAAACGGAAGAGTGAATTTCGGTAGAGAAAGCACCACAACCAATGGAAATGTTAAGCACTACAAGGAATCTGGGTCGACAAAAACTACTAATGTGGGTGTTGGAGCACCGCCGGCGGATATGGGAGCTATGTATCAGTTTTTTGTCGGTATGATGCAAGCAGGAGCTGCTGCTAGGTTAGTTGGTGGAAATGCTGGAGCAGCAAATCTTGAAGTTCCGGTTGTTAATAACTATGTTGTTTTGAGTCGGGATTATGCAAAATTTGGAGGAAAGCCGTTAAATGGAACTGAGGATGCTACCAATGGGGAAAATTGGTTGCTTCATTACGAAAGGATCTTTGCTGATTTAGGACTAAACATTGAGCAGAAAAGGAGATTGGCATCAGGTAGTTACAAGGAGCTATGTTATACTGGTGGAATAGTGTTACTATTGGCGTGCCAGAGGAAACTTTGACATAGGCTGAGTTCAAAAGGAGGTTCGAGGAGAGATTCATGCCTAAAATAGCCAACTTTACTTACGAATTTTGCTGAGTTTGTGCAAGGAGACATGACTGTGTTAATGTGACAAGATTTGAGGAGTTATCCAGGTATGGGTATGCTACGGTTGACACAGTGAATAAGAGAAATGAAAAGTTCATCCATGGATTAAGACCGAAGCTTGCGAAGGCAACCTTACCACATCTTAGGGATCCATGTGATGTAGTAGTGGAGATGGAACTAAGAAATGAAGAGATGCTTGCTTTCTTTGATGGTAACAAAGTGATGGAAACTCAAAGTGCTCAGAATCAGAAAAGGAGGTTCTTTCAGAAAAAAGGAGCTCAGAAGGTGGAGCTTCTAAGAAAAGAAAAGAAAAGCCAATGTTATGTGTTAAAAGTGTGATAAGAAATGACATTTTGCGATCAAATCTCGCTCTGGAGATGGAAAGAAAGTTATTGGGAGAAAGAACATCAAGTGCTTCAATTATGACCATATATGCCATTACAAGAATCAATTCAAGGAACCAGCTAAGGTTGAGAAAGGAAAAGTGTTTGCTTTGGAACCAGCTACCTCGAGACCAACATTAGGGGAGAAAGGAAAAGTTGTGATGAGAGGTATGCTTTTGATTCATTGCGTACCTATTAGAGTGCTGTTTGATACTGGTGCATCACATTCTTTTATCAGTCATTGTTTGGTAGACAAGATTAATTTAGAGCCATCATACCTTGTTACTTCCTTAAGAGTTGCGAATCCGATAGGAGGGTATGCAACTCTTGGGATAATATGTGACCATTTAGAGTTTGAGTTCTTAGGTCATATATTTGTCTGTTGTTTGCATGTATTTGATTTTATGGGTTTTGGGATTATATTGGGTATGGATTGGTTAAGCAAGTATGATGCTAGGATATTTTTCCAAGATTCACTAAGACAACCAAATAGTAGTGATCGAATCATATACTTAGTAGAGGACTCAAATTTTGATGTTTGTACTTTATTGGGTGCAATGGAGGAGGAGGACGACTTGAATCGAGTTTTTGTCATTAGAGAGTTTGTAGAGCCAGTAACAGGACTACCGTTGAAACGAGCTATTGAGTTTCGAATAGATCTTGTACCTAGAGCTGAACCCGTTAGTAGACCACCTAAAGAATGACACCTACTGAGATGAAAGAGTTAAAGGTGCAGCTAGTAAACTTAGAAGGAAATTTCTTTATTAAGAAAAGCAGTGTGCCTTGGGGAGCGGATGTGGTATTCATAAAGAAAATGGACGGGTCGTTAAGATTATGTATCGATTATTGTAAGTTGAATGAAAAGACGATAAAGAATCGATATCTCTTGCCAAGAATTGATGATTTATTTGACCAGTTGAGTCGAGCCAAAGTATTTTCCCATTTGGATTTGGCGATAAGGTTTCATCAACTAAGGATGGTGGAGGATAGTATTCCTTTGACAGCGTCTGGAACAAGATATGGTTTGTACGAGTGGTTAGTAATGCCATTCGAATTGATTAATGTGCCTGCTTTCTTCGTAGATTGGATGAACCGGATCTTCTGATAGTATTTGGATAGGTTCGTGTTAGTATTTAAAAATGACATTCTGAAATATTCTAGGAATGAGCAAGATCATGAGACTCGTCTTAGAATAGTGCTTGAGATGTTGAGGTAGCATCAACTAAAGGAAATTTTTTCGAAGGGTCATTTATGGAATAAAGAAGTGAAGTTCCTTGGTCACGAGTCTCAGAAAAAGGGTTATCAGTAGATCCAGCTAATAGAAGCTGTAAATAATTGGAAGAGATCCGAGATGGTAACTGAGATAAGGAGATTTTTTGGATTAGCTGGGTATTATCGAAGATTCATCAAGGATTTCTCTCGTATAGCAGCACCGATGAGTAAACTAACAAGAAAGGATGTGAAGTATGTTTGACAAATGTAAGGAGGCATTCTGAAGCTGAAACATTTATTGACTAATGTGCCCATGTTAGTTGTTATGGATGTGAATGGAGGTCAGGTGGTGTATACTGATGTGTGTGGAACAAGATTAGGTATCTAACTCACGATTTGGAGTTCGAGGAAGTAATCCTTGCTTTAAAAGTGTGAAGACACTGTCTTTTGGGAGAAAGATTCGAGTTTTTCAAAGATCACGGGTCTTTAAGATATTTATTCTCTCAGAAGGAGTTGAATATGGGACAATAGAGGCTGTTGGAGTTCATAGAAGCTTATGATTTTGGAATTAAGTACACATCGGGGATAGGAAATAAAGTCGTAGATGCACTTTGCAGAAAACATCAGAATGCAGTGTTGGCGATGTTTGCGGAGTGGAAAGATTTGGAGGCATTGACTACTTGTAGTATGCAGTTAAGATTGACTACTAGTTCTAGCCAATGTACTGTAATATTATCTTGCTTGGAAGTTCGAACAGTATCAATTGAAAAGATTGCTTCTAAGCAAAAAGATGATCCTGTAATGACCCTAATTTTGACCGACATTATTTAGAATATTTAATTAGATAAATGAAATGAAATAAGGTGGATAGTTAAGGAATTGAAATTTGTTAATCAATAAGAGGTCGCGCCTTAATGAATGTATAAGCAAAAGATAATTGAAAATAAGTAAGTATGAGGAATATGATAAGGGCAAAATGGGAACACCTATCATCCTAATACCCTAAATCCTTCTATTCTTCATTCCTTATTCATTTTAACATTCAAAAACAAAACTAAAACCCTATCGAGCTCAGCCGGCCACCATTAAGGAGATTCAAGAGGAAGAAAATCTAAGATTCAAGTGGAAAGTTTAAGCAAATCAATCAAAGGGCAAATCTCAACCTTTTTAACACCAAGCCAAGGTGAATAATTTGATTTACGTCTCATTTTTTATAATGATTTCGGTTTCATGATTATGTCCGAATTATTTTGCAAGTAACATGTCATGT
This sequence comes from Allium fistulosum, assembly GCA_030737815.1. NCBI lineage: Eukaryota > Viridiplantae > Streptophyta > Magnoliopsida > Asparagales > Amaryllidaceae > Allium > Allium fistulosum. The sequence goes on from CM060902.1 coordinate 428,592,188, forward strand.
TATGGTTGTTTAAATAGATATATATGCTTGTTGATGATTTATATGATTTTATATGGATTTTATGATATGCTTAGATTAGAAAACCTATTAAATGACATCCAAATGAGTTGCGTTTTTGATATATGACCAAGAACATTATTTAGAAGTGGGTTTCAAGTTTCAAAATTTTCTAAGTAATTGTGGATTCATTATGGATTTTCTATGAGAGAAAATAGTTAAAATTGGGTTTAAATTATTTAAGGAAATTATATAATAATTTCGGTTGTGAAATTTATATATGTTAGAAAACATATTAAAAGTGAATTGTTGTGATTTTTGGGGAATTTTCCTAAGTATTTTGCTATGGTTATAAAATCATTTAAGTTAAGGGACTTAAATGTTTTATACGATATATCGAGGAGAAGGGCTTATTTGATAAAATGTTTTAAATTGTAAATTTTGAATTCGGCAGCCTTTTTAGAAAAGGATTTTGTTGAAGAAATGGCAACCAATCATATTTTGACTAATTGGGCAAGTTAGGTGAAAAGAAATTACTTTGAAAGGCATAAAATCTATTTTGTTTTGAATTAAAACTTTGCCACTTCCTTTGCTTGCTTTCGTCACCATGCCCAGTAGGCCTTTTGCACTCATTCGAAACCAATGCGAGCAATTGATACGTAGTGTATTGGAGAAAGGCGAAAAGGACCGTGTCGAAGGTATGCTTTTGAAGGGGTAGAGTCATTTACTTACCTTTGTTTATAAAGATGCTTTCAAAGGGGTTGCTTTTATTGGCTTTCAAACCTTTTAACTTGCCTTTGTTTTAAGAGAAAGCTTTCGAAAAAGTTGCCGCTTGTCTTTGTTTTAAAGGAGCTTTCGAAGGAGTTATTGCTTTTGATCCTATCCGATACCTAGTTGCCGCATTCATACCTTTTGAACAGTTAGAGGCTGCTTTTCTTTATAGCCTTAAAACAATGTATTCGAAAGTGGTGCTTTCACCTTTCAATTTTATAAGCCATCTCCTCATTGCTTTCGAAAGGGTAGTTTAGCCGCTTTCAAATGGTTTCGGGGGCAATGGTTTTGAGAGGGTGGTTTTCAAAACTATCCTTGTTCATTTACTTGGGATAACTGCTTTCAAAAGAAGTGCTTTCGCCTCTGTTCTCCTGGACCCCATAGTTATGTTATTAGTTAAACTCAATGCATTCGAAAGGAACAAATTTAAATGGTTTTGAAGCTATGTTTCCACAAGCTCTACTTGAACCCTATGCTTTCAAATGGTATGTTTTAAATGTTTCGAAAGGAAGGTTTCTAATGCTTTTGAATGATAAGTTTAAATGGTTTTGAAAGAGGATGTCTAAGGTGTATTTAATGCATTCGAAAGGGAGGTTTTCAATGGTTTCGAAAGGGATTGTTTAAGGTTTCAAACAAGGGTTTCGAACATATAGCTTTGGCTTTATAGCTAAATGTTTTCTAAGTTAACAAGGGATTCAACTTGTTTTAAAAGGATGGATAATTCCATTGATTAGATTTTATCAACATTGTTTTGTGTAAAGCATATATCATGGCATAAGTATTTTTAGTAAAGCAAAGAGAATGATTTCCTTGTTTTATAAAGATATGATTTCAAGGGTAAATCATTTGTAAATATTGTTTACAAGGAAATGAAATTTTAATAGGGTAGCTAACCCTAAATTAATGACTTAGATATTAGAAGACCAGGTGGGCCTGGTATGGGGTCGCGCCCTATACTTTAGCTAGTAGCCCCTAGCTAATATAAGTCCAAAATTCTAGTGTGTAGGGCTTTGTCACATGTAAGACTAAAATGATGTTACACGCAGAAAGGAATACACAATGTAGAGGTACGTTATTGGTGAACCCGCAAAACCATTAGGATTAGTAGACCCTTGGAAAAGTAAGTTAAGGACATATCGTCCAGTATAGTTTCTAATAGAAATTTGATTATTGATTATGTCTGGTAGGCCCGAGTCAGCCAATGGCTAATAGTTAGCTGATAAAACTATATTGTTTGGACGGACGGTCTATTGATTACCTGATTATTATGCATATATGTTATTGCTATTATTGTTATAATTAGTTTGATTACAGGTTTTTATTTGCAAAAGATATGATTTTAAAAGGATATCGGTGAGAGGGAAACCCATTTCGCTAAATGGCGTGGTCTCACTTAGTATCCGTAAACCAAGATGTAATAGAATTATTCACACCATGCTTTATGTCTTACACAAGGTTTATGTATTCCCCTTAAACTCTAGGGTGCTCAAAATTTAATTTGAGTATGTTTAGAGTTAAGGAATTTTCAGGTTTAGTAGGTTGGATGAATAAGCTTCCGAAGACATGCAGGAGGCAAAGCTAGCTATGTAGGAGTTGTTTAGTAGTATTTCTGCTGTGATGTGTTTATGACTGATATGTCTATCTATTTAGTACTCTGATCATCCAAGGGGGCATTTTCATATGTTGCTCTTGGCGTAATTTGTAATAATTGTAATTGATCAAAACCTAGGGAATCGTTTTGGGATTATGTAATTGAATATGAATTATTAATTTGAAATGTAATCAGAAAAGTTATTTTTGAAATCTGTGTTGATTTTATTTCATATTCATCTATTTCTTATATTATGGATATCATTAACACTACTATATTTTGTCACCGAAAGTTAAATACTATGATGACTGCAGCATCTGCAGCATTTAGCTTTGGGCCTCAAGGTAGGGGGCATTACAACTTGGTATCCGAGCATAGGTCTATGAAATCTTAAAAGAAATTCTAAACTTAAAATGATTTTGAAAAACACAATCCTAAGGAAATAGAGAAAAGACTGAGGTATGGGATAACGTTATAGTAACGTACCTGTATTTGCTATATATAAGTATATGATTTATCTCTATTCTCCCATCATTCTTAGGCTATTCTTTTGTATCTTACAAAGGCTCGAATGCATATTTTAAGGAAGTAAGATATGGATGCTAGGAATGGAAGAGTTAACCTTGGTGGAGGAAGCACCACCACTAATGGAAATGCCAGACTAAACACTAGAAGGAATTCAGGTTTGGCGCAAGCCGCTGGTATGGGTGCTTGAGCCCTGCAAGTTGATATGGGAGCTATGTATCATTTTCTTCGTCAACCCGATGCAAGCTAGAGCTATTGTGGGATTAGTTGAAGGAAATGCAGGAGAAGGAAATCAGGGAGCTCCAGTGATCAATAACTATGCAATACTGAGTGGGGACTATGCTAGGCTTGGAGGGAAGCCATTTGCCGGGACCGAGGACACAATCGAAGTAGAGAATTAGTTGCTTCATTTCGATATGATTTTTGCTGATTTGGGACTCAACGATGGTAGAAAAGAAGATTGGCATCTTGACAGTTGCAAGGAGCAGCATTGTATTGGTGGAACAATGTTACCGTGGAAGTAAATGGAGAGACCATGACTTGGGAAGAATTCAAAAGGAGGTTTGAGGAAAGATTCATGTTGAAGATCGCCAATTCAACCAGAGCTTGTTAAAGCAACTTTACCACATATTAGGGATCCATGTGATGTAGTTGTTGAGATGGCTTTGAGGAACGAGGAGATGCTCACTTTCTTTAATAGTAAAGTAGTAGAAACTCAAGGTGGGTAGAACCAGGAGAGTTTTTCCATAATAAGGGAGCCCAAAAGAGTGGAGTTGCCAAGAAAGGAAAGATAGAAGTTATCTGCTACAAGTGTGATAAGAAAGGGCATTTCGCTAATGAATGTCGCTTAGGAGATGGAAAGAAGGTGATCGAGATGAAGAATATCAAATGCTTCAACTGTGATCAAATTGAACATTATAAGAACCGTTGTAAGGATCCAGCCAAGGATGGAAAGGGCATAGTATTTGCACTGGAACCAGCTACGTGGAGATCAACGGCAGAGGAGAAAGGAAACGCTGTGTTGGGAGGTACACTTTCGATTCTTGGTGTATCAGTTAGAGTTCTATTTGATACTAGTGCATTGCATTCTTTTATATCTCATCATTTGGTAAATAAGCTTAACCTAGAACCTTCATACCTAGTTACTTCTTTCAGGGTTGCAAATCCGATAGGAGAGTATGCGACTCTTGGGATGAGATGTGACCACTTCGAGTTTGAATTGTTAGGTCATATATTTTCTTGTAGTTTGCATGTGTTTAATTTCGTAGGTTTCAGAACTATTTTGGGTATATGTTAGAACCCTTAGTTTACGATTTCAACGATGACAACTATACAATGGAAATCATATATATATCATACAACTATACAAATACGAATACAAAGCAAGACAAACCACTACCTTGACAAGACGATGACTAAGGCATTAAAGAAATTCATCTACAAAGTTGCACGAAGATCGAAGGAAGAAACACTCAAGAATGAACCCAGAAAAACCTCACTTGATAGGTTCAGACGTCTGAATGCAGAACTTCAGACGTCTGAACGTAGATGCTGGACAAAAAAATAATATTAGGTTCCAGACGTCTGAAAACACCATTCAGACGTCTGAAACTGGGCTCGGGGCAAAAAATTCAAATAACAACTGTCATCTCCGAAGAGACACAACTCCATCTCTCCTCCACAACTCTTCACCAGTGAACAGTGACGACTCTAGACTGAAAGGGAAGAGATGCAACTACTAGAAGCAACACTCTACAACTATGTAAACAAGAATCAAGAAGGATCAAAGGACGACTCGACTCTCTATATTGATCATCTCTTGTTCTAATCATCTACTTGCTATCCAATCTGAAAATATGAGATCATACACTTCTATATTCTCTCGAACAATATTGTATTCAATCATTCAAGAGATATAGGAAGTTCAATTGTACTATATAGTCAAAATCCGTGTAATAGAGAACACATAGTTGACAAAGAAACTCTACTATTGTAAACCTGTTCCTCTGGGTGAAGTAAGGGTTATTTGGTGAAAGGAAATTCCGAAGAGGAGCTTCGGGACTGGACGTAGGACAGGAGGTCCGAACCAGTATAAAAACCCTGGTGTGATTATTCTTATTTACATTCTTTACTATCGTTACACTATAGTTTAATTTAGTTATATACTTGTCATTTGTATAATCGATCCACCATACTATAGACTTTCAATTGGTATCGAAGCTTGGTTTGATCAAAAGTACAGTAACAAGTTTTTGAACCACTAATATGGCAAGTATCTTTCAAGAAGGTCAATCTACCGCACGTCCTCCACTATTTAATGGCTCCAACTATGCATATTGGTCCACTGGTATGCGTATCTTTATGGAAGCCAATGGTCTAGAAATATGGTCTGCCACAAAAAATAAGTATGAAGCACCTGAAACTACTATGAACACTTGGACCGATGCACAAAAGACCTTAGCCTCAAACAATGCTAAAGCTATGAATGTATTATTTTGCTCTCTAGATAAAAATGAGTTTTCACGTGTCATGTTATGTACCACTGCATTTGACATTTGGCGTACCTTACAAATCACACACGAAGGTACAACAAAGGTCAAACAAACTAAGATTTCAATTTTGCAAAACCAATTCTCTTCATTCAAAATGAAGAAATATGAAACTATTGTTGACATGTATTCTAGATTTCAAATTATCCAACATGATCTTATGGCATTAGGAGTTAAGTTTACTGATTTTGATTTAGTTTCTCGAATACTCAACTCTTTAACATCAGATTGGGAAAGGAAGGTATTAGCTATTGAAGAAGCTAATGATCTCTCTACTCTCAAGGTTGAAGAGTTGATAGGAAATTTAATGTCCTATGAAGCTAACTTACAGGCTAGAAAAGAACAAAATATTGAAAAGAAGAACATAACATTTCAAGCAAAGAATGATGACTCGGATTTGGATGAAGAAGATATAGTTTTCATTGCCAAGAATTACAACAAATTCAAGAAATTTAGAAAGATGACCAAATTCCAAAAAGAAAGGAAGTCCAATACAACAAATCTATCTCAAATCAAGTGCTATGAATGTGATCAATACGGACGCATGAAGAAGGATTGTCCTAAATGCAATAATGAGAAAAAGAACAAATTTGAGAAATTTAAGAAGAAAAGAGATTTTAAAGTCACTTGGGACGATTGCGATTCATCATCATCTTCTGATAGTGATAGTGATAGCGATGGAGAACAAGCTAATGTATGTTTTATGGCTAACACTGATGAGGTATGTCCTGAACTTAGCTATAATGAACTATTAGAATTAAGTATGGAACTCGATGATAAGTTTAGACAAATCAAAAAATTGAATAAAGAACACTTAGCCAAAATAAATTGACTAGAACTAGAAATTGGATTTTTAAAGGATGAAAAGGTTATTTAGAAGAAGAATTGGTGATTTCACAAGAAAAGTGTAAAAAGTCTATCGAATATGATACACAACTTAGTGAAATAGAAAGGTTAAAACTTGAGAATAAGAATATGATTAAGGAAAATATTGAACTAAAAAGTAGTATAGAAATTTCAAAAACTAAAATTTGTGAATTAAAGGATAAGCTAGAAAAAATTACAAACAATGTTTCAAAGTTTAACAAAGGAAAACAAGATCTTGATAATTTAATTAAAATTTCAAAACCTTCTGGTAATCGAAATGGATTAGGATTTGAAAAGAATTCACAAAAGAGAAAAGGTAATACTATAAAGCGAAGTATCTTGTATCAAAGTTTCAAAAAGACACCAAAGTTAAGTAAATATGCAAAATCTAAAAATATAAAAATTTGGACACCAAAATCTAATAATAAGTTAATTAGACAAAAACACATTGATAGCTTTTTATCAAGTGTAGTATTTGATAACAATTATATTTTTAAAGGACCCAAACCCACTTGGGTATGGCTACCCTCCCCTCCTAACATTTCGGACCCTAATAAAAGAAGTATGTACCAATTGAATAATTTTTGTTTTATAGGTACCCAAAAATAAAAGCAAGGATAAATGGATACTTGATAGTGGCTATTCAAAACACATGACCGGGAATGCCAAGATGCTCTCAAATATAAAATATATCGATGGAGGCACCGTAACCTTTGGAGACAACTCAAAAGTATATGTCATCAGAATTGGAGAAGTCATAAACATCGGTATTTCTAACTCTCCTATTATTTCTAATGTTTTATTAGTAGAAAATTTAAAACATAATTTACTAAGCATTAGTCAATTATGTGATAAAGGTTTTCAAATAAATTTCGAGAAAAATCATTGCAATTATTTGATAATAATAAAAATTTATTATTTGAAGGATTTCGAAATAAAAATATTTATATTTTAAATATGAATATGAATATAAAACAAAATTCCGATTTATGCTTGACCGCTAAACTTGATGATCCATGGATATGGCATAAATGATTTTGTCACATGAATTTCAAATCTAGAAATAAATTATCAAAACATGAACTAGTTAGAGGTTTACCAAAAATAAATTATAAAATAGATAATTTGTGTGATGCATGTCAAATTGGAAAATTAAAAAGGAGTACTTTTAAATCGAAAAATAACATTTCAACAAAACAACCATTAGAATTGTTGCATTTAGATTTATTTGGTCTTACATCAAAAAATCATAGCAAGTATGTTGTTGTAATTGTTGATGATTTTTCAAGATATACATGGACTTTGTTTTTAAAACATAAAAGTGACACTTTTGGTATGTTTAAAATTTTTGCAAAAAGAATTTAAAATCAAATGAATTTGAAAATTAAAAATATTCGCAGTGATCACGGAGGAGAATTCGAAAATGAATTTTTTACAAATTTTTGCAATAAAAAGGGAATTAATCATAGTTTTTCGATTCCACGTACACCACAACAAAACGGTGTAGTTGAACGAAAAAATCGAACATTACAAGAATGTGCAAGAAAAATATTAAATAGTAGTAATCTACCAAAACATTTTTGGGCTGAAGCTATTGCTACAGTTTGTTATGTTTTGAATAGAGTGACACTACGACCAATGACAAAAAACACGTGTTATGAAATATTTTTTTGGTAAGAAACCTAAAGTATCATATTTTAGAACATTTGGATCAAAATGTTTCATATTAAATACTAAAGACAATCTAGGAAAATTTGATCCTAAGGCCGATGAAGGAATATTTGTTGGCTATTCGGATCGTAGCAAAGCTTATAGAATTTATAACAAAAGGACAAATATTATAGAAGAAAGTTTACATGTTTCTTGTGATGAAAATTTTGTAACTACACAAATTAATGACGAAGAAGAAATACATCTAAATGATTCTTCTAACACACCTCATAATAATAATGAAGCTACTAATCAAAATAATACTTTAGTTACACCTCCTAGGATTTTAAAGAATCATCCTATAGATAACATTATTGGAGATTTAAATTCTAGAGTAACTCAAAATCAACTAAATCAAATAAGTCATGTTGCATTCGTTTCAAATTTTGAACCAAAGAACTATAAAGAAGCCTCTAAAGACGATTTTTGGATTGTAGCTATACAAGAAGAATTAAATCAGTTCGAACGAAATAATGTTTGGGAACTCGTTCCAAGACCGGAAGATCAATCCGTCATTGGAACTAAATGGGTATTTAAAAATAAAGCCGATGAAACCGGAAATATAGTTCGAAATAAATCACGTTTAGTAGCACAGGGGTATAATCAAGAAGTAGGAATCGATTACGATGAAACTTTTGCACCTGTAGCTAGATTAGAAGCTATACAAACTCTACTTGCTTTTGCTTGTCATAACAATTTTAAATTATATCAAATGGATGTCAAAAGTGCATTTTTGAATGATTTTATCAAAGAAAATGTTTATGTCGAACAACCACCATTATTTGAACATGAAAAATTTCCAAATCATGTTTTTAAATTAAATAAAGCATTATATGGGTTAAAACAAGCCCCTAGAGCATGGTATGATAGGCTTAAAAATCATTTAATCTCATCAGGATTTCAAATTGGTAAAATTGACACAACTCTATTTATTAAAAGAGAAAATGATGATATTTTAGTAGTTCAAATTTATGTCGATGATATCGTATTTGGATCAACTAACGAAAATTTATGTGTACAATTTTCTAATATAATGAAAAATGAATTTGAAATGTCACACATGGGAGAATTAAATTTCTTTTTAGGATTACAAATAAAGCAACTAGAAAATGGTATCTTTATACATCAAGAAATATATTGTAATGAACTATTAAAACGTTTCGGTATGGATAAAACATCTAGTAAACCTACACCTATGAGTACAACGGCTCGTCTTGATAAAGATGAAAACAGAAAAGATTTTGAAGAAAAATTATATAGAAGTATGATTGGTTCGTTATTATATTTAACTGAATTCGACCCGATATAATGATGAGTGTTTTTCTTTGCGCACGTTTTCAAGAAAAACCAAAAGAATCTCATCAACGAGCCGTTAAACGTATTTTGAGATATTTATCTAACACAAAAAACTATGGACTATTCTACCCGAATAGATCTTCCTTTGTACTTGTATCATATAGCGATGTGGATTTTGGAGGATGCAAAACGGATAGAAAAAGTACTAGTGGAACATGTCATTTCATCGGACAATCTCTCGTCTCATGGTTTAGTAAAAAAACAAAATTGTGTTTCTCTATCCACTTGTGAAGCCAAATACATTTCAGCGGCATTAGCATGTGCACAAGTAATTTACATGCAACAAACCTTAAAAGATTATGGAAAAATAATTGAAAAATCCATGATTTATTGTGATAACACTAGCGCAATCAATCTATCTAAAAATCCGGTAAATCACTCTAGAACTAAACATATAGATATAAGACATCATTTCTTAAGAGATAATGTCGAAAAAGGAACTATAACTCTAGAATATGTTAACATTGATAATCAAATAGCCGATATCTTTACAAAACCATTAAACGAACAAACTTTTGTAAAATTACGACGTGACTTAGGAATTTGTTCACTTAATGAACTTCTAAACTAAGAAAAATTTCTTATATCCACAAGTTTATTAGTTTGTTCAAAGCCTTTAAAACTTTAGACAAGAATTCTGCACCATGAACAAACTACCTATTTTTATATTTGGATTGCTATAAAAACTAACTCTCTGAAGTTTTTAAAAACAAAACAAATATCATAATCAAAATGTCATCTCAAGAAATAACTTCATATAATTCAAGATCGCCATCCTCAAACGTATCCACTCCTTCTCTTCATACTCCTTTACCTCCTCGTTCTCCACCCTCTCCTGACTTACCAAAAAGTCGATGGGGATTATCACCTCAACTGAAGAAAGCCAAACGAGAAAAACCACCTACAATCCATGAAAAACTTGATGAAATATCACATTATCAATTCGCAATGATGGATGCTCAAAAGGAAATATACTATAGACAGGAAGGAACAATCAAACATTTGAACTTCCTGGAAAAGGCTCTATATGCTATATGTGGTCATTCTCCAACAAAAAAGTGTTTACATAAAAAATCCCCACGCTTTGTTGAAACTCCTAGAGATGAACCGTCAACTTCGTCACCCAAAGCTCCTTCCTGGTCCCCAATCAACTATGGTGATCCCACCTACGAACCGAATTCATGGGATCGTCAGGAATGGAACCAAGAAAAATAAACTATGACGTTTGGAGACAATAATATATATATATATATATATATTTGTTTGTACTGTTTTCTATTTAATAAATAAATATTTTTCTTCACACTTCAATCAACAAAAGCTAATCTGGAGTTTTCAGACGTCTGAATTAGATTCCAAACGTTTGAACTAAGACTCTGAAACAAATTAAATATTCACAGACGTCTGAAATCAAGTCCAGACATCTGAAATCACTCTACGTCTCACCTTAAAGCTTACAAGACGTCTGAGTTTAGATTCCAGATGTCTGACTTCACTTTCTGTTTCTAAATTAGACATATTCAGACGTTTGGAACGGCAATCGACAGTTTTTAAAAAACCCTATACCTGATCGAACAACTACTACTTCCTCACTTCAATTCATTTCCAAATTAAAAATTATTTCTCTAAAAATCCCTAAATCCAAATTTCTATACAATGCCTCCACGAACAAAAAAAATGGGAATTAAGAAGAGAAAGCATGGAGAAGGATCCTCCTCTCAATCTTTGATGGTAACTGACACTCAAATCAACGATTGGTTATTCCACAATCCAACAACTATACGACGGTTTGACGACTTGAAGATTAAGAAGATGCATCTCGGACCCTTCTATAACCTAATCAAGTTTCCTTCATACGATATGGATGACATCTGTGAGCAAGGTGAATTAAAAACCCTTATTTCTTTTAATGCCAACGATATTTTTATCGATCAATTGGCTATATACCTTTTTTACGCTAATCTGGATAGTTCATCGGTATGGACTACTGAAAATGATGAACAGTGGTTATGGACGAGTGTCTATGGGACAACAATCAAGTTAACCCCCGCTATAATTTGATGAATTTTAGAATGCTCTTATACGGGTCACAGATTATCTGAAATGGAGGATATGCGATTCAAACCTCGTGATATTATCACTCATCAATTATGGGAGAATCGAATGCCTCAGTTTTCATCCAAATTCCTTAGGCCATGTGCTGGGCTCCTTACCTGAATGCTTATAAATAACATTATCCCTCGATTAAGTAGCCATGAACAAGTTACTGATCTTGAGCACAAAGCTCTATATGCTCTTTTTGGTCGAACTAAGATTAATTGGGCTCGGTTCATTTTCGATGAACTTAAAGGTTTTTGGAATAGATCTCGCCATACAATCATTTACCCGGCTTATATTATGAGAATTCTCAAAGCACTAAACATCCCATCATACATTTCTGCTTTTGAGGAGTTACCTGTCAAATATAGTGGAACCAAATTTTTTAATCTTATGCATTTGCCGGAGGAACCACCATCCTATATAACATTTCTAGAATCGAAAAATGTACAAGATCAACCTCCTCTTCCTCAACAACAACAACAACAAGAAGGTGGTGTTGAACTACCAAGGAAACCATCTCCACCTCCACCTTCTTCGTTTGAATATCACACCGATATGGAGATATTGGAAGGACGAACTCAGCCTAATGCCAACGAGACTATTGCTCACTTAACCTTGCAAAACCAAGTGCTCCTATCAAGAAATCAAATTATCCTTGGTAAACAAATTGCGAAACTTAATCATACATTGTCCACAAGACTTTCCAAAGTTGAAGATTCTCTGGTTTCAGTGGTATCCAAACTTAATAATGCACTTCAACAAGATCGTCAACCTTCAACTGACTGGTCTACACCTTCCCAATCTCCTCACACATCGCCAAAAACCGACGATAAAGGGAAAGGGGAATTAGACTCCCATGGTGATGATCTACCTTGACCTCATAAGGTTAATATTTTGTTGTAGTTAACTTCTTTTCAAATTTCCGGTAAAACACTATAAATATTCTTCTTTTTATATGCCTAATGATGTACTCATAAATTTATTTGTTAGTGATATAAGTCTGTATGAACATCATACTTGTTTACGATTTCAACGATGACAACCATACAATGGAAATCATATATATATCATACAACTATACAGATACGAATACAAAGCAAGACAAACCACTACCTTGACAAGACGATGACTAAGGCATTAAAGAAATTCATCTACAAAGTTGCACGAAGATCGAAGGAAGAAACACTCAAGAATGAACCCAGAAAAACCTCACTTGACAGGTTCAGACGTCTGAATGCAGAACTTCAGACGTCTGAACGTAGATGCTGGACAAAAAAATAATAGTTGGTTCCAGACGTCTGAAAACACCATTCAGACGTCTGAAACTGGGCTCGGGGCAAAAAATTCAAATAACAACTGTCATCTCCGAAGAGACACAACTCCATCTCTCCTCCACAACTCTTCACCAGTGAACAGTGACGACTCTAGACCGAAAGAGAAGAGATGCAACTACTAGAAGCAACACTCTAGAACTATATAAACAAGAATCAAGAAGGATCAAAGGACAACTCGGCTCTCTATCTTGATCATCTCTTGTTCTAATCATCTACTTGCTATCCAATCTAAAAATCTGAGATCATACACTTCTATATTCTCTCGAACAATATTGTATTCAATCATTCAAGAGATACAGGAAGTTCAATTGTACTATATAGTCAAAATCCGTGTAATAGAGAACACATAGTTGACAAAGAAACTCTACTATTGTAAACCTATTCCTCCGGGTGAAGTGAGGGTTATTTGGTGAAAGGAAATTCCAAAGAGGAGCTTCGGGACTGGACGTAGGACGGGAGGTCCGACCTAGTATAAAAACCCTGGTGTGATTATTCTTATTTACATTCTTTACTATCGTTACACTATAGTTTAATTTATTTATATACTTGTCATTTGTATAATCGATCCACCATACTATAGACTTTCAGTATGGATTGGTTAAGTAATTATGATGCTAGGATATTTTACCATGATAGGAAAATATCACTTAGACACCCTAGTAGTAGGGATTAGATTATATACACCTTAAAAACCTTAGTTTTGAGGTTAATGCTTTGTTGAGTGTTATGGAGGCAAAAGATGAGTTAAATCATGTTTTCGTTGTTAGAGAATTCGCAGATGTCTTTGAGCTCGTAGTAGGACTACAGTCGAAACGAGTTATTGAGTTTCAAATAGATTTAGTACCAGGAACTGAACCTGTGAGTAGACACCAAGTAGGATGACACCACCAACATGAAGGAGCTAAACGTGCAGTTGGTGGATTTAGAAGGTAACAACTTTATTAGACCAAGTAATTCGCCTTGGGGAGCAGCTGTAGTGTTTGCTAGAAAACCGGACGAATCGTTAAGGTTGTATATCAGTTATCGTAAGTTGAATAAGAAGACGATAAAAAATCGATATCTATTACCTAGAATTATGATTTATTCGACTAGTTGAGTGGAGCCAAAGTATTTTCTTAGTTGGATTTGGCAACAGGGTTCCATCAGTTTAAAGTAGCAGAGGATAGTATTCCTTTGACGGCATTTAGGACTAGATATGGATCGTATTAATGGTTAATGATGTCGTTCAGACTAAACAATGGGCCAACATTCTTCATGGACTTGATGAACAGAATCTTCCCAGAGCATTTGGACAGATTCATGTTAATGTTCATAGATGATATTTTGATATACTCTAAGGATGAAAGAGAGCTTGAAGTTCATCTTAGAGTGGTTCTTGAGACACTGAGGCAGCATCAACTAAAAGCGAAATTTTTGAAATGTCATTTTTGGAAGAAGGAAGTGAAGTTTCTCGGTCATGTAGTCTTAGAGAAAGGGTTGTCATTAGATCCGGCTAAGATCAAGGCAGTGAATAGTTGTAAGAGTCCCGAGACAGTGACTGAGATAAAGAGTTTCCTTGGAATAGCTGGTTATTACCGGAGATTCATTAGGGATTTTTTGCGGATAGCCGCACCGATGACTATGCTAACTTGGAAAGATGTAAAGTTTGTCTGGATTGATAAGTGTGAGGAGGCATTCCAAAAACTGAAACATTTATTAACTAATGCGCCTATGTTAGTTGTTTCAGTGAGGAATCAGGACTTAGTGGGGTACACGGACGCATGTGGAGCTGTGTTAATGCAGAGAGGTAAAGTGATTGCCTATGCCTCTCGATAGCTCAGACCGCATGATGTTTGGTATCCAACTCATGGTTTGGAATTAGCTACAGTAATTCTCGTATTGAAAGTATGGAGACATTACCTTTTGGGAGAAAGGTTCGAGTTATACACGGACCATAAGTCGTTAAGATATTTATTCTCTTAGAAGGAGTTGAATATGAGACGGCAGAGGTGGCTGGAGTTTTTAGCCACTTATGATTTTGGTATTGAGTACACACCGAGAAAAGGCAATAAGGTTGCAGATGCACTTAACAGGAAACATCAGAATGCAGTATTGGCAATGATAGCTGAGTGGAAAGATTTAGAAGCATTGACTACATGTGCCATATAATGGGAATCTATGAGCCGTTCTAGTTAAGAAACTGTTATGTTGTCGCATTTAGATGTTCGATCGGTGATGATCGAAAGGATTGCGTCTAAATAAGGGGAGGATACATTATTAGCTAAATGGATCAGAAAGTTAAGGAATGGAATAACGAGCGATGACTTGAAAGATTTCAGCCTTGATCATAATAGGTGGTTGAGCAAGAAAGGAAGACTGTGTGTTCCGAATGTGGGAAACATTAAGAAGGAAGTTCTTAGAGAATGCCATCGTTTGATGTTCACTATTCATGTGGGAGGAGCTAAGATGTATCAGGATATGAAAAGGAGTTTCTTTTAGGAAAGTATAAAGAGAGATGTAGGCTTATGGGTGAGGCAATGTTTGAACTGTCAATAGGTAAAAGCCGAACATCAGAAACCGAGTGGGATACTTCAACCTTTAGATGTTCCAGTCTAGAAATGTGATTCTATCTCAATGGATTTATAGACGGGTTGATAAGGTCAAATCGTGGAAATGGGAGTATATGAGTTATAGTGGACAGATTGACAAAGAGTGTACACTTTATACCTGTTAGATCGACTAGGACAGCACCAAATTTAGCTAAGTTATTCATGAGGGATATAGTTAGACCGCATGGAATTCCTAGTAGTATAGTAAGTGATATAGATTCCTTATTTACTAGCAAGTTCTGGAAGAGTCTATGGGAGACTTTAGGTACCAAGCTCAAAATGAGTACCGCTTACCATCCGCAGACAGATGGGTAAACAGAGAGATTTAACAAAGTCTTAAAGGAGTTATTAAGAGCTTGTGTGCTAGATTTCGGAGGATCATGGGAAGACCATCTACACTTAGTCGAGTTTTCGTATAACAATAGTTATCAGACTAGTATAGGGATGGCACTGTTTGAAGCTTTGTATGGAAGGCCATGCAAATCTCCCGTTTGTTGGTAAGAGACAGGGGATAGATTAATTCTTAGCCCGGATTTTGTTAAAGAAGCTGCAGAAAAGATTGAGTTCATTCGAGCTAAAATGAAGGTGTTTGCACAAAAAATGGACAAACACCTCGAAGTCGTATGATTTAGTAGATCTTATGTTGTTCTTAGTGATTTGGGTGATTTAAGCAAATATATGAAAAGTAGGGGCTAAACTGTAAAAAGACACGCATATTTATAGTGGTTCAGCCAGAATGTGCCTACGTCCACTTTATATGTTATTTCTCTTCTCCTGTTTAGATTACAAGTACAAAGCTTTGATACTCCGTGCTTGAGTTCTCAAACTTGTCCCCCATTGTTGTACCCCTGCCCCTCTATTTATAGAGTGAGGCTGGGGGTAGGGGTCTTGGAGGTATATAGCAGCTGGCGGGCCTGGGCTGACGTAATCTGGCCTGGTGGATCTGGTCCGGTTTTCTTTGGTTCGGTGGTAGGAGATGAGTGGTCCGGTGAAGCTTGGTCCGGTGGTAGGAGATGAGTGGTCCGGTGAAGCTTGGAGACTGGTTGGTTCGGCAGAGGTTGGAGATGAGTTGGTTCGGCAGAGGTTGGAGATGAGTTGGTTCGGTGAAGCTTTGAGGCTGGTTGGTTCGGCAGAGGTGATTTGGTTTGTCTAGCTTTGGACCGGTGGTGAGAATTCACCCAACATTTGCCCCCCAAAGTGGGGTATATGCTGGCATATGGCCTATTTTGTTTCCTTCCATTCGATCACTGAGTGCCGATCCAACTGGTCCGGCATCCTATATTTTCCTATAAGTAGGGGCTGTATACTTTCGTTATTCCCTTCCAATCCAAGACAACCGAACCGACATTCATACCGAATCGAATCAGGTGATATAGCTTTCTCTCGCCGAATGGCCTTTTTAGACAACCGAACGAATCCGGGTATTTCAAGTGCCGAATGAACTGTCGTTCTTGGATTACCGGATGAGTTCGTGGATCCTGAGTACCGAACGAGCATTTTCATTTGGATCACCGAATGAACCCTATACGGGGAATGCCGAATGAACCTCGAGACTCTGAATACCGAATGAAAATTTACATTCACTTTACCGAATGACAATGGGAGTTTAATGAACCCTATACGGGGAATGCCGAATGAACCTTGAGACTCCGAATACTGAATGAAATTTTACATTCACTTTACCGAATGACAATGGGAGTTTGAGCATTTTGATTTTATGAGTGAAATTTCATATTATGCACTTACTTGTTTACATCTTCTGTTCTAACAATATGTTTTCCCGGTGTTGTAGATAATGTCTCGCAAAGCAGAAACTCGATCAGACAAAAAGAAATCCGAGGGCGAAGGAGGGTCCTCCGCCGTGCCCCCAGCTCAGCTGAATCCAGAACGACGTGGGCCCACTCCGAGATCGTTAGTGGACGGGTACGGTCCTCAGGAGCTTCTCAACTTGCCTCCTGATTGCTTCCCTAGCTCACTCAAGGGCGAGCAACTTGATGTTATATCTCGCTCTATCGGGATCGATCGAGCGTGCATGTTATTGCCGGCTGCGGGAGCGATGCCGTATGATCCTCCTGAAGGATATTTTGCCTACAGCAGATACCATTGTATGTGTGGTGCCATCCCGCCTCTCAACGCCTGGGTAGTCAGCTTTCTTACATATCTAAAGGTGGCTCCATTCCAGCTTCAGCCCAACTCTTATGCCATTCTGGTGAGTCTCTTCGTTAACTTGGTTGCTTATCACTGACGAATTCTTTTTCTGACCGGACAGGTGGGCAACAGGACAAGGACAAAACTCCGACGCAGCCGGCTCCTTGATTAGGCCTGGAAAATTCTTTTTGTGGACTTGACATGGTTGTATATGTTAGTCTTAAACTAGTAAAGTAACTCTTAGGTGGTAATTTTTGCTACTTGTAATAAATAGCTCTATTCTTGACGTGTAATTCTTTAACTTAAGCTGATTTTGTCGTCTTTTGAATGTTTTTTTTTGCTGTTTTGACATGTCGTATGAGAAATATAGCTATGCATATTCTTGTAATCAAATCGTGTTTGATGTCAGGTTTTTGTTTAAAACATCATTTCATGACTTGTAATGTTAGCGTGAGGTGTGAATAAATTATAGTCACGTGTTTACATATGAAAGAAGGAAATACCGCCCTTTATATCTTGCTTGTAGATGGCAGCTTTGAATATCCTGTGTGACTGAGTAAGGGATGCGGTCCGGTATCTTGTCGTGAGCGTCTACTTCCATTAGTGAATGTCTCATGCTCTGTGTCCTGTACTTCAGGGATTGTTACAGAGGATAGGAGAAAAGTTGCTTAAGTAAAATTGAAATATGTGAAAAAGTAAAACTTCCAATCACGGAAGGCCTTTGATGTGCTTAAGTTCGTGGCAAACGGGCTTTGTAGTCACTTTCCCTAGCTGTGGGTCTTGGAGACATTTTTCACCCATCTTACGCCTCCGCGGGGAGTTAATCTTTTTTACCACAGCCGCACTTAAGACACATCGGAGCCGAGATCGCGCACAGTAACTACCCGGGCCATTATGGCCCGTAATCGTGGGTATTATTCGATTTACTGTGGCCGGCTAGCATGGGTGTTGATCGTCAACCGTGAACTGCCCCTGGCTGGCCACACCTTATGTTGGGGCTTATAATCGGTTCACAGTTGCCGGCAAGCCGAACGCCGTAATGAGCTGCCTCGGCTATAGTCGGCCTTCTCGGTGGCTTATAATCGGCTCATTACAGTTGGCTTTAAGGGCTGTCGCGAGCAATGAGTTAACCCGCAGCAGAGGGATGCCGGAGCAAAAGTGTCTCATTGGCGAGGGCATAGATTCGCATAGTACCTGTTAGGTCTTATCCGGGTGAAGTTGCGCTGTGGATTGCTTTGGGTGGAAATGCTATACGCATAGGATTTTGTTGAACATAAAAGGATAAAGTTAACAAGCAGCCAAGATATAAAGGAACAAGTTAAAAAAAGAGACAAGGTTTTTTAAAGTGGTTCGGCGCGAAAAGGCCTACGTCCACTGATTCTCTTTGTTAATTCACTTCATATGGGCAGTACAAGTTAAGAAAAATATTGACGGAGGCGTTGGATGTTCCATGCCCTCTGGAACACCTCTCCGTCAACTGTTGACAAAATATAAGCTCCATTGTGGATATCTTTATGAATTACATATGGTCCATCCCAGATTGGATCTAGTGCTCCGGGGCGAGGGAAAATTCGCTTGAGGACAAGATCTCCTTCTTGTAAGGTACGATGCTTGACTTTGGAGTTGTATTGTGCTGCCACTTTTTGCTTGTGGGCCGCTGCTTTAAGGACTGCATCATTTCTTCTCTCCTCAACTAGATCCAAAGACATGTGAAGGAGTTCTTCGTTCTCTTCTGGGTTATAGTGGACCCTACGGTGAGAAGGCACAATGGTCTCAACTGGGAGCATAGCCTCCGATCCATATGCCAAAGAGAAAGGAGTATGACCCGTCGATGTTCTGAAAGATGTGCGATAGGCCCACAGTGCCGTAGGGAGTTCATCCACCCAAGCGCCCTTTGACTTTTCGAGCTTCTTTTTTATTAGAGTTTTCAGAATTTTGTTGACGGCTTCGACTTGTCCGTTTGCCTGGGGATATGCTACGGATGAGAAGCTTTTGTGAAAATGTTCCGTGCTCTTGGCACCAGTTGGCGAATTCCTCGCTGTCAAACTGAAGTCCATTGTCTGATATGATTTTGAGTGGGACTCCGTACCTGCACAGAACATTTTTGATCAAGAAGTTAATAACTTTTGTTGAAGATACTTTATTTAGAGGTTCTGCTTCCACCCATTTGGTGAAATAGTCGACTGCCACTATAGCATATTTGGCCCCGCCTCGGCCCATTGGCAGTTCGCTGATTAAGTCAATTCCCCATACTACAAAGGGCCAAGGGCTGGTCATTTGAGTAATCTCAGTCGTTGGTAGCCACGAAATCTTAGCGAACTTCTGACATCTGTCACACTTTTTGACGAAATCCAAGGCGTCCTTGCTTAAGGTGGGCCAGAAATATCCATATCGGAGTATCTTTTTTGCTAATGTTTGCCCTCCGGTGTGATCTCCGCAGCTTCCTTGATGAATGTTGGATAAGATTTCCTTGGCTTCCCTTCCAGCGACACACCTTAACAACGGGTTAGAGAATCCACGCCGATAGAGGATGTCTCCTTGTATTGTGTAGCGGGAAGCTTTCCTCAAGATTTTCTAGACTTCGTTACGCCCGTTGGGTAGTGTGCCGCTTTGTAAGTAGTCTCGGATGGGAGTCATCCAAGTTGCTTCTTCGGTTGCAGCTATCAGATTCACTTGTTCAAAACTTGGGGTCAGTTGCTTTTAGATGGTTACTGCTCCGAAGATGGCGATGTCACTCATACTTGCTTGCTTTGCCAATTCGTCGGCCTCTTGGTTCTCTTCCCGAGGGATGTGTTTGACTAAGTAGCGGTCCAATTGGTTGAGAAGTAACTTGGTCTTCTTTAAATATGCTATGAGTCGTTCTTCTCGAGCTTGGAATTCTTCTAGTATTTGATTAACAATAAGTTGAGAATCGCTATGAAGACACAAAGAATTGGCTCCGATTTCTATGGCAAGTTCTAATCCAGCTATCACTGCTTCATATTCTGCATCGTTGTTGGTGGCAGCGAACTCCAACCTTATAGCATAGTGCAGCTTATTTCCCTTGGGAGTGATTATTACCACACCTGCCCCCGAGCCTTGTTCGTTTGATGCACCATCCACAAAGAGGTTCCACTTGATATCTTCTGCTATTTCCAATTGCTCCTTATCTTCGTTGGTAGTGAATTCATCAATGAAATCAGCCATGGCTTGTCCCTTGATGGCGGTGCGAGGGTGATAGGTGATATCATACTGACTTAGTTCAATGCACCATTTAAGTAGTCGCCCAGAAGTGTCGGGACGATGGAGTACCTGCCTCAGTGGTTGATCGGTCAGAACTTTGATGGAATGGGACTGGAAGTAGTGACGTAGTTTCCGTGATGTGATTAGTAAACAGTATGCTAGCTTCTCAAGTTTAGGATATCTGACTTCTGCCCCCGTAAACCTCTTACTGACGAAGTAAACTGGCCGCTGAGTGCGGTTGTCTTCCCTTACCAAGGCAGCGCTTAGGGCGTGAGATGACACAGCAAGGTATAGGTATAATTCTTCGCCTTCGCTTGGAGTCGAGAGTACCGGTGGTTTCTGGAGGTGTTCGATTAAGTTAAGGAAAGCGGTCAAGCATTCGTCGGTCCATTCGAACTTTCCTTTGTCTTTCTTTAGAGCTTCGAAAAAGGGGACACACTTGTCCGTTGCTTTGGAGATGAATCGGCTTAGGGCGGCCACTTTTCCATTCAGGCTTTGCATTTCCTTTCGATTGGAAGGTATCTTGATATCCCTTAGTGCTCGGACTTATTTATGGTTTGCTTCAATCCCTCTGGCATGGACGATGAATCCTAAGAACTTTCCTGATGACACTCCGAAGGAGCATTTTAGAGGATTCAACTTCATTCCATACTGGCGAAGTACTTGAAACATCCTGCCTAGGTGGCTTTCGTGATCGTCGGCTTTCCTTGACTTTACCAGCATGTCATCCATGTATACCTCCATAGTTTGCCATATTAGCCCTGCAAACATCTTGTTGACGAGGCGCTGGTAGGTGGCTCCTACATTTTTAAGTCCGAAAGGCATTACCTTATAGCAGTATAAACCCCGGTCGGTGATGAAACTAGTGTGGTCTTGGTCGGGAGCATGCATAGGAATTTGGTTATACCCTGAGTATGCGTCCATAAAAGATAAGAGCTCGTGCCCAGCTGTGCTGTCTACAAGTTGGTCGATTCGGGGAAGTGGGAAGCAATCCTTTGGGCAGGCGTCGTTTAGGTTGGAGAAGTCAATGCATGTTCGCCACTTCCCATTAGCCTTCTTCACCAGTACCGGGTTAGCGATCCATTCGGGGTAGATGGCTTCTCGTATGAAGTCATTGGCGAGTAGATTCTTTACTTCTTCATCGAGGGCTGCCGATCGCTCTGCCCCCATACTTCTCTTTCTTTGTTTTACGGGCACCTTGGTAGGATCAAAGTTTAGTACGTGGCATGCTACGTCGGGGGAGATTCCGGTCATATCAGCGTGTGACCATGCGAATACATCCAAGTTGTGGCGGAGAAAGTCAATGAGTTGCTCCTTCAACTCTGCTTTTAGTTGGGACCCAATTTTCAATAGTCTACTTGAGTCGTGCTTGTCTACAGATACAAACTCCATAGCCTCTGCAGGCTCGGCGGTGGCCTCCTCCTCTTTGTCCCTAGGGTCTAATTCATTGAAAGGGTCGCTGGTATATCGAAGAGGAGGGGCTTTCTTTAGTTGCTACGCTTCTACACTTTTCGTGCAGAGGGCAACCTCTACACCCTTCCCTTTATCCTTCCTGTGGTTGTTGCGAAGTTCAGTCACATAGCAGTCTCGAGCAACGTCCTGGTCTCCTTCTACTTCCCCTATTCCATTGTCCGTTGGAAATTTCATCTTTAGGCACCATGGGGCTAGGACAATTTGGAAGTCAGATAAGGCTGGCCTTCCTAAGAAGGCATTGTAGGCCGAATGGTTTTCTATTAGCACAAACGTCTGTTTCCGTACAACGGAGCGGGGATGGCTTCCAATCTCAACAAAGAGGTCCAGTTGCCCGAGGGGCATCTTTGCATCCCCAGTGAAACCGTGTAGTGGTTTATCGCAGGGAGATACATCCTTCATTGATAGCTTCATTTTGTCGAATGCATGTTTGAACAGGATGTTTACTGAGCTTCCAGTGTCTACTAGGATTCGGTAAACTTCGGCGGGGCCGAGCCGGGCAGAGATAACCATGGGATCCATGTGAGGGTATTGCCTTCCTTCTAGGTCACGCTTACCGAATGTGATGTCATCACTTTCTTTCCGCTTCGGGTGGCGCTCTTCTATAACCGAATTGACACAGTCTTTATTGTCTCTAAGCGACTTTCCATATCTTTCCATCACTTTCCAGCTTCTATCTGCGATGTGCGGTCCTCCCGAGATGGTATGGACCACTATCTTCTCTTGACTAGAGCCGCTAGTGTTGCGGTTTCCTCTGCCGATCTCCGGTGAGGGTAGCCTTGGGTTCTCATTGGCAGGAGCTGGAGTCCTGTCCTGACCCTTTACATAGCATTCCAGTTTCTTCCTTCTGATGTGTTCCTCAATCAAGTCCCGGAGATGATGGCATTCATTGGTATCATGCCCATGAGATTCGTTGAAGCGGCAGAACTTTCCAGACTTCTGCGCGTTATCTGATTCCTTCTTGTATGGTGGGCGTTTGTATCTAACTTCGCCTTGGGTGGCAAGGAAGATATTTTCGACGGTCTCGTTCAAAGGAGTGTAAGTGTCGAATCTCGGTCCTGGCCGATATAGGCGCTTTTCTCCCTTCTTGCCCCCATCATTGTCTCTGGAATCATTTCTTCGAACGTCCCTTGCCACAGCAGGGGCGTTGCTGTGAGTTGCCTTATTTTGCTGTCCTGACTGTCCCTCAACGGCAGCATCCTCAAGCCTCATATATTTCCCGGCTTCATGGAAGAAATCGGGTAAAGTAGTTGGTTTTTCTTTTGTCAACCTTCTAGCAAATTTAGTGTCCGGATGCACACCACTACAGAGGGCCATTAGGATAAGCTTCTCATCGGCATCTTGGACTGCGGCTGCTGCGACATTGAATCGGGTTAGGTATTGCTGCAGTTTCTCTCCAGGTTTCTGTTTGACGCTGGATAAGGAATAAGCGTCCTTAGGTTGTTCCACATGAATGCGGAACTGACTGATAAACTTTTCTTTCAACACTTCCCACGAGCTGATGGATCCCTGGGGTAGATGATAGAACCAGGAGGTAGCGAGATCTGCTAAGAAGAGCGGAAAGCATTTGCACAGTACTCCCTCTGTCGCTCCACTCATGAGCATATGTTGTGTGTACCTCTGTAAGTGTACAACGGTGTCGGAGGTTCCTTTGTAAGGTTCCATTGTTGGCATCTTCCATTCTCGGGGGGTGATAGCAATTTCGATATTGCGAGCGAAAGGGCTGGTTACCCTAGCGCCTATCCCTCGATCTCTTTGCTCCCATTGGACACACTCTCTGAATAAGCGTGCCATCCTTTCATCAGAATTTGGAGCAGATAGAAATGAGTTTGGTTCTGTTCTGTGGGATTGATTCCGTCCAGATGACCTGTAGGGATGGTATCGTCTATCATTCCTCATATTTTCCAGTGGCTGCCTTTGATCTTCTGGGAGCATGCTAGGGTCAGCTACATTTGGCCCTTGCCTTGATCTTCCCCTGCTGGGTTCTGATCTAAGCACTTCCTCGGGTCCAACTTCGGGTTGGACTCTAGCTCGGCCCCGTTCACTGGCGTTTCCGTGGTTATGCAGTATGACAGGCTCAGCTACAGTTGACCTTCATCCGGTACCTCCCCTGTTGGGTCCGGTACCAAACATTTCCTCGGGCCTAACTTCGGGCTGTGCTCGATCTTGGCTCCTACCATGGCTACTTCTGCCGTTAGCTCCTTCGAAGAAGGAAGACCTTTGTTGTCTCTGAGATCCTCCAGACTGGGACTCGCCCCATGATTCAGTGTTGCGGTTGGACTCTTCATCATCCCTTAAGCGTGACATGAGATGGTCCACCAAGGCTTCCTGCTGGGATGTGAAGTGGTTAGTTACTTCAACCACAACCCTGTCTAAATCTGCCCTAGTAATTGCTGCGGGCTGTTCTGTGGCAGGAGTGGTCGGATTAGCCTGTCCTTCATTTGGTACTGCTGCTGGAGGAGGACGATTTACTTGATTTATGATAGCTGGATCTGGAAGACTGCTGGATGCGATGTTTTTTCCTTTGTTAACATCTTTTCTCTGTTTGGGAGGCATGTTTTCCAAGTGGCGAACGATGCTGTTAGGAAAAATGTTAAGTGGATGAAGCTGAAGCTTTGAGCTTCTAGCTCTCAATGAAAGCACCAAAAATGTTTGCACAAAAAATGGACAAACACCTCGAAGTCGTATGATTTAGTAGATCTTATGTTGTTCTTAGTGATTTGGGTGATTTAAGCAAATATATGAAAAGTAGGGGCTAAACTGTAAAAAGACACGCAGATTTATAGTGGTTCAGCCAGAATGTGCCTACGTCCACTTTATATGTTATTTCTCTTCTCCTGTTTAGATTACAAGTACAAAGCTTTGATACAAGTAAAAGAAAGTTGTTTGAAAGTTCTCTCCGTGCTTGAGTTCTCAAACTTGTCCCCCATTGTTGTACCCCTGCCCCTCTATTTATAGAGTGAGGCTGGGGGTAGGGGTCTTAGAGGTATATAGCAGCTGGCGGGCCTGGGCTGACGTAATCTGGCCTGGTGGATCTGGTCCGGTTTTCTTTGGTTCGGTGGTAGGAGATGAGTGGTCCGGTGAAGCTTGGTCCGGTGGTAGGAGATGAGTGGTCCGGTGAAGCTTGGAGACTGGTTGGTTCGGCAGAGGTTGGAGATGAGTTGGTTCGGCAGAGGTTGGAGATGAGTTGGTTCGGTGAAGCTTGAAGGCTGGTTGGTTCGGCAGAGGTGATTTGGTTTGTCTAGCTTTGGACCGGTGGTGAGAATTCACCCAACAGAAGGAAGCTCAGTCTAGGCAGAAGAGTTATGCTGATAAAAGATGGAAAGACTTAGAGTTCTCAGTCGGAGATCATATTTTCGTCAAGGTGTCACCGATGAAAGGTATAATCAGATTTGGAAAATCGGGAAAATTGGCACCAAAGTTCGTTGGACCATTTCCTATTATAGAAAGAATCGAGAAACTCGCATATAGAGTGGAGTTACCGAATAGTTTGGCAGGAGTCCACAATGTTTTTTATATTTCTCATTTAAGGAAGTGTATTCGAGATCCAGAGACTACTATTGCACCGACTGTGTTTGATGATCTAGTAGTGGAACCGGATATGACTATAGCTAGAAAACTAGTTCGTACAGTCGCATGAGATGAGAAGAGACTAAGGAACAAGACGGTCATATTAGTCAAAGTCTAGGGGAGTGATGATAAGAGAGACTGTACTTGGCAAACCGAGAGCAGGATTAGAGATACTTATCTTGGCTTGTTTCGTGGTATGTTTTACCTTTATTTTTTATTGTTGTGAGTACCTTACCGTAATTTTGAGGATGAAATTCTTTAAGGAGGGGAGTCTATAATGACCATAATTTTAACTAACATTATTTAGGATATTTAATTAGATAAATGAAATGAAATAATGTAGATAGTTAAGGGATTGAGATTTATTAATCAATAAGGGGCAATGCCTTAATGAATGTATAAGCAAAAGAGAATTGAAAATAAATAAGTAGGAGTAATATGATAAGGGTAAAATGGGCCTTCGTCTTAATACTCTAAATCCTTCTATTCTTCATTCCTTATTCATTTTAACATTCACAAACAAAACTAAAACCCTATTGACCTCGGCCGGCCATCATTAAGAGATTCAAGAAGAAGAAAAGCTAAGATTCAAGTCGAAAACTTAAGCAAATCAATCAAAGGGCAAATCTCAACCTTCTTAACACCAAGCCAAGGTGAATAATTTGATTTACATCTCATTTTTAATAATGATTTCGGTTTCATGATTATGTCTGAATTATTTTGCAAGTAACATGTCATGTTATGGTTGTTTAAATATATATATATATATATATATATATATATATATATATATGCTTGTTGATGATTTATATGATTTTATATGGATTTTATGATATGTTTAAATTCGAAAACCTATTAAATGACATCCAAATGAGCTACAATTTTTATATATAACCAAGAATATTATTTTAGTATGGAAAATTTTTCTAAGTAATTGTGGATTTATTATGGATTTTTTATGGGAGAAAACAGTTAAAACTGGGTTTAAATTATTTAAGGAAATTATATAATACTTTTGGTCTGAAATTAATATATGTAAAAAAACATATTAAAAGTGAATTATCATGATTTTTGGGGAATTTTCCTAAGTATTTTGCTATGGTTATAAAATCATTTAAGTAAGGGACTTAAATGTTTTATACGTTTTGTCAAGGAGAAGGGCTTATTTGATTAAAATGTTTTAAATTGTAAATTTTGAATTCGGTAGCCTTTTTAGAAAAGGATTTTGTTGAAGAAATGGCAACCAATCATATTTTGACTAATTGGGAAAGTTAGGTGAAAAGAAATTACTTTGAAAGGCATAAAATCTGTTTTGTTTTGAATTACAACTTTACCACTTCCGAAGATTTGCAGGAGGCAAAGCTAGCTATATAGGAGTTGTTTAGTAGTATTTCCGCTGTGATGTATTTATGACTGATATGTCTATCTATTTAGTACTCTGATCATCCAAGGGGGCATCTTTTTATGTCGTTCTTGGTGTAATTTGTAATAATTAATTGATCAAAACCTAAGAATCGTTTTGGGATTATTTAATTGAATATGAATATTGATTTGAAATGTAATCAGAAAAGCTCTTTTTTAAATCTGTGTTGATTTTATTTCATATTCATGTGCTTCTAATATTATGGGTATCATTAACACTACTGTATTTTGTCACCGAAAGTTAAATACTATAGATGACTGCAGTATCTATAGCACTTAGCTTTGGGCCTTAAGATAGAGGGCATTATAGATCCATTGTTAGCTGAACAAATCAGAAGAATTGAAAGTGGAACCGAGATTGATGACTTAAAGGATTTTTTATCTTGATCAAAATGGATGGTTGAGAAAGAATGGGTGAGTATGTGTTCTAGATGTGGGTGACCTAAGGAAATAATTACTCAGGGAGTGTCATCGACCATTCATCTTGGAGGAACTAAGATGTATCAGGATATGTATAGGAGTTTCTTCTTGGAAGGTATGAAAATAGATGTAGGCTTATGGGTAAAGCAATGCTTAAACTACAAGCGAGTAAAATCCAAACATCAGAAGCCAAGTGGATTGCTTCAACTTTTGGATATACCGATTTGTAAATGGGATTCTATATCTATTGATTTCATTGACGGATTGCCAAGGTCGAGTGGGGGAAATGAAAGTATTTAGGTTATAGTGAATAGATTTACCAAGAGCGCACATTTCATTCCCATTAAGTCGACAAGGATGGTACCCGTTTTAACTAAGTTATTTATGAAGAATATTGTTAAACTACATGGGATTCCTCGGTATAGTAAGTAACGGAGATACTTTATTCACTAGCGAATTTTGGAAGAGTGTACAAGAGGTGTTAGGCACCAAGCTTAAGATGAGTACTTCTTATCATCCGTAGATGGATTGGCAAATGGATAGAGTTAACAAAGCCTTGGAGAAATTGTTAAGAGTTTGTGTGCTAGATTTTGGAGGATCATGGGAAGACGATTTACACTTAGTAGAATTTTCCTAAAACAATAGTTATCATACTAGTATAAGGATGACACCTGTTGAAGCTTTATATGGAAGACCCTGTAACTCGTATTTTGGTTAGAGACCGGAGATAGATTGATTCTTCGTCCAAATATGGTAAGAGAAGCCACAAAAAAGGTTGAGTTAATCCGAGTTAGAATGAAGGTAGCTCAATCCAGGCAAAAAATCTATGCAGATAAGAGACTAGAAGACTTTGAATTCTCAGTGGGAGATCATGTTTTCATTAAGGTATCGCCGATAAAGGGTGTAGTAAGATTCGACAAGTCAGGGAAATTAGCGCCTAGATTTGTTGGACAATTTCCTATTATAGAAAGGATCGGGAAACTTGCTCACAGGATGGAGTTACCGAACAATTTGGCAGGAGTCCATAATATGTTTCATGTTTCTCATCTTAGGAAGTGTGTTCATAATCTAGAGACTATTATTACTCCGACTACACTTGAAGACTTAGTAGTGGAACGGACATGACTATTATTAGGCAACCAGTCCGTATTGTGGTTAAGCATGAGAAGAAGTTAAGGAACAAGACAATAAAACTAGTAAATGTCCAATGGAGTGACAACAAGAAAGACTATACTTAGGAGATAAAGGATAGGATTAGAAACACTTATCTTGATTTGTTATGATGGTATGTTTTATCTCTGTGTTATATGTTTGTTATGTCCCTTACCGCAATTTCGAGGAAAAAAATCTTTAAGGAGGGGAGTCTGTAACACCCCTAATTTTGATTAACATTATTTAGGACATTTAATTAGATAAATTAAATAAAATAATGTTGGATGATAAGGAGATTGAGGTTTGATAATTACAATATGGGTCAAGCCTTAATTAATGAACTAGTAAGATTGATTAGAACATTAATAAGCTGAAGGATTTAGGTGAAGGGAAAAATAGGAAAAGGCTATATTTCCTTAACACACACCCTTCCACTCTCATTTCCACCCTCACATTTATTCATACAAATTAAAAGAGGACCAAAGCCGGCCTTTGTTAGAGAACTTAGTGGAAGAAAAGCTGGGAAATTGAAGATAAAGCTTAATGAAATAAGCTTAACACTCAGATCTCAAGTTTTTTTTATCAAATAAAGGTGAATAATAGTTATCCATTTCAAGTTTTCTTATTTTATTTCGATTTTATGATTAAACACGAATCTTATGATTGTTTTATGCAATGTTTTGAATGATTGCTTGAATATATGCTTGATTGATGAATTATTAGATTTATTATGAAATTATTTGTTAGCACCAAAATTGGTCACTAACCTCGTAGAAAGATTATGTAGAGAAATAAGTGATGAAGGTAAATTAAACAGAGAAGACAATGCTAATCTAAATGTAGAAAGTAAGAACACCAGATTTATAGTGGTTCAGCGTAATTGCCTACGTTCACTTTGAGGTTAAACTTTATTGATCTTCTTAATGATTGACTACAAATACAATTCGTAGATCAAATGCTTGAATGAAGTTCTTAAGTAAAGAAGATGAGTCTGAAAAATGGCAAAGTCTCCCCAGTGTTCTCCCGAAAAAGGTCCTTTTCACTGTGACCCTACCCCTCTATTTATAGACAAAGATGGGCTGGACTTCCCAGATGGGCTCGGTAGCCGAACACTCTAGCCCAAGTATAGTGGTCGCTGCATGCCGAACCAGGTAGGCCGAACACAATGATGTCGAACCACCCTTCCTATGCCGAACGGTATGTTTGATGTGTGGGAAGTGCAGAATAGTTGTCAGTCGAAGCCGAACGTGCCTCTGTCCGAAGCGCTTGACCGAACAATGCTCTCTGGCCGAACGATGCATTCTGGCCGAACGATACCTTTGGCCGAACGATCCTCCTTGGCCTAACGTGCCTTCTGGCTGAACGATGCTTTTTAGCCGAACGATCCCTTTGGCTGAACGATACTGCCATGTCGAGTAATCATATACGCCGAACGCCTTCTAATGCCGAGTACTCTTGGACGCCGAGTACTCCTAGATGCCGAGTGCTTCTGGACGTCGAGTGCTATTGGATGCCGAGTACTCCTATTGCCGAGTTCCACTGGATGCCGAGCGCTACTAGATGTTGAGTGCTACTTGATGCCGAGTACTACTTGTTGCCGAGTACTACTTGTTGCCGGGTTCCACTGGATGCCGAGTACTCCTTGTGCCGAGTGCTCGTAGTATGCCGAGCACTACTTGCCTGGTCAAGTCTCCAGGAAACACTTGCCCCCCAAAGTGTATCACGTGACCGAACGTGGTACGCTTTGTGTCATGTAACCTTTTCATTTCGTTTTAAATCCTTGACTAGCCTCGAGCGGAGATGTCTTTTTGAGAATTCCAGTGGTTTAGGTGTGTGCCGAACGTTTCCCAAATGCCAAACGAGGCATTCGTAACCGGACGTGCCTCTGTCCGAACGAACCTTCAGTGCCGGACACTCTTATACGCCGATGCCGAACGTCATGACCTTGACCGGTTCCACCGGATGTAGCCTTTTCGACTTCTTCTGTTTCCCTATAAAAGCCAGCACCTCTATCCTTCTTTTCCTTTTCACACTTCCAATACCTCTGCCTTGCCCCTGCCGAACCTAGCAGCATACAACTCGCCGATTCTTCCCAAGTCTCTTCCTTACCAACTAGGTACCGATCCTTTCATCTCAATACAGCCTTTATGCTCGAACTCCCTTAATTGATGGGATAAATCGAGCCTTGGACAAAATGTCAAGTCACGCAACGAGGGTGGTAGGAAGTGTAAATAGAGATGAGTTTTTTCCAGAAATCAATGATAGACCCACTGTGGTTCGGCATAGGTATTTTATGCCGGACCAGATTGGTGGAAGTAGAAACATGGAGGAAGTAGGAGATGACTGGGGGCATCGAGCGGTCTGGTCTGGTACGACTTGCCGAACGATTTGCCCTTGTGGTTCGGTGTGGATGGAGGAAGAGACAAGGCCAATGTTGAAGACAGCGTGCCGATGGTCATTCCAGCCGAACAGTCACAAACACCGTACCATACTTATGCTAAAACACGCCGAACAAAACAAGGCCGAACAAAACAAGGTCGAACAATGACTTTAGCCGAACAATGCTTTAGCCGAACAATGACTTTAGCCGAACCAGGACTTAGCCGAACAATGCTTTAGCCGAACAATGACTTTAGCCGGACAATGCTTTAGCCGAACAATGACTTTAGCCGGACAATGCTTTAGCCGAACAATGACTTTAGCCGGACAATGCTTTAGCCGAACAATGACTTTAGCCGAACTAGGACTTAGCCGAACAATGACTTTAGCTGAACAATAGACTTAGCCGAACAATAGACTTAGCCGAATAGTCGCGAAATTTATTAACTATATCCACCCGTATAGCAAAACGAGAAACAGGGCCCTAAGCACTCTAGCATATGTGAAGCCGACCTGGACCACCAACTTCTTAGCTTCCGTAAACGTAAATCTGAATCTCAGATCACCATACGTTTTCTGGATCTGGAATCGTAATCGCCAAAAGGCAGGCTTCTGGGACGGTCAGCGATGACAGTCTCCGAAGGCGATGACTTGATGCTCAGTTTTATAGCAACAACTTTGCGACCTTCAAACTTTCAACGCTTTTACACGATTGCTTGCACTAGATCACACACCACACGGGGGGAATATTCGTGTTGTTAACTCTAACGTTCAACGTTTTTCAAGTATAGTTTTCGCAGGCACTTAAACAGATTCATTATTTATTGGAGATGTCTATGAAGTCTAGCTCCGCCACCATATCTGACAGGCCTGGGCCGTCATCAAGGCAAGAAGCCGTTGATACTTCAAATCCGTCGACTTCCCCTGCCCATAACTTAGCACCCGATGCCCTGGAGGCAACAATTCTTTTAGATAACCCAATCGATTCACAAGCTTCGAAGATCAATGAAGCCGCGCTTCGACGGATATGCTCCATTCACGGGATTCCTTTCGCCGATGTGTTAGTCCCTTTGCGACACGATCGTCCTCACCTGCCCCCAGTCGGATATACCACCTACAACAAGTTCATGTGTTGGATGGGCAGCGTGCCTCCGTTTAATTTATTCCTTCGGGACGTGTTGCAGTACATAGACATTGCCCCGTCGCAGCTGCATCCGAACGGTCACGTGTTTCTATATGGGACCTACCTACTCTTCATGGCCGTCTTCTCTAGACCTCCAACCTCTGGCGACATCAGATACATTTATATGATCAAGAAACGAAAATACAGCCCTTCCTTCGTGTTCCTCGAGCCATACCACAAGTGCCAAATCTTGACAGGGGCATGCAGTAAATTCACCCTGTACAAACAGGAATGGTTCTACGTGCGTTGCCCTCCTGGTTTTGCGAGGAGATGGGTTGAAGGCAGTAAGTCTCTTTGCTGAGTCATCATTCGTGATTAATTGGAGTCATGTTTTTTCTAACTCCTCGTTTCATTCATTTTTTTTAGGTATGAACCCGCGTCCGGAGGGCCGAGGATATTCTGAGGCCGTTGAGGCCATTAGAGCTCTTCCTGCCGAGGAACGGGACATTCGAACCATTGTTTCAAACGAATCATTGTCGAGGTTCGGCTTGCTAGCCCCTGGTCGTCGGATTAGCCTCCTGGAGGGCGTCTCTATTCCCAAGCCAGCATCTGGTAAAGGAAAAAAAACAAGCTGGATCGTCGTCACGCCACACTCCCGATGCGCGTGGAGAAGGTGAGCACAAAGAGGATGAAGCTCCTGAGACCCAAGGCGAGAATTTGGGTCCTGCTTGGAATCCGGCGGTCGAAGTTCATGACATTGAAACGTCATCCTCCCCTTCGAAGGGAAAGAAGAGGTTAAAATACGAGATTTGGAAGGAGAAAGTTAGCGGAACTTCAAATGTTACGCCTATCCCGCCAGAGAAAGAGGCTTCCTCACAGCACCTGGAAAGTTCTCTAAGGGGTTTGTCGAATCTCTCCATCCCCGACGATATACTTAATTACGGGTTTGACGATCCTAAAGCCCTCAAGTTTTCTTCGCCCGCTAGAGGTAAGGCGGGAGTTCAACTCCCAGCCCAGGGAGACAATACTCCGATTAGTAAAGACAAAAGAACTGGTCCGTCGGGGGGAACACTAGGACACACACGCACATTCGCATTCCATCATACACTTCAAGTTTTTTCTTATTTCCCGTATTTTTCTTAACCCGTTGTTATCTCTATTCCTTGTAGGTGACATGGGGCGCTCTCACGGACTTGATCGCCTTCATGGTTCTTCGATATTTCATCATCCCGGACGGGATTCAGGTTCAGGCAGACGCAGGGATAGAGAAGATTATGAGGATAGAGACAACCATCCCCGCGATTCGTCTTATCGTAGTAAGGCATACTCCCAATCTTCACAGTCCCGTGATCCTCTTCCTCCATCTGAGCCGGATAAAGAGAAGTCTTCACAGGAGGGGTACCAACCCGATGCTCCTCGAGAACAACACTCTGGTTCGTCGAGCACAAGGCAAATTCGGGAGCAACGAAAAAGAGCAGAACTTCCAAAGCCTCCTCCCCCTACTCCCGCGGTTGACCCGACTGTAGCGGAAAAGATGGTCGATCATAAGGCCAAATTTCCAAAAATTTGCTTCGATGGTCTGAAATTCCTCCCGGCTATTCACCATATCCCTGGGCACGTGAAGCAGAGTGCTATTGCCTGTAACAACGACGTCTATGTTCAACATGACGCGTTTGTTCACTTGGTTGAAAAGATCTCGGAGGTGTCTGTTGAGCGACAATATGAAATTGATCGTCTGAAATTGGAGGCTGGCTGTGACAAGAACATCATCAAGCACCAAGACGAGGAGCTTGCTTCGTACAAGTCGAAGCTGGAAGCCGCTGAGCAAAGCGCAAAAGATACTGCTGAGGCAGTCGCTCGTTTAGAGGTGGCTCACAAGAAGGAACTTGATGAAACAGTCCAGCGTAGCGGTGCCCTTGCCCTAGAAAAAGATTCCATCCAAAAAGAAAAGGACGCGCTCGCTATACAAGTCAAAGAGTTGAAGGAATTACTTTCCAAGGAGAAAGAGGACAAAGTAGCTGCTCAAGAAGAGTCACAACGATACTGTGATGAAATCGTTGCTACTCGGCTCCTGAAAACGAAGCTCAATGACGAACTTGCTGGGGTTGAAAAAATGAAGGACGAAGCCCGTGAGGAGGGCAAAAGAAAAGCTGCGGAGGAGATTGATTCTCGCCTCGAGGCGGTCGGAGAAGCCGGCAGGGAAGAGGTCAAGTGCATGTTTGACCCGTTGATTACTAAGTATGGAGCCCGCGTCCTCATGCACCGCGACTTGACATTCTTGGGCGATGGCTATCTCGAATCCCTAGCTGAGGCCTGGGAAACTTTAGTGAAGATTAGGAAAATCGAGTCGGGCTCTGAAGAGGTCGATGAGGATGCCTTGGTGAAGGAGTTTCTTAGGGGGAATGAGCCAGCGGATTTATCCGCGGCTTTGGCGCTTTATAACAAAGGCTCTCCCCTTCCAAAAGAGAAAAGTGATGAAGCTGGCCCATCTGGGGCTAAGACTATGGCTCCTCATATTGCTGCTCCTCCCGCTGCTCAGCCGGCCGGTCGGCCGACACTTGACCCGTTCGAGCAGCATGCCGACTATGATCCTGAAGATCCTGGGCTTGGCGTTCACGTGCTATCTCCTATTCTGGAGGGTGAAACCCCACGCGCAACCGATAGCCAACCAGAACTCGGTAGGAAACTCTTCTTTTCTAGAAGTCGAAAGATCTTGTTATTCTCCAGCATTGGTTATTCGTTCTAATGTTCATTCTTTATGTTTTCATGCAGGCTGCTCTGATCCCGAGCCAACTCCGAGGAGCGACGACGCCAAGGAGGAGGCAGAGAAAACAAGCGATGTTGTTCACACGGGAGTAACTCCTGGCCCTGACGCTCAAGTGATCGGGGCGCTAGATGATGACAAGCTTGACACTTCGTCTCCTGCCGAAGGGAGTGATGAAATCGAAATCACTGGCGCCTCTGAGCATACCTCAAAGATGAGCATGAAGGAACGCCTCGCCGAAGAGGAGAAGAAAAAGGTCGAGGTCAAAGTCGAACCTGAAATACTGGAACTTACCGACCCGCGGAACAGACCTCTGAAAATCATTCTCCCGGGCAGGTTCAAACCACTGGATGTTCCTTCTCCCTCTCCTGATTCCGCTCCTTTAGCAAGCAGGAAATCCAAGAAGAAGCGTGAGGGAGAGGAATCGTCGGGAGCAACAAAGGAAGACAAGAAGAAGAAACCAAAGAAATAGTCGTTAAACTCGTTCAACGAGATTATGCTTAAGTCTTGTATTCATCTTTTGTTTCCGAAGTTTATGTAGATAGGTTTTTGACTCCAAGTTTTGGAGGAGTAACTGTGTAACCCCGTTCTGAACTATTGAATGAAGTTTTAGTTTCTTTTTCGCTTGAATAATTCTCTTGCTTTTCTTTGGTTTGCTGACTAACTGTGGTCATAACTCAAGTTCTTATAAGTTGTATTATTTCCCAGTTCATTCTCGTGTTGTTCGAACATTTTCAAATGTTGCATACATCTTGTCCCACATTTCTTGAGTACTTGGACTTTTTTCTAAATCCGCGCTCCGGGGATTTAGAGTAAGTTGGTCCGCGTTCAAGGGATTCGAAGGTTCGTAACGTTTATACTCTAGTCCTCGCTTTGGGGACTTAGAGTACTCTGGTCCGCGCTCTGGGGACTTAGAATACTCCGATCCGCGTTCTGGGGATTCAGAGATTTGAAATCGTTTATACTCTGGTCCGCACTCTGGGGACTTAGAGTACTCCGATTCGCGTTCTGGGGATTCAGAGATTTGACATCGTTTATACTCTAGTCCGCGCTCTGGGGACTTAGAGTACTCCGATCCGCGCTCCGGGGATTCAGAGATTTGAAATCGTTTATGCTCTAGTCCGCGCTCTGGGGACTTAGAGTACTCCGATCCGCGCTCCGGGGATTCAGAGATTTGAAATCGTTTATACTCTAGTCCGCGCTCTGGGGACTTAGAGTACTCCGATCCGCGCTCTGGGGATTCAGAGATTTGAAATCGTTTATACTCTAGTCCGCGCTCTGGGGACTTAGAGTACTCCGATCCGCGCTCTGGGGATTCAGAGATTTGAAATCGTTTATACTCTAGTCCGCGCTCTGGGGACTTAGAGTACTCTGATCCGCGCTCTGGGGATTTAGAGATTTGACATCGTTTATACTCTAGTCCATGCTCTGGGGACTTAGAGTACTCCGATCCGTGCTCTGGGGATTCAGAGATTTGAAATCGTTTATGCTCTAGTCCGCGCTCTGGGGACTTAGAGTACTCTGATCCGCGCTCTGGGGATTCAGAGATTTGAAATCATTTATACTCTAGTCCGTGCTCTGGGGACTTAGAGTACTCCGATCCGCACTCTGGGGATTCAGAGATTTGAAATCATTTATACTCTAGTCCGCGCTATGGGGACTTAGAGTACTCCGATCCGCGCTCTGGGGATTCAGAGATTTGAAATCGTTTATACGAGTTCGTACATCGTATATGATAATGTAGTTCTAGTAATTCATCACCCGACTATGAGGTATAAAGACATTAGTAATTCATGGAAAATACGGCTTCAAGCCTTTATTAATGAGAAACAATTAAACTGCTCGATTACATGGCTAAAAAGAAACTAAGTTACGACTGAATGAAAACATACAGGAAATAACTGTGCCTAAAACATGAAAGAAACATACTAAATGTAATAATGTCGCAGATGTTCACTGTTTCACGCTCGGGGGAGTGTCGCGCCATCAACGATCGCCAGCTTGAACGTTCCCTCTCCAAGCTTCCGTTCAATGACGTACGGACCTTCCTAGCTGGGATTCATACGTGTTGGTACCGAGAAGACTCGTTTCAGAACGAGATCACCCACATCAAAAATCCTTGGGCGGACTCTGCCGTCGTAGTAACGCTTGACCCGTTGCCTATGTGCTGCCGCCCTTAATTCGGCCTCTTCACGTTTTTCATCGATGCAGTCCGGTGATTCCAACAAGAGGTCCATATTCGTCTTGGGATCGTAATATGTCACTCGATGCGATGGAACTTCAAGTTCCACGGGTATAACGGCTTCCGAGCCGTACGCCAAGGCGAATGGAGTGTGGCCGGTCGCGGACTTGTGGGTAGTTCTATAAGCCCACAATGCTGTCGGGAGTTCATCTACCCACTTGCCTCCGACTTTCTCCAGACTCTTCTTCAGTATTGACTTAATTATTTTGTTAACGGCCTCGACTTGTCCGTTAGCTTTTGGGTGTGCAACGGCGGCGAACTTCTTCTCGATGC
Source organism: Allium fistulosum (assembly GCA_030737815.1). Lineage (NCBI taxonomy): Eukaryota > Viridiplantae > Streptophyta > Magnoliopsida > Asparagales > Amaryllidaceae > Allium > Allium fistulosum. Next base: position 428,629,761 of record CM060902.1, read on the forward strand.
CATACTTTAAACAGAACTCTTTGAACTCTCTGCTTTCAAATTGCGTCCCGTTATCCGTAATGATGGTGCGAGGAAGGCCAAAGCGGCATATAATGTTTCGTACAACGAAGTTAATGACCTTCTTAGAGGTGATTGTGGCTAAGGGTTCTGCCTCAGCCCATTTTGTGAAATAGTCGACTGCAACTATCGCGTATTTCGCACCACCTTTGGATATAGGCAAAGAGCCGATTATGTCGATTCCCCAGATTGCAAATGGCCAGGGACTAACCATTTGTGTGAGTTTCGTTGATGGAGTCCTCGGGATTTTCACATATCTTTGACACTTGTCACATTTCCTCGCGTAGTCTGCAGTGTCCCGATTTACGGTCGGCCAATAATATCCATAGCGGAGGTCTTTTTTGCTAGCGTTTGCCCCCCAGTATGGTCGCCACATTCCCCTCCGTGAACCTCTTTCAAGACCCGCTTTGTATCATCATGAGCGATGCACCGTAATAAGGGGACTGAGAACCCTTTTCGATACATTAATCCATCCTGCAACACGTATCACGCGGCCTTTCGAAGGACCTGTCGCCTTTCGCTCCTTTTTTCTGGTAAAGCCCCGGTCGTCAGGTACAGTTTGAATGGGGTTATCCACGACTCCTTTTCGATTTCTGTTTCCCACACACGATCTACTTTCGTCTCGTCAATGCTTGGGGCATGCAAGGCCTCAACGGGATACAATCCCATTTGCTGCGCATCGCCTGTGCTCGCAAACTTAGCCAACGAGTCGGCTTCTTTATTCTGTTCGCGCGGGACATGTGAAATATCATAACGCTCAAGAATCGACAGAAGTTCTTGAACCAGAACAAGGTACGGAGCAAGCTTCCGTTCCTTTGCTTGGTAATCTCCCCGCACTTGGTAAACCACCAACTGTGAGTCACAAAAGATCTCAACTGATTTTATCCCAAGTTCTCCGATAAGCTTCAAGCCGGCAATCAGTGCTTCATATTCTGCTTCGTTATTTGTAGTCCGGAAATCAAGCTTCACAGCATAACAGATTGATTGATTTTCCGGAGTTATAGGAACTACACCCGCGCCGGAGCAACGGTCGTTTGATGCCCCATCAGTGTATAATTTCCATCGAACGGGGGGAATAACGTCACGATTATCTGGTTCTACGGGTATGGTAAACTCAGCGATGAAATCTGCTAATGCTTGCCCTTGTATGGCTCTCCGTGGCAAGTAGGCGATATCGAACTGGCTCAACTCGATGTTCCATTTTAGCAATCTTCCGGAAGTTTCTGGTCGTTGGAGTACCTGCCGCAGGGGTTGATCGGTATAAACACTGATTAAGTGTGCTTGAAAATATGGGCGTAGCTTACGTGATGCAATCACCAAGCAATAGGCCAATTTCTCGATTTTAGGGTAATTTCTTTCTGCCCCCGTTAAACAATTGCTAACATAATACACCGGCTTCTGGATTCGGTCCTCCTCGCGAACTAAAGCCGCACTTATCGCATGTGGGGATACAGCCAAGTATACATACAGCACCTCGTGGTCTACTGGTTTTGACAGCACTGGTGGACTCTCCAGATGCCTCACCAGATTCCGGAATGCTTCCTCACAACTAGACGTCCATTCGAAGTTCTTCTTCCCTTTCTTTATTATATCAAAGAAAGGGATGTACTTGTCAGTTGCCCTGGATATGAATCAACTTAGCGCAGCTACTTTTCCATTCAAGCTCTGTACCTGCTTTATAGTCCTGGGTACTTGCACATCTCGAATAGCTTGGATCTTTTTGGGGTTAGCTTCAATTCCCCTAGCATTGACGATGAATCCCAAAAACTTCCCCGACGCAACGCCGAAGGAATACTTTAGAGGGTTGATCTTCATCCCGTAATACCTGAGTATGTCGAACATTTCAGCCAAGTCTCAAATGTGGTCGTTTGACTGTCGTGACTTCACGAGCATGTCATCCACATAGACTTCCATCGTCCTACCAAGCTGGTCCTTGAACATTCGATTCACCAAACGTTGATAAGTCGCTCATGCGTTCTTCAGTCCGAAGGGCATTACTACATAGCAATATAGCCCGACATCTGTAACGAAGCTGGTGTGTTCTTGGTCTGGAACATGCATCGGGATTTGGTTGTATCCCGAGTATGCATCCATAAATGATAACAGCTCATGTCCTGCGGTGGAGTCGACCAACTGATCGATCCTTGGTAACGGGAAACTGTCCTTGGGGCACGCTTTGTTCAAATCGGAATAGTCTATGCAAGTTTTCCATTTTCCATTTTCCTTTTTCACCAGTACGGGGTTCGATACCCATTCAGGATAGAGGGCGTCGCGGACGAACCCATTGGCTTTGAGTTTGTCCACCTCCTCTCTGAGAGCAGCGGACCTCTCTGGGTCCATTCCTCTCCTCTTTTGTTTAATCGGGACGTGTTTTAGGTCTATGTTCAACATATGACTCGTGATGGCGGGAGAAATCCCACACATATCAGAATGCGTCCAGGCGAAAACATCTAGATTCGCCCGGAGGAAGTCACTAAGGTCTTCAGTCATTGCAGGGCCAAGCTGTGATCCGATCTTCAGTATTCGCGAAGGGTCGTTTTTGCTAACTGAAATGTCAACCGTTAGTTCAGCCGGTGCTGCCTTTTCTTCCCTGGGTTTCTCATCGTCGTCTCTCAGATCTATGTCTCTGAAGATCCGAGAATTATGCCCGAGCCAGGGCTCGGGCACTACTTGTCAATTACCTGTGTTAAGGATGCGGACGGGATTGTCCGCAACCTTTCCTTTCTCCCTCCGATGGGCCTCCCGGAGCTCAGCCACATAACAGGAATGACCAGCTGCTTGGTCGCCATGAACAATACCTACCCCTTTGTCAGTTGGGAACTTCAAAGTTAAGCACCACGGGGCTAATGCTGCCCTAAACTCAGCCAGGGCCGGTCGGCCCAAGAAAACATTATACGGAGAATCCACATCCAAAACTACGAAGGGTAGGATTCGCACCCTCCGACGCTCGCCTTGTCCCAGTTCAACTGGTAACTCAACATGCCCCACTGCATCGGTCGCTGCGCCATTAAAGCCGTGTATACGAGCTTTGGATGGTTTCAAGTCCTTGGTTTCCATCTTTATTTGGTCATAAGCCTTCTTGAAGATGATGTTGACAGAACTTCCACAATCAATCAGAATTCTTTTGAAATAAGCCAGTCCGATCATCGCAGATATGACCATCGGGTCGATGGTTAGAGCCTCTACTTGGTCAGCATCTCTGTTCCTGAACACTATATCGTCTATCATTACGCGCTGCTGCTTAGCAGGGGTGCCATCCTCCACGTTCGAACAGCACTCAAAATCTGCATGCTTCAGGGAACTTGCGTATCGCTCCATCTCTTGCCAATTCTTATCCGCGGGGTGAGGTCCGCCGATGATTGTGTTTATGACTAGTCTACCCACAGTTCGGGCAGGCTCCTCGGGATGACGCGGAGCCGGTGCACGACCTGGGTTGGACGTTCCCTGTCCTCCTTCCTGTGGATCCTTCACAAATTCTTGCAATTTCTTTTGCCTAATCAACTTCTCGATAGCGTCGTGCAGGTGCCTGCACTCTTCCGTATTGTGCCCATAAGTCTCATGGAAGCGGCAATATTTTCCAGTCCGTTTCTGTTCCTCGGTTGACTCTTTTGGACGTGGCTTTCTGTATTGAAAGGTATTGCAGGTTGAGAGGTAAATATTCTCGAGAGACGCATTCAGCGGGGTATACTCGTTGTAGCTTGGAATTCTCGACTTCCACTTCCCCGCTTCTCTCTTTTTCCCTTGATTTCTTCCTCCGGACTCCTTAGGCTGCCCAGGCTTGTTCTGGACATTGACTTGAACCTTTCCTGTGTTGTCTCCGGACTGCTTCACAACAATGTTGCTTTTCACGGACTCTTGGACAGGTCCTGGTGCCTTATCTCGCCTTACCCACCTAGCTTCCTCTCTTCTTATAAACTGATGTGCCTTTGAGTAGAAATGCTCTAGCGTAGTCGGAGGTTTTCCTGCCAACCAGTCTCCAAACTCAGAATCCGGATCCACACCTCTCATCACAGCCATTAGGATTGCATGATCGTTGGGATTACTGACTTCAGTTGCCGTAACATGGAACCTTTGTAAATATTCCTTCAATGACTCCCCGGGACTTTGGATTACACTTGACAGAGACATTACGTCCTTTGGACGAGTAGTGTGTATCCTGAACTTCTCAATAAACTTCTTTGCCAACTCCTCGAAATTGGATACAGACCGCGGAGGAAGTCGGGTAAACCACATAGTAGCGATCCTAGATAGAGTAATTGGAAAGCATCTACACTTGGTGGCATCATTTGCTCTAGCTGAATCCATCATCCATTCGTACCTCATGACATGCTGTCTGGGGTCAGTCTTTCCCTCGTACGCAGGGATAGTTGGCATACTAAACTTTCTGGGGTACGCCGCCTGTAACACAACATCTGTGAACGGAGTGTGACTCCTTGATACTCCCCAATCGTCATTCGACAAGCCCTGATTTTCTTTCATCAATTGCCTAACCATGGCTGTCAGGTCTGGTGTCTGTATGGAAGGTAGAAGGTTAGAGTCCGTTCTACGTGACTGTCCATGTTGATGCCTCCTCTCCTGGCGATCTGCCAATCGTGCGTCTTGAGGTTCGACATCATTAGCGTTTTGATGGTCTGGGCCTCCAGCCTCCATCTGTACTCCAGTTCCTAAGTTTCCAGCTCCAACTTGGTCACGGTTTCCAACTGTTTGAGCAGCAGCATCTGCCCGCACAACTTCAGTCTTACGGCGTCTGCGCCTGGGTGGTTCATCAGAGGAAGTAGAGCTGTCAAATGAGGAATAAGGAGCGGGATTACCCCCAGCATTCTGTTGCTGCCGTTGAGTGAGTTGTGCCATCAGGTTGGCGTTAGCTTGCATCTGCTCTCCCAGCTGTCTCCTGCTTTCCCTGAGTTCTCTCATCAAGTCGTTGAACTCTATTCTGGTGACAACTGGAGTCTGGTCCTGGGCGGCAATTCCTACACCCGGAATTGCTGGTTGATTGCTAGGTCCTGCTTGTTGCATGCTAGCAGTCTCATGGACATCCGCATTATGAGAAGCTGACCTGGTACGTGGTCTTGCCATTGTAGAGTTATTAGTAGGAACTCTAAGTAGAATCAACGGATGTCTTATCAATGAGTCGGATCTTCTTTGAGGGATTTGTTCAATCCAGTAGCTTCAAAGTAGATCCTTGAGGTCTGAGAATTCAGTTCTCAGTGAAAGCACCAAAGTGTTAGCACCAAAATTAGTCACTAACCTCGTAGAGAAAATTATGTAGAGAAATAAGTGATGAAGGTAAATTAAACAGAGAAGACAATGCTAATCTAAATGCAGAAAGTAAGAACACCAGATTTATAGTGGTTCAGCGTAATTGCCTACGTCCACTTTGAGGTTAAACTTTATTGATCTTCTTAATGATTGACTACAAATACAATTCGTAGATCAAATGCTTGAATGAAGTTCTTAAGTAAAGAAGACGAGTCTGAAAAATGGCAGACTCTCCCCAGTGTTCTCCCAAAAAAGGTCCTTTTCACTTTGACCCTGCCCCTCTATTTATAGACAAAGATGGGCTGGACTTCCCAGATGGGCTCGGTAGCCGAACACTCTAGCCCAAGTATAGTGGTCGCTGCATGCCGAACCAGGTAGGCCGAATACAATGATGCCGAACCACCCTTCCTATGCAGAACGGTATGTTTGATGTGTGGGAAGTGCAAAATAGTTGTCAGTCGAAGCCGAACGTGCCTCTGTCCGAAGCGCTTGACCGAACAATGCTCTCTGGCCGAACGATGCATTCTGGCCGAACGATACCTTTGGCCGAACGATCCTCCTTGGCCTAACGTGCCTTCTGGCTGAACGATGCTTTTTAGCCGAACGATCCCTTTGGCCGAACGATACTACCATGTCGAGTAATCATATACGCCGAACGCCTTCTAATGCCGAGTACTCCTAGATGCCGAGTGCTTATGGACGCCGAGTGCTATTGGATGCCGAGTACTCCTGTTGCCGAGTTCCACTAGATGCCGAGCGCTACTAGATGCCGAGTGCTACTTGATGCCGAGTACTACTTGTTGCCGAGTACTACTTGTTGTCGGGTTCCACTGGATGCCGAGTACTCCTTGTGCCGAGTTCTCGTAGTATGCCGAGCACTACTTGCCTGGTCAAGTCTCCAGGAAACATTATTTAATAGTTTTTAAGAGTGATAACCTAGTTTATGATATCCATTTGACTTGAAATTTTGATATGATGTTAGAAACACTATTTTAAAAGTGATTTTTTATTTCATAATTTTCCAAGCAAGTATGAATATTTTATGAATTTCCCAAATGAGGAAAATGATTTATTTTCGGTTTTAATTATTAAAAATAATTAAATAATGCTTTCTGCACCAAAATTTTCATATGTTAAAGAATATGATAAATCTGATTTATTGTGACTTTTGGGCATTTTTTCCAAGTGTTTACGAATTATTATAAATTTATTAGGCTAGAAAAGCTTAATAATGACATTAAAATATTAATATAAATTATACGGGTTACAAATTATTTTGGAATGAGAAATTTGATCTATAGCATTTTTTTGAAAAGCATTTGGTAAAGAAAGTTATTATCCGATAAGAATTTGACAAAAAATTGGAGTTCGTGAAAAGATATTGCATTCTAAAGAAATATAACAGCTTTCACATTAATTACGATATTGCCATGCGCTACTAATCAATGTCGTAGCCCAACTATATCGCATGCCTTTAACCTATAGGGAAACATGTGATATTAACTTCGTTGGTATGCAATGATTCTGCTATGGTTGGGGCTTATATATAGATGCTAACATTGATGCCTATGATGTTGGTAATGCCGCATATGTTCTATTTCGCCTGTTTTATACCGCATGTTTTATTATAACAATGGTAATGCCACAAGTTTATAGCGACATCCATGATGCCGCATATTTTCTATACTGACATCGACTCCATAAGGCATTAGTGTCGCTATAAGTATATTTTTGACATAAGTTATGTTACGGCATTAGTGCCGCATGTATGAATTTTGACATTGATTATAAAGAGGCAATGATGCCGCTAGTTTCTTATGCCACCGCGTTTTGGCTACGATGCCGCAATAGGATAATTTCGACACAGATTTTATTTGGCAATAATGCCACCTAACCTTAATTCAACAGTCCCATATTTCTAAGTTATAAAGTTTTATACTATGCAAACCCATAACTATAACGCTTATAGTCGGCAACCTATATTCACTTATGATGTGCGACATAAATGGTTTTGGACTTATGGACTTATGTTTTATAAATCAGATGCTTCAACATGGTTTTAATATAGAAGGGGTGTGATAATGGATATAGGCAATATCAATGCCACACTTTATCAATATAAATGGTTTTATTGTATATGGCTTCATAGCCAAAGGTTTGGAGGTGCAACAACATCTAAGTGATTTTGAAATTCATCGGTGCTATTTTATAAAAGCATATACATTGGCATAATATATTTTGGAAAGTAAAGGGCTATAGTTTTCCTTGTTTTAAGTATGATTTCAAGGGTTAAATCAATTATAAAGATTTATGCTTTCAAGGAAATAAAAAGGGTATTTAGCCTAGAATTTTATTAAAGAGATTACTGTTCTTATCACCTTTAGATAAATTGTGATAGGATGAATTGACTCAAAGGTTAGAAAATTAGATGGGACTAGTGTAGTGTCAAGCCTTATACATCAGCTGTTAGACCCTAGCTGTTATTAATCTAAAATTCCAGGGCATAGGGCTTCGTCAAGGGTATGACTAAAAGTAGGTTTACGCTTAGAAAGGAATGCACAAAAATGAGGTTGGTTATTGGTCAGCCTGCAAAACCATTTGGATCAAAGTGACATTGGGAATAATAGTTTTGGACAGACCGTCCAATTTCTTCCTAAAGTGTAAGTTGGAGAATTTGATATATCTAGTAGGCCCGAGTCAACCATATAGGTTTGTAGTTACCCTGAGAAAACTATGACGTTGGGACAGATAGTCCATTTAGTTAAATTGATTGGTCATGATTACCCAGGTTGCATAAATTTATATGATTGTTTATATTTTCTAGTTTAACCATTATGGTTGCAGGTGCATAATTTCTAGAAGACATATTTTTAGAGGATACTAGTGAGGGGAAAACCCATTTCGCTCAGCGGTGTAGTCTCACTAGATATCTATTAACCGAGATGGCATATTATTATTCACTTTTTGTCTAACCCAAAGTTTTTGTTTTTCCCTTTAAACTCTTGGGTAAACATTTGAGTCAACTAAGAGTAAGGTTTCCTAGTTATTTAGGTTTAGCGAATAAAGCTTCCAAAGACGTGCAGAAAGCAGAGCTTGCTATATAGGAGTCTATTTATGTCCACTGTGTTATCTTTTTATTTGAATGTATGTATCGAAGAAGTTGTATCTGTCCAGTAGTAAACTCTGATCAACCAAGGAGGCATCTTCATATGTCGCTCTTGGAGTATTTTATAATAATTATATTTTATATGAATCTGGACAACGTTTTGAGATATGTAATGAATGTGGAAATTTGTTAATGAAATGAAAAAGTTTATCTTTAAATAATGTTTGAAATTTTTCATATTCCCATGCTTATAATGTTAATGATACTATTAACTGATATCATTTTATCATCGGAAATTAATACTATGGATGACTGCAGCATCCGAAGCGTTTAATTTTGGGCCTCAAAATGGGGGACGTTACACCGGGTCGGCTCCTCAAGATGCCACCATAAGTCTTACTTCTGAGCTTCCTACTGCCTCTATCTCTCCATCAAATCCACAATACAATCTGGGTGAACCCCACATGCAAAAGATAACCATTCCGTCCTCTATCCTGGAGGGGAATTCTGTCGGCACCCCAGTTCACAATGAGTCCAAATCTGGCAGAGGTATCTCACTTACCTCACCATATTTCAGAAGGATCACATGATAGTAGAAGATGATACTAATCTCTCCTTTTATGTTACTCAAATTTTAGGTCAGCCCCTTTATTCCTCTCCCTGACAGAGGTCCGCAGCTAGGTCAACTAACGTTGACGGCTGAGTATTAGATCGTGTCTACATCATAGACTATTCCGAATGTTCCAGCTAGCATGGCCACCAGACCTGGTGCACAAATGATTCATGCCTTGGAGGAGGAGATGACTGGTGACCTTCTGGGAACTCAAGCTGAGAAGGATGTTCTCATAACCAGGTCTTCAAAGCCTTCTTCAGGGCCCACCATGTTGGAGATGCTTTAGACTCAAGTTTTGTTGGCCAAGGAAATTAAGAAAGAGCCAGTTGAATTCATTCCTCCTCCTTTGCCCATAGCTTTGCCAGACCCAACTACCTTTGCCCCGGTTACTTTTTCCGCTCATGGAGGTACTCAAAGTGTTCCTACCGGATCATCGTAGACCACTCCTTCAAAGGGCCATGGAAGCGGGGGAAGGAGCGGAAAGAAACCAGAGAAGCCTGATGCACACTCCGCCGAAGAGGGAGCCAATGAGAAGAAGAGGAATAAGCCTAAGCATTAGATGTGACTAATTGTTTGCTTTTATTGTATAGCTATAGGATTTGCTTTTGTTTAGGCCGGGTTTGTGTAGTTTTGGCCCCTGCTTTTGTTGCAGATATTGTGTTAATAAAACCCGTTTTTCGTTTCAAGCCCTCTGTTGAATTCTTTGAGTTACGAGAAACGTGCTTAGTATTCTTGTTTTTATACTTGCGAACCATTTCTATGTTGTCACTTGACCAAATTATTGGCCTGTCTTGTTTGACTTTAACCAAGTCCCATCTAAATTGTAGTAGCGATTTGTATTATGCTATATCGGTCATCAGGAGCTTAACGGCTCGAGTGCCTACCTCCGAGTACCGTTGTTTGACCGTGTATGATTCTCTGTCCTATTGAATTTTGATCACCAAAAAATGGTAGTCTAAACATCCCTCTTAGGAATGTTTGCCCCCAATCATGCCTAACATTAGGCATTGATCGGAGTTGGTCACATGGAATGGCGATTTAGATATCCCTCGATTCCCAACCATGCCAGATGTGGGCATCGATTGGAGATGACACATAGATAGTGGTTTAGTCATCCCTTTTTAGGATGTTAGCCTACGACCCTTCCTAACTCTAGGCGTTAAACGAGGTTTGAATAAGAACTCGCCTAACTTTGGGCGATGATATTTGGCCTCGCCTTCCTTCGAGCAATGTATCAGTGTTTTTGTACAAGGCCTCGCCTGACATTGGGTGTAGGGCTTTCATCTTGCCATCCTCTGAGCAAGGTGTTGGGGCTTTGCTAAACTCCAAGCACGAGCTTCTGGGGCGAACTGTCTCGTTCCACCCTCGAATGTTTATACTCCTGCCCCCAAGTCAAGGGTTGAAGGAGTTAGTAGGCATCTATCTCTGTATGCCAAGGATGGTTTTACTTCAACAGTTCGATCATGGACCATAGAAGTTCGATTGGCACCTATCTTTAGGTACCTGCATACCTACATTATAATTAAGTAGGTTCATTCACATTCACCATAATTCACAATTTATGGTTAGATTGAGATAGAGTCATAGATTCAGGAAGTCATTTCATTTTATATTCATAGGAAATGACAAATTCCATCGTGTTACATCATACTTGAATAAATATTTACAAATTCAAAACTCAAGTGAAATAGCATCGCAAGTGTTCGCTATTCCACGCCCACGGGAGTGAGATCCCAAGATCCCGTCTTTGGTTGCCAGCTTGAATGTTCCATCTCCAAGCTTATGTTCGACTGCATATTGACCTTCCTAGCTCGAGTCTATATTCACGGGGCCTGGGAAGATTCATTTGAGAATGAGATCTCCAATTTCAAATGTCCAGCTCCTAACCATGGTGTTGTAATATCAGACGACGTGTTTCCAATGTGTTGCTGCTCTTAGGTCAGCTACATCGTGCCTCTCATCGATTATGTCAAAAGACTCTAGCAGAAGTTCCTAGTTTATTCTGGGGTTGTAATGAGTTACTTGATCAGATGGTACTTCAAGTTCAATTGGAATTATAGCCTCCGATTCGTAGGCTAGAGCAAATGGAGAGCGATCTGTCGTGGACTTGTGGATCGTTCTGTAGGCCCAAAGTGACAATGGTGATTCATCGACCCACTTGGCTTTCGACGGTTGCTTATTTAGAATGGACTTGATTATCTTGTTCACAATGTATACCCATCCATTCACTCGTAGGTGTGCTACCATTGTAAACCTCTTCTCAATGTGAAGCCTCGGCAGAAGTCTTTGAACTCGACGCTGTCGAATTGGGTTCCGTTATCAGAGATGATCGCTCATGGGACCCTAAAGCGACAGATGATGTTTCTGACTACGAAGTTGATCACCTTCTTGTTAATGGTTGTGGCTAGCAGCTCTACTTTAGCCGACTTCATAAAATAGTCGATGAAAACGATGGTGTACTTCATGCCACCCTTAGACATTAGTAGCACACCAATCATATCGATTCCCCAAATTGCAAATGACTAGGGACTAACCATATGCATTATCTCTATCAATGAGGCTCTAGGAATTTTGGCGAACCTCTAGCATTTATCACACCTCTGGGTGTAATCAGCTACGTCTCGTTTAATAGTCAGTTAGAAGTATCCGTAGTGAAGAATCTTCTTCGCCAAGGTCTGCCCCCTAGTGCGGTCACTATAGGAACCTTGATTCATCATTGGAAACACACCGAAGCAAGGGGATCGAGAATCCTTTCCTATATAGCACTCCTTCCTGCATGACAAATCTTGAGGCTTTGCGAAGGAGCTATGATCGCTTCTTCTTCCTCTCAGGAAGGATTCCTCTCTGTAAATTATTCTTGATTGGAATTATCCACGACTCCTCTTACATTCAGCATCTAAGATCCGATCGACATCCATCTGGTTGATGCTCGGAGCTGAGAGTACTTCTATTAGGACCAAGCCCATGAGTTGTACATCTCCTAAGCTAGCCACTTGGCTATCGAATTAGCCTTCGCATTCTCCTCTTCGAGAATATGCGTTATCGTGTAATACTCGATATCACTAAGCAACATATGGGCTCTGTTCAGATAAGGAGCTAGCCTCGCCCCTTTCACCTGAAACTCTTTTCTCACTGGCACATCACCAGTTAAGAGTCGCAAAAGATGCAAAAAGTTTTGACTCCCAACTCTTTCACAATCTTATGTCATGCGATCAAAGCTTCATACTTTACCTTGTTTGTTGTGAGAAAATAAAGTTTCATGGTGTAATAGATCAAACTCTCCTCGGGGGTCATCAACACAACACCTGTCCCAGAACAACGCTCGTTGGATGCTCCATCTATATACATTTGTCACCCGACATTCCACTCTCCCTTGCTCTCTAGAGTATCATCTCGAGTAGTCTACTTGGCTATGAAATATACCAACGCTTGGCCTTGGATTGCTCTTCGAAGATGATACATTATGTCGTATTGGCTCAACTCAATGTTCCATTTCAACAGCTTTCCAGAAGTCTCGGGTCGTTGCAAGACCTGTCTCAAAGGCTGGTCAGTCAAAACATTGATCGGGTGAGGCTGGAATTACGGGTGGAGCTTTTTTGAAGTGATCAATAGGCAGTACGCCAGCTTTTCCAACTTTGGGTAGTTCCTCTTTGCTCCTGTTAATCATTTGCTAATGTAGTACACTAGTCTATGGATTCAGAACTCCTTACGCACATGTGCAGTGCTCAAAGCATGCACCAACACTACCACTTAAACAAACAAGTCCTCGTCCAATGGCTTTGACAAGATGGAAAGTTTCTCCAAGTGACCCACTAAAGCCTGAAATGCATCTTTACAATCCTACATCCAAGTGGTGTTTTTTTCCTTTCTTGAGAATGTCAAAGAAAGGGATGCACTTATCCGTGCCTCTTGAAATAAACCGGCATCGAGTGACAACCTTTCCATTAAGGCTTTTAACCTTTTTATTGATTTCGGGGCTTCAATGTTTCCAACGCTGCTATTTTCTTTGGATTAGCTTCTATTTCTCTTGAGTTTACTATGAAACCCAAGAATTTCCCCGATGCAACTCCAAACAAGCATTTCGGAGGTTGGGCTTCATTTCGTATTATTGGAGTACGCTGAACATCTCTACCAAATTCTCCACATGATTAGTCAACCATCGCGACTTTACCAGCCTATCATCAATATACACTTCCATCGAACATCTGATTTTCGGCTTGAAATAGAATTGACTAGTCTTTGGTACATCGCTCATGCATTCTTCAAACCGAAGGTCATGACAAGATAACAATACAATCCTAGGTCAGTTACGAAGCTGGTGTGCACTTGGTCTGGGACATGCATCGGGAAGTGGTTGCAGCTAAAATAGGCATCCATGAATGATAATAGTTCATGCCCAGCAGTTGAATCTACCAGTTGATCGATCTTCGGAAGTTGGATGTTGTCCTTCGAGCATGCCTTACTCGGATCAGAATAGTTGATGCACGTCCTTAACTTCCCATTGGACTTCTTAACCAAAACTGGATTAGATACCCATTCTGGGTACACAGCATCATGAATGAAGCTGTTGTCTTTCAACTTATCTACCTCCTGTTTTAGTGCAGTAGATCGCTCTAGACCCAGGCTACAACATTTCTATTTCATATGAACACATTTAGAGTTCATAATCAATGTGTAGCACGCTATCTCCGATGATATTCCACACATATTGGAATGCATCCATGCGAACACATCCAGGTTCGCCTTGAGAAAACCCATTAATTCTTTCAACATTCTCATGCTGAGTTGAGATCCGACCTTTAGGACCCATGTAGGATTATCCTGCCTAACCAGGCTGTCGATCGTCAACTCCGTAGGGGCTGCCCTCCCATTCTCTGGTTCCTTCCTTAGGTTTATATCCTTATGGAACTAGTTGTGCTGCCCGAGCAAGGGCTTAGGCCGTGGTTGCTATGCATCCAATGACTTGATGTAGAGCCTTCTCCACACCTTTTCCCTTTTCTCGTTGCTTTTCCTCTCTCAGCTTCATGAAGTAGCACTCATGTCCGAGCCCCTGGTCTCCTTGGACAACTCCTACTTCATTATCTATATGAAATTTCTTGATCAGGCACCATGGGGCACTGGCTACTCGGAAACTGGCTAGGACCCGCTAACCCAAAAAAGCATTATAAGTAGAAAATATACCCAACACAATGAAGGTCACAACCCGCACCCTCTTGCGGCTCCTTATCCTAACACAACTAGCAAATCTACACAACCGATAGGTTCAGTCACCGTATGTTAAATTCCTAGATACAAGATTTACACGGTTTCAAATCTTTGCCATCCAACAGCATATGATCATAAGCCTTCTTAAACAGAGTGTTGTTTGAACTGCCCCAGTCGATTGCACCTTCCTCACAATTGTCGGCCCAATCATAGCCGATATCACCATCCAATGTTGAGGCTTCAACCCCACCAATGTCCCTATTCACAAACACCGTTTCATCAGTCATCATCTTAAGCTACTTTGATTAAGCTCCGTCCTCGACGGTAAGGCAAATCTCGTTCATAACATGTTTGAATGCATTCGCATACCTCTCCATTTCATTCCAGCCCTTCTCTGCTAGATGTGGTCCTCCAAAAACTGTATTAATAATCAATCTTTTTTCAAGCCACTTGGGCTCGTCCTCAACAGGCCCAACTTGCCCCCCATTGGAAAGATGGTCCTTGGAGGTTAGAACGTCCTTGCCCACCATCCTACGAGACTTTGACAAACTACTGTAATTTCTTTTTCCTTATTTCAATCACATCACGTAAGTGTCTGCAGTTGTTTGTGTTGTGACCGTAGGTTTCATGAAATTTGCAATACTTCCCATACTTTTTCTCCTTCTCTGTCAACTCTCTTAGAGCAGCCTTCTTATAATGTTCCATAACTTGGGTGGCATAGTAAATGTTTTCGATTGAATTGTTTAACTAGGTGTAACTGTCGTACATCGGGAACCTAGGGCATCACTTGGAATCTGACTTTCTGTCTATGGCCCCCTAATCATTCATTCTCTGACTGCTCTTATTATTGATATTCACGCAACAATTTCCGAAATTCTCTCCGGACTGCTTCACTGCAACACTGCTTTGAATTACCTTGGCCGACTGCCTAGCATTGACTTTCCTGGTAGTGGTACTTGCCTCCTCCAAATGCAAGAAGTTATTTGCCTTTCTATAAAACACATTTGTCGTTGGAGGGGGTTTCATTTTCAGCCATCTCCAGAAATTAGTATCACGATGAATCTCCCTTTTCAAAGCCATCAAAATAATACATTCTTATGCATTACTCACTTCCATCATAGTCGTGTGGAATCTACTCAAGAAATCTTTCAACGGCTCTCGCGCTTCCTGGAAGAGGTTTGACAGTGACATCATGTCCTTAGGACGAGCGGTGTGCAAACGAAACAACTTAATAAACTTGCATGCTAACTAATCAAAACACGATATGGACCTCGGCGGAAGTCGAGTGAACCACATGATCACAACACCTCAAGGAAAATCGAGAAACAACGACATTTAACAGCATCGATTGTTCTGGTTGAATCCATATGCCATTTATATTTCATCAAGTGTTGCCTTGGATCCGTCCTTCCATTATATAACTAGTGCGTGGCCCGTGCTACGCACAGGAGTAGATGCGGAAGTTTGAAGTTTGTATTCATGGTATATTTAATTCATTTCATTCTTCCATCATGAGATTTATTCGTAAATGTTATTCATGTTATTGTTGTAAAGTTATATTTGCTCAGAGTATTGTAGAATTTTTCATTTCGTGTAAACAAAGCAAGTTAGTAAGTTTGTACCAGTTAACGTTTAAAAAATTATTTTGAAAGATATTTAAATCTTGTTTGGATCGATTTAAATAAGCTAATTTTTAGTTTTTTGAAAGGCACACAGGTATTGTTGGTAATAGAATTGGCAAAGAATGTTGTTAGGAATACAAAATTTGGAAATAGTGATGTGTGTGTATGCTACAAATGTAGGGCAATTTACAATGAGATGTGTATGCAAATATCTTATGTATATTATTGGTTATTCATTTAGTGTAGTAGTTTTGGCAATTTCACTTATTTGCAATATTGAGTTTTCATATGTTTAGTAGTCACTAAATATTTAAAACCGTGTTTATTTCAATGAAGGGAGTACAAATACATCCTATAGGATAAACGAATAATAAAAATATTGCAAAACTATATTTGATTATATATATCACTTTCATAAAGAGGAATGTACATAATTAATTTTGGGAATTATATATTTGGATGGTGTTACTACATACACTCACTAAAACAATCTGTAATGACATTTAAGAATAAATTAGAATAAAATAAAATAAAACAAAACTCAATTCAAACGTTTGAATATCTAAAATTTTATATAAGAAAAACCAACTTTGAATTTCTTCATCCATATGAACAATTGTTTATTGGCCTTTTTCGAACTCAACTTACCTTCAATTTTTATTGCTCGAAAAGGGCTGTCAATGAAATAATTACCTAGTAAGATTTGAAAATTACCAAACCATTTCAATTGAAAGATATTTATGGAGAACTATGTAGTAGGTTTGATAAAAGTTGAACTTGTGATTCCTTTTGACAATTAATTTCAAAAAAATGAAAGGAAGACTTAAAGGTTGTATAAAGGTTAGATGAGTACTTGACTAAATATTAATGCGTGAAAGAAGAGGTGGATATAATAGCAGCCATAAAAATGATCGGTTATAGCAATCCCTCAACCTATAAAAATGTATGAATTTTGGTATGTCCTCTTATTTCACTATTCTTACGAAAACTTTTTTTGCTCCATCCCAATGGGTATTGGTTGTTATAAAAAATTAAAACACATAATTAATGACATGCACAATTAAGACATGGTTCATCATTGTTTTGCAATGAAAACAAATAGCTTCCATTTCAATGTGAAAACAATTATTAAAAAATGCCATAATAAAAGGCATAAAGTTGGCTACTAATGTTAAAAAGTGTTGATGTCATTTAGTTATCAATAAAGTTGCAATTTTGATATTAATGAATTAAATGGTTCCTTGTCCATTTAAAAGTTCATATAAGTTACATTATTAACGTAATTAGTATTAGCAAGAATCTCTATTTAAATAACGCATTTAAAACTAATCAAAATTCAATAATTACACTTTTTATTCAAAATAAAATATAACATTCTGGGAGTATATTATTCATGTGAGACTCATATAAATGTTAACAAAGATTATTCAAGATAGTAAATTATTAATTCTCATCTATTTTAAGCCTCTTCATCCTAAAATAGCCAGCTAACTTAGGAGCATACAACTTGATTTATTCTGAAAGAGCCATCAATCCTGGGACCATACATCTTGTGAGAGTCCACAACCTACAATTAATCTGGTTTATTAAGGAATAGAAATGCGGAAATTGAAATTACTTCATTGACAACTATTGAAATTAGTATAGTACCAACCTTAGCATCAAAGTATATGAATCCAATCTGGGAAATTGGGTTCCCAACATTTGACTAATAGCATGGGGCACAGTGTCAGGATATAGCTAAAGACCATTTACATGCAACACGTAAAGAAATTATGTGATATTTTCATTATGAAAGTTTCATGATTGTATACATCAATCCTGAAAATTCTCTAAAATCTTTGTATACGTCAAACCATAATTGTAGAAATTTTCTTTACCATTGTTCACGTAACCCAGGAAATTGCTTTATGTGAACTCATTTATCCAACACATTAATGTCATCTTTCTAGAAAACTTTACTGACACAGAAGTTAAGAACATCATTTTTTTTACATTTTGAACTATTTTTTGGTACATATTTCCAATCTTTTATGAATGAAACTAAAAGAACATAATATATACTAACTTTTTATAATGTATGGAAGGCAGGGGACTAAGTCAAATTCAGGAAAAGGACCTTCAAGTTCCAGTGAGATCTTAATAGATGTGACAATGGTGCATTGCATTTTATCAACACCCTCATCCCATTTCCTAGCATAACCTATTTATTTAACACCAATTTAAGATATACATAAAATATATGAGTGCATTATATAGTCGTAACATAAATTGTGCAACTGAAATAATACTCTCTTATATGGTTATACCTTCTCGAGATAGTTGTGTTGATTGAATAAGATAATATTAAATTACTCAAGTTATACTTTTAGATTTTGGGCTCATAAAAGAAGTAAGCTGAATATAAAGAGACAATATTTAGTCATGGTATTCATGTTTGATGTACTAAATTAAACGAAGAAGTTAGATACTATTTGCTGGAGCTAAAACCTTACAAATTGATCGCTCCCTAATTCGCAGCGCAACGTAAAGTTTACTCATTATCTACTTAAAACTAAATGTTTTATATCTAATAATTATTTTTTGCAGTTTTATAGTGGACTGATTCTACTTTATAATTCTACAATTACAACAACACACTTCAATATGTGACTAAGGTTTATATATATTTGGATGCAGTATAATGTAAAGACATGACATAAAATACCGAATGAAAATTTTGAAAGGAGATATGAATAGGGAAGTGATGCGGGAAACTGGGATCATTTCAGTCCACCTTTCTTCATGAACTTCAGTATAGGATATCTCCTAGCTTGAGAGGATTAACCGTCAACAACATGTAAATATGACAAAATATTATAAAATTTTACATTGAAATTATAACAATTTTGCAATAAATTGGGAATCATTCAGCATCTTCATAAGCACTTGCTAGTTGTGGAATTCAAAATTTATGTTAATGGTAGCAAGATATTTATGGAATAAAAGAACGAAGATAAAACAATCATAATGAACCTACAAAAAATTACCAGGAAGATCTGGATAGAAAGATAAAACAAACATAATGAGCCATGCATTGCTAAGTCTATTACCATATCCTCCATTTGTTTGTATTTGTAAAGTTGCATACTCATCATGTTGCGACTCTTCTCTATCTTGTTGAAGTAGATGGCATCGTTGGCCTTACAAATCTTTTGGGGTATTCTTCATGTCTGCTTAGTGAATAGGTTTCGACTATGGGAGGTGTCACATTCATCACTACTCCGATGTTGATTTTTGCTTACTAACCTCCTCACCATTTCATCCAAGTACTCTGGCTCTGCAGGATCTACTGAACGATGGTAATCATGGTCCGCCCTTAGTCTTTTGCTTGACAAATGGTCTCGCTTAGGCTCACGATACCTAGGTTCTCTTAACTCCGGGAGAATCGTTCGTCCAGCAGTTTTGTTAGTTATATTTCTATGTGGTAGATCAACAACAACCATTTGTTCTCCAACATTCCGGCCATCAACAACACGACCAGACGTACCTCCAACATCATTATTCGTAACATCAACTAGTTAACCCACCAAACTGAGAACATATGGTTCGGTACCGGTCCCTGCATGGGGTTCAGTACTGATCCTCGTGCTTTGTCCATGACTGGTCTCCAGCCTTTTCCTTAAAGTGCCAGCCTCCTTCCTGGCCATCTTTTTCTTCCTTTCCCTCTGTCTCTGGCTCGATAATGATGAACTATCATAATCTAAAATGGAAGGCGTCAATTCCTTCCTGCTTCTTCTGTGGCCACATGACAATTCATTCAGTAAATTGATGCGCTCATGCATCTGTTGCTTCATCTCATGTGGCTCTCCTGCAACTTGTCCTATATCTCCTTCATCATACAGTCCATCTCAACCCTCATTAACACATCCGATGGGTTTTGAACTTCAACAGTAGTTAGTTGTGCAATCTCTTCCACATATTGAGAGTCAACATTCTCGACACCATCTGCAGCCTTGGAAGAGGTGGATATGTCTCTTCATGGGGCTATAGCTTATATTATCCTATGATAGATTCTACTAGAATCTGAGTAGTCACAGATTGCAAAAAAAAAGACTAACAAATCTACCTCGTGGATTCAAGCTATCCAAAAGTAGAAAATAGATCCCAACAGACTGAGATCTACACTCTCGGTGAAAGCACCAAAATGTTTATACCAAAATATGAAACAAACACCCAGAAAATGGAAGTAGAGAAAATAAGGGAAGAAAGTAAATTAAAACGAGGAAAAGCAAGACATACAAACTTTGTAGTGGTTCAGCTAACCGTTGTCTATGTCCACTTAACTTTGTTGCTGATTTGATTGATGTTACAAGAGATGTTCTTATGGATCGGTGATGATCCCTTACAAGAGATATATGTAAATTCATAAACAACTAAAATAGATCCTTTAAAACATCGCATTACACCTCTATTTATAGCTGAAGGTCATCGAAATTATCTCCAACATGTTCACACTCCTGTTCCCAATGTCCAGGAAGAGAAATGATTGGAAGATCGTGGCCACGTCAGCCATTTTATAAAATCGGAACCGATCCATGGTTAGGGATCGATGTCGATCCATATGATTGCATCATGGATCTTTCTCGTGGTCTTGGGTAGGTGTGATTTTCTTGTGGCTTTGCATTTTCTACCTTGATTGCTTTGCTAGGATCTTGGTTCTTGATTATTTTCTTAGTTCGGTAGTGGAATGCAGTTCTTGGCTTCACTTATACATGGTGTTCGATGATATTTCCAAGCGAACGATCCAACAATTCTTTGAAAAGGATATAATCATCATGGCTTGGAGGTGCCTTAGAGGAAGGGTGATTCTGATGGACTTTCGGGATCGGTACCGCTCCTTGATTAGGGATCAGTATCGATCCATAGCTTTTATTCTATATGGATTTTGGTTTATTGTTTGTTAATGTGCATGGTGTTTTCTTTATTTTGGAAACTAGTCTCTATGTTTTGGGCTTCCAATCTTGGTCATCCTTGGCATTTGGATTCGCTAGTTATCACTCTAGGCTCTCTCCCTCGATAACCTTCCTATTCAACTAGTCGGATTCATCCAAATATGGCCTGGTCCAAAGGCTGGATTACAGTTGTAATGGTATATTATTTGTGTTGATTTATGGATGGGCGTCGCTAATCTAACGTTGCGTGCAATGTTACACCACATATTATTTTGTAGATGGTTTGAATTGATTGGGAGATGGGTGTTATTGGCCTACGGTTTGGGTAACATTACACCATTTATGTTTAGTGGCTTGGATGGATATTGTTCTCGAAGCAAGTGATAGTCGTCTTGTTGTATTTGTTCCGAGGCGATAATTATAGGTTGTCGATACTTGAGTAATATATGTGGCTGCAACTCTATGGTTAGATTAGATGCGACATGGGTTTGATGACATGTTCATTATGCTAGGACATCATCCTTTTTTCCAATATTCCTAGATATGTTATGGGTACGAAGTTACCATGATTGCTTAAAATCATGTCAATTTGATGTATATGACGAGGCACCGTCCCTGTTGAGTTGTCTCATCCATAGTATGGAAGAATGGTAAGTTGATGAAATGAAAGATACCATTGGCGGATTTATATTAGAAAATGATTTAATCTTGAATTTTGGTTTTGAAGGGTATTGTGCTTAGATTCTTGATTTTAAAAGATATCCTAGATTAGAATTGATATACGACTATATGAGGATAATTATTTTGATATGTTGGATGAGTATGTAGAAATACTCAGATATGGATAGATATTAAGATGATATGAGTTTTATTATTTATGAATAGGATGAAGTACTTGGAATTGTATAGATAGATGTGATTTGATATGAATAAAGAATTGGTTAGAGATGTGACCTTTGAAGGCATTCTAAAATGGATTGGTGATGAGAATATTAGGATGAATATTTCCGGTTGATCGAGATAAAGGATTTTGAGCTAGTTATAATTAATCGATTTGAGGAATTGAAGGAAATATGTACTAAATCGAGTGGTTACTAATGTAAAATAATAAAGTTCCATCGAGTGGTGTGAGTCCAAGTGTTCCCTAATAATTAAAGAAAACTAATTGGAAAGACTGTGGTAAAGTTATATAGTTTGCATGCATAGAGGATGTGGAGGTGATTTTATGGAAAAATGGAATTTGGGAATTCAGATATGATTTCGAATGTAGATAGAATCTTTTTTCAATCACCCATCATTTTGAAACGGGACTATCTATTCAAAGAAACTCTTTTGGAGTGGTGACCTAAAGGTACATAGCTTTTATTGCATATGAGGTAAATGTAGATAATATATTATATTGCAGATTCTTTTTAACCTTAGCACAATCTTAGGTTAATATTTTTCTTAAGTTAGAACCCCTCTTAGATTTAGGATTTTGACAGCTATGTTTAAAATGGTTAAATAGGATAAGATTTCTTTTGTTTGGATGTTTGGATGTTTGGACGCTTGCTTGGTTGTAGGTTGTAGAACTTAGGTTGAAATGTTTGGATAGTTGAGGAGGTGACACATAAGGTATAAAACTTAATTGGGTATTTTGAGAAGCGATATCATAGGCATAGTGTTACCACTTAAGTTAGATTAGAGATTTTGGTGGGAGGTATGTTATGTCCACCAGGTTAAAACATCGACCATTTTGGATGTTCTTAGGTGAAAGAAGGAATAATATAATTATTCAAGTTGTTTAGATTTTTTTGGGTAAGACACCATCCACTTTGAGTTGTCTTACCTTGGCAATCTGCAAGATGAATTGAGGAAGGTACTACTTGATGATTTCTTTGACTTTATGCATTTCGGAATGGTATGAGACTACAATTTTATTTGGGCACTTTGTGATGAAGTTACCATTTATTATGCAATACGACATTATTTATTTGAGTTGGTAGGATGAATTGCAGAAGTTGTAGACATGCACGTACAATTTTGGTTGATGTTTGATAATGAGTTTAGGCCAATAGTAGAATTTGATAGATTTAGTTATGGATAACAATTTGGTCAGGGGTACTTGAAAAGAGGAGAAGTAGATTTGATCTTTTCAATTTGACTCCTTTCGAGAATGTTTTCCATTTATTTGATTGTTTGTTTGGTTAGTATTTAGGTTTGGTTCAATGACTACTCGAATTCATTATTGCTTTTGCTTTTGCTATCTAGTATAGTTTGGATGGTTGCTTTGTATTTATAATATTTTGTTTAGGTTATTTAGTTTGATTTATAGTTGACTTGAATGATTGCTTATTTTATATTATAGATTGTGTTATAATCTTGATATGTTTTATATGTTATGATTTCATGGTTTACTGAAATACACACACACACTCAACATTATGCTGATGTGATTTATTTTGCATATATATAGAATTTATATGTTCACCTTAGGATTCTTGCATCATATCTTATATTTCATTTTATTTCTTTCATATAGGAGGGTTTAATACACACACACACAGATATATATATATATAATGCCATATGTCATCCGCATACATATTTTGATGTTACGCTATTGGTTGCATTTCATAAGTACATAAGCACCACTATAAGTATTTATATATGCTGATAGAATACACATACACCTATTTGATGAAATTGATATTAGATTTTGTACGCTATGTGAGGATGCTTGGTATGATTGGTTTCTTTGTCATATGGATCATTGCTTGACTTGAATTAGTGATAGCTGAATTGGATGTCAAAGTATGCTACGAATAGTGTACAAGTTATACAGAGTGGGAGACAGTGCGCGAATTACATTCGTTGTCCTTTGGAATTTCAAGGACGAATTCTTTTTAGGGAAGAAAATGTAATACCTCGGTATTTTTTGACATTTAATAATATTGGATTTAATTGACAATTTAATTAACTTAAATATTGGAGGGGGAAATGATCATTTTTTCAACTGTAGAATTTAATGACTGGACATGCGTCATTGCGTCTAATTTGTTTTCCTGTTTCTCACTGTGTATTTATTTATTTGATTTAGAAGTCATATGGAGGAGATACAGACGAAATATGTTTTGGGTTGTAATTGGGTTTTAGGATGCACTTTGAAAATTTGAATTTGAAATGATCGTAATATTTTTCCCTCCAAATACATTTACTCGGCCCACTTCTGAAATTCACTACAACAAAAATACCCTTTAATAGCGTTTAAAAACAGCTATAAAAGGCTACGATAGCGTTTTTACAAACACTGTATATTAACATGCTGTAATAAGTCAGCGACCTATAATTGCAAAATAAAAAACGCTATAAATAAGGGATTTTGAGCGTTTACAAACGCTATGAAATGACTTATTATGACGTTTCTGAAATGCTATCAAAGTCCACTTGTTATAATGACATGTAGAAATGCTTACAAACGCTATGAAATGACTTATTATGACGTTTTAATTGCACGCTATTAATAATCATTTTTTACTACATACTTGTCCATTATCACACTATAATCGATAGATTTACATAAAACAATGTAATATTTCACACAACCATATAAATCAAATTAAACCAAAAATAACTAACCATTCAATATTCATACAAAATAATGCATAGTATGTCATAATATTTTATGAACATTGCATTGAAGTGTAAATAATACAAGTGATAAATGACCATACTACACATGACGACTAAATATGCAAGCCAAAAAAGTTAACACTTCAAAAGAACATCAAATTCATAACATATCACAGCATGTTGCCATTTGTATGCATCATAGATGTATATTACCTATGAAAAAGAAATTCAACAATTATCAATTATAAAACTTATATTGGAAAAACAAGTAAATGAACTTACTTAGCTTGGTTAATTTTGATAAACTTAGATAATTTTTATAAACCTAGTTAATTTTTATAAAACTTAGTTAAATTTATATAAAACTTAATTATATAAACTTAATTAATTTATATGAAACTTAATTAACTTACTTAATTTTTAAAAAAATTAGTTGATTTATATAAACTTAACTAAATTAGTTCATTTTATAAAATTTAGTTGATTAATTAACTTAGTTAAATTTGTAAAATTTAGTTAATTTATATAAACATACGAAATCGATGATCAATAACATATGGAATTTACTAAAATGGATGTAAATTTTGTTTTAAATGCTTTATTCAACAATTGCATTTCTATTGTTATAAATTTGTTAATTTTTATAAAACTTAGTTAAATTTTATAAACTTATTTAATTTTTGAAAAACTTAGTTAGTTTACTTAATTATTATAAAACTTAATTAACTTAGTTAATTATTTTTAATTTAGTTAATTTATTGTTGTTGTTGTTATTGTATTATTATTATTATTATAAACTTAGTTAATTTTTATAAACTTAATTAATTTTTATTAGTTAACTTATTTAATTTTAATAATACTTGCTTAACATATTTTTTTATAAAAGTTAGTTACTTGTTGTAAACTTGGTTAATTTTTAACATATAAACTTAATTAATTTATGTAAACGTTAATTTAAAATTTATAAACAAATTAATTTATAATAAAATTAACTAACTTAGTAAAAAAATTTAAAATTTAGTTGACTTATTTAAATTTATAAAATTTAGTTAATTTATATAAACATATAGAATCCATGAAACATATGGAATTTCCTAAAATGAATGTAAATTTGTTTTTAATATTTTATTCAACAATTGCATTTCTATTGTTATAAATTTATTAATTTTTACAAAACTTAGTTAAATTTTATAAACTTATTTAATTTTTAAAAAACTTAGTTAGTTTACTTAATTATTATAAAACTTAATTAATTTTATAAAACTTAATGAGCTTAGTTAATTATTTTAAACTTAGTTAATTTATTATTATTATATTTTATTATTGTAATAAGAAAGGCCTTGGCAAGAACAAAAACAGTGCTAAGCAGCTCCATACAAGCTAAAGTGGTTCACCTAGTTTACCTCCAAGAAACAAGTACAAAACCTGGAGATGCAGGTAGATAACGTGGACAACTAAGGAATTGCGTAGGAACCCAAACATTACACTTTGAATCATAACCACAAAAAACATGACATAGGCAGGTAACAAAATGATACTTGAAATAAAAGAGGCACTGTTTTAATACTATGCAGTATGCACAGTACACATCATGTGTTTATGGAATAACAAAACATTTTAATTCTCCCAATCTAAAAGTAATTGCAAGAATAAATGTCTATCAAAGATCTGATTGCACTTTAGAAAATGAAACAAAAGGTAACCTACCAAATACATCCCATATCCATCTTCATATGAAGGGAATGATGCATCCAGGCTAGCCATTTTCATCCCATAAGTCACACAACCTTCAATATTATAGAGGAGCATTTATAAGTAAATCAAATTGCAGTCTCACCTACATTAATCAGTAAATCAAACATAAATATTGAATGTTGCCTCCTAAATAATATTATCAGGAATCCTTAGGAAGAAAAAAAAGAATAAGAAGAAATCCATTGTTTCATTAAACATCTATATTTTATTGCGTGAAACAGATAAAGTTAAATGTTACTGGAAACAAAATAATATCGTGTGGTTTCTTACCCGTGTAAGATCTCCCTTTAGTTTTAGGCAAGTTAGCATGTAGCTTTTCAATCTCACATGCCATGGAAATCATGTTTTCCCTATTGCCTGTCTCTGTTCCAGCAGCTTAACATTTCCTTTCTTCTCGTACTCATAAGTGGCTCTATGTAGATGCGTGCGTGCGTGCATGCATATCAAAAAAGAAATTATTTAAATTTCAAGTTTACATGAAGTTCAGTCGATGGAATCAAGTTAATGGTACAAACTTGCACGTGATAGTTCCTGCTTGATATTATTGATCTCAGCTCGCATAACAGTGATTTGATTATTATCAGTTCATGTTTTCGTCAGCTCTTGCATCAGATTCTGAATTTAACTAGCAAGTTCTTGTCTTGTAGCATTCAGCTTCTTAACTTCAGCACGGAACTGTATCACATCGTCTCTTAATGGTTCTAGAGCTTTTAAATCCATCTCCAGCTTCGTACCTTTTCCAATTAATTCATGAATATAAGCTTTTTTCAGCACAGAGATTCATCATGGCCATATTTTTCAATCATTTTAATTACAAACATCCTTAAGTAATATGAAATGAAGAAATTGACAAGTTTGTTGCATGAAGAAAAGCGTTGCTCTATTTTAGCATTGAAAAGCATTAAAATACAACAATTGCACTGTAACCTATTGCAATAAGTCATATTTCATAATAAAAGGCACGTCGAGAGTTAATTAAGAGCCATAATATATACCTGATGGATGTACCTATTTCAATATACAGTCTGGATTGTGCAAGCCACCAACATCACACACCTACGACTCACAAACACTTGTAATGACATGGTAAATAATGCTATAGATGGAACAATGATGCAACCATCCTCTGTTATAGGTGTGATTCCTGCAAAGTGGGAGTGTAAGAACAAGTGAGAAAAGACTAGCATAAGCATTTTATTCTTAGTGTAGTAGTTCTCATATTTCTTATCGGGATTTACTCAACTAGATATTGTACCTTCATAAACGCACGTAGGTACGAGTCCGATTATCCCTATGGCCACAACCATATGTGCAAGGTTAACCCAAGATTGGAATGCTACTGTTAATCATTTTTCTTTTTCCAAAAGAGAATTATGACCTCATTTCACTTTTACTGTAAATAAAGCACACATCATAGATTCATAATTCCATATATATAAACCCAAGTTAAAATCTTTATAAAAATTGTAACTAGAGGAGTAGCCTAAAGAAAATTTCACATATAACAATGCATTTTGATTTAAGCACCTCATTTTCCCTGTAATGATGATTGGGTTTCAAAGTTTATTAGTCCAAAGTGTAAGCTATTCATTTGCAGCATGTTCACAATAGGTGCACGCACAAAAAAATGACTTCCATTTATTCAACCAGATTAAACCAAACTATAATGTTGGAAAATTGGTTATCTTAAGAAAATCAAACCAATGTTGATTTATTTTGCTATTTGTCTCTGTTATTTTCTTTCATTTGATGTTTCAAAGAAGTGAATTGATTGCATTAATCAATCTTCTACATCAACCCTCTAAATCCGTTGATTTTGTTTAGAAGTTGGCTCCTAACTAATTACAGAACAAACTCTACCATCAACTACAACTCCATTCCTACAGTCAATACTAGCTAGCATATGAATACGTAAAATAATATAACTCCATTCCTATCAGCTAACAAAATTTACCACCAACTACAACTCCATTCCTAATAACTCATATAGTTCACTAGATTGTTTAATGCTTTAAACGTGACTTCCAAACAAATGAATACATAAAATCAATGTTGAAAAAGATTCGACTTGGTAGGATTTTAAAAAAAAATTCCACTTTAAGTTTATAACAAACAAGGTGTTGTATAGTTAATTTAACTCCATATTTGTAACAAATCACCTAACAAGAAGGTAGTGTATTTAACAGAGTAAAAGGATTTACACTATATATAGTGAAATGAAACAATAAGAAAAATAACTCACCTAACAAAAGTTTGACTATGTGATATCTCTCCTCTCTTAGGCCCAAAACTATCAACAAGCTTTCACAATTCCTTCAAATTTAGAGAATGTTACCCCCATGCGTCATTTAATCTTACACATATAAGAAAGAAATAGAAAATAAAGCAATATGTTGCTTAAATATGTTCAACTCGAAAACATGTAACATGATACCAAACTTAATGGAAGACGTGTAACATAATACAAAATTAATGGAAGACATGTAATATAAAATGACCACTATTTGGTCATATTACCGCTATAAGTAAAATTACACACCAAAAGAAATTCAAAGATACGTAAGCTTCTCTTTTTTGCAACTGTAAAATGATGCTAGGTTAAATGTTTCTCTTTATTTTTTGATTTTGGGTTTTATGTTTTTGTTTGGGCTAAAAAGATGGTTATTTGAAACTCAGTTTTGCAAACTGAGTTGCATTTTAGTTTACAAAAGTGAGTTGCAATTTGCAACTCAGATTGCAACTGAGTTGCAACAAACTAAGTCGTGAATTGCAACCCAGTTTTGCAAACTGAAATGCAACTCAATTTGCAAAACTAAGTTGTCAGTTTAACAACTGAATTTGTTTTGCAGCCGAGTTCTGTTTTGCGACTCGGTTTCATTTTGTAGTTCAATTCATCTTCTTCTTCAAACGTTGTCTCTCTTTCCTTCTTCCATTCCCAAACTTCAATGTAACGTATCTGTAACGACCTGTATTTTTAATGGTAAGATTTTTAAATAATTTATTTAAATATTCAACCGTTAACTAATAGATGGTCCTAAAAATATGATTTTTTATGTACGATCAAATTAAGACTCGTGACCACTTCCATTGAGTTTGTATCGATGTTGCGAATTGAAATGAGTATAAGGATCGCTATATTTAAAAATCGGATGATCAGATGGTCGAAACAGTCTCGAAAAGCGCGAAATTATCATCCCGGGACATAATCTTAGATAGCGACAACATTTATACCATCGGGATAGAAAAATGAGGTGATGCACACAGACGAGTTTCGTGGCGATCAAATGCACTGTTTGATCCTGCGAGCTCAAAACGTACCACCGTTTATTTGAAAAAACAAATAAATGGAATATTTTATTAATATAATAATCAAAATCCTCTCTCCCATTCAAAAACCCAAATCACTATTACATTGCAAAAGATAAAAACATGGCTGCCTCCTTCACAAATCCATTCAAAAAATAATTTCCATCAATATGCTTAACAAAAAAAATCCTAAACTAGTTTCATTAAATCCTTATCAACGAGATCTTCGCAACGATCGTGGCGAAATTTGAGATGGTGATGATTTTGGAGATCGACTTTCATAGTCGTGAGTCTAGGATTTTGGATGGCCAGAGATAGAAGCGACGATACGCGAAACGGAGGGCACCATTGTTCTTCTCTTCACAAGAGACACCTTTCCACCAAGTTTCATCGAGCCCAGCCCATCATTGCAAAATTCGTTCATTTGGAGGGAGAAAACATGGCATTAGGTCACATTCATCAAGAGGGGAGCAAGCTTGTTCATTTTGGGTCCGAGGTGGAGAGAACAGGAGGTAGAGTCCGTTGCAACAAACGGTTCGTGATTTTGTCGAGAAACAGGTGAGATATTGAGGAGAAAAGGTCATGGGTTTTCTTGTGCAAATGTGCACGTACAGGACTTAGCCTAATTGGGAAGATGGATTAGTAAGGTAAGTAGCCTAGTTAATTATTATTTAAGTTATTCAATTAATTAAATAATCTCAAATCATATATATTGCGTATCTTTTGTATATGAGGTCCGTTTTGGATGCCGTTTTGCGCTAATTATAGAGCGCTATACAACATGATAAAGTTTTGGACAGATTTGGATGAGGTGAGTGATATTGTCTCTCTATACTATGATTGTTCACATAGTATTAAACGACGTTATGAAATGTTTTCTAAATTTAAAATGTGATTTCTAAAATACTTAGCCTATATATTATTTTATAAAAATAATTTTTTTAGCAAAGCTGGTTTTTTTAAATAGTTAAAAGTGTTTTAAAATAATCTGAATTAAATATCGCAATTTCCCCATTTACCAATTATTTTGACGATATTGACATATTTAGTCTATTTTGGTATAAATCCCACATTATCCTATATTGGTTGCTTGGATGGATTGTATTGTGTTATTATAGACGTATGTAGGCTATTATAGACATTAGAATGCTTGTTGGTTACATATATGTTAGTTTGGTTATTTTGTTGAAAACTTCGTTCGAAGGCGATATAGTATTAGAAATATCCCATAGGATAGGATTTCGTGCAGAATATCGTGCACACCGATGGATATGAAGATGGAAGATGGATTTGGAGATGTGCTTCAAATTTAAGGATAGGTGTCGAATGTTATCCTTTGGCTTGTATTTAACCGTTTTTGGTAAAGTACATGACCAAAGTGGTTGTTATCGATTACTCTAGAGTGGTTGATATCTACCACTATTGATGATGGTCGATTTGGCCAATTTTGAGAAGGATGTGATGGTACGTTCATTCGTTCGATGTTTGATTTTGGTGATATGGATCTTCGATGAGCGGTTTTGGCAGTGAAGTGTAGATGTGATGCTTCAACGCAATGACTCCATGGTTCAACAATGATGGTTCCATAATGGGAAGTGACGGCTTCAATGATGGATAACTGTACTTCGAGATGTAGAGTAGCTGACTATGAGTCCTATTGAGGGGACTGTCGGGGGGAGGCTACGAGATGCATGGTGACACTCTATGACTTATGATGGTTGTCTAGAGAAGTTCCCAGCCACGACGACTTCAGATGGGAATTGTAAGGAAGGTTCTGAGATGAGCTCTACTATGGATGATGGGTGCAATAGGATTAATGATACTCGTGACATTGAGATGGATTGATGTGGTAAAGTATCTAGTCTCGAGTGTTGAGATGGATTTATGTGGTAACATATCTAGTCTCGAATGTTGAGATGGATTGACATGGTGATGTGTCTAGTCTTCAGGATGGATTGATGCATTGACGCATCTAGTCTCGTGATATTGGGATAGACTGGTGTGGTGACGTGCCTAGTCCCTTAGTCTGTGAGTTACCATATATCCAATGCACTAAAGTGAATGTGAGGATGGATAATGGATGCCATGTTTGTTTGATTGTTTCTATCACCTTAGGGATGTCATACGATGTAGATATTACCGATGTCGATATCTAGATACCTTTAGTACTTTGATGTATAATACACCCATGATGACTATCGTAGAGCAGCATATATTCAATGTTATGTGCTAACTTTGTGGATGCGGGGACAGGTCAGGTATGATTCTCCATACCCCTATTCCATGTACTATACGGACTTTTATAGTGTTTTGAGATTGTTTATCGCTCACATCAGACTGTTGTCTGACTCGAGGTTTTATGCTTTGCTTCTTATTATCTCGAGTGCTCTTATATGAGAAGACTAGATAATAGGTGTAAATAGAACTTGGAGTTGTGCAGATAGACTAGCAGATGGTGATGCTTTCTCATATTTATATTTTGAGTTATTATTGTTTATTTCGCTATGTGACACTATGCAGCCTTGACAGTGTTGATTACTATTATTAGAGACTATTGATCAGTTGAGTTTATTTATCAGTTGTATAAACTCTATTACTATTTTGTATAACTATATGAACCTATGTACTCTGATTCTGTGGCTTATATAGTTATTACTATCTCGCCTGTTTTATCTCTGAGATGTTTACTATTATATTTTATCTGATGCGCTGTGAGATATACGATAGGTTATGTAATTTTGTGATTGTTTTATTTCCTTCTCTTTTCTTATTCTCTTCTCTCATTTTCTACTCCTCATCTTTATTTCTATTTCTTTCCCTTGACAACCGTCCTACCTTGTCTGGATGCTCCAGCAGTGCACTATTCAGTCATATGAGCATCAGTGGTGTAGGGCGGTCATTACATTTGGTATCAGAGTTTAGGTTATGTGATTAACCTGAGTTGATACCATGATCCAGCAATAATAGGGAAGGAGTTGTCGCCTTAGACTAGATCCAGAGCATACCTATGTACGAGAAAGTACGTATTTCTTATGTATTTTGGTTTTCAAAACTATATAGTAGTATATATAGTATATAATTTTCATTGCACACGAGCACTATTTATGCAATTTTTCTCTATGAGAGACATATCATTCTTATTTTTTATTAAGAGTGGTCTGGCATACGAGAAATGTTGTTATTGACTCCATCTTTAGAGCAGAGGAGTGGGCTGGATCGAGGATCACTAACCTCGATTTACAGAATATGTTCGCATAGTGGTGCGTATCATTTTCGGGAATGCCCAAGTTTCTACAAATGATTATGGTGCTCAAGTGCAAACACCTAGAGTCGACTTTGTCAAGCTGTATAAAGACCATGTGAGTTGAAGAGGTAGACCATTCCTTGGAATGGAGTTGACTGTTGAGGTGCAAAACGAGATGATATTTGCAAAAAGATCTTCGATAAATTGGAGTTTGGTGACACCGTGAGGTAAAAATTGACCTCTAGACGACTCCAGGGATGAAAAATGAAGTTGTAAGGTTCCCTTACAACTTCGATTCTCAAGTATCACCTTACTTGGGATCAGTTCATAGTTCACTTCGAACAAGTTTATCTCGACTTTTCAAAAATCAATGTTGTTTAGGATGTTCGTCGATTTGAAGCAATGCGATAAGTCAATTTTGGAGTATGCAACCGAATTCGTGTGATATCAAAGTACGGTCTATCTTTCATTGATACTCCACACATAAAGGATGAAAATTTATCATTGGGTTGAGAAATCATCTTAGAAAGCGATTAATTGGTCATATTGACGAGAGCTTCGAGAAGTTGATCGAAAAAAGGCTTTACGATGTGAGAGCCTATACCTAGTGTTGAAGAATTGTCCGAATTAGCTGAGTAGGGGCAAACCGTGGAAGCATATGCATTGATTGCCATTTCTATTTCGTCGAGTGCTCCATCGAAGAAAGAGAAAGGAACAAGAATTACTGTTTGAGAGTATAACTTCCATTTATGGCGTTTCCATACGTGTTTTATTTTACGTTGAGGTTTTATATTCCTTTATATCTAGTGATTTGATAGATAGATTGGAATTAAGATCCGAAATAGTTAACCAGCCTTTAAATTGTTGATCGACCTTTAGATTATGACGAACTTTGTTAGGGGCTTAGCTAGATTATACATGTGTAATATACCACATTTTTTCACCAGAAATTAATACCGTGGATGACTACAACATCCATAGCGCTCAGTTTTGGGTCTCAAAATGCAGAATACTATCACATGGGTTGCCTACACTTAGTCTATACATGGTTTTTCGAAACTCCATCTTATCGAGTTATGGATGTTTGCCTGTTTTTTTGTTTCCTACTGATTGCTTTAGGTTTAGTTAGGTTCAACGTTATAGTCTAGGAATTGATTGGCTGGAGGGGTACAAAATAGCAGTGGATTGTGAGAGGCCATTGGTGATGATAGGGATGGACGATAACCAAACGGTAGTGTTTGGATTCCTATCTGATCATGCGGTGATGGTTAGCTTTCTATATTTGCTCGATATTCCACATGATGAGTTGTCATCTGTGCCTTTAGCTAGAAAGTGTCTAGACACATTCGATGAGGTGACCAGATTACAACCATATAGAGATAGAGTTCCATATCGATCTGGTTAGACGTGCTTGACCAGTAGTTATGCCTTTAAGGCAGATGATGCCCAAAGAGCAGAGGAGACTAAAGGTGTGAGCGGATGACCTGTTGAGGGGAATGGTCATTGGTAGTAGCATTTTTGAGTAGGATGCACCTATAGTGTTCAGCACTATGGGCAGATGGCTTATTGAGGTTGTCCATTGATTACCGTGAGCTGAGTGATATGGCAGACTAGTATTCACTCCCATTTATCAATGGCTTGTTCAATCAACTCCTCTATAGCGCGAAGGTGTTCTCTCAGTTGGACCTTGCAATAGGCTTTCATACACTAAGATTATCTAAAGAGTGTGTGCCGATCATATCATTTCATACGCCACCTTAATTTTTGATTGGTTGGTTATGCCTCTCAGGCTAACCAATGAGTCGACATTGCTTTGTTGATTTCTTGAGCCATTTTAAGAGAGATCGCTTGAGTTTATCATGTTTGTGCTTGTTGATGAAACTTTTGTCTATGCATGGATGAAAGAGGAGCATAAGGCACGATTAATGATTATATCAGAGGTGTTAAGAAAACACTAGCTGATGATGACAAGTTTCTTTGGATTGGCAAGATGTTATATACGCTTTACCAAGTACTTCTCAAAAGTAGCAACGCCGTTAAGCGATTTGATGAGTGAGTATCAGACTTTTATTTTGGACGCGAGGTGCAGATACGTGTTTGTGAGTCTGATAGAGAGGTTGACAAGTGTATAGATGTTACTCATTCCAAACGGGAATGAGAAGATGATAGTACACATGCCTATGGTACTTAACTAGGTGCGAAATTGATGCCGTAAACTAGGGTTGTCACATATTCTAGTTGACAACAGAAACCGCATGAGAGGAAGTATTCGACTCTTGGTTCGGATTCGATGGTGGTAGAGTTCGCTTTGGAGATTTAGAGGCACTATCTATTCGGAGAGGGATTTGAGTTTTTTAGTGATTCCATATCAGTGGATTATCTCTTCTCCGAAAAGGATCTCAGCCTTCGCCAATAGCAACAGTTGGAATTCTTGGCCTCCTATGACTTCGAAATTTCTTGTATGTGCATATGGGAAATGCAATTGTTGGTGTTTTGAGTTGGAGACATACCAGTTTGAAAGCTATATTCCTGGGGTGGGCATTGCTCGAGTTTATCACTGGTTATAACCCAAGAACTCGAAGTAAGCTAGTGCCAAAGTTGTTGGCTAGTTTGACCATCAGACCTACTTCGATTCAGTGGATCGGTAATAGTCAGAGACGTGAAGCTTGACTAGCGAAGATCATGGCTAAATTAAAAGAGTGAGTAGTGTCTGTAGAGGTGATAGTACGGACTTGACCGTGACGGCTAATTCCAGAAGGGAGAAATATTGTTTTCCCGATGTCGTTGGATTGAGGAATGAGGTACTATTAGAGCGGTCTCATTCGAAATTGATTAGATGATATCAAGACTGAATCAGGGACTCTAAGACCTTATAGGCCTATTCATACCAATAAACGTGATACGAAATGGGTTAGAAGTAAAGCGACGGAGTAGTAATGGTTCAATGAAGTGAAAGCGAAGGCAATTTCCATTTTATCATGGGTTTCATGTCATATATCATATTTGATTGTTTTATACTAGATAGTTTAGTATTCTGCATACCAGGACAAGTATGGATGTTATTTTAGATGTTTGATCTTGTATGTGTCTATTAATGTTTGTTGTTGGCATTTGATACGATTACTTCTGCATAAATGATTATTAAGCATGCGGGATAGTTATAATTTGATATAGCACATTTATTTGAGACAAATTCCATTTATTTGATCAAAGTATACTTATTTACATTATAATGTTACTATTGTGCTTAATCCTCTTTTTTGAGTACTTGATTAGGTACTTGGAAGCAAATGTTGGTTATTTGGATGCTTACCCGCTTATATTCGCATCTAAATAAAAATGCTCTACTATAAAAGAGGTATTTAACACTTGTAGTGTAGATTTGGTTATATTTGTTTGGTTGTCCTCGAAAACGAGATGCCTCAGATATGAGATGTATATATTCTTATGTTGTATCGGGATTTTTTTCCAGACCTAGCCGCGCAAACGAAGTGCTGTTGAAATTATGACATAAGCCAAAATCGAGAGAAAAGTCAACGTATATGATATCAGACATTGCCAATAGTTGAGGGAGTCAGCAATATATGATACTTAGTTGACTTGCCTTTCGATTAGTGAGTTGGCACTTTTATTTTCCATTGTTCGTTTCTTTGGAAATGAGTGTGTGACCTAGTTGCTTAGTTTAACCACATTGATTTTGGACTTGATAGTGGTTGTACTTAGGGATGACGATGATGGCTCCAAGTGATTTCGAGTCTATTCCCTTTGTTGTGATCACTTTTAGTGATTGTTGTCGAGAGTTGGGTAAGTGACGATTTTCCTTTGTATCGTTCCTTATGTGAGGGTATTGGGTTGTGTTACTTTGTCCTTCGGACTTCGAGCATGAAATCCTTTTAAGGATGGGAGAATGTAATGACCTGTATTTTTAATGGTAATATATTTAAATAATTTATTTAAATATTGAATTTTCAATTAATAGACGGTCCCAAAAATATGTTTTTTCACATACGATTGAATCAGGACTCGAGGCCACTTCCGTTGAGTTCGTATCGATGTTGCGAATTGAAATCAGTATTACGATCACTATATTTAGAGATCGGATGATCGAATGGTTGAAACAGTCTCGAAAAGCGCAAAATTATCATCTCTGTTTGATCGTAGCAGATGGGTTTCGTAGCAATCAGATGTACCGTTTGATCGTGCGAGCTCGAAATGTACAACCGTTTATCTAAGAAAATAAATAAATGGAATATTTTATTAATATAATAATCAAAACTCACGCTTCCATTCAAAAACCCAAATCACTGTTACATTGCTGAAGATAAAAACATGGTCGCCTCCTTTACAAATCCATTCAAAAAATAATTTACATCAATTTGCTTAACGAAAAAACTCCCAAACCAGTTTCATTAAATCTGTATCGATGAGTTCTTGACAATGACCATGACAGAAATCGATAATATGGTGATGGTTTTAGAGATCGACTTTTATAGCTATGAGACCAGGGTTTTGGATGGGCGGAGATAGAAGCAACGATACGTGAAACGGAGGTCACCATTGTTCTTCTCTTCGCGAGAGACACCTTCCCCCAAGTTTTGTCGAGCCTAGCCCGTCATTGCAAAATGCGTTCTTTTAGAGGAAGAGAGCGCAACATCATGTCGGGTTCATCAAAGAGGGGATCGAGCTTGTTCATTTTGTGTCCAAGGTGGAGAGAAAGCGAGGTGGCGTCTGTTGCAATTGATGGTTTGCGATTTCGTCGAGAAATGGGTGAGAAATTGAGGAGAGAAGGTCATGGGTATTGGGTTTTCTTATGCATATGTTCATGTACAGGAATTAGCCTAATTGGAGAAGATGGATTAGTAAGGTAATTAGCCTAGTTAATTGTTGTTTAAGTTATTTAATTATAATTAAATAATCTCAAATCTTATATATTGCATATCTTTTGCATACGAGGTCTGTTTTGTATGTCGTTTCTTGCGTTGCGCTCATGATAGAGAGCTCTACGACTTGGTAAAGATTTGGTTTTTAGATGAGGTAAGTGATATTATCTCTCACTATACTATGATTGTTCGTATAGTATTAAAACGACGTTTTGAAATGTTTTCTAAATTTAAAATGTGATTTCTAAAATACTTAGCATATATATTATTTTATAAAAAGAGATAAAAGAGTTCTAAAACAGTTTGAATTAAATATCACATTTTTCCCATATAAGGACTATTTTGATGATATTGACAGATTTAGGCTATTTTGATATAAATCCCACATTATCCTATATTGGTTACTTGGATGGATTATATTGTTTTATTATAGACTTATGTAGGCTATTATAGACGTTAGAATGCTTGTTGGTTGCATGTATGTTAGTTTGGTTTTTTGTTGAAAATGCCATTCGAAGGCGATATATTATTGGAAATATCCCATAGGATAGGATTTCATGCATAGAATATCGTGCACATCGATGGATATAAAGATAGAACACAGATTTGGAGATGTGCTTCAGATTTTGAGATAGATGTCTGACGTTTTCCTTTGTCTTGTATTTAACCATTTTTGGTTGAGTACACGACCAAAGTGATCATTATCGACTACTCTGGAGTGGTCGAAATCTACCACTATTGATGATGGCTGATTTGGCCCATTTTGACAGGGGCGATGGAGCGACTTCGAGGAGCAGGATGTGATGGTTCATTCGTTCGTTCGACATTCGATTTTGTTGATATGGCTCTTCGACGAGTGGTTTTGGCAGTGAAGCGAAGATGTGATGCTTTGACGTGATGACTCTATGGTTTGACGATGATTGTTCCATGATGGGAATAACGGCTCTGATGATGGATAGATCTACTTCAAGATGCAGAGTATTTGACTATGAGTCGTGTTGTGGGGACTATCGAAGGGTGGCTACGGGATGCATAATGGCACTTTATGACTTATGACGATTGTCCAGACTAGTTCCCAGCCCCAACCGACTTCAGACAGGAGTTGTAAGGACAGTTCCAAGATGAGTTCTGCTATAGATGATGGGTGTAAAGGGATCAACGATACTCGTGATATCAAGATGAATTGATGCTGTAACATATCTATCTTGAGTGTTGAGATGGATTGATGCAGTAACGAATCTAGTCTCGTGTGTTGAGATGGATTGACATGGTGACGTGTCTAGTCTCTAGGATGGATTAATTCATTGACGCATCTAGTCTTGTGATATTAGGATAGATTTGTGCAATGGCGTGCCTAGTCCCCGAGTCTGTGAGTTATCATATACCAACGCATGGAGTGTGTGAATGTGAGGATGGATCATTGTAACAACCCTAATTTCGATAACATATTCAGGAGATTTAATTAGGTAAATTAAATAGAATAATGTAGAGTGATAAGGAGATTGAGATTGGTTAATAAACCTAGAGGCCCTACTTAATTAACTCTAATGGGCTTATTGATGGTTAAATAATAATTAAATTAACATAAGGTCATTAGGGTCATTGCCGCCCATATTTCCTATTCTTATACTATTATCCCTATACCATTCACATTCATTTTATCATAAGCAAAAATAAACGTAAGAAAAAAAGGAAAGCGGGCCTTTAAGGAGTAAGAAGAGAAGAGAAATTCAAGTTTAAAGCTTAGGATCAAGCTAGAAGAATCAATCTCAAATCAATCTCCGATTTCCTTATCCAATCTAAGGTGAATAATAATCACTACATCTCTATTTTTTTTTTTATATAATCATAGATTTTTTTATTTAAGATTAAATCTAATATGATGATTTTTGATGATATGCTTGGATTTATAATATGTTTGATTTAATCTAATGATTTAATATGAGTATATACGATTTTAGGCCAAAACCGAAAGTAAATGATTTTTAAATGCCAGGGAAAATTTATATGTTATGAGAAATATGATTTTGGAGTTGGGTTTCAATTTTTAGAATTTTTCAAGACGTGGAGAAGTAATTATAAATTTTTGAAGGGAAACATGTATTATTCGGTTTAAAATTTATTTTTGGTGGTTATATGAGGAATTTGGGTCTCAAATTTATATATGTTAGATAACATATTTAAGTGAATTGTGAATTTTGGGGATTTTTACTAAGAGATTTAATTATTTTGAAAGGAGGACCTAAATGATTTAATTGATGTTAATTGGGAAGGGCTTATATATTAATGTTATTCAGTTTTTAGATCTGAGAAAATGTGGGAATTATTTGTAAAATAATTTGAAAGTAAGTAACTAATCAAGTGTTTATATGTGGGGCAAGTTAGGTACAAAAAGATTACTTTATTTGGTAAAACAGCCTTTTTACTCAGAAAAGTAGGTTCCACCACTTTCGAAAGGACCCTTTCAACTTAGACCTTTCGCTACCAATCAGGTCGAAACCAATGGAGCCAAAACCAATACATAAGGTATCACTTAGTTGAAACGCAGTGGATTGGAGAAAGGCGGAAGGTAGGGTGTCGAAACATAGCTTCCTAAAGGGTCGATGCCTTTGTTTTGTTCTGGTTTTCTAAAGAAAAGCACTTGCCTTTTACAAAGAGGTTTCGAAGGACTTGAAACCAACGCTTGTGAAAGGGTATTTTAAAACAAGCTTTCGAAGGAGAGCTACCGCCTTTTAAAAAAGAAGAAGTAGCTTTCAAAGGAGTTACTTAGTTTTCGAATTGAAGCTTTTGGAAGGGGTAGTTTCGACCAAGTCGAAACCCTTCTGTAATTTTAAGCCTTCCGATGGTATTGAAGATATCAATGCCGTTGAAAGGTACTTTTTGTTTTTATAAATATAAGCCACTTCCTGTAGCTTTCGAAAGGGGGTTAATGGTTTCGAAGGCATGGTTTCGAAAGGGGTTTCGAAGCCAATCTTCAAACATTTTTACTTATATAACATAAGCTTTCGAAAGGATGGTTTCGACACCATCATGTTTTCCCCAAATACTTTTATATGATCAAGAAAGGTTTCAAAAG
Source organism: Allium fistulosum (assembly GCA_030737815.1). Taxonomy (NCBI): domain Eukaryota; kingdom Viridiplantae; phylum Streptophyta; class Magnoliopsida; order Asparagales; family Amaryllidaceae; genus Allium; species Allium fistulosum. The sequence goes on from CM060902.1 coordinate 428,670,430, forward strand.
AGGTACTTTCATTTATGTTCACTTTGACCATATGATATTTTAAATATAAACCCAATGGCTTCAGAAGGGATACTTCCAATGGTTTCGAAAGAGGGTCTTTCATTGTTTTCAAAAGGTACACTTTCAAATGGTTTCGAAGCTATGTTTCTAAAGTTAAATGTTGATACTTTAATACATTCGAAAGGTTTCAAAAGAAAGGTTTTAAAGTATTCGAAAGGCAAGAGCCTAATGTTTTGAAGATAGATCTATATGCTTTCGAAGGAGGGTATCCAATGAGGTCGAAAGCAAGGTTTCGAAGGTTTCGAAAGGCTTTGTAACCCAAACTCATTTTTAAGGAAAAACCCATGGCTAAATTAAAGGAGTTTTGAAATGACTTTAAGGAGAAGCTTTCCTTGATAAAATTATAGGTTAAAGGGATTAACCATGTTTTATATGAAAAGTATTTCAAGGACATTAAACCCACAGGAGTTGTATTGCTTTGTAATTATGTTTAATTCTTAAAATGTTAATTATTCACATTATAATGGACCCATAACGGCATTTTGGGGATAAAGGGTAGAAAAACCAGCTAGGTTGACCCAGTAGTGAATATAAATTGGTTAAACTCTTGGGTGAGTAGAATTGCATCTAAGAGGCCAAGGAGACCAGAATATAGGATGCCAAAATATGGAAGTTGTAAGGGAGATAGGTTCATAATGCACCCATGAAAACTATGATTAGGAAGTTATTGGAGTTACCAATAGGTTCATAGTGATCCCATGAAAACTATGTTATAAAGAGTGGTTGGTAGGGGACAATTGGTTTGTAGACCCATGAAAACTATATCTGGATTAAGTCATTGACAACAGTCAAAAGGTTCCTAGTCAACCTATGAAAACTAGGATAAGAAAGAAGTTATTCGAGGTATCATTAGGTTCCTAGTCAACCCATGAAAACTAGGATAAGAGATAAGTTATTGAAGTCACCAATAGGTTCAGGGGATTCCATGAATTAATTATGTTAATTGGCAGGGGCTAATAGGTTCATAGTGCACCCATGAAAACTATGAAATAGGACAGGGAGTCCATATTTTATATAAAGGTTATCAGTAAGCCCATGAAAACTAATAGGTTAATAGTAACCCTAGAAACTATAAATATGACAGGGAGTCAATTAAACAAAGGACGGGGAATCCAGAATGTTTTAACTTATATGCGTATCATCATAATATTTTGAAATGACTATGTTTTTAACCATTGTAGATGCAGGAGCATAGTATATGGTTTTATAAAGGTTTTAAGAAACTAGTGAGGTGAAAATCCGTTCCTCTATGCGGCGTGGTCTCACTAGATATCTAAATGGTTTGAGATTTTAGATTATGATTCATAACAGGCTTTATTCTGACTTGAAGTTTATGTTTTCCCCTTAAACTCCCGGTTACTCAATTGATTTTGAGTAGTTTGAGGGTTGAGGTTTTCAGGTACCTCATTAGACGAATAAAGATTCCAGAGACGTGCTTGAGGCGCAATAGATATTTAGAGTTCTCTTTTATTTTGATTTCGTTGTGCTGTTTGTAACAAAAAAGTTGTTATATTTCCTGTATATACTCTGATCATCCAATGGGGCGTCTTCATATGTCGCTCTTGGCGTATGTTGTAATAAATATATTTCTCTGAACGTGGTTTACGATTATGGGATTATGTAATGAATCGGAAATGATTTGAAATGGAATGTGATCTTATTTGAAGTTTTAATTTTTTTTCATATTCATGTGTTTCTATGTATCAATAAATCTAACACCGCCGTATTTGATCGCCGAGGATTAATAACTATGGATGACTGTAGCATCCGTAGCCGTTAGTTTTGGGCCTCCAAGTAGGGGGATGTTACAAGTTGGTATCAGAGCATAGGTTTATGAAAACTTAAAAGAAAAATTAAACTTAAAAGCTTTTTGAAACATAATCCAATGAATTAGAAATATGATCGCGGTTTGGGTTAAGGCTACAGTAACATACTTGTATTTGATATATATATATATATAAGTATGTTTTGCCCTCTCTCTTAGACCATTCTTCTGTATATTACTAAGGCTCGTATGAAAATTTACAAGATAGAGGATATGAAAGCAGGAAATAGAAGACGAAATCTAGGTAGAGGAAGCATCACAACCAACGAAAATGCTCGACCTAATACCAGGAGGAACCAAGGTTGATTGGCTAATGCTAACCAAAATGCTGAGGCCAATATTGGTGCTGGAAATCCGCCAGTAGAAGCAGGAATGGTGTATCAGTTGTTATCTAATATTTTGCAAGCTGGAGTTGCTAGTAATGTTGGAGGAGCTAATCATGTGGCTCCAAATGGGAATAACGATGCTAAGTTGAGCAGAGACTACACCAGTCTGGGTGAAAAGGCGTTTGTTGGAACAGAGGGTGCCGTTGGGGTTGAGAATTGGCTATTGCACTGAGAGAGGATCTTTACTGATCTAGGCTTGGATGATGAGCAAAAGTGGAGGATGGCCTCTAGGTAGTTGCAAGGGGCAGTGCTTCACTGGTGGAATAGTGTGACTGCCGGAGTTCCGGAGGAAGAGCTGACATGGGCTGATTTGAGAATGTGGTTTTAGAAAAAGTTTTTATATGAAGTGGAAAAGTCGGCATTGATGAGGAAGTTTATGGATCTAGTCTAGGGAAATATGTCAGTGATCGAGTACGCCGCTAAGTTTGATGAGCCATCACGTTATGGATATGCCACTATAGACACTGACATTAGAAGGAATGAGAGGTTCACTAGAGGACTGAGACCTGAGCTTGCTAGAATGACCATGACCCATATCCGAGAACCTTGTAATGTGGTGGAGATGGCCATTCGCCATGAAGAGATGCTTGCTGTTTCTACCAGAGAGAAGCTGGTAGAATCCCAAGGTCCTCAGGGAAAGAAGAGGAAATTCTTTAAGAAGAAGGGAGCCCAAAAAAGGGATGCTGCCAAGAAGGGAAAGGCAAAATCTAATGTGCTTTAAGTGTGACAAGAAGGGTTATTATGCTCATGAGTGCCGGATAGGCAAAGGAAAGAAGCATGCAAAAAAGAAGAATGTGAAATGATTCAACTGCGACCAGGTTGGGCATTATAAGAACCAGTGTCCAGAGCCAGTCAGCGCAGACAGAGGGAATGTTTTTGCTATAGGACCACCATCTTCTTCTAAGCCTACTGCAGCAGATAAAGGGAAAACTGTGATGGAAGGTACGCTTTTGATTCAGAGTACACCAGTTAGGGTACTATTTGATACAGCTGCATCACATTCATTTATATCACAGTATTTGGTTAATAGGTTATGCATAAAATCCACATACCTTGTTACTTCCTTAAGGGTTGCGAATCCAATAGGAGGGTATGCAACTCTAGGGATGAGGTGTGACCAGTTCGAACTTGATTTGTTAGGTCATAAGTTTGCAGGCATTCTATATGTTTTTGATTTCGTTGATTTCAAGATCATTTTGGGTATGGATTGGTTGGGTAAGTATGAGGCTAGGTTATCTTGCCAGGATAGAGAAATATCATTGAGACGCCCTGATAGTCATAATCGAATCATGTTTTCAGTGGAGGATTCTAGCAGGAGTGTTTGTGCTTTGTTGAGTGCTATGGAAGTAGGAGATGTGTTATGTCAGGTTCGAGTAGCAAGAGAATTTTCATATGTTTTTGATCCAGTCACTGGTCTACCACCAAAACCAGCTATCGAGTTTCAGATAGATCTTGTGCTAGGAGCTGAACATATAAGTAGACCACCTAGCAGGATGACACCGACAAAGATGAAGGAATTAAAGGTGCAGCTAGTAGATCTTGAAGGAATGAATTTTATTAGGCCAAGCAGTTCACCTTGGGGAGCGGTTGCGGTGTCCGTGAAGAAACCAGATGGGTCGCTAAGGATGTGCATCGACTATCATAAGTTAAACGAAAGGACGATCAAGTATAGGTACCCTCTGCCGAGGATAGATGATCTGTTTGATCAGTTATGTGGAGCCAAGGTGTTTTCCCAATTAGATTTGGCGACAGGCTTCCATCAGCTAAGAGTGGTAGAGGACATCATTCCTTTGGCAGCATTTTGGACTAGGTGTGGTTTGTATGAGTGGTTTGTAATGTCATTCGGGTTAACGAATGCACCTTCTTTCTTCATGGATTTGATGAACCAAGTTTTCCGAGAGCAGTTGGATAGGTTCGTAAAGGTATTCATAGATGACATTTTAGTGTACTCGAAAGATGAAAAAGAGCATGAGATTCATCTTAGAGTGGTGCTTGAAACACTGAGGCAGAACCAGCTAAAGGCGAAGTTTTCCAAGAGTCATTTTTGGAAGAAAGAGGTTAAGTTTCTTGGTCACGTGGTTTCAGAGAAAGGGTTGTCAGCCAATCTAGATAAGATCGAAGCTGTGAACAATTGGAAGAGAACAAAGACGGTGACTGAGGTTAGAAGTTTTCTTGGACTTGTTGGCTATTACCGGAGATTCATTAAGGATTTCTCGCGAATAGCAGCACCTTTGACTAAGTTGACCAGGAAAGACGTGAAGTTTGTTTGGTCCGACAAATGCGAGGAAGGGTTCCTTAAGTTAAAGCATTTGTCGACCAACACACCAGTGCTTGTAGTTCTAGATGGAAACCAAGCATTTGTAGTATACACTGATGCATGTGGGACTGGATTGAGAGCAGTATTGATGAAGAAGGGAAAAGTTATTGTCTATGCATCTAGGTAGCTTAGACCGCACGAAGTAAGATATCCCATTCATAACTTAGAATTGGCTGCAATGATTTTTGCCTTGAAGATTTGGAGGCATTATCTCTTAGGGGAGAGATTTGAGTTGTATACCGATCATAAGTCTTTAAGATATTTATTCTCTCAGAAGGAGTTGAATATGAGATAGTTGAGGTGGCTGGAGATTTTGGCTGCTTATGATTTTGGTAGTGTATGCTCCTAGGAAAGGAAATAAAATAGCATATGCTCTCAGCAGGAAACATCTGAATGTGCTGTTAGCCATGTTGGTTGAATGGAAGGATCTAGAATATTTGGCCATTTGTGGTGTGCAGTTAAGATCGACTGCTAGTTCTAGTCAGGGTACTGCCATGTTGTCCTGTTTAGAAGTTCGACTAGTGTTGACTGAGAGAATCGCTTCTAAGCAGAAGGAGAATCCGTTATTAGCAGAGAAGATCAGAAGGCATGAGGTTGGAACTAAGATCGATGACTTGAAAGATTTTTTTCTTGACCAGAGAGGATGGTTGAGAAAGAAGGGATGGTTATGTGTTCTAGATGTTGAGAACTTGAGGAAAGAAGTTCTTGGAGAATGTCATCAATTCAAGTTTATGATTCATTCTAAAGGGACCAAGATGTATCAAGATATGAAGAGGAGCTTCTTCTGGGTAGGCATGAAGAGGGATGTTGGCTTGTGGGTTAGGCAGTGTGTAAACTGTCAACAAGTGAAGGCTGAACATCAGAAGCCGAGTGGATTGCTTCAGTCTTTAGAGATTCCAGTATGGAAATGGGATTCGTTATCCATGGATTTTATAGACAGGTTCCCAAGGTCAAACAAAGGAAATGAAAGCATATGGGTTATAGTTGACAGGTTGACCAAGAGTGCCCATTTCATTCAAGTAAAGTCAACCAGGACGTCACCCATTTTGGCGAAGTTGTTCATGAAGAACATAGTTAGACTTCATGGGATTCCTATTAGCATAGTCAGCGACAGAGATGCATTATTTACTAGCGAATTCTGGAAGAGCCTACAAGATGTTTTAGGCACTAAGATCAATATGAGTACCGCATATCACCCTCAGATGGATGGGTAGACAGAGAGAGTCAATAAAGTACTCGAGGATTTGTTGAGAGCTTGTGTGTTGGATTTTGGTGGATCTTGGGAGGATCACCTACATTTGGTAGAGTTTTCCTATAATAATAGTTATCAGACTAGTATAGGAATGGCGCCTTTTGAAGCTTTGTATGGAAGACCATGCAAATCACCAGTATGTTGGTTGGAGACTGGAGACAGATTGGTCTTTGGTCCAGATTTGGTTAGGGAGGCGTCAGAGAAGATTGAGCTGATTCGAGAACGGATGAACGAAGCTCAATCTAGACAAAAGAGTTACGCAGATAAGAGGCGTAAAAACCTAGAGTTCTCAATGGGAGACAGGGTTTTCATTTAGGTATCACCGATGAAGGATGTGATACGGTTTGGAAAGTCGGGGAAATTGGCACCAAGATATGTTGGTCCATTATGGATTATAGAGAGGATTGAAAAGCTTGCATATAGATTAGAGTTGCCGAGCAGTATGGCAGGTGTCCATAATGTATTTCATGTGTCTCATCTTCGCAAGCACATGCATGATCCAAAGGCCGCTATTCCTCCGACAGGGTGGGAAGACTAGTAGTAGAGCCTAATTTGACTTCTGTTAGACAACCAGTTTGGGTTGTAGCGAGAGATGAGAAAAGATTGAGGAACAAGACAGTCAAGCTGGTGAAAGTTCAGTGGAGCGACAACGAGAAGGACTGTACTTGGGAGACAGAGGACAGGATTCGAGATGCTTGTCCTGATCTGCTTTAAGGGTATGTGTATATTAGATTTATATAGATAATTCCTAGTCAGATAGACTAGTATGGTTGTTAGGAGTCGTTATAGATGATTGCTATGTTTAGTATTTAGTCCTTACTGAATTTCGAGGACGAAATTCTTTAAGGAGGGGAGCCTGTAATACCCCTAATTTCGATAACATTATTCAGGAGATTTAATTAGGTAAATTAAATAGAATAATGTAGAGTGATAATGAGATTGAGATTGGCTAATAAACCTAAAGGCCGTGCTTAATCAACACTCATGGGATTATTAATTGTTAAATAATAATTAAATTAACATAAGAGCATTAGGGTCATTGCAGCCCATATTTCCTACCCTTATACTATTATCCCTATACCATTCACATTCATTTTATCATTAGCAAAAATAAACGTAAGAAAGAAAAGGAAAGCCGACCATTAAGGAGTAAGAAGAAGAGAAATTCAAGTTTAAAGCTTTGGATCAAGCTAGAAGAATCAATCTCAAATCAATCTTCAATTTCCTTATCCAATCTAAGGTGAATAATAATCACTACATCTCTATTTTGGTTTTTATATAATCATTGGTTTTCGTATTTAAGATTAAATCTAATATGATGATTTTTGATGACATGCTTGGATTTATAATATGTTTGATTTAATCCAATGATTTAATATGAGTGTATACGGTTTTAGGGCAAAGCCAAGAGTAAATGATTTTTAAATGCCATGGAAAATTTATATGTTATGAGAAATATGATTTTGGAGTTGGGTTTCAATTTTTAGAATTTTCCAAGCCGTGGAGATTTAATTATAAATTTTTTAAGGGAAACATGTATTATTGGGTTTAAAATTTATTTTTAGTGGTTATATGAGGAATTTGGGTCTGAAATTTATATATGTTAGATAACATATTTAAAGCGAATTTTTGTGAATTTTGGGGATTTTAACTAAGAGATTTATTATGGAAATTTAATTATTTTGAAAGGAGGACCTAAATGATTTAATTAATGTTAATTGGGAAGGGCTTATATATTAATGTTATTTAGTTTTTAGGTCTAACAAATGCGGCAATTATTTTTAAAATAATTTGAAAGTATGTAACCAATCAAGTGTTTACATATGGGACAAGTTAGTTACAAAAAGATTACTTTAATTGGTAAAATAGCCTTTTTACTCAGAAAAGTAGGTACCGCCACTTTCGGAAGGACCCTTTCAACTCAGACCTTTCGCTACCAATTAAGTCGAAACCTAGCAGGTCGAAACCAATGAATCCGAAACCAATACACATGGTATCACTTAGTTGAAACGCAGTGGATTGGAGAAAGGTGGAAGGTAGGGTGTCGAAACATAGCTTCCGAAAGGGTCGATGCCTTTGTTTTGTTTTGTTCTGGTTTTCTAAAGAAAAGCACTTGCCTGTTTACAAAGTGGTTTCGAAGGACTCGAAACCAATGCTTGCGAAAGGGTATTTTAAAACAAGCTTTCAAAGGGAGCTGCCGCCTTTAAAAAAAAGTAGCAGCTTCCGAAGGAGTTACTTAATTTTCGAATTGAAGCTTTCGAAAGGGGTAGTTTCGACCAAGTCGAAACCCTTCTGTAATTTTAAACCTTTCGATGGTATTGAAGATATCAATGCCGTTGAAAGGTACCTTTTGTTTTTATAAATATAAGCCACTTCTTATAGCTTTCGAAAGGGGGTTAATGGTTTCGAAGGCGTGGTTTCGAAAGGGGTTTCGAAGCCAATCTTCAAACATTTACTTATATAGCATAAGCTTTCGAAAGGATGGTTTCGATACCATCATGTTTCCCCCAAATACTTTTATATGATAAAGAAAGGCTTCGAAAGGGGTACTTTTGTTTATGTTCACTTTGACCCAAATGATATTTTAAATATAAACCCAATGGATTCTGAAGGGATACTTTCAATGGTTTGGAAAGAGGGTCTTTCAATGTTTTCGAAAGGGACACTTTCAATTGGTTTTGAAGCTATGCTTCTAAAGTTAAATGTTGATACTTTAATACATTAGAAATGTTTCGAAAGAAAGGTTTTAAAGTTTTCGAAAGGTAGGAGCCTAATGTTTTGAAGATAGATCTATACGCTTTCGAAGGAGGGAATCCAATGAAGTCGAAAGCAAGGTTTCGATAGGCTTTGTAACCCAAACTCATTTTTAAAGGAAAAACACATGGATAAATGAAAGTAGTTTTGAAATGACTTTAAAAAGAAGCTTTCCTTGATAAAATTATAGGTTAAAGGGATTAACCATGTTTTATATGAAAAGTATTTCAAGGACATTAAACCCACAGGAGTGGTATTGTTTTGTAATTATGTTTGCTTCTTCAGATTTAAATATATTCATATTATAATGGACCCATAACTGCATTTTGGGGATAAAGGGTAGAAGAACCAGCTAGGTTGACCTAGTATTGAATATAAATTGGTTAAACTCTTGGATGAGTACAATTGCATCCAAGAGGTCAGGGAGATCAGAATATAGGATGCCTAAATATGGAAGTTGTCAGGGAGACAGGTTCATAGCGCACCCATGAAAACTATGATTAGGAAGTTATTGGAGTCACCGATGGGTTCATAATGATCCCATGAAAACTATGTTATAAAGAGTGGTTGGCAGGGGCCAATTGGTTTGTAGTGCATCCATGAAAACTATATTCGATTTAAGTTATTGACAACAGTCAAAAGGTTTCTAGTCAACCCATGAAAACTAGGATAAGAAAGAGGTTATTCGAGGTATCATTAGATTCCTAGTCAACCCTTGAAAACTAGGATAAGAGATAAGTTATTGAAGTCACCAATAGGTTCAAGGGAAGCCATGAATTAATTAAGTTAATTGGCAGGGGTTAATAGGTTCATAGTGCACCCATGAAAACTATGAAATATGACAGGAAGTCTATATATAATATAAAGGTTATTAGTAAGCTCATGAAAACTAATAGATTAATAGTAACCCTAGAAATTATAAATATGACAGGGAGTCAATTATACAGAGGACGGGGAATCCAGAATGTTTTAACTTGTATGCATATCATCATAATATTTTGAAATGACTATGTTTTTAACCATTGTGGACGCAGGAGCACAATATATGGGTTTATAAAGGTTTTAAGATACTAGTGAGGGGAAAACCCGTTCCGCTATGCGGCGCGGTCTCACTTGATATCTAAATGGTCTGAGATGTTAGATTATTATTTATACCAGGCTTTATGTCTGACTCAAAGTTTATGTCTTTGCCTTAAATTCTCGGGTACTCAATTGATTTTGAATAGTGTGAGAGTTGAGGTTTTCATGTTCCTTATTAGACGAATAAAGCTTCCGGAGACATGCAGGAGGCATAGTAGATATTTAGAGTTCTCTTTTATTTTGATTCCACTGCGTTGTTTGTAACGGCAAAGTTGTTATATTTCCTGTATATACTCTGATCATCCAAGGAGGCATCTTCATATGTCGCTCTTGGCGTATGTTGTAATAAATATATTTCTCTGAACATAGTTTAGGATTATGGGATTATGTAATGATTTGTAAATGATTTGAAATGGAATGTGGTCTTATTTTAAGTTTTTAATTTTTTTCCATATTCATGTATTTCCGTGTATCAATGAATCTAACACCGTCGTATTTGGTCGCCGAGGATTAATAACTTTGAAAGACTGCAGCATCCGTAGCCGTTAATTTTGGGCCTCCAAGTAGGGGGATGTTACAATGATGGATGCCATTTTTGTTTGACTATCACCTTTGGGATGTCACACGATGTGGATATTACTGATGTCGATATCTAGAAACCCTTAGTACTTTGATGTATAGTACATCTCTAGTGACTATCATAGAGTAGCATATATATTCGATGTTATGTGCTAACTCTGTGAATGCAGGGACAGGTTAGGTATGATTCTCTATACCCTTTGTTTCATATATTATACCGACTTTTATAGTGTGTTGAGATTCTTTATCGCTCACACTTGACTGTTGTTTGACTTGATGTTTTATGCTTTGCTTCATATTATCTTGGGTGCTTTTAAATGAGTAGACTAGATAGTAGGTATAAATAGCACTTAGAGCTGTGCCGATGGACTAGCTGATGGTGACGCTTTCTCATATTTATATTTGGAGTTATAATTGTTTATTCTGCTGTGTGATACTGTGGAACCTTGATAGTGTTGACTTACTATTATTAGAGACAGTTGATCAGTTGAGTTTATTTATCATTTTTATAAACTCTATTACTGTTTTGTATAATTATATAAACCTATGTACTCTGATTCTGTTGTTTATACAGTTATTATTTTCTCATCTGTTTTATATCTAAGATGTTTACTATTATATTTTAACTGATGCGCTGTGAAATATACGACATGTTATGTGATTGTGTGATTGTTTTATTTCCTTCTCTTTTGTTCTGTTATCTTCTCTTGTTTTCTACTCCTCTTCTTTATTTCTATTTCTTTCCTTTGACAACCGTCCTACATCATTTGGGTGCTCCAGCAACGCACTATTCGGTCGTTTGAGCATCGATGGTGTAGGGCGGTAGTTACAATATCTCACTCAATTCTTGATGATCTTCAAAACAACCAATGGCAAATCAAAGGGGATGACAAAGGCTACAATCTAATATCAATTTGGTAGCAGAAATTGGAAGTTGGCATGCGCAGTAGTCTGGACAACGAGTGTTTTCATAAATCTAATACAAGCTTTCCTTGACCTTGTTGTTCAATTTTATAAATAGAACTTTTTACTTTTACTAATATTTCACAGAAATGAGAATTAAAAATAAGTAATTTTGTAGGTATAATCCATGGTTTTATTTTACACGCATTAAAAAGTAGTATAAATTCTAGGAAAAACCATGGTTCTAGACTTGATATGCTAGGATAGAATTTTTTTGATTCATTCCCATCCAATCAAAAAAGGAATTTTTTTTCAAAATTTTTAATAATTTAGATTTTTAGTAATTTTTATGAATCTTAGTGTTACTTGGTTTTGATAGGCGTATTGACCTGGGTCTCAATATCAATATTATTCATAATACAAAAATGGGAAATTTTACAATTTAAAAATAGTCTATCCATATTTTTGTCCGTATGAACGACAAATCCTTTTTCTAGATAATTATTAATAATTAACCTTATCAATCCATAAAAAGGTTCGGGTTTTAGCGTATTGAAATTATGGTTAGAGGTCTGATTAGAAGATAATTTTGAATTTTAATGGAAAAATTGATGATTAATATGATAGTTTGAAATTCATAGTGTGAAATCTAAAAGAAGATGAAGATAGTCGACGATCTAGTAATATAAGCGAACTGGCTAAGACATTTGATGATAGAATGAACATATAATAATGCTTAAAGAAGCTAAAACCTAAATAAATGAAATTAAACCCAAAATAGAGGAACCAAACGATCAGAGAACAAAATGAATGAAGTAGAAAAAAGAAGCAGGCTTCAAGTATGGAACCGGTAGACCGACGGTCGGGCTTCTTTACCGGTTTGAACTTGGACCTATTCATGCCTATAGAATCGATGACGATTTGTGAAATCGGGACTTTGTGTGACACTTCGGGCTACTACGGAGAAGGCAATGCAGTAAAATGGTGAAATTGTGGAACGTATAAGTGTAATCGAATATACGTGTGTTCGATGTGTGTGATATTTATTGTATGATTAGTTTGTTGATGTTTGGATATGGTATCAAGTACATATGATTGGATACTAGAAATTAATGTGCTATTGGTGGTTAAATGGTTAGATATTGGATACTAAAAGTTGTGTATGAGGCACACATGATCTAGGGAATGGTTGTCCTGGGGAAATTGTTGTTCCTTCGGTATTCAAAACAAAAATAGTTATTCTAGGGAAATAGTTATTGCGATGACTTCCCTACACCTTTGATGCTTATATAGTCAAATAGTGTGCTGTTGGAGCATCCGGTTGATGTATACGATGGTCCAAGGAAAAAAGAAGTAAAGAAGAAAAATAGAAAAGAAGAGAAGAGGTAAAAACATCATACAATCACAGAACCTGTCGTGTCTCTCACAGTGCATCGAATAAAATATAATAATCACCATAGATATAAAATAAACGAGACAGTAGTAACTACATGAACCACTGAATCAGAGTACATAGGCTCATATAGTTATACCAAACAACAATAGAGTTTAAACAATTGGTAAATAAGCTCAACTAATAATATGTCTTTAATAATAGTAAGTCAAACAATGTCAAGGCTCCGCAGTGTCACAGAGCATAATAAGCAATAATAAGCCTAAAATATAGATATGAGAACGCGTTGCCTCCTGCTAGTCCATCTGCACAACTCCATGTGCCACTTACACCTGCTATCCAGTCTACTCATTTGAGAGTACCCATGGTAATAAAAAGTAAAGCATAAAACCTTGAGTCCGACAATAGTCTGTTCGGAGCAATAAACAATCTCAAAATACTACGAATGTCGATATAGTATATAGAATAGGGAGTAAGGGAAGCTGTATCCGCACAATGACCCCATGGTGAATTCAATATGCTTGGACCAGCAGAGGTACAATGAATTTTAGCAAATAGTGGAAGTTCAGTTAACATCCTATCAAGGATGCATTTGACGAGATGGGGTTATCCATGAAAGATGTAATGCAATGTAACAAACAACTATATAGCTTTACTAGAGAAGGACAATTATCTTTGAGGAAGCTAGATTGTTTGTCGAGCAAGGAAACTATCCCCAATCAGCCATATAGAAGCAAACTTTTATTTTGGTTGATCGTTACTCAACGTACAACGCCTTCCTAGAGCGGCCCACTTTATCAGACTTTCGTGCGGTTGTGGCCCAATGGTGTTTGATCATGAAATTCCCCGTAGCTCATGGAGTAGCAATAGTCGAAGAAGATCGGGATGCTTTTAGGGAGTGACTTAGTAGAGTTCCACAAGAACAAACATCTGGATAAATAAAAAAGTGTAGAGGTCACCCTCTATGACAAAAAATCGAGTGCATAGTTATTAAAGGAGGGGACCCCACTCAAGTTTCCAAGCGATCATTTCGATGAACTTTATCAAAGAGATGGAGAACAGTGGAGCCTAGAGAGGCAGTGGAGCTTATAGAAGTTGATGACAACCACTAAACTAAATTAATGAAAATCAAATCCCAACTAGAGCACGATTTGATGGTTAGTTAGTAGGATTCTAGTGGGATAATCAGGATGTGTTTGTATGGTGCTATGTAGACATGTGCAGAATTTCACCCACTATCGCATGCGATGCCCTAAATATTGATCTAAGAAAATTCCTGGTGAATAGAAGAAACGAAGTATGGTCCCTGAATCATCGATGACTCTTAATGAGGAACTAGAAACTTTACTAGCAAACGGATTCATTAGAGAGTCTTGCTACCCGGAGTGGGTAACTAATCCGGTCCTGGAGAAGAAGCCGAACGGGAAGTAATGAACATGCATCAACTTTTCCAATCGGAATACTGTTGCCCCAAGGATTGTTTCCCACTCCCAAGGATCGATTAATTGGTAGATGGCACTACAAGACATAAAATTTTATCCTTTATGGATGCATATTCTAGGTATAATCAGAATGCTATGTATGTCCAAATCAGGAGCAAACCTGATACAATATAGATTTGGGCATTTATGTCTATAAGGTCATGCCCTTTGGACTTAAAAATTTAGGAGAAATGTATCCATGTTTGGTTAGCAAGATGTTTGCCAACCTGATTGGAAGGACAATAGGTTTATGACATGTCGTTAATGTCCAAAAAGGCTTATGACAATATTACTCACCAGGATGTGATTTTCCAAGTGCTACAAGAGTTTGGATGAAGATGAATCCCTTGAAATGTTCCTTTAGAGATTTTTCGAAACTTCTTGGGCTTTGTCGTACATGCCAGAAGGACTAAAGCTAACCCATAATAGGTCCAAGCTTTAAAAGACAGTAGAATCCCTAAAATGCGAAAAGAAATGCAAAGCTTGAATGGAAAAGTAACAGCATTGAGCAGATTCATATTTTAAGCAACCGATAAATGTGTTCCATTCTTTGAAGCTCTAAAAACTAGAATGGTAAATTTTCTTGGACGGATGAGTGCCTGACTGCATTTCTAAATCTACTGGAACATTTGCAAAAGCCACTTGTCCTTCCCATTCTAGTAAAAAGGGAAGATCTTCATCTTTACTTAGCAGTGTCGGCACATGCCTTGAGCACAGCATTGATGCGAGAGGTAGACCAGGTGTAGCGATCGGTGAATTATGTAAGCAAGCATTTTACCGGACTGGAATCTTGATACTAAGGTATTATTTTCAATCTCATCATATTTGAGTGTTGACGGATCAACTGCTAAGGCAGGCCCTACATCGACCAGATACATTGGGAAGGTTGATAAAGTGGAGCATTGAACGAGTCAATACGAAATCATTCATCATCCCCTAATGGAAATCAAAGGGTAGGGTTTAGCATATTTTATCTTTGAATTCACTATTGGGGATAACTAGACAAAACCTAGAGAAGAAGAAGCTCTTAAATAAAGAATGTATATGGACAAAGCATCAAATAAACATTACTCGGGCGCTAGAGTGGTGTATTTACACATGAAGGGTGGAAACTAAGTTATGTAGTGCAATTGGAATTCAAAGCAACAAACAATCAGGCAGAATATGAGGCACTGATAGTAGGACTTGAAATAACAAAAAAGTTGGGGACCGGGTTATTATGTGAACACGGTGACTCTCATTTGATAATCAATTAAGTACTTAGGGAATTCCAGGCTAAAGGAGAATGTTTGGCGTTTTATTTGAAAAAGGTAAAAGTATTGCTTAATGAGCTGGAGCACTATGTGATCAAACATATTTCGAGGGTAGAAAATCAAGATACGGATGAATGAAAAAGTTGACGAGCTTAGAAAATAGACCACTCCTAGGTTCAGTACCAGTAAAGTCCCTACTAACGCCAAGCTTTAAGGATGTATATATGGTCGCAACTATCAATGAGAAGATGACCTCGATCATAAAATACTTGGATGAAGAAGTCTTGCCGGTCAATAGAAATGAAGGTAGGAAATGTTATGGAAGGTGCCACACTTTACTATTTAGGATGGCATGTTATATCGGAGGGAGTTCTCTAACCTATTTTACAATGTATTGCCAAAAGGGAAGCTTATCGGGTGTTGGATAATATACATCAAGGCGGCTATGAATACCACACTTGGAGGCTTTAGCAAAAATGGTGCTATGATATGGATACTTCAGGCCAAAATTGAACCGTGACACGATAGAATATTCAAAAAGTTGGAACAAAAGTAAAAGATTTGCATGGATCCCAAGGTCGCCCCTAGCTGAACTGACACACATGGTTAGTCTTTGGCCTTTTGCAATTTAAGGGATTGATTTAATTGGAGAGCTTCCTATGGCCAGGGCAGAGCTAAATATAGAATAGTGGTAGTAGAATATATTACTAAGTGGGTTGAAGTAGAACCACTTACTAGAGTATCTTCCGCCAAGGTCATCAATTTCTTGGTTAGAAATGTAATATGCATGTACGAAGTCCTACTTCAAATCATTTCAAACAATGGATTATAGGTTGATAGTAAGGAGTTCATCGACTTCTGTCGGCAACATGGAATAAAGAAAAGTTTTTCTACAATGGCGTATTCACCGGCCAATAGATAGGTAGAAGCAGTCAAGAAAGTTCTCAAAGCACTTATCAAAAAGTGACCAGAAAAGAAAAAGGGGGCATTAATGGACAAATTCTCACTAGCACTATAAGCTTATCACACTTCCTACAAAACAACAACAGGGCGTATCCCTTTTGCCTTGGTGTATAGGTCAAAGACCATGCTACCCATCGAGGCCGTAGTATAATTCCACGGACATATTCACTATGACCAGAATGAGAACGAGGAATTACTAAACATATCATGACTTGATTGATGAGAAGTGGGACGAGGTTGCCCTAAAGGCTGCTGCACATAGGCAAAAGTAGCCTAAAAATATAACTCCAAATTTGAACATCGCATGCTCAAGGAAGAAGACCTCGTCTTAGAATGAATATTCCATAAACCAAGGGCACTTGATCCAACATGTGAATGACTATATGTCATTAACAAAGATTTGGGTAATAGAGCATATATTCTTAGCACGGTGGAAGGGGATGTGTTTAGAAAAACATGAAATGCATAAAATATTCGTCGTTATTCTACCTAGTTTGTGTATTCTTGTTTGAACATTGTTATTTTCTAATAAAAAAAACTTTAAAGCAATTAAATGAATGTGTGTTTCATGAAATCTTATTTTGTTTGGTTTCTCTTTTTTTTCTTGTGAATGGATTATTGAAATTGTTTGGATTATAAAATGAGGCATCGCCTGTCAAATTGGATTCACCGACCTTTATTAACTATTTGTGAAACAAAGACAAGCAACTAGATATTCCCTAATCACTACAAAGGTCACATACCTATGCTAGTTAAGGCTTCTATAACCTAGTGGGCAAGTTCCTTATCCTCCTGGGGGCATACCATGATAACCATCATGAGAATCACTAGTGAAAACATTAGCCGACAATAGTGAACCGGACTTACCCATGGTCAAGAGTTGGCCACCGACTGGATAGTTCACTACTGAAAGTCATCTCGAAAATCTTGGTTAGCAATGCTGGACCGGATTTATTTATGGTTAGGACATGGCCACTAATTGGGTATTTCACTATTTACGATTCGACCGAAAACCTTGGCCCACTATAATGGACCAAATTTACTCGCGGTCAGGACATGACCATCGGCTGGATAGTTCACTATTGACGATCGACACAAAAAAATTGACAGTAATGGTGGACCAGTCTTATCCATGGTCAGAACATTACCACTGACCGGGTCGTTCACCATTGACAATCGGCCTGAAAGCCTTAACCAACAATGGTGAATCGAACTTACTTATGGTCAGACATGACTACCGATATAAGAGTTCACCATTGATGATCGGTCCGAAAACCTTGGCTGGCAATAGTGAACCGGACCCGTGGTCAAACACGACCACCAATTGGGTATTTCACCATTAACAATCGACCTAGAAACCTCGACTGACCATCATGAACTAATTGTATCCAGGATAGGACGGTGCTTGCCTACTGGAAAACTCATGACCCATGATTGTTTCCCATTTTTTCCTATACGAAAACTCTAAGCTTAGAAGATGAGATCTTGGAGGGGCCATGTGATGAGAACTACATGCTTAATACGATAAGTCAAGGGTTGTTTCTGGAAAAAAATGCTATAAGCAAGTGGAACATAACCGTTAACACATGAATGCCCATACGACGATGTTTTAGGTGTATGTATGTTCATGTAAACAATCAAATAGAAGAAGAAAAGTAATATGGAACAATCGGGAATAAACTATACAAAGCTTTAACACCCACGGTCATAATATTTCCAGATTGGAGAGCTTAGCCACTACCATCGAATCATGCACATGCTTTACAAAAATCATAAAAATTGGGCATATGCCATCACAATGTTAGCATTCTAAAAGAGAGAGAGGAGAAATAGAGTGACATAGAAAATCAATTAGGAGAAAATTGGCTATCACTTGGATCAAGATGAATGATTCCTCCCTAAAGACCTAGATCTAGTTGGCTTCCACTTCTCTTTTCCCTTCGCAGTCTTGGATTGGGTAGCAACATCAACCCAACCCATTTCTTCTTTATCATCCCAAGATCCTCCACTACTTCAAGCTTGACTCTGGCCATCTCTTGTGGGAATCTAGCCAATATGCCCGCCCTGAGAGCCTCGTCCTTATCGAAGTCCTCAGATGCCTCATTACAGCTAACAATCCAAATCTCTACATCATCTTTCAAAGCGTCAATCATCTCTAGTGCTCCTCCTCTACTATGGGTTCTCATTGGCCTGGAGGCTTAGATTCTAACATCAAAGTAGCCGTAGTAGCTTAGATGCGGTTGGATTCACCATGATAATATCAAATACATGAAAATAAAGGGGACTATCAAATACAGACATGCCCAACTAGCTCGTAATTACCGAGCAGTAGTTCGCAGGCTATAAAGAAGAATCCCACTTCCTTCAAAGGTCGGTGTAGCATTATCCATAAGCAGGCTTTAAGCACTCATATCTAAAGAAATGTGGTAAGCAGTTAGTGGACATCGTGCATAGGAGTAAACAGAACTGGTTTGGAGGTCTGACCTTAAGGCATGGTAGCAGAAGTAGAGCCACAATCTTTCTTTCCACCTCCCTCCTCATATTTTTTTCTCTCCTCTTCCTCAATAGCCAGTTTGAGGTAAGCTTGACAAACAACCTCCCTTTCTTCTTCAAATAATCGAGCATCAATGAGTCTAAGAATAAAGGTGACCCTTCTTGTTCACTTGCCACTTTCACGTCCCTTGCCAACCTTTTGTGAATGGAGGCGATGACTTTCAGATAGTCATCCATCCATTTCAAGTTCACCTCCATGTACATTCAAAAGTCCACATTGCCCAGGAGGTCCTTAACCTGATCTAACAAGCTATTCAACTGTTCGTGCTTATCCAAGATTTCTCTTACGGTGTCCACTCCAGCCTTTTTTTAGCAGATAAGGCTTCGATCTTCGCTTGAAGGGAGACCTTCTCCATACTCCACTCTTTGGCTATCTTGCGTATTTCACCGCACCCAATCTCTACCCTGTTAGCTTTAGCTTTAATCTCATCCAACCTCTTTGTGTACTTAGCTTATACAAATCAAAAGCTTGGGACTTGTACTTGTTTCTTAGTGCCTTGAGGTTGGTAGCATGTTCTTTTTTCAACTTTTCCACTTCCTAAAGATGGGCGTTCCTAAGCTGCTCAACTTCCTTAGCATGGGCCCTCTTTAGAGTATCTACAACCTCCCAGTGCTCCTTCTTGTGCTAATGGATTTCTTTCCGAAGGTCGAAAATCTTCACGTTCTTGGCCACATTTTGTTGCCTAATCTCTTCTCCAACTTTCACCACCTTGGTATAGAACTCCGAAAATGCCTTTACACCACTAAGTCCATCTTTAACAAAATTGATTACGTTGTCAAATGAGGTGGGAGGAGCACTTGCTACTAGTTGATCCAAGGGGCTCCTAGGATGATAAGGTTGCTAAAACTCATTATAGTTAGGATCGTTGGGGTCAATAATGACCATAGCTTTCTCCTTGTCCTTCTCCTCTACTTGAGCCTTAGCAATAACCCCTGAAGTAAAAGTCTGATGATAAACTTTGATGCTTTCCCTCCTATCCATTTTCTTCGTTGCTTGAAGATTCAGGCCATAAGAAAGTAAACCACGATGTCTTTGGAGACATGGAAGGAGGATCAGGCGTCCTAAACCTTGATTTTCCAAGGCGGCATGACCTTTCCTATGAATCACTTCTTCAATCCCAGTCAGCTTGGTCCCCAAACGGACAATAGGATAATTTCTCCCTTGTTTTGAGTTCCATTTCTAGCTGCCCTATATTTTTACTCACGCTAAAGGAGGAGACTTCCTTCTTAATCTTTTCTAGGGCATTATCCCGGCTCAGTTGGTTGAACTTGTATTGGAGTTTGCTCCTTTTGGAATCCATGCTTCTTGTAAAGAAAATGGTATTGGGATACTAGAACAATTTCATTACAAGAGAAGTTCATTAGTGCAACATGTATAAAGTTAGGTGTGTGTGAGTGCACATAGCATTTAAACGAACCCTTAGGGTCCTCATATATTTCCAGTCATTGTTAAATTTCTGCTAGTGATGTAGAATCCCCATAGACAATACCCAACTCTAGGCCTTGTAGATAATCAAAAACTATTACGTTCCCAAGAACGAAATCTTTCCAACTCTCTAAGTGATCTCCTCCCACTCTCTAAGACCAGTGGATAGAGGCCAATGGTTTTGGGAGAATGGCTTTCGTCTTAGTTAGAAGGATGGCCTCACTATCTTTGGAACACAAACTTTCACCTTCTATGATCACACTCCCGATACCATCCTCCTCCCATTCTCTAAGAGATCTCCTCCCACTCTCTACGATATCCAAATCGGCCAATGCGGTGAGGCTGAAACTAGAAAGACTCTAGCTCTATGTCCACTTCTTGTCAGCCCCAATCCTGTTGCTGGATGGTACTAGGGCCAAGTTAGCATCAAGCTCGGGGGGTTGAGTGGGCTGCTCCTTACTTGTCTTTCCAACCTTAGAAGATTTCCCATTCCCTTTTCTTCTTGGTCTTTATTCTAGAGGGGCTCTAGCCTTCCAGACAAAACGACCTTCAGCTACTAACCTGTATTACCTTAAGGTCTCGTCGGCTATTGGACAAGGGACTTCTCTTAAATCTAATAGAATCCTTTTCAAACTCTCGAGCATCTCCACCAAGTCCATGCCAATGGTGGCCTTAACAATTCTTAATGAAGCAGCTAAGGGAAGGATTAACGATTTGTAACATCCCCGTACTTGGAGGTCCAAAACTAACGGCTACGGATGCTGCAGTCATCCATAGTTATTAATCCTCGGTGACCAAATACGGCAATATTAGATACATTGATACACAGAAACACAGGAACATGGAAAATTTTAAATAGCAAATAAATTCCACATTCCATTTCAAAATATTCCAAATTGATTACATAATCCCAGTACGCAGACCACGTTCAGATAACATATAATTAATACAAATTACGCCAAGAGCAACATATGAAGATGCCCCCTTGGTATATCAGAGTATATAATAAGGCACTAAAACAAATTTGTCTTTACAAACAAAACACACATTGGAAATAAAAGAACTCTAATAACAAGCTTGCCTCCTGCACGTCTTCAGAAGCGTTATTTGTGTAAAAGAACACCTGGAAACCTTAAATCTCAAACTACTCAAAATCAATTGAGTATTTGGGAGTTTAAGTGGAAAACAAAAAACTTCGAGTCAAACATAAAGCCTGGTATGAATAATAATCCACCATCTCAAATTATTTAGATATCCAGTGAGACCATGCCGCTTAGCGAAATAGGTTTTCCCCTCTTCATAGTATTTCAAAACATTACGATGATATGCAAAATAAGTAAATCAAATCTGGATTACCCATCCCCCCTTCATTCTGACTATCTATCTCAACTATAGTTTTTAGGGTTACTATCAACCTGTTAAATGTTTATGGACTATATATCCAATTTCATAGTTTTCATGGGATCACTAAGAACCTATTGGTAACTCCAATATTTTTTCTATTATCCTAGTTTTCATGGGCTAACTAGGAACCTATTGACTATCTATCAATATCTTAATTCAGATATAGTTTTCATGGGCTAACTATAAACCTATTGGCCACTGCCAATATTGAATCATAGTTTTCATAGGCTGACTATGAACCTATTAGCCCCTGCCAATATCTTTCCCTTTACACAGTTTTAATGGGTTTACTGTGAACCTGTTGGCCCCTATCAATATCTAAAATTAAGGTTTTATCATTTCATAAGTTATATTCACTACTGAGTCAACCTAGCTAGTTATTCTGCCCTTCCACAAACTACTATTATGGGTTAATTACAATGTGAATAAATATATGAAGAAGTAATACAAAAAAATATCTTTATTTATGCCATGGTATTTCCTTTTAAGAATGAGAGTGGCTTATTTGTTTTGAAACCTTAAAACATCACTTTCGAAACCACTGGATGACCTCATTCGAAAGCATAGTAACCTCTTTTCAAAATTGTAACGAACCGGGATTTTTGACCCTCGAAAATCGACATCAATACGTCCACTGTATATCATGCCGAATATTCAAGTGCCGGAAATACCGATTTGCTAGAGTTGAAGAAGAAAAGGTAGAAGAAAAATAGAAATAATCAACACAGAATCTCACAATAGCAGTGGAACAAAATATAATATATAATAATAGATTTTTATACAAAAGAATCTGTAACTATTTTATACGTACAATCATCAGAGTACAACAATCAATACATCAATCTGGACAGTTATAATAACTTGTCCTCACACAGCGGAAATATAAACCAAGTACGGAGATACATCTCTGTCATCTAGCTCGTCTCCTGAGCTCCATAGCATCCTATCCGGAATCTGTATACTCGGTCTGACCCAAGCATTATAATAAATAACACCCGAGTCAGTCTGGAAAACCAGCGTGAAAAAACACACTCAATTTGAATTATTAAAGTTATCAAAATCCTTTGAAAACAAAGGTATCTCGTAAGACCATGTCACACATAAACACGACGGGATTTTCCCTTACGATAACCAAAACATTTTTGTCAAAATCGCCTGATATTATAATAGTGTCTAAACAAAGTAAATAGAAAATAGCTGAAATGCTTGCATCTCACATTTCAGCATACTTGGGCACAATCAAAATTGTACGATGCTTATTAGAGAATAGATTCCATACAATGACTGGGCTACTGAGGTACTGCCCATCACGGTACACTTCTACAAAATGTACAGAGGACCTCGCCGGGATCCCCTGCCAACACAAGACCGGCCTACCCCTAACCTGGATAGTACCGAATATGTTATCACCCTGGGTGTTCCCACCCTTAATCGAGCGCTCACTTTTCCATGCACAACCATATCCATAATTTATAATATATTTCCGAGGGTATCTAGGGAGGTGATAACATACCCGAATTGGATGTGACCCACTTAGCCTTTGGTGCATCCCCCCTGTTTAAGTCATTCCCGGTTGATGAAGCTTGAGGCTACGTTTACCTTTTAAGAACAATTCCACCTAGAATGCTCATTGTCCTCCAATGACGATGTTCTGATAGCATTCGTCCATACAAGTTGTCCTGGGTCTGGACAAACCGAGTCGCCGTCTTCACATCTTCATGATATCCCCATTCGTAATGTTCAAACCGGATCGAAGTGGTTTTCGGATAATTAAACCCGATCTCAATCTCTTCGAAACAATCAGCGGATTTGGCCAAATTTGATAGTCGATTATTTAATTATCAATTAACATCCATAAGCAGTCACTAGGCCCATATTGTAAAATTTCAAAATATTCATTTCAAAAATATCTTTACAATGATATATATTCAATCTCTTTCGATATTTCAATATTTGAAAACATTTTCGAATACTTATATCCATAACAGGATATTTCAACCCATATCTTACTTCAACACTTATTGACATATTTCAAATTTCGATTTATAATCCACTACTTAGAAAAATATCTCAATGTAAATCCTTCATCCCTAAATATTTCCAAAACCTTTCATTTCCACACTTAGGAAAATAATATAAATCCATTTTCCAAAATCATTTCTAAAATCAATACTTAGGAATTATTTCATACCTTAGCTCCTACATTACCGATATTTATATTAATTCCTTTTACATTTACCAAAATTGATTATACTCACCGATAATCTCATATATCCATTTATAACTTCTTTTTGAATTTAGATTCAATCCCGAAGTTCTTGTTTTCTAACATTTCAGAAATTTCCTTAAGCCCACAGAATTTCATTATAAGATTTTCTCTTATAAAATTTCATCTGTTAAATAAACCCCGTTTACAAATCTTGAGAGTATTATAAATAAATACCAATCATTCCAAACCTCTCTATATATATGTATAAGTATTTTTAAAGAATAATAATTTATTTTTAAAACCAGTTTAAGTAACTGTTTAAAATATCAAAACATTTTTAATAAAACATCAATAAATCATTTCTAACTCATTTTTAAATAAAACTAATCGATTTACAAAGCTGATTATAAAAATTAGAAATTTATTTCAATTAATATTAAATATTTGAAAAATCCACTTCTGAAGTATTTTATTACTAAAGCAGATTTAAATTACATAGTTTGAATAAATAAAAATTCTCTTTGAAAACAATTTAACTTCTCGATAGAAATATATATTTTTAAAATCCCATTAAAATTCAATTTATAAATTCCTCTCGATTCATAACACATCGATATCATTCCGATTCCTAACCATCCTCACTTTTTAAAAATAGAATTTACTATTTTTCCCAAAAATTTATTTTTCATATCTCGATATAAATTCACCGTGTGAAATTATATTCCAATTTATCAATTGATTTCATTTTCCCTTATTTATAAACATCGTCTATAAATTTATAACTCCTCAAAGTTTCACTTGTTTATAAAACTAATCCCATTTATAAAATCTGATTTTATAAATCCATTTCTTAATAAATTCAATATATTTCACAAATCTATTTAAAATATCAATTTCAAACTCCTTTTCATATTTTCCGTAAATATCGTTTAAAAATCCTCTATGTAACTTATTCTAAAATCTTTATTTAAAATATTTTTACGAATAGTTAAATACAACCCAAAATAAATTATTGATTTTATCCAAATCAATTTCAATAAAAATAATCCAAATTTCGATATAAATATTTTTATATTCAAAATCTCCTTTTAAATCCTTTCAAATTCCAAAAATAATATTTATGGTATTTAAAATACCAAAATTTAGGCCAGTGCTACTATAGCATCCAAATATTCAAATCACACAACAATCTATAATAGATTATTCAATACCTCATATATCACTATATATGAAAATAAAAATCAACATTTTTGAGGAATCCAGTTGGATTCCTCCAACCTGTCTCCCTGCATCCACAGATGTTAGATAACATAAAAGTACCAATCCCACTTCAAGAGGGAAATCGCGGTAATATAGGGTCATCCGCTATTACGCGGGGCGCATAGGGTCTCATCCGCTCCAATAGGCGGGAAATATATCCAACTACTAATATATATACTACTATATATAATATACCATTCAACTGATAATAATATATCAATTCAATTCAATCATCCAATAATTAAAATTTTTATTTGTTATAAATTGTATCCAGTCAACCAAATTGAGTGAGATTTACTCACCTTGATTTTTAAATTTGCCAAAAGCTCAACTTAGATCAAATCGAATTGCTAGACCAAAACACGACTGCCCCCTTTCCAATCGCTGCATCCCTAACTCACGGGAAGAACTACACTGTGAATAAACCACACTTATAATAACTTGTATACCAAACTTACTGTCCATAATCTTTGTATGGCTAGCATTTATATAAGGATAGTTATATAATGACCTCACATAGTTATCAATACCTTATTATGATGATCATGAATATGTAATCAATACCTTATCTTGGCATACGGTTAAGGTATTGATAACAATTGTATTTAGTTCCATACAAAACCAAAACTGTAACTGTAGAAGTTTTGTATTGAATATATTGTAACTGCATATGGTTTAAAATAGTTAAATAATACCTTAACTATACAAAAAACCAAAACTGTACAATTTTTATCAATTTATTTCCAATTGATTTATCAATTTCGAAGTTTAGGTATACTGTGAACCCAAAATAGTTATAATCGTATGTATTAATATAGTCCTACTATTCAAGATGCAGGTATAGCTCCAAATACTTCAATTCTCAAGTCGGAAGAAAACCCATACCTCAAAATCGACTACGACAACCACGCCACATTCCCAGACTCCAAGCGTTTGCACCGCCCACCATCATCGTCCCCCACTCAAGTTGCGAGCACAAACGCGATTCACCCCAAATCGCACCCATCTCCCCTTGTGATACTTCCAGGCTCGAGTTCGAGCCTTCCCCTCTCGACAACGACATCGTCTGCCTCGTGCGACTTCGAGTCGCGATGTCGCCCTTTTTTTATGTATACGACATGATTACGATTTATTTCTCTCCTCGAAGAAAAGTAAAGGCACGCACGATTTAAAATAGAGAGAAAGCAGCTATGTTCAGATAATAGGTCAGCCCTAGGGTGGCTCGACATGAAAGAATGTGGGCTGAAGTGATAATGATAATATATATATATATATATATATATTAAAATTTCCAAAATATCTAGGTATTATTTTGAACCCAGATCGAGGCGTGCCGCCCCGCGTTCCTAATGTTATACCCCTATTCCAAACATAATGGAACAAGTTCCGAGGTCCAATTCGATCGTATGTGGAAGATAGCTTTTTAAATCGACTATTTAAATCAAATTCAATTAAATTATTTCTAGGCGTTTTCAGATCGTACGACCAAACGGTGAATCCAAATGCTACGAAAATTGAAATCCGATAATAATACATTATTACGGATCCAATGCAACTGGTTTCGTCGAATTCTGAGACTGTGCACCGGATCGCTATTTTAACGCATCGATAAATCGACGATTTC
Organism: Allium fistulosum; assembly: GCA_030737815.1. Taxonomy (NCBI): domain Eukaryota; kingdom Viridiplantae; phylum Streptophyta; class Magnoliopsida; order Asparagales; family Amaryllidaceae; genus Allium; species Allium fistulosum. Next base: position 428,697,152 of record CM060902.1, read on the forward strand.
AAAAATTGGAAAAATCACCTGAAATCCCTATTTTTTTTAAAACTTATTAACTCAATTCTAATTCAAATAGAATTTTATATCGACATTAGAAATCGTTTTGATTCATATTCAACTCCAATTTTCAATTATAACTATTTCTGTATTTTGATAAGTCGATATATTTAAATTTTAAATTCATTCTATAATCCCAACCAAAAATCTTCATATCCAAAATCGATTTATATTCCAAATCAATATTTAAAACCATTTAAATGTTCAAAATCAAACGTCGAAAAATCTAGGTCGTTAAAAAAACTTTAGTATATACCCTTTGAATGCATCGAAACCTTACTTAATAATCTTTAAGAAAGCTTCAAAACCAATGAAAGTACCCCTTTCAAAAACATTGGGTTTTACTCTATAAAACATCCTATATGCCAAAGTGGTTATATATGAAAGTATCTATTTCGAAACCCCTTATAGAATTGTTTAAGGAAAGTAGAAGGTTTTAGAACCACCTATTCGTAAGCTCAAAATCTTTAAGTTAAAACTTCGAAGGGTAGCATCGAAACCCTCTTTCGACCCCATTGCCTTCGGAACCCTCAATCCCCTTTCGAAAGCCTTTAGGAAGTAGCTTAGCTTAAGTTAAAACAAAGACAACACTTCGAAAGTATTGATGGCTTCAATACACTCGGAAGGTAGAATAGCGGCTAGGTTTCAACTTGGTCGGAATCACTGCTTTCGAAAGCACTTATTTAAAGATAAAGGCACCCCTTCAAAAGCTAATACTTTATACATAATATAGCAACCTTCTTCGATAGCTATTTATAAAACTTGTTTCGAAAACATTCGTTTCAACTAGGTCGAAAGCTCTAAGCAAAAACAGAGCAAAATACTTAACTTTTAAAACCAAATAGGGTTTCGACCCCTTCGGGAGCATTCCTTTCGACACCATTGCTTTCGCCTTTCCTCCAATCCACTACGTACCATCTAGGCGATACCTTGTGTATTGGTTTCGACTATGTGGGTTTTTCAACTGAGATGGAGTGAAGTCAATAGAGTCGAAAGGTACTGCTATTTGAGGCGGATCCAACTTTTCTAAGTTAAAGGATGAAATTTAGCTACTTTTAGTAATTGCTTTATAACTACTTGCCTATTTGTAATCTTTTGATTGGTTGCCTTAATATTTTTCAAATACTTTACAAATTAAAACTGCTGCTTTTAATCAGATCTAAATTAAGGAAATCTAACGTTTAAGCCCTTCCATTTAACAAAACCAACATTTGCAGAAAAGTCCCACTTTTCCAATAATTTTTTTTCCATAGCAAACTAATTAGGAAAATCCCCAAAAATCACAGAAATGCAATTTCATCATGCTTTCTAACATATTAAAATTTCAGACCCAATTTCTTCCTGAAATAAATAAAATAAAATTTAAACCCAAATATAGCATATTTTCATTTAGAAATTCATAATAAGTTCTCCATAGCTTGGAAAATTATGAAAAATTAAACCCATCTCTAAAATCATGTTTTACCTAACATATAATTTTTCCATGGCATTCTAAATTTGATAATAAACGGTTTTACCTTTAAACCGTGCAATTTCATATATATATATATATATATATATATATAAATGAATTGGTTTTAAATCAAACATATAATAACCCAAGCATATAATCAATCAAAACATCATAAAACGAATTTAATCTTAAATCCGAAAACATATGATTATAGGAACAAAATAGAGATGGAATGAATCATTATTCACCTTCGATATGATAAGGAATTTGAGATTTGTTGTTGATTAATCCCTCTAGTTTTGATCCTTAGCTTTAAATCGAATCTTCCTCTTTGAAAATGGTCGGCTCCTTAGGGTTTTACGTTTTTTTTATTTGAGAAAAATGAACATGAATGGACAAGAATGGGAACTGTATAGCCCTGTATAAAAGAATGGTTATTTACTAATATGCCCACATGCAAATCAATTAACTTATAAACCAATTTAAGCCCATTTAATTTTTTATTAAGCATGGACCTATATGATTATTCAAATCTCTATCACCTTATCATCATTATTCTATTTAATTTATCTGATTAAATTTGCTGAATAATGTTATCAAAAATTAGGGATGTTACACGCTCCTCCCTTAAAGAATTTCGTCCTCGAAATTTAGTAAGGGCTAAATACTAAACATAGCATTCATCTATAACAACTCCTAACAAACATACTAGCCTATCTAACTAGTGACAATCTATATAAATATAATATAGACATACCCTCAAAGCAGTTCAGGAAAAGTATCTCTAATCCCGTCCTTTGTCTCCCAAGTACAGTCCTTCTTGTTATAGCTCCACTGAACTTTCACCGACTTGATTGTCTTGTTCCTCAGTCTTTTGTCATCCCACGCTTCAACCCGAACCAGTTGTCTAAAAAAAGTCAAATTAGGCTCTACTATCAAGTTTTCCAACCCTCTCGGAGGAATAGTAGTCTCTGGATCATGCACATACTTGCGAAGGTGAGACACATGAAATGCATTATGGACGCCTGCCATACTGCCCGGACTCTACTCTGTATGCAAGCTTCCCAATCCTCTCTATAATTTGGAATGGACCTACATATCTCAGGGCTAACTTCCCTGACTTTCCAAATCACACCACACCCTTCATAAGCGATACCTTAATGAAAATCTTATCTCCAACTGAGAACTCTAGGTATTTACACCTCTTATCTGCGTAACTCTTCTATCTGGACTGAGTTTCCTTCATCCTTCCTCAGATCAACTAAATATTTTTTGATGCCTCTATAACCAGATCTGGACCTAAGACTAGTCTGTCTCCAGTTTCCAACCAACACGCCGGGGATTTGCATGGCCTTCCATACAAAGCTTTAAACAACACCATTCCTATACTAGTCTGGTAACTATTATTATAGGAAAACTCAACCAAATGCAGGTGATCCTCCCAAGATCTACCAAAATCTAATACACAAACTTGTAATAGATCCTTAAGTACCTTGTTGACTCTCTCCATCTACCCGTCTGTCTACGGGCGATATGCAATACTCATATTAAGCTTGGTACCCAATACTTCCCATAGACTTTTCTAGAATTCACTAGTGAACAAGGCATCTATATCACTGATTATACTGCTTGGAACTCCATGTAGTCTAACTTTGTTCTTCATGAACAACCTAGTTAAAAAACGTGTCGTCCTGGTTGATTTAACTGGGATGAAATGAGCACTCTTGGTCAGTCTGTCCACTACAACCCATATGCTTTCATTACCCCTATTTGACCTTGGCAACCTGTAACATCCCCCTACTTGGAGGCCCAAAACTAACGGCTACAGATGTAGCAGTCATCCATAGTTATTAATCCTTGGCGACCGAATACGGCGGTGTTAGATACATTGATACACAGATCACAAGAATATGGAAAAAACTTAATAAATTAAAAACACATTTCCACATTCCATTCAAAACATCTCATGTTCATTACATAATCCCATAAACGTTAATCACATTCAGAAAAATAAATTATTACACATACGCCAAGAGCGACATATGAAGATGCCCCCTTGCTTGATTTGAGTATATAATAAGTCTGCCTTTACATCCAAAATACACAATGGAAAAAGGTAACTCTAAATAACTAACTGCCTCATGCACGCCTTCAGAAGTTTTATTCGTCTAAGAAGAGAACCTGGAAACCCTAACCTCAAACTACTCAAAATCAATTGAGTACCCAAGAGTTTAAGGGGAAAACATAAACTTCGAGTCAAACATAAAGTCTGGTATGAAAAATAATCGACCATCTCAAATCATTTAGATATCTAGTGAGACCATGCCGCTTAGAGAAACAGGTTTCCCCTCACTAGTATCCTAAAATCTTTTATAAAACCATATATTGTGCTCCTACATCCACAATGGTTAAAACATAATCATTTTATAATATTATGATGGTATGCAAACTTTTTAAAACATACTGGATTCCCCATCTATGTTTAATTGACTCCCTATCATATTTTATAGTTACTAGGGTCACTATTAACCTATTAGTTTTCATGGGCCTACTAGTAAACTTTATATAATGTATGGACTAATTATCCCATTCCATTGTTTTCATGGATGCACTATGAACCTATTGGCCCCTTGCCAATTAACTTAATTAATTCATGGGTTCCCCTGAACCTATTTGTAATTCCAATAACTTCTCTCTTATCCTAGTTTTCATGGGTTGTCTAGGAACCTAGTGAAAATTGTTAATAACTTAATCCGAATATAGTTTTCATGGGTGCACTACAAACCAATTGGCCCTCTGCCAAACACTCTTTATAACATAGTTTTCATGGGGTCACTATGAACCTATTGGTAACCCTAATAACTTCCTAGATATTGTTTTCATGGGATCATTATGAACCTGTCTCCCTGACAACTTCCAAGTTAGGCATCCCAAATTTTGTTCTCCCTGACCTCTTGGATGCAAATCTATTCATCCAAGAGTTCACTTAATTTATATTCAATACTGGGTCAACCTAACTGGTTATTCTGCCCTTCCCAAAATATAGTTATAGGATTCAAAACAACGTGAATATATTTATATTAGAAGAAGTAAACATGATAATCAAAATAATACCACTACTGTGGGTTTAAGGAAAAGCTTCTTCCAATTTATATACTTGAAATCTTTTCAAAACTCCTTTATTTAGCCATAGGTTTTTCCATTAAATATGAGTTTGGGTTTAAAAAGCCTTTCGACGCCTTCGAAACCTTGCTTTCGACTTCATTGGATAACCTCCTTCGAAAGCGTTAAATCCTATCTTTAAAACATTAGGCTCCTACCTCTCGAATATTTTAAAACATTTCTTTCGAAACCATTCGACCGTGTTAAAATATTATCATATAAGTACAGAAGCATAGCTTCAAAACCATTCAAAAATACCCCTTTCGAAACCATTAAAGGTTACCCTTCGATACCAATAACTTTCGAAGCCAATGGGTTTATATTTAAAATAAAATTTTTGGGTCAAAGTGAACATACCCGAAAGCTTCTCTTTCGAAACCATTCTTTATTTCCTAAAAGTATTTGGGGAAACTTAATGGTGTCGAAACCATCCTTTCAAAAGCATAAAACCTCTAGGTAAAACAATTGAAGGTTGGCTTCGAAACCCCTTTCGAAACCATTGCCTTCGAAACGCCCAGCCCATTTCGAAAGAAGTAGGAAGCGGCTTATATTTATAAAATAAACAGCTCCTTTCGACAACATTGATGTCTTCAATACCATCGAAAGGCATCAAAATCATAGAAGGGTTTCGACTTGGTCAAAACTACCCCTTCCGAAAGCTTCAATAAAAATCTAAGTAACTCCTTCGGAAGCTACTACTTTAAAACAAAGGCGGCGACTCTTCTTCGAAAGCCTCTTTAGAAATACCCTTTTGAAACCATTGGTTTCGACTACTTCGAACCCCTTTTTGTAAACATGCAAGCACTTTTCTTTTAAAACAAAAGAAAGAAACCAACACCTTCGAAAGCTCTGTTTCGACACCCTAACTTTCTCCTTTCTCCAATCCACTTCATACCAACAAAGTGATACTATGTGTATTGGTTTCATGGTAGAGGGTTTCTACTAGGTCGGAGGCGGAAGCTCTGGGTCGAAAGCTCCTTCTAAAGGAGGCGGAACCCACTTTTCTGAGCTAAAGGTTGATTTTACTAAATAAAGCAAACTTTTTGTAACTAACTTGCCCACATGTAAACACTTGATTGGCTACATTAAACTTTCAAATAATTTTGCCGATAATTGCCATAATTTTCTCAGATCTAAAACCCATTAACATTTAACAAATAAGCCTTTCCCATTAACAAAGTAATTAAATCATTTAGGTCCTTCTTTCAAAATAATTTAATTCCCATATTAATTCACTTAGTAAAAATCCCCAAAATTACCAGAAATTCACTTTAATCATGTTGTCTAACACATCAAAATTTTAGAACCAAATTCTCAATATAATTTTCGAAATAAATTTATAAACCCAAATAACCATGTTTCCCTTTGAAAATTCATAATTAATTCTCCATAGTTTGGAAAATTATGTAAATTGAAACTCAACTCTAAAATCATGTTTTCCATAACATAAAATTTTCCCATGGCATTTAAACATCATTAAATCTCGATTTTGCCCTAAAACCGTGCTTATCCTCTTTTAAACCATCTTGTTTAAATCATAAAAGTTATAAATCAAGCATATCATCATCCAATATATCATAAAAAAGAATTTACCCTTAAATCCAAAAATATGTGATTCAAAACAAAATAGAGATGGCATTATTATTCACCTTAGATTGGATAAGGAAATTGGAGATTGATTTAGATTGATTTCTTCTAGCTTGAATCCTAAGCTTTACTTGGATTTCTCTTCTTATCTTCCTCCTAATCGCCGGCTCCTCTTCTTCTTACGTTTAAAATTTTGCTTAAGATAAAATGGACGTGTATGGCCAAGGGGATAATAGTATAAGGGTAGAGAATGTGGGTGGCAAATGACCCTAATGCCCCTATGATTAATTAGTTAACACTCAACCATTTATAAGTTCATTCATTTTAGATAAGCATGGCCACTATATTTATTTACCAATCTCAATCCCCTTATCACTTTACATTATTCTATTTAATTTATTCTAATTAAATCTCCTGAATAATGTTAATAAAATTAGGGGTGCTACAGGCTCCCCTCCTTAAAGAATTTCGTCCTTGAAATTCGGTAAGGTCTAAACATCAAATATAGTAATCATTTGTAACAACTTCTAACATCCATACTAGCCTACCCGACTAGCAGCTAATCTATATAAATCTAATATAGACATACCATCAAAGTAGATCAGGATAAGTATCTCGAATCTTGTCCTCTATTTCCTAAAAACAGTCCTTCTCGTTGTCGCTCCACCAAACTTTCACCAACTTGACTGTCTTGTTTCTCAATCTTTTCTCATCTCTCGCAACAACCCTAACTAGTTGTCTAACAAAAGTCAAATCTGCTCTATTACCAAGTCCTTCATCTCTGTCTGAGGAATGGTAGCCTTTAGATCATGCACATATTTGCGAAGATGAGACACATGGAATACATTATGGACACCTGCCAAACTGTCCGGCGACTCTACTCTGTACGCGAGCCTTCCAATTCTTTCTATAATATGGAATGGACCAACATATCTCAGTGCTAACTTTCTCGATTTTCCAAACCGTACCACATTCTTCATCGGTAACACCTTAATGAAAACCCTGTCTCCCACTGAGAACTCTATGTCTTTACGCCTCTTATTTATGTAACTCTTCTGTCTGGGTTGAGCTTCCTTCATCCGTTCTTGGATCACCTCAATCTTTTCTGACGCCTCCTTAACCAAATCTGGACTTAAGACCAATCTGTCTCCAGTCTCCAACCAACGTATGGGGGATTTGCATGGCCTTCCCTACAAAGCTTCAAAAGGCGTCATTCCTATACTAGTCTGATAACTATTATTATAGGAAAACTCAATCAGTTGTAGGTGATCCTCCCAAGATCCACCAAAATCCAACACACAAGCTCTCAACAAATCCTCGAGCACCTTATTGACTCTCTCTGTCGGCCTATCCGTCTTTGGGTGAAATGTGGTACTCATCTTGAGCTTAGTGCCTAACACATCCTGTAGACTCTTCCAAAATTAGCTAGTGAATAAAGAATCTCTGTCGCTGACTATGCTACTAGGAACTCGATGAAGCTAACTATGTTCTTTATGAACAACTTCGCCAAAACAGGTGCCGTCCTGGTCGACTTTACTGGAATGAAATGGGCACTCTTGGTTAATCTGTCCACAATAACCCATAAAATATCATTTCCTCTACTTGACCTTGGTAATCCATCTAGAAAATCTAGGGATATCGAATCCCATTTCCATACTGGAATCTCTAAAGGCTGAAGCAACCCACTCGGCTTCTGATGTTCGACCTTCACTTGTTGACAGTTTACACACTGCCTAACCCACAAGCCAACATCCCTCTTCTTGCCTTCCTAATAGAAGCTCCCCTTCATATCTTGATGCGTCTTGGTCCCTCCAAGATGAATCGTAAACTTGGATCGATGAAACTCCTCAAGAACTTATCTCCTCAAGTTCTCCACATCTGGAACACATAATTGTCCCTTCTTTCTCAACCATCCTCTCTGGTCAAGAAAAAAATCTTTCAAATCATCGACCTCAGTTCCAACCCCAAGCCTTCTGATCCTTTCTACTAATAATGGATCCTCATTCTGCTTAGAAGCAATTCTCTCGATCAACACTGGTCGAACTTCTAAACAGGACAACATGGCAGTACTTTGACTAGAACTAGCAGTTGATCTTAACTACACACCACAACTGGCCAAAGCTTCTAGATCCTTCCATTCTGCCAACATAGCTAACACCACATTCTGATGTATTCTGCTAAGAGCATCAGCCATCTTATTACCTTTCCCTAGTGTATACTCTATATCAAAATCATAAGCAGCCAAAAACTCCAGCCACCTCTGTTGTCTAATATTCAACTCCTTCTGAGATAATAGATATCTTAAAGACTTATGATTGGTATTCAACTCAAATCTCTCCCCCAAGAGATAATGCCTCCAAATCTTCAAGGGAAAAATCACTGCAGCTTACTAATAAGTCTTGAGTAGGATATCTCACTTCATGCGACCTAAGCTGTCTAGATGCATAGGCAATCACTTTGCCTATCTACATCAATACTGCGCCCAATCCAGTCCCACATGCATCTGTATATACCACCAACCCTTGGTTTCGATCTGGAACTACTAACACCGAAGCATTGGTCAACAAATGCTTTAACTAAAGGAATGCTTCCTCACATTTGTCGGACCAAACAAACTTCACCTCCTTCTTGGTAGGCTTAGTCAAAGGCACTGCTATCCACGAGAAATCCTTGATGAATCTCCGATAATAGCCAGCAAGTCCAAGAAAACTTATGATCTCGGTCACCGTTTCTGGTCTCTTCCAATTGTTCATAGCTTCGATTTTTTCTGGATCGACTGACATCCCTTTCTCTGAAACCAAATGACCAAGGAACTTGACCTCTTTTTTCCAAAATGACACTTGGAAAGCTTCGCCTTTAGCTGATTTTGCCTCAGCGTCTCTAGCACAACTCTAAGATGTTCTTCATGCTCTCTCTCATCCTTAGAGTATACCAAAATGTCATCTATAAACACCAACACGGATCTATTTAAATACTCTTGGAAGACTCGGTTCATCAAATCCACAAAGAAAGCAGGTGCATTTGTCAATCTAAATGGCATTACCAACCACTCATACAAACCATACCTAATCCAAAATGTAGTCAAAGGAATATTGTCCTCTGCCACTCTTAACTGATGGAACCCCGTCGCCAAATCCAACTGAGAAAATACTTTGGCTCCACTCAACTGATCAAATAGATCATCAATTCTCGGCAGAGGGTGCTTATTCTTTATCGTCCTTTCGTTTAGCTTACGATAGTCGATGCATATCCTTAACGACCCATCTGGTTTCTTCACGAATACCGCGACCGCTTCCCAAGGCGAACTGCTTGGTCTAATAAAATTCCTCCCCTCTAGATCCACTAGCTGCACCTTCAATTCCTTCATCTCAGACGGTGTCATCCTGTTAGGTGGTCTACTTACAGGTTCGGCTCCTGGCAAAAGATCTATTCGAAACTCAACAGCTCGTTTCGGTCGTAGTTCTATGACTAGCTCAAACACATCTACAAACTGTCTTGCAATTCGAACCTGACATAGCTCTTCTCCCACTTCCATAGTACTTAACAAAGCCCAAATACTCCTACTAGAATTTTCCACTGAGAAGATGATTCGGTTATGACTATCTGGGTGTCTCAATGATATTTCCTTATCTTGGCAAAATATCCTAGCCTCATGCTTACCCAACCAATCCATACCCAAAATGATCCTAAAATCTACGAAATAAAAAACATACAAACTGCATGCAAGCTTATGACCTAACAAATCAAGTTCTAACTAGTCACATCTCATCCCTAGAGTTGCATACCTTCCTATTGGATTCTCAACCCTTAAGGGAGTAGCAAGGTATGTGGGTTCTATGTGTAATCTATCAACAAAATATTGTGATATAAATGAGTGTGATGCACTAGTATCAAATAGTATCCTAACTGGTATACTCCGAATCAAAAACGTACCTTCCATCATAGTTTTCCCATTCTCTAGAGCAGTAGGCCTAGAAGAAGATGGTGGCCCAATAGTAAAAACCTTCCCTCTGTCCACCCTGACCGGCTCTGGACACTGGTTCTTGTATGTCCAACTTGGTCGTAGTTGAAGCATTTCACATTCTTCTTCTCTACAGGCTTCTTCCCTTTGTCTGTTCTGCACTCGTGAGCATAATTACCCTTCTTATCACACTTGAAGCACACTAATTCAGCCTTCACCTTCTTGGCTGCATCCTATTTCTGCGCTTCTTTCTTCTTAAAGAACTTTCTCTTCTTTCCCCGAGGAACCTGGGATTCAACTGACTTTTCACTAGCATAACCAGCCAACATCTCTTCATGGCGAATGGCCATCTCCACCACTACATTACAAGTATAACGGATGTGGGTCATGGTCATTCTGCCAAGCTCCGGTCTTAGTCCTCGAATGAACCTCTCATTTCTTCTAATGTCAGTGTCTGTAGTTGCATATCCATATCGAGAAATCTCATCAAACTTGGCAGTGTACTCGATTACTGACATATTACCCTGGACTAAATCCATGACCTTCCTCATCAGTGCCAACTTGGCAGCCTCAGATAAAAACTTTTGCGTGAACCTCATTCTGAAATCAACCCATTTCAACTCTTCCTCAGGTACTCCGGCGGTTACACTATTCCACCAATGAAGCGCTGCCCCTTGCAACTGCCTAGAGGCTAACCGTCTCTTTTCCCCATCATCCAAGCCCAGATCAGTAAAGATCCTCTCAAAGCTCAATACCCAATTCTCAACCTCAACAGCATCCTCCTTTTCGACAAACGGCTTTCCACCCAGACTGGTATAGTCTCAGCTCAGCCTAGAATAATTATATCCAACTGGAGCTATAAGATTAGCTCCTCCAATATTACCAGCAGCTCCGGCTTGCAAAAGATTGGCCATCAACTGAAACACCATCCCCGCATCTATTGGCAGATTTCCAGCACCTACATTAGCTCAACATTTGGATTAGCATTAGCCTGTCGACCTTAGTTCCTCCTGGTATTAGGTCGAGCATTTCTGTTGGTTGTGGTGCTTCCTCCACCAAGATTTCCTCTTCCATTTCCTGCTTCCATATCTTCTTTCTCGTAAATCTGCATACGAGCCTTAGTAAGATATAGAAGAACGGTCTAAGAGAGAGCAGAACATGTACTTATATATATATATATATATATATATATATATATATCAAATACAAGTATGTTACTTTAGCGTTAACCCAAACCCCAATCATATTTCTGATTCATTGGATTATGTTTGAAAAAGCTTTTAGGTTTTAACTTTCTTTTTCATAAACCTATGTCTGATACCAACTTGTAACATCCCCCTACTTGGAGGCCCAAAACTAACAGCTATGGATGCTGCAGTCATCCATAGTTATTAATCCTCGGCGACCAAATACGGCGGTGTTAGATACATTGATACACAGAACACAAGAATATGAAAAAAATTAATAAATTAAAAACACGTTTCCACATTCCATTCAAAACATCTCATGTTCATTACATAATCCCAAAAACATTAACCACGTTCAGAAAAATATAATTATTACACATACGCCAAGAGCGACATATGAAGATGCCCCCTTGGTTGATTTGAGTAAATAATAAGGCTAATAAGTTCTGCCTTTACATCCAAAATACACAGCGGAAAAGGATAAATCTAAATAACTAACTGCCTCCTGCACGCCTATGGAAGCTTTATTCGTCTAAGAACAGAACTTGGAAACCCTAAACCTCAAACTACTCAAAATCAATTGAGTATCTGAGAGTTTAAGGGGAAAAACATAAACTTCGAGTCAGACGTAAAGCCTGGTATGAATAATAATCTACCATCTCAAATCATTTAGATATCTAGTGAGACCATGCCGCTTAGCGGAATGGTTAAAACATAATCATTTTAAAATACTATGATGATATGCAAACATATTAAAACATACTAGATTCCTCATCCTATGTTTAATTGACTCCCTGCCATATTTTATAGTTACCATGGTCACTATTAACTTATTAGTTTTCATGGGCTTACTAATAACCTTTATATAATGTATGAACTTCTTGTCCCATTCCATAGTTTTCATGGGAGCACAATGAACCTATTGGCTCCATGCCAATTAACTTAATTAATTCATGGGTTCCCCTCAACCTATTAGTAACCCCAATTACTTCTCTCTTATCCTAGTTTTCATGGGTTGTCCAACGACCTATTGACAACTGTCAATAACTTAATCCAGATATGGTTTTCATGGGTGCACGACAAACCAATTGGCCCTCTGTCAACCACTCTTTATAACATAGTTTTCATTGGATCACAATGAACCTATTGGTAACCCCAACAACTTCCTAGCTATAGTTTTCATGGGACCACTACGAACCTGTCTCCCTGACAACTTCCAAGTTAGGCATCCTAAATTTTGGCCTCCCTGACCTCTTGGATGCAAATCTATTCATCCAGGAGTTCACTTAATTTATATTCACTACTGGGTCAACCTAACTGGTTATTCTGCCCTTTCCCAAAATATAGTTATGGGATTCAAAACAATGTGAACATATTTATATTAGAAGAAGTAAACGTGATAATAAAAATAATACCACTCATGTGGGTTTAAAGTAAAGCTTCTTCCAATTTACATACTTGAAATCTTTTCAAAACTCCTTTATGTAGCCATAGGTTTTTCCATTAAATATGAGTTTGGGTTTAAAAAGCCTTTCGACACCCTCGAAACATTGCTTTTGACTTCATTGGATAACCTCCTTCGAAAGCATTAAATCCTATCTTTAAAAAATTAGGTTCCTGCCTTTCGAATACTTTAAAACAACTCTTTTGAAATCTTTCGATCATGTTAAAGTATTATCATATAAGTATAGAAGCATAGCTTCGAAACGATTCAAAAATACCCCTTTCGAACCATTGAAGATTACCCTTCGAAACCAATACCTTTCGAAGCCAATTGGTTTATATTTAAAATAACAGTTTTGGGTCAAAGTGAACATACATGAAAGAATCTCTTTCGAAACCACTCTTTATTTCATAAAAGTATTTGGGGAAACTTGATGGTGTCGAAACCATCCTTTCGAAAGCATAAAACTTCTGGGTAAAACAAATGAAGGTTGGCTTCGAAACCCCTTTCGAAACCATTGCCTTCGAAACCCCCAACCCCTTTTGAAAGAAGTAGGAAGCGGTTTATATTTATAAAATAAACAACACCTTTCAACGGCATTGATGTCATTAATACCATCGAAAGGCATCAAAATCATAGAAGGATTTCGACTTGGACGAAACTACTGAAAGTCAGGATTTTATACTGGTTCGGACCTCCTGTCCTACGTCCAGTCCCGAAGCTCCTCTTTGGAATTTCCTTTCACCAAATAACCCTCACTTCACCCGGAGGAACAGGTTTACAATAGTAGAGTTTCTTTGTCAACTATGTATTCTCTATTACAAGGATTTTGACTATATAGTACAATTGAACTTCCTATATCTCTTGGATGATTGAATACAATATTGTTCGAGAGAATATAGAAGTGTATGATCTCAGATTTTCAGATTGTATAGCAAGTGGATGATTAGAACAAGAGATGATCAAGATAGAGAGTCGAGTTGTAAGGTAGTCAGGTGTGTTCTTTCTCTTGATTCCTGATGTTGTATATAATTGTAGATAGGTATGTTGAGTAGTTGCATCCATTAATGAGTGCTCTATAGTTGCTTCTGATGATGATGAAGAGTTGCAGCGAAGAGAAGTGAAGACGTCTATTCAAATCTAGCAGTTGAAGTTTAAATTTCAAATTCCGAGTTCAGCATCAGATTCTGGTATTTGTTTCAGACGTCTGGATATATATTTTTTGTATACAGTAGCCTTTCAGACGGCTGAGTGCATCAACCAGACATCTGATCCTGTCTGTTTTGTATTCCATAAGATTTCTTCAGACGTCTGGCTAGTGCACCTAGACATCTGAAAACTGTGCATGTCTTTTTATGCACGTTTCTTTTTGCTTCTTTGATCTTATCGACTTGTAGTCTCTTGTATTGTTCTTTGCGCCTTGTTCTTGTCTTTCTAGTGATGTTGCTCTAGCAAGTTCCTGTATATATACATATATATGTACATTTGATTTTCATTGTATAGTTGTTGTCATTAAAACCATGGATTTGATTTCCTAACAATCTCCCCCTTTTTGATGATGACAACTATACAATGTTCTTATATGTAATTTTTATAAATCTCCCCCTGAATATGTGCTTTCCATTATCTCTCCTCCTTTGTCATTATCAAAAAAGAATGAGGGAATCATATTTGCAATTTGTTTCTTCGAGTACCTGTAATAAAAATCATTTTTTGGTACCCACTTACTATGTTAGGGTCCGGGGGGTTAGATGTTTGGAAACCATACCCATTTGGGTGTGGTTGAACCTTTATAAATATAATTTTCATTATTAACTACCATATCAAAATAATCATCAATGTATTTTTCTCTATTTTTCCAATTAACAGGAACCCAAATACTTAGATAATTCATATTTTCGTTCAATGATTTTGTACTTCCAGAGAAATTATAAATATTATTGGCCATAGCAGTATTTGAATTTCTATAAGAAATTGATCTAGACTTTACTCGAAATTTAGTACTAGCACTAACATTTTTTCTATACATGAAAGTGTATCTAGTGCTATTTCTACGATCAGTTTTATTATATCCTAAACCACTTTTGTCATGTAAAGGTCTAGAACTAGATAAAATCATGTTTAAATCGTTTTGACCTTCTTCAAAATTTTGTGACTTCAGTGTTAAGTAATATTTCTTTTGAAAAAATTTCCTTTTCTTTATCAAAGATAGTATTTCTATTTTGCAAAACATTGATTTCCTCTAAAAGATCATTGTTTTTATCTTCTAACTGCTCATTTTCTTTTTGTAGGAAATCTTTTTGTGAAACAAGTTTTTCTACGGTATTTTCAAAACATTTAGTTTGTTTTATCAAAAATATATTTTCCTCTTTTAAACTAGAAATTTCTTGCTCACAATCTTTTAACTTATCTAAAGCAATTCTATTAACTTTATTCAAGGTTTTACAATCTTTTAATAATTCATCATGTGCTAACAGAAGATCTTTATATAAAGAATCTAAGCATACCGATTGTGATCTGAGTTTAGCCATGAAGCATTTGTTTGTTTTCTCCTTTGATTCTTCTTTATTGCTCTTCCTCTTCCTATTGCCTTGAGTAGATCTCTTTATAGCCATTTATTCTAGGATGTTGTGACGATCTCTAGAATCCCAGGGTCTGATACCAATTGAAAGTCTGGATTTTATACTGGTTCGGACCTCCCGTCTTACGTCTAGTCCCGAAGCTCCTCTTCGGAATTTCCTTTCACCAAATAACCCTCACTTCACCCGGAGGAACAGGTTTACAATAGTAGAGTTTCTTTGTCAACTATGTGTTCTCTATTACACGGATTTTGACTATATAGTACAATTGAACTTCCTATATCTCTTGGATGATTGAATACAATATTGTTCGAGAGAATATAGAAGTGTATGATCTCAGATTTTCAGATTGTATAGCAAGTGGATGATTAGAACAAGAGATGATCAAGATAGAGAGTCGAGTTGTAAGGTAGTTAGGTGTGTTCTTTCTCTTGATTCCTGATGCTATATATAGTTGTAGATAGGTATGTTGAGTAGTTGCATCCATTAATGAGTGCTCTATAGTTGCTTCTGATGATGATGAAGAGTTGCAGCGAAGAGAAGCGAAGACGTCTATTCAAATCTGGCAGTTGAAGTTTAAATTTCAAATTCCGAGTTCAGCATCAGACGTCTGGTATTTGTTTCAGACGTCTGGATATTTTTTTTTTGTATATAGTAGCCTTTCATACGGCTGAGTGCATCAACCAGACGTCTGATCCTGTCTGTTTTGTATTCCAGAGGATTTCTTCAGACGTCTGGCTAGTGCACCCAGACGTCTGAAAACTGTGCATGTCATTTTTGTGCATGTTTCTTGTTGCTTCTTTGTTCTTATCGACTTGTAGTCTCTTGTATTGTTCTTTTCACCTTGTTCTTGTCTTTCTAGTGATGTTGCTCTAGCAAGTTCCTGTATATATACATATATATATGTACATTTGATTTTCATTGTATAGTTGTTGTCATTAAAACAATGGATTTGATTTCCTAACAACTACCCCTTCCGAAAGCTTCAATAAAAATCTAAGTAACTCCTTCGGAAGCTACTACTTTAAAACAAAGGTGGCAGCTCTTCTTCGAAAGCCTCTTTAGAAATACCCTTTCGTAACCATTTGTTTCGACTACTTTGAAACCCTTTTTGTAAACAGGCAAGCGCTTTTCTTTTAAAACAAAACAAAGGAACCAACACCTTCGAAAGCTCTATTTCAACACCCTACCTTTCGCCTTTCTCCAATCCACTTCATACCAACTGAGTGATACTATGTGTATTGGTTTCATGGAAGAGGATTTCGACTAGGTCGGAGGCGGAAGCTCGGGTCGAAAGCTCCTTCTAAAGGAGGGGAAACCCACTTTTCTGAGCTAAAGGCTGATTTTACTGAAAGCAAACTTTTTGTATCTAACATGCCCACATGTAAACACTTGATTGGCTACATTAAACTTTCAAATAATTTTGCCGATAATTGCCGCAATTTTCTCAGATCTAAAACCCATTAACATTTAACAAATAAGCCATTCCAATTAACAAAGTAATTAAATCATTTAGGTCCTCCTTTCAAAATAATTTTGATTCCCATACTAATTCACTTAGTAAAAATCCCCAAATTACCAGAAATTCACTTTAATCATGTTGTCTAATATATCAAAATTTTAGACCCAAATTCTCAATATAATTTTCAAAATAATTTTATAAACCCAAATAACCATGTTTCCCTTTGAAAATTCATAATTAATTCTCCATAGCTTGGAAAATTATGTAAATTGAAACACAACTCTAAAATCATGTTTTCTATAAAATTTCACCATGGCATTTAAACATCATTAAATCTCGGTTTTGCCCTAAAATCGTGCATATCCTCTTTTAAACCATCTCGTTTAAATCCTAAAAGTTATAAATCAAGCATATATCCAATATATCATAAAAACAAATTTACCCTTAAATCCAAAAATATATGATTCAAAACAAAATAGAGATGGAATTATTATTCACCTTAGATTTGATAAGGAAATTGGAGATTGATTTAGATTGATTTCATCTAGCTTGAATCCTAAGCTTTACTTGAATTTCTCTTCCTATCTTCCTCCAAATGGTCGGCTCCTCTTCTTCTTACGTTTAAAATTTTGCTTAAGATAAAATGAACGTGTATGGCTAAGGGGATAATAGTATAAGGGTAGAGAATGTGGGTGGCAAATAACCCTAATGCCCTTATGATTAATTAGTTAACACTTAACCATTTATAAGTTCATTCATTTTAAATAAACACCGGTGCTATATTTATTTACCAATCTCAGTCCAATTATCACTTTACATTATTCTTTTTAATTTATTCTAATTAAATCTCCTGAATAATGTTAATAAAATTAAGGGTGTTACACAACCCGTCTATAAAATTCATGGATATCGAATACCATTTCCAAACTGGAATCTCTAAAGGCCGAAGTAACCCACTCGGCTTTTGATGTTCGGCTTTCACTTGTTGACAGTTTGCACATTGCCTAACCCACAAGCCATCATCCCTCTTCTTACCTTCTCAATAGAAGCTCCTCTTCATATCTTGATACTTTTGGTCCCTCCGGGATGAATCCTAAACTTGGATCGATGACATTCTTCAAGAACTTCTCTCCTTAAGTTCTCTACATTCGGAACACATAATCATTCCTTCTTTCTCAACCATCCTCTTAGGTCAAGACTAAAACTCTTTTTATCAATGATATCTGATCCTACCTCAAGCCTTCTAATCCTCCCAGCTAATACTGGATTTTCTTTCTGTTTAGAAGCTATCCTTTCGATCAACACTGGTGGAACTTCCAAACAAGATAACATGGCAGTACCTTGATGGAACTAGCAGTCGATCTTAACTGCACACTATAAGTAGTCAAAGCTTCTAGATCCTTCCATTCTGCCAACATAGCTAACACCACATTCTGATGTTTCCTACTGAGAGCTTTCACTACCTTATTCCCTTTCCCAGGAGTATACTCTATACCAAGATCATAAGCAGCCAAAAACTCTAGCCACTTCTGCTGTCTCATATTCAACTCCTTTTGAGAGAATAAATACCGTAGTGACTTATGGTCAGTATAAAGCTCAAACCTCTCCTCTAAGAGATAATGTCTCTAAATCTTCAATGCGAAGATTACTGCTGCCAACTCCAAATCATGAGTAGGGTATCTAACTTCATATGGTCTAAGCTGTCATGAAGAGTAGGCAATCACTTTACCTTTCTCCATCAATATAGCTCCCAATCCAATTCCACATGCATTAGTATACACCATCAATCCTTGATTTCCATCTAGAACCACCAAAATTGGTGCATTGGTCAACAAATGCTTTAACTTAAGGAATGCTTCCTCACATTTGTAGGACCAAATAAACTTCACATCCTTCCTTGTAAGTTTAGTCAAAGGCACTGCTATCCATGAGAAATCCTTATTAAATCTCCAGTAATATCCAACAAGTCCAAGAAAACTTCTAATCTCAGTCACCGTTTCTGGTCTCTTCCAATTATTAACATCTTCAATCTTATTTGGATCGACTAATAACCCCTTCTCTGAAACTACGTGACTAAGAAACTTAACCTCTTTCTTCCAAAAATGACACTTGGAACACTTCACCTTAGCTGATTCTGCCTCAGCGTCTCAAGCACAACTCTAACATGATCGTCATGCTCCCTCTCATCCTTAGAGTATACCAAAATGTCATATAAACACCAGCATGAATCTGTCAAAATACTCTCGAAAGACTCGGTTCATCAAATTCAGAAAGAAAGCAGGTCCATTCATCAACCCGAATGGAATTACTAACCACTCATACAAACCATATCTAGTTCAAAATGTTGTCATAGGAGTTCTGTCCTCTGCCACTCTTAACTGATGGAAGCATGTCGCCAAATCTAACTGGGAAAACACTCTAGCTCCACTCAACTGATCAAATAGGTCATCAATTCTCGGCAAAGGATGCTTATTCTTTATCTTCCTCTCGTTCAATTTACGATAGTCGATACACATCCTCAACGACCCATCTAGTTTCTTAACGAATACCGCGGCCGCCCCCTAAGGCGAACTGCTTGGTCTAATAAAATTCCTTCCTTCTAGATCCACTAGCTGCACCTTCAATTCCTTCATCTCAGTCAGTGTCATCCTGCTAGGTGGTCTACTAATAGGTTCAGCTCCGGGCATAAGAATATACAAAACTCAACTGCTCGTTTCAGTGGTAATCCTATGACTGGCTCAAAGATATCTGCAAACTCTCTTGCTACCCGGACCTGACTTAACTCATCTCTTATCTCCATAGCATTAAGCAAGGTCCCAACACTTCGGTCAAAGTCCTCATGGCGAATGGCCATCTCCACCACCACATTACAAGGATCACAGATATGTGTCATGGTTCCTCTAGCAAGCTCGGGCCTCAATCCCCGAATGAACCTCTCATTTCTTCTGATGTCAGTATCTATAGTAGCATATCCGTATTGAGACAGCTCTTCAAACTTAGTAGCATATTCGACTACTGACATCTCTCCCAAAATTAGATCCATAAACTTCCTCATCAATTCAGAATTAGCAAACTCAGACACAAACATATGCTCAAATCTCCTTTTAAAGTCATCCAAAGTTAAATGCTCTTCCAAAACCCCAGCAGTAACACAATTCCACCAATGTAGCGCTGACCCCTACAACTGTCTAGAGACCAACCTTCTCTTTTGCCCATCATTCAGATCCAAATCAACTAATATACGCTCACAATGCAACAACCAATTCTCAACCTTTATGGCACTCTTTGTCCCCAGGAATGGCTTCTCACCAAGGCTGCTGTAATCTTTATTTAGCTTAGCATAGTTATTACCAATTGGAGCCACGTGATTAGCTTATCCAACATTCTAGCAACTCCAGCAGCAACTCCTGCTTGCATCATATTGACAAATTAGAACTGATACATCGCCCTTATATCTACTGGTGGATTTCCAGCACCCATATTGGCATCAACATTTTGATTAGTAGCATTTGCCGATCGACCCGGGTTCCTTCAGGTAGTGGGTAGAGCTTTTCCATTAGTTGTGGTACTTCCTCCACCAAGATTTCCTCTTCTGTTTCCTACTTCCATATCTTCTTTCTCGTAAATATGCCTACGAGCCTTAGTAAAATATAGAAGAACAGTCTAAGAGAGAGGGGAATACGTACTTATATATATAACTATATATATCAAATAAAAGTATGTTACCATAGCGTTAACCTAAACCCCGATCTTATTTATGATTCATTGGATTATATTTAAAAAAGCTTTTAGGTTTAACTTTTATTTTAAGTTTTCATAAACCTATGCTCTGATACCAACTTGTAACATCCCCCTTACTTGGAGGCCCAAAACTAACGGCTATGGATGCTGCAGTCATCCATAGTTATTAATCCTCGGCGACCAAATACGGCAATATTAGATACATTGATACACAGAAACACAGGAACATGGAAAATTTTAAACATCAAATAAATTACACATACCATTTCAAAATATTCCAAATTGATTACATAATCCCAGTACGCAGAGCACATTCGGATAACATATAATTAATACAAAATGCGCCAAGAGCGACATATGAAGAAGCCCCCTTGGTAGATCAAAGTATATAATAAGGCACTAAAAAAAATTTGCCTTTACAAACAAAACACAGAGCGGAAATAAAAGAAATATATTAACAAGCTTGCCTCCTACACGTCTTCGGAAGCTTTATTCGTCTAAAAGAACATTTGGAAACCTTAAATCTCAAACTACTCAAAATCAATTGAGTACCCGAGAGTTTAAGGGGAAAACAAAAAACTTCGAGTCAGGCATAAAGCCTGGTATGAATAATAATCCACCATCTCAAATTATTTAGATATCTAGTGAGACCACGCCGCATAGCGGAACGGGTTTTCCCTTCACTAATATTTTAAAACCTTTATAAAACCATATACTATGTGCCTACATCCAAATGGTTAAAGCATAGTATTTCAAAACATTATGATGATAAGCAAAACTAGTAAATCAAATCTGGATTACCCATCCCCCCTTTATTCCGACTATCTATCTCAATTATAGTTTTTAGGGTTACTATCAACCTGTTAAATGTTTATGGACTATCTGCCCAATTTCATAGTTTTCATGGGATCACTAATAACCTATTGGTAACTCCAATATCTTTACTATTATCCTAGTTTTCATAGGCTAACTAGAAACCTATTGACTAACTGTCAATATCTTAATCCGGATATAGTTTTCATGGGCTAATTATAAACCTATTAGTCTCTGCCAATATCGAATCATAGTTTTCATGGGCTAATTATAAACCTATTAGCCTCTGCCAATATCGAATCATAGTTTTCAAGGGTTGACTATGAACCTATTAGCCCCTGCCAATTTGTTTCCCTTTACAAAGTTTTCATGGGCTTACTGTGAACCTATTGGCCCCTGCCAGTATCTTAAATTAAGATTTTATCATTTCATAAGTTATATTCACTACTGGTTCAACCTAGTTGTTTATTCTGCCCTTCCCAAACTACTGTTATGGGTTAATTACAATGTGAATAAATATATGAAGAAGTAATACAAAAAAATATCTTTATTTATGCCATGGTATTTCCTTTTAAGAATGAGAGTGGGTTATTTGTTTTGAAAACCTAAAATATCACTTTCGAAACCACTGCATGATCTCCTTCGAAAGTATAGTAAACCTCTCTTCAAAACTTTAAGTATATACCCTTTGAATGCATCGAAACCTTACTTAATAATCTTTAGGAAATAGCTTCGAAACCAATGAAAGTACCCCTTTCGAAAACA
The DNA here is from genome assembly GCA_030737815.1 of Allium fistulosum. Lineage (NCBI taxonomy): Eukaryota > Viridiplantae > Streptophyta > Magnoliopsida > Asparagales > Amaryllidaceae > Allium > Allium fistulosum. The sequence continues at coordinate 428,719,357 of CM060902.1, forward strand.
TTGGGTTTTACTTTATAAAACATCATTTGGGTTAAAGTGGTTATATACGAAAGTATCTTTTTCGAAACCCCTTATAGAATTGTTTGAGGAAAAGTAGAAGGTGTCAGAACCACCTATTCGTAAGTTTAAAACCTTTAAGTTAAAACTTCGAATGGTAGCGTCGGAACCACATTTCGACCACATTGCCCTCGGAACCCTGAATCCTCTTTTGAAAGTCTTTAGGAAGTAGCTTAGCTTAAGTTAAAACAAAGACAACCCTTCGAATGTATTGAAGGCTTCAATACACTCGGAAGGTAGAATATTGGCTAGGTTTCGACTTGGTCGGAACCACTACTTTCGAAAGCACTTATTTAAAGATAAAGGTACCCCTTTGAAAGCTAATACTTTAAATATGATACAGTAACCTTCTTCGATAGCTATTTATAAAACTCCTTTCAAAAACATTTGTTTCGACTAGGTCGAAAGCTCTAAGCAAAACAAAGCAAAATACTTAATTATTAAAACCAAACAGGGTTTCAACCCCTTCGGGAGCATTCATTTCGATACCATTGCTTCTGCCTTTCCTCCAATCCACTACGTACCATCTAGGTGATACCTTGTGTATTGGTTTCGACTATGTGGGTTTTTCGACTGAGATGGAGCGAAGTCAATAGAGTCGAAAGGTACTACTATTTGTGGTGGAACCAACTTTTCTGAGTTAAAGGCTGAAATTTAGCTACTTTTAGTAATTGCTTTATAACTACTTGCCTATTTTTAATCTTTTGATTGGTTGCCTTAATATTTTTCAAATACTTTACAAATTAAAACCTCCACTTTTAATATGATCTAAATCAAATCTAACATTTAATCCCTTCCATTTAACAAAACCAACATTTGCAGTAAAGTCCCTCTTTATCAATAATTTTTTTCCATAGCAAATTAATTAGGGAAAATCCCCAAAAATCACAGAAATGCAATTTCATCATGTTATCTAACATATTAAAATGTCTGACCCAATTTCTTCCTGAAATAAATAAAATAAATTTTAAACCCAAATATAGCATATTTTCCTTTAGAAATTCATAATAAATTCTCCATAGCTTGGAAAATTATGAAAAATTAAATCCATCCCTAAAATCATGTTTTACCTAACATATCATTTTTCCATGGCATTCTAAATCCGATAACAACCAGTTTTACCTTAAAACCGTGCAATTTCATATATATAAATGAATTGGTTTTAAATCAAATATATAATAACCCAAGCATATCATCATCTAAAACATCATAAAATGAATTTAATCTTAAATCTGAAAACATATGATTATAATAAAAAAAATAGAGATGAAATGAATTGTTATTCACCTTAGATATGATAAGGAATTTGAGACTTGTTGTTTACTAATCCCTCTAGCTTTGATCGTTAGCTTTAAATCGAATTCTTCCTCTTTGATAATGGTCAGCTCCTTAGGGTTTTACGTTTGTTTTTTATTTGAGAAAAATGAACATGAATGGACAAGAATGAGAAGTGTATAGCCGTGTATAATAGAATGGCTATTTACTAACATGCCCACATGTAAATCAATTAATTTATAAACCAATTTTAGCCCTTTTATTTTATTATTAAGCATAGCACTATATGATTTATTCAAATCTCTATTCCCTTATCATCATTATTCTGTTTAATTTATCTAATTAAATTTTCTGAATAATGTTATCAAAAATTAGGGATGTTACACGATTAGCACATGACCCACATATAAAAGAAATAAAACCAAGCAGTTAAGGTTACTTACATCCTAAATTCCATTGATGAAAAAAGGGTGAGTCGTCCCTAATAAAGAAGTGTTCACACTTAAGCATACTATACTTGGAATATAAATCCTCCACAGGCTTGAATTTACTATTTTCCTCAAGATAAAAAAGGATAGCCTCCCACTTTTCTTTTGATGACATATAGAAATTTAATCTGCTTATGAGTGGGTAGAGCCTAAAATTCTCACATGAACAGGAAATAAAGACTAATCAGAATAATGTAATGATCAGGATGAATTTGGAATAACGCAATCTTAAAATATATCAAGGACCATTTTATCCATTGGTGAAGGGAGGGTGGGGCTCCCACCATCTAATGATATCGAGAATATGAGCTTGAGCCCATTGGTTAGGGATCGGTAAAAGCATATCTCCCCTAAGCAATCCATGCACAGTAACCATGGTATCCAACTACCTGGAGGTCTGGGTAGTGTCAACGGACTCTATGGGGTCCATTAATAGTTAGAAAGGGCCATAACCATGAATTAGAGAATATGGCAACCTAGGTTGGCTAAACATATCCCCCGATAATGATGACTCGGTAGGACGAAATGAGGAAGGAGCTCAAGCTTTGGCATCACTTGATGAAAGAGTGTGATGTCTATCCGACATGCCTGTCTAATGTATCAACCTGTCTCATATACTACCATTGAACATATGAGTGTGTGTCATGACAATACGATGGAACCACAATATAATCTTTAAAAACGTGTATAAGAGAAAATAATAGAAAAGAAACGTTGAGTGTGCATTTAAGGATTACAGATAGGAGGTAAACCAAGAAAATGAAACTGGTTAAGTATATTGTTCGGTTAGAAAACTGGGATCAAGCTGACATTCCCAGAAATTTCTAAGTGTTCTATCTAGTAGTAAAGAGCTAGTGAACTAGTGAGTATATTAACCTATTAATGCACCAGATAGCAAACATAAATTATGAAACCATGGTTTTTGAATCATTAGTCGTGTATAATCACTTAGGCAATTCCAATCACTAGACATTGTGTAATTGTCACTTCTAACCAACAATTACCGATTAACTAAACAACCTAAAATCGAGCCACCTAATATCCAGTGTTAAAATATACTCCATCACCTAAGTCTACATCCATTAACACTAACAACCTAGCATAAGATAGCTTAGAATTTCCGCCATTGTGCTTGTTCAACAACTAAACCGTAGGCCAAACCCATAAACCCTAAGGCCATAGGACCCATAACTAAAATTAGTGTACCAAAATCCTATAAAAAGGCTTAAATAGAGATTTCACCGTGTTCTCAAAAGAAATGGCCAAATTTTTAGTTAAAAGTCAATGGTATTGAGAGACCTAATTACTCCCAAGATCGGCCAAAGGGATCAAATCCGTGTTAAAATTATAAATTCAAATGGTTAAATTAGTAATAAAGGGTGTTACCTTGATGGAGTGAGAAGTTAGAAGACTAAGATTAAAGTTTAGAGATGATTGGAATCAAATTTGGCACTTGGGTAGAAGGGTGACGAAGGGAATTAGTTTTTGGGAGTAGGGCTGAATGAAATAAGCATGTTTGGTATGATGCTGCAAGCCTTTATATAGGCTGAAGCATCACTGGTTGACGTTAGACAAAGCAACCCCGGATCAACAAGAACCAAACAATAATGTGTGTTTGATGATGAATGTTGAACAGAAATTTGAAAAAACCAAGAACGTAATATGCAGATTAGCAGGGCAGTGACAAGCTCTAGAAAGAAGAATAATAAAGCAAACTCCATATTCTATGAAGTATACTTTAGAGGGCAAATATTGTGGTCGTTTTCGCCCATCGAACGACGAATGTGAAGAATTATATTAGAAACGGGAATAGCTGAAATGTACATGATATAAGGGGTACAACATGTCCAAGGATCCAAATGAAAAAGGCAAAATGATCACAAATTTGCATAAGTGGAAGTAGAGAAAGGAAAAAAGGGAATCATAAGAGCCCCCTCTACCTGGTAGAACAACCACTGGACAGGAATTCCTGTCCGGTAAACCTACTAGCGAACAAGATTTCTTGTCCGGAAGTACAACTACTGAACAAAAATTTATATATGATATTATACTCTATGAACAAGATTCACTGCTTGATAGCGGAACTACAGGACATGAATTCTTATTTGGTAGTCGAATGTACCGGACCTAGGAAAAATTCTGAAGTTAGTTGTTTGCACCAAAAGTTAGCACAAACGCCCAATAGATTATATGTAGAGAAATAAATGAAGAAACCAAAATTAAAATAGAGGAAACAAGCATAAAAAAAGTAAAAAACAATGACAAACAAATTTATAGTGGTTCAGCGTTGAATGTCTACGTCTACTTTGATGAAATAGCTTTTTTATCCACTTGAATTTCCATGTACCAGAGGGATCGGATCAGAATTCGTGAATACAATAGAGTACAAAGAAAATGAAAGCATAAATATTCCTAATATGAATAATGAACATCGTATTTATAGGGATAGACGACCGAATATCTTCCTGAAAATTCGCCAGTAGAATCTCCAGATGTGGACGAGGTCATCCAAAAATATTCATGGCCCAACTCCCAATATTGAGCGAATCGGGGCCGATCGATCTAGATGACCACTAGGGGTCATGCGACCCCTCATATAGGTCTGTCTTGATGTTGGATTTGTCTTTCTAAAGTTTATTTGCATAGACACCTACATCTTTTTTCGAGATATCGATCAATTTCCATTGAGTTAAACTGCAGGGTTGATACGATACGATTCCCAGCCTAAGGGGAGTGATACGATCTAATCCCCTACCTAGGTTGAGAGATATGATCCGATCCACTACATAGAGGAAAGGATATGATCTAATCCCCTACTTAGGGAAAGTAATATGATTTGATCTCCTGCGTAGGTGAAGGGATATGTACAGATCTCCTACCTAGGGAAGGCACTAATCCATATTTAGAGTATTCCAAAGAGTCCATCTTTTGGTCTCACTTGATCGTTGCTTTATACCATTGTCTATGGTTGATCTCTGGACTCCATGATAACTTCTATATGCTGCTTGTCTTGTCTATCATCGAGTATAACTTGTCTAATTAGTCTAGATATAGCCAGGTCAAAAGGCCGGATAACAGTTGACCCCTAAAGTACGTCTTCTTTCGAACATGATGTACTTTGAATCAACGCAAGTTAGAGTCGCCAGGAAGGATTTCATTTAGTTTCCCGAAATGTCGTTACCCTTCCATTGAATTGTCTTTTCGAAGAGTCGTATCTCTCTATTTGTTGTGATGCTTGGTTGATATTTGTCAGTATAAATCCAAAGTGTAGTCTTTCAGTTTTTATCTGTGCCCGGTTCCATTGAGCTTACCGATTGAGTCAGTAGGCCTTAGTTATCTAAACTGATTTCCATTCTAAAATTTCCATGTAGAAATTTAATTTTCGTTGATTCAGGAAATTGAATGTCGATTACGCGTGCTCATTCAAGTATTCACTGTTGTCATTGGCTCCCAAGCATGTTCACGTGCCTACAGGTTATTTCCAAGTTCTGTCAAATTGGTCTTGCAATTTCAAATTTTTTTAAATTGAAATAGGGAATTGGTACAAGGGAAATAGGTTGATCCTTTTCTTGACATAGACTTGGTCGGTTCGGGCCATGAGAGAAATGAGCTGCTTTTGTATGTTAGCTAAATGATTTACCTTAATCTCTTCACTTATTTGCAACCAATCCCTTTATCTTTCTTATTTACACTTTTATTCTTTTCACCGATCTCTTTTCTTATTTTTATCCACCGACCCCTTCTCTTCACTTTTCATTGTAGTCGATCCTTACTCTTACATTCTTTCACCGATCCACTCTTTCATACTCTTCCATTTATCTTACAATCGAACCCAATCACCTAAGCACCATTTACATTTTTGGAACTCCATTATTCGATTTAAGCACCTGATCTAGTCGATTCAACTTGAATTTTCAAGTCAAACCCGATTCGCTAGAAGTTTGGACAATAAATCGCTTAAAACAATTGACTTTGAACTAGGCTCTAAGACTGGAATGATGGAAGTGATGAGGCCGATTTGGGTATGGTCCGTGTTGGTGTTAGTGGATATATGTTTTAGGGATCGGTATTGAATTGAAGTGAATAACATGTAGGGGATCAGTGGTGGTTTAAGGAATGTAGCTATTGGTTAAGGGATCGGTTGTTGAGAAGTTTGCCTATATGTCAGGCGATCGGTAGTTGAAGTTGAGTTAGGGGATCGATTGATGAAGGATGATGGCATATACATGGGTTTGTTATTCATGTTGGTTGGCATGAAGCGTTCGATGAAGAAAGGGTTTGGTGATGATGTTTATGAGGGAAACTGTTTTGGATTTGCATATAAATTGAAATAAATTCTTTTGCTATAGCTGTTTTGGATTTGGAGACAGTACGTGATATCCCTCACAACAAAACATGATACTTGTTGGAATTTGAAGACAATATCTTTATAGATATAGATCGGTGATTGATCTAGAACATGAAGACGGAACGTGAAGGGATTGGCTGTCATATTAACCTTCTCCTTTCACCCAAATATTCACATGTACGTATTTACGGATCAGTTCATGGATCGGTCGTTTGCTGGCACAGAGGGATCGGCCGTTGGTTGGTTGAGTGGCAAATGATGTTGAGATCGGTATTGTTATGGAGGAGAAATGTAGTGATGAGGATGGAGCATAAAATTGGGCTTGATTCTTCATATGGTTAGGGATCATATGCACGTGAATATGCCCTATATTCACCGAATGCACGTGAATTTGGAAGGATAATGTTACCCGGTGGCTTGACCAAGTAACAAGAGGCTCGGCGTAAAAAGGGTGCTCGGAATAGAGCACCGTTCGGCAATAAGAGGCCGCTCGGCATCTAGCCTCGCTCGGCATATGGCCTCGTTCGACAACCAAGCCTCGCTCGGCATCCAAGCCTCGTTCGGCATCTTGCCTCGGTCGGCACAGGTCCTCGTTCGGCATCCAAGCCTCGTTCGGCATCTAGCCTCGCTCGGCATATGGCCTCGCTCGACATCCAAGCTTCGTTCGGCATCTAGCCTCTCTCGGCATATGGCCTCGTTCGGCATCCAAGCCTCGCTCGGCATATGGCCTCGCTCGGCATCCAAGCCTTGTTCGGCATCTAGCCTCGCTCGGCATATGGCCTCGTTCGGCACAGAAGGGCCATTCGGCATAGCAAGGTCGTTCGGCATGAGCCTCGTTCGGCATCTACCCTCGATCGGCACCATGTCGCAGTCATTGAATAGCATTTTTTCTCGATTGACCTCGTTCGGCCTACACTCTTCACTTAGCACACTGTCTCGATCGGCATGCAGATACCGTTTGGCATATCTTCCTCGATCGGCATACGAATGCCGTTTGGCCCGGATATGTGGTTCGGCAACTGCCTTTCGGCAATTGTGGCTAGGCGTACAGAAGTCACTTACTATGGGCCGAGGCATCTTACTCCTAGGCCCATGAGGGAAGTCCAACCCATCTTCGTCTATAAATAGAGGGGCGGGGGCATAGTGAAATGGACCTTTTTTGGGGAGAACACTGGGGAGACTCTGCTGCATTCCAGACTTATTCTATTTTACTGAGCACTTGTATTCGAGTCTTTATAGTACGGATTGTATCTGTATTTAATCATTGGTGAAAGCAATAAAGATCAAAACTTAAAGTGGACGTAGGCAATTATGCTGAACCACTACAAATCCAGTGTTCTTGTTTTTGCACTTAATTTAGCATACAGTTCTTTGTTTTAATTTACTTTCTTCATTACTCTCTCTACACAATCTTTCTCAAGGGTGTTAGTGACCAATTTTGGTGCTAACATTTTGGTGCTTTCACTGAGAGTCGATTTCTCAGGCCGCTAGGATCTGCTTTGTAGCTACTGGAATGAATAAATCCCCCGAAGGAGATCCAAGTAATTCACAGGACATCCGTTGATTCTACTCAGAGTTTTTATCAAAAGCTCTACCATGGGAAGACCACATACACGATCAGCATCTCATAACGTGGACGTCAACGTGACTGCTAGCGTACAACAAATAGGACCCAGCAATCAACGAGCAAATCTGGGTGCAGGAACCACCACCCAAAACCAAATGGAAGTTGTCATCAGAACAGAGGTCAACGAGCTAATGAGAGAACTCATGGAAAGCAAGAGACAACTCAGCGAACAGATCCAAGCCAACGCCAACCTTATGACTCAGCTTACTCAACAACAGCATCAGAATGCTGGAGGAAGCCCCACTCCTTATTCCTCATCCAACGGCTCTACTTCGTCTGATGAACCTCCTAGGCATAGACGTCGTAGAACAAAAACAACATAGATAGGTGCTGCTGATCGATCAACCAGGGATGGTCCAGGTTCTCTACCTAGAGCAATGGCTCCTCACTTACACCAAGAAAATCACACTCAGGCTGGAATGGGAAACTTAGGATCTGGAGTGCGAGTGGAAGCCGGACAGCCGGCACACCAAGGTCTTAATGCTGCTGGTCTCTAGGATACACACTTGGTAGATCGCCAACGGAGAAGACACCGACCAGAACAGTCTCACAGGACAGACACCAACTTGCCATCTTCCATACAAACCCCAGACCTGTCAGCTATGGTCAGACAGTTGATGAAAGAGAATCAAGGCTTATCAAATGATGATTGGGGGGTATCCATGAGTCATATTCCGTTTACATATGTTATCTTAAAGGCGGGTACCCTAGGAAGTTTAACATGTCGACTATTCCGGCCTATGAAGGAAAGACTGATCCCCGGCAGCATGTGATGAGGTATGAATGGATGATGGACTCGGCTAGAGCGAACGATGCGACCAAGTGCGGATGTTTTCCAATAACTTTATCCGGAGTCGCTACCATATGGTTCACCAGACTTCCTCCGTGAACTATCTCCAGCTTTGATGAGTTAACGACGAAATTCGTGGAATAATTCAGGATTCATGCCACTCGTCCCAAGGATGTGATGTCCTTGTCCAGTGTGATTCAGACTCTAGGGGAGTCATTGAAAGAGTACTTACAGAGATTTCATGTTGCCGCAACTGAAGTTAGCAACCCCAACGACCATGCCATTTTAATGGCCGTGATGAGAGGAGTGGATCCAGATTTAGAGTTTGGAGACTGGTTGGCAGGAAAGCCTCCGACTACGCTAAAGAATTTTTATTCAAAGGCTCATCAGTTCATACGAAGAGAGGAAGCTAGGTGGACAAGGCGAGATAATGCACCGGTACGTGGCAAGGAGGTTGTGCAGAGTAACATCGCTGTAAAACAATCCGGTGACAACTCTGGAAAGGTACAAGTCAATGTTCAGAATAAGCCTGAACAATCTAAAGGATCCGATGGGGGAAATCCCGGAAAGAAAAGGGAAGTTGGAAAGTGGAAACCAAGGATCCCAAATTACAACGAGTACACTCCTCTTAATGCATCTCTGGAAAATATTTACCCGTTCCAATATCGAAAGCCACACCCAAAAGAGTCTACTAAAGAGCAAAAGCGAACTGGGAAGTATTGCCGCTTCCATGAGACTTATGTGCACAATACTGAGGAGTATAGGCACCTACATGACGCTATAGAAAAGTTGATTAGACAGAAAAAGTTACAAGATTTTGTAAAGAATCCTCAAGAGGGTGGACAGGGAACGTCCAATCCCGGTCACGCACCAGCCCCACGTCACCCTGAGGAGCCTGCTCGGACCGTAGGCAGACTGGTCATAAACACGATAGTAGGCGGACCTCACCCTGCAGATAAGAACTGGCAAGAAATGGAGCGGTATGCTAACTCCTTGAGGCATGCAGATTTTGAGTGTTGTTCAAATGTGGAGGATGGGACCCCCGCTAAACATCAGCGCATGATGACAGACGATATAGTATTCAGGAGCAAAGATGCTAATCAGGTGGAGGCTCCTACCGTTGACCCGATGGTCATATCTGCGACAATCGGGCCGGCATTTGTGAAAAGAATTTTGATTGATTGTGGAAGTTCTGTTAATATCATCTTCAAAAAAGCATCTGACCAGATGAAGATGGAGACGAAGGATTTAAAGCCATCTAAAGCTCGTACCCATGGCTTTAATGGCGCAACGACTGATGCACTGGGGTATGTTGAGTTGCCAGTTGAACTGGAACAAGGTGAGCATAGGAGGGTGCGAATCCTACCTTTCATAGTTTTGGATGTAGATTCTCCATACAATGTGTTTCTGGGTTGACCGACCCTGGCTGAGTTTAGGGCAGCATTGGCCCCGTGGTGTTTGACTTTGAAATTTCCAACAGACAAAGGAGTAGGTGTTGTGCATGGCGACCAGGCGACCGGTCGTGCATATTATGTGGCTGAGCTGAGAGAGGCCCAGCGGAGAGAGAAAGGAAAGGTTGCGGACAGCTCCGTCCGCAAACCGAGTTGTTGAAAATTGACAAGTAATGCCCGAGCCCTGGCTCGGGCAACATGATCGGATCTGTAAAGACATAGATCCGAGAGATGATGATGAGGAACCCAGGGAAGAAAAGGTAGCGCCGGTTGAACTGAAGATTGACATTTTAGTCAGCCGGGATGATCCGTCGCGAGTACTTAAGATTGGATCACAACTCGAGCCCTTGATGGCCGAGGATCTTACTGACTTCCTCTGAGCGAATTTGGATGTTTTCGCTTGGACACATTCTGATATGTGCGGGATTTCTCCCGCTATTGCGAGTCATATGTTGAACATAGACCCGAAGTACGTTCCTGTGAAACAGAAAAGGAGGGGCATGGACTTGGAGAGGTCCGTGACCCTCAAAGAGAAGGTGGACAAACTCAAAGCCAATGGGTTCGTCTGCGACGCCCTCTACCCGGAATGGGTGTCTAACCCTGTGCTTGTGAGGAAAGAAAATGGGAAGTGGAGAACTTGCGTAGATTACTCTGATTTAAACAAAGCATTCCCGAAGGATAGTTTCCCTTTACCTAGAATCGACCAGCTGGTCAACTCAACTGCCGGACATGAGTTACTGTGATTTATGGATGCGTACTCGGGATACAATCAGATCCCGATGCATATTCCAAACCAGGAACACACCAGTTTTGTTACAGACGTTGGGCTGTATTGCTATGTAGTGATGCCCTTCGGTTTGAAAAACGCGGGAGCAACTTATCAGCGTATGGTAAATCGAATGTTTAAAGACCAAATTGGTAGAACAATGGAAGTCTATGTGGATGACATGCTCGTGAAGTCACGGCAGTCAAACGACCACATTCGAGATGTTTGATATACTCAGACATTATGGAATGAAAATCAATCCTTTGAAGTGTTCCTTTGGCGTTTTGTCAGGGAAGTTCTTAGGTTTCATTGTAAATGCATGGGGCATTGAAGCTAACCCGGAGAAGATTCAAGCTATTCGAGACATACAAGTGCCTAGAACTATAAAGCAGGTGCAAAGCTTGAATGGAAAGGTGGCTGTGCTGAGTCGATTCATATCCAGAGCCATAGATAAGTGTATTCCCTTCTTCGATGTGATGAAGAAAGGAAAGAAAAATTTCGAATGGACATCCGACTGTGAGGAAACGTTCCGAGCTCTAGTGAGGCATTAAGAAAGTCCCCCGGTGCTATTGAAACCGGTAGACCATGAGATGTTGTATGTGTACTTGGCTGTATCCCAGCATGCTATCAGTACGGCTCTGGTTCGGGAGGAGGACAGAGTTCAAAAGCCAGTGTACTATGTCAGTAAATGTTTGACGGGGGTAGAAAGGAATTATCCTAAGATCGAGAAACTAGCCTATTGCTTGGTGATTGCATCACGCAAGCTTCGTCCATACTTTCAGGCACACTCAATTAGTGTTTACACTGATCAACCCTTGCGACAGGTACTCCAACGACCAGAAACTTCTGGAAGGATGTTAAAATGGAATATAGAGTTGAGCCAGTTCGATATTACCTACCTGCCACGAAGGGCCATACAAGGGCAAGCTCTAGCAGACTTTATCGCTGAATTCACCATGTCGGACGAATCGAGTAGTAGCGATGTCATACCTCCCGTTCGATGGAAGTTGTACACCGACGGGGCATTTAACGACCGCTACTCGGGAGCTGGTATAGTTCTTGTGACTCCTGAGAACCGATCAATTTGTTATGCTTTGAAGCTCGAATTCCTAGCGACAAATAATGAAGCCGAGTATGAAGCATTGATTGCTGGCTTGAGACTTATCAGAGAACTGGGGGTAAAATCGGTTGAAATCTTCTGTGACTCACAACTGGTGGTATACTAAGTGCGGGGGGACTATCAAGCGAAGGGACGGAGACTTGCCCCATACCTCGCTCGGGTTCAAGAGCTGCTAGCAAATCTGGAATATTATGATATTTCGCATGTCCCACGTGAACAAAACAGAGAAGCTGATTCATTTGACAAAATTACGAGTACTAGTGATGCACAGCAAATGGGATTGGTTCCCGTCGAAACCTTACATACTCCGAGTATAAATATGATGGAGATAGATTTCGTGTTTGAAACTGAAATCGAGAAAGAATCATGGATGACCCCATTCAAACAATACATATTACACGGAACCTTGCCCGAAAGAAGGAACGAGAGACGACAAGTCATTCGTGAAGCTTCAAGGTATATAATGCAAGATGGAATAATGTATCGGAGGGTGTTCTTGGTTCCCTTACTCTGGTGCATCGCCCATGATGAGATAAAACGAGTTTTGATAGAAGTGCACGAAGGAGAATGTAGTGACCATACTGGGGGGCTAACACTCGCAAAAAAGATCCTCCGCTATGGGTATTATTGGCCAACTGTGAATCGGGATGCTGCAGACTACGTAAGAAAGTGCGACAAATGTCAAAAGTTTGCGAAAATCCCAAGAGCTCCTCCAACGGAAATCACGCAAATGGTTAGTCCTTGGCCATTTGCGATTTGGGGGATCGATATAATCGGTTCCTTACCTATTTCTAAAGGTGGTGCGAAATATGCAATTGTTGCAGTTGATTATTTTACCAAATGGGCAAAAGCAGAGCCCTTAGCCACAATCACCACCAAAAAGTTCATTAATTTCATTGTACGAAGCATTATATGCCGCTTTGGCCTCCCACGGACTATCATAACAGACAACGGAACTCAATTCAAAAGTAGAGAGTTCAAAGAATTTTGTCAAAAGTATGGCATTGAAAAAGAGGTTTGCAGCAATTGCCCATCCAAAAGCCAATGGGCAGGTGGAAGCCGTGAACAAAATAATCAAGTCCATACTGAAAAAGCGTGTGGAAAAGGCTAGAGGCAAGTGGGTGGATGAACTTCCAACGACACTTTGGGCTTATAGAACCACCCACAAGTCTGCGACTAGCCACACTCCATTTGCATTGGCATATGGCATGGAAGCCGTTATACCCGTATAACTTGAAGTTCAGTCACACCGGGTAACTCATTACGACCCTAAGACGAATCGGGATTTTTTGTTGGAATTACTGGACTTCATTGATGAAAAACGTGAAGAAGCTAATTTAAGAGCAGCTGTGTACAGACACCGAGTCACTCGATATTATAATGAAAAGGTCTGACCGAGAATCTTTGATGTGGGTGACCTCGTTTTGAAACGAGTTTTTCTAGTCCCGTCACATATGAATCCCACATAGGAAGGTCCATACATCATTGAACGGAAGCTTGGAGAGGGAACTTTCAAGCTAAAGACCGTTGATGGTGTGATACTCCCCCGAGCATGGAATAGCGAGCATCTGCGACATTATTACACTTAGTCTATTTCTTTCATATTTTAGTTGCAATTATTTCCAGCACATTTTTATTTCGTTGATTCTTAGTTTTCAGCATGTAATAAGACAAATTAGCTTGTTTTCATTAATAAAGGCTTGAAGCCATCTTTTCCATGAATTACTGATGTTTCTATGCATGATAATCCGATGGCAAACAACTAGAGTTACATTATTCTGTCTGACGTACGAACGAGTATAAACGACTTAAATCTCCATGTCCCCTGAGTGCGGACAGGAGTACTCTGAGTCCCCAGAGCGCGGACTAGAGTATAAACGACTTAAATCTCCAAGTCCCTTGAGTGCGGACTGGAGAACTCTGAGTCCCCAGAGTGTGGACTAGAGTATAAACGACTTAAATCTCCAAGTCCCCTGAGTGCGGACTGGAGTACTCTAAGTCCCTGTAGTGCGGACTAGAGTATAAACGACTGAAGAATCTCTAAGTCCCCAGAGTGCGGACTCGAGTACTCTAAGTCCCCATAGTGCGAACTAGAGTATAAATGACTGAGGAATCTCTAAGTCCCCAAAGTGCGGACTAGAGTACTCTGAGTCCCCAGAGTGCGGACTAGAGTATAAACGACTGAAAAATCTCTAAGTCCCCAGAGTGCAGACTAGAGTATAAACGACTGAAGAATCTCTAAGTCCCCAGAGTGCAGAATAGAATGCTCTGAGTCCCCAGAGTGCGGACTAGAGTATAAACAACTTCAATATCTCCAAAGTCCCCTGAGCGCGGACTGGAATGTTCCTAGATCCCAGAGTACAGATCGGAGTATAAGCGATTCAAAAAATCTCCGAGTCACATGGAAGTGAACTAGGGCTTATAATAACTCACAAGGTTTCAGATTTTGACTACAAGTTATACAGTGAGCTGAACAACAAAAGTCATTTGAAAGACAAAGAATAAAATTTTATTCATTAATTCAAAATAAAGTCCTACTACAACTTCTCCAAAACTCGGGGCCAAAAGTCTATTTACAACGGCTATGGAAAATAAATAAAAATGATTACATAATCCAGATTGATTCTCGTTGAGCGAGCATGATAGTTACTTCTTCGGCTTCTTCTCTTTCTTTGATTTCTCAGATGACTCCTCCCCCCCCACGTTTTCTCTTGGACGTTTTACTCACCTGAGAAGGGGTACTAGAGGAAGGAGGAACTTCTGATGGCCTGGTTCCACCTGGAAGAATAATCTTCAAAGGCCTGTTCAGTGGATCGTCAAGCTCTACCACTTGAGGCTCGGCCTTAATTTCGGCTTTCTTTCTCCCCTCTTCAGCGACCTGTTCCTTCATGCTCAGTTTTGAGGTATGTTTGGAAGCGTCGGTAATCTCAATTTCATAACTTTCTTCGACGGGGGACGAAGTTTCAGACTTATCCTCGTCGAGCGCCTCAATCACCTGAGCATCAGGACCGGGGGTCACTCCCGCGTGAGTAGCCTCGCTCGCTTTCCCCTTTATCTCCTTGGCATCATCGCTCCTTAGAGACGGATCAGGATCAGAACGATCTGCGCAAAATCATAAGAGATGAACGTTAGAATACAATAACCTCTCGCCGAAAACGACGGTTCTTTGAACTTTAAGAAGAAGATTTATATATCGGCTTCTTGCTAGCTCTCAACCATCCGAGGAGGCTCACCCTCTGGAATGGGAGATAGAACATGAATGCCGAGGCCAGGGTCTTTCGGGTCATAACTAGCATGTTGCTCGAATGGATCAAGTACTGGCCGATCAGCCGATTGAGTAGGAGGAGGAGCTGGAGATTCAGTTCCAAACGGACCGGCAATGTCACTTTTTTCCTTTGATGGAGAAGAGGCTTTTCCAAAAAGAGCCTTCGCTACAGACAAGTCTGAAGGCTCGTTCCCCCTGAGAAATTCTTTTATTAAAGCTTCCACGTCAACCTCCTCGGTGCCTGACTCGACCTTTCTGATCTTTATCAAAGTTTCCCATGCCTCGGCTAGAGATTCGAGGTAGCCCTCGCCAAGAAAAGTCAAATCTCGATGCATGAGGACACGGGCATTATATTCTGCTATAAGTGGGTCGAACAAGCACTTGACCTCCTCCCTGCCAGCCTCTGTAGCCGCCTCAAGGCGAGAGTCAATCTCCGCGGATGCTATTCTCTTGCCCTCTTCATGGGCTTCATCCTTCAGCATCCCGACCTTAGAGAGCTCGTCGTCGAGCTTTGCCTTCAGGAGTCACGTAGCAACAATCTCATCGCAATATCATTGTGACTCTTCCTGGGTAGCAGATTTTTCTTCTCTCTCTTTGTAGAGTAGATCTTCTAACTCTTTGACTCGTAGGGCGAATGCATCCCTTTCTTTTTGAACAGAGTCCTTTTCTAAAGCCAAGGCCCCGCAGCATTGGACCGCTTCGTCAATTTCTGTCTTATGAGTTGTCTCCAAACGATTGACGGCCTCCGCAGTATCTTTAGCACTTTGTTAGGCAGCTTCGAGTTAGGACTTGTATGAAGAGAGCTCTTCATCCTGAGCTTTGATAATGTTTTTATCGTGAATGGCTTCAAGCTTCAAGCGGTCGATTTCGTGTTGACGCTCAACAGAGACTTCCGAGACTTTTTCAGCTAGATGGAAAAATGCATCATGTTAAACATAAACGTCGTTGTTGCAAGCAATGTCGCTCTGTTTGACATGTCCCAGAATGTGATAGATCGCCGGGAGGAACTTCAGACCATCGAAGCAGATTTTGGGGAACTTAACCTTAAGCTCAGCTAGCCTCTCCGATATCGTTGGATCTGTTGCGGGAACAGGGGGAGATGGCTTTGAAAGTTCAGTCTTCTTGTGAAGTTCCCGAGACTGCCGTGTGTTGGATGAACCAGAGTATTGATCACGGGGGTCATCGGATTGGGATCCCTTCTGTGCAGACTTCTCCCTACCTTGCTCTGATTGAGAAGGATGATCGCGAGAATATGAGGACTGGCTGTATGTTTTCCTTCGATAAGTTGATTCTCGGGGGCGATAATCTCGGTCTCCAAAGTCGTCTCTGTCTCGGCGCTTGCCGGGGCCCGAATCCCGGCCAGAATGATGAAAAATAGATGACCCGCGAAGACGATCGAGTCCATGAGTGCGTCCCTGTCACCTGCACAGAATTTAAATAACGACAAGTTAGCGAAGGGTAGAGCGATGGCAGAAATTTAAGTGCAAGGTGAAGTGCACGTGTCTGTGTGTGTCCTAGTGTTTCCCCCCGATGAACTAGTTTTTTATCTCTACTAATAGTTGTTTTTTCTCCCTGGTTTTGGGCTTGAGCGCCTTCATCGCCTTTCACGGGCGAGCAAAACTCAGGGCTTCCGGATCATCGAAGCCATAATTAAGCAAATCGTCGGGAATAGTGAGGTCCGACAAGCCTCTCAATGAACTCTCTAAGTGTTGGGGGGAAGGCTCTCTCTCCACTGGAGTAAGGGTGACCTTAGAGGTTCCACCCACTGTCATCTTCCTCAATTTGTAGGTCAATTTCTTCTTTCCCTTCGAAGGGGAAGGCGTTTTCTCGATATCGTGGACCTCGACTATCGGGTCCCGAGAAGGGCTAACATTTTGGCCATGTACTTCAAGCGTTTTGGCTTCTTTAATCTCCCCCTCCTCTGGTGTGTCAGGGGCGTTATGTGCTGAAGACCCAGCCTGCTTTTTTCCTTTGCCCGAAGCAGGCCTGGGCATAGTGACGCCTTGAGGGAGGCTTATTCGGCGACCTTCTGCCAGCAGCCCAAACTTCGTGAGCGATTCATTTGAAATGAGAGATCTGATGTCCCTGTCTTCTGCGGGAATAGCTCGGATAGCTTCGACAGCTTCAGAATACCCGGAGCCTTCGGGACGTGGGTTGATACCTGTAAAAGTATAGAAAGAGTTAGGAAAGGTGCAGTTTCCGCCAAACACGAGTATTGATCCAAAAAAAGACTTACTCCCTTCCACACATCTCCTCGCGAAGCCGGGAGGACAGCGCACGTAGAACCACTCCTGTTTATACTGGGCAAACTTGCTCCATGCCCCGGTCAGGATTTGACACTTGCTATGCGGCTCAAGGAATACAAAAGATGGACTATCTGACCGTCTCTTGAAGCGATAAATATAACGGATATCGCCAGGAGTCGGAAGCCTGAAAAGGACACTCATGAAGAGAATGCAAGTGCCATATATGAACGCATGGCTGTTTGGATGTAATTGCGATGGAGCGATCTCGATAAACTGTAATAGGTCCCGAAGAAAGGAGTTGAATGGCGGCACGCTACCGACCCAGCACATGAATCTGTTGCAGGCTGTATATCCTACTAGGGGCAAGTGAGGACGATCCTATCCCGATGGAACCAACACATCGTCGAAAGGAATCCCGTGTACTGAGCATATACGGCGAAGCGTGCTTTCGTTAACCTTCGAGACTTGAGAATCGATCGGGTCGTCTAAAAAGATCGCTGCATCCAAGGCATCGAAAGCCAAGTCGACAGATGCGATCACGGGGCTCGGCATGTCTTTTACAGGAGTAGACGACGGATTTGAAGTTCTAACTTCATCTTGTTGAGAAGATGGCCCAAGTCTGTCCGAGATCGTGGCAGAACTAGATTTCCTAGACATCTCTAATGTGTGTAAAATCTGACGAAGCACCTGTTTGAACTATACTTGAAAAACAATCGACATTAGACTTAACAACAAAAATACTCCCCCCATGTGGTGTGTGAACTAGTGCAATCGTTCAAGTATAAGTGCCAAAGAATTACAAGACATAAAGTTGATGAGATAAAGTTAAGCTTTGAACTTTCGTCTACGAAGACCGTCATCGCTGACCTTCTCTGAGAGCTTGTCGTATGATGGTCTCTATTTTAGACTCAGCATCGATACTGTATGTAGAAGGTTATTAACTATTTTAAGCAAGTTAAGTTTAGGTTTACAGTTGTCTAAACGCGGAAGTTATCAGTCTGGATTGTTCGATATGCTTAGTTGTTTAAGTCCGTCCTTATTCACTATCATATATTCGCGCATAAAAAGGTGTCAAGTCAACAATGCATTGTGTTAAAGTTGAGATGGTTTTAATTGTCATATGTACACCACTCTCCCACCTTTCCTCTCCACCGTTCGGCATAAGCGAGTCATGCCGAACCACAATAATGCCGAGCCGCATCCCGCGGCACTTTGCCCTGAACTCCAACCTCATTCCTGCGCTCCCTCTCTACCGCCCGGCACAGATGGTTCGTTCGGCAAGACATACCGAACCGCATCGCTCGGCATTTTGCCCAACTCCTACTTTTCTCCTGCACTCCTTCCTACCTCGTTCGGCATAAGGGAATCAATCCGAGCTGTGGTCATACCGAGCCACATTGCTCGGCAAGCTGAACCTAACTCCAACTTCACTCCAGTACTTCCTCTTCACCGTTCGGCATGATGGAGTCATGCAGAGCCATGATCATACCAAGCCGCATCGCTCGGCATCTAGGATCAACCCTCATTTCTTCTCCTTTCTCCGTCATATCCTAAACACCTCTGACACCTCCTTCCTTCCATCACTCCGCCTAGCCCTAAAACATGTTCTAACCTCGAATTCGTTGTCCTCATCCACGCGATTCCTACTGTCCTCAGTTTTATGAAGATTCACTGGTTCGAATCTGGTGCTAAGTTTCCTAGTCTGGATGAAGTGTTAAAAGGAAAGGCCATTATCTAAGAAATGACTCGAAGCTTGTGGAGATTCTGGAGTAGGAAACGCGATTCTGATTGGATTCGTTGATTGGGGAGGTGAGGCAATGTATTGAGTTTGAGAAGAGAAGGGAAGGGTAAATAATTCGCTGAAGTCTGTTGGGAGGCGAGTTCGTAAGTTTTGTAGAGCGGAAGTAAAAAGGGAAAAGAAGAGGAGTGTTGAGTTATATAGGGACGAGGGAAGACGAATGGACAGTGACCGGTAGAACCGGTCAAGGCAACACCCTCGCTCGGCATCAATGTCGTTTGGCATTCAATGTCGTTCGGCATCCGTATGTCGTTCGGCATCCATATGTTGTTCGACATTCAATGTCTCATTCGGCATTCAGGAGATCACTATTGATGAAATGAAACAAGAGCTTAAAGAAATGTACGGAGTGCTCATGGTTCAAAGTGTATCATGTTCGTCCACAAGAAACACTTTGGGGGGCAAGTGTTACCCGGTGGTTTGACCAAGTAACAAGAGGCTCGGCGTAAAAAGGGCGCTCGGCATAGAGCACCGTTCGGCATTAAGAGGCTGCTCGGCATCTAGCCTCGCTCGACATATGGCCTCGTTCGGCATCAAAGCCTCGCTCGGCATCCAAGCCTCGTTCGGCATCTAGCCTCGGTCGGCATCAAAGCCTCGCTCGGCATCCAAGCCTCGTTCGGCATCTAGCCTCGGTCGGCACAGGTCCTCGTTCGGCATCCAAGCCTCATTCGGCATCCAAGCCTCGCTCGGCATCCAAGCCTCGTTCGGCATCTAGCCTCGCTCGGCATATGGCCTCGTTCGGCACAGAAGGGTCATTCGGCATAGCAAGGTCGTTCAGCATTTCACCTCGTTCGGCATAGCAAGGTCGTTCGGCATGAGCCTCGTTCGGCATCTCCCCTCAACCGGCACAAAGTCTCGGTCGGCACAGGTCTCGTTCGGCCTACACTCTTCACTTAGCACACTGTCTCGATCAGGATGCAGATACCGTTCGGAATATCTTCCTCGATCGGCATATGAATGTCGTTTGGCCCGGATATGTGGTTCGGCAACTGCCGTTCGACAATTGTGGCTCGGTGTACAGAAGTCACTTACTACGGGTCGAGGCATCTTACTCCTAGGCCCATGAGGGAAGTCCAACCCATCTTCGTCTATAAATAGAGGGGCAGGGGCACAGTGAAATGGACCTTTTTTGGGGAGAACACTGGGGAGACTCTACTGCATTCCAGACTTATTCTATTTTACTGAGTACTTGTATTCGAGTCTTTATAGTACGGATTGTATCTGTATTTAATCATTGGTGAAAGCAATAAAGATCAAAACTTAAAGTGGACGTAGGCAATTACGCAGAACCACTATAAATCTGGTGTTCTTGTTTTTGCACTTAATTTAGCATACAGTTCTTTGTTTTAATTTACTTTCTTCATTACTCTCTCTACACAATCTTTCTCAAGGGTGTTAGTGACCAATTTTGGTGCTAACAGATACCATTTATGGGTAGTTGAATCAATCAGTCCTACCTGGTTGAATCACATACACGTGACTACGTATGGGATCGGTAACGATCCTATACTTCGGTGGACTGTAAATTTTGCCTTGTGAACTAGTAGATGTATGAACACCCGAACATGCACATCTATTGGTAACTTGAATTTAAGCTTGAAGTTGAACATGATTGTGAGACCTAATGAATATGCACATGTGGGCTTGAACTGAATTGAATGTATGTGTACATGCACATAATCTAAAAATGTACATGCATATGTGTACTTGAATGTGAACTCTTGAGCGTAACTCTGATTTCCAAGGCATGATTATCAACGTGATAACCGGTTGGGACGGTCAGAGATGATGCTTGCTCCGATCGAACCCTAGAGTATTGTCATAACTGTCATATTGTACTGTATAACACTATTGAATTTGATAGTTATGGATTTTAGACGCTTTGAGTGATTGTCCGCAATGGTTGAAGATCAGACTTATAAGCACATCAAATCAAATTCCACGAAGAGTTTAGCCTTGAGTCACATGCATCTACATTGATGGTTTTTTCTTTAAGTTTGAATCTGCTTGTGTATTCGAGTAGCGTGCTTTCCATTCAATGTACTTGTAATCCGTTGCTTGTCGTTTAGGTTGGAATGATAGCCAGTCGCCCATGATCATGTGCGTCGATCCAAAAATTCTATCTCTAGGCATCCTTTCAGTCGTAGCCTCGAGTCATTGTAAACACTAGGCATGAGTAACAATATTGAGCTACCGTAGTCAGCTCTTGGATGATCACACTTCTGCCCCCATTCTAGGGTTGGTAGATGTATTGCATGGATGGTTGAATCTTGTCCTATTTGTGTTTATACTCCTGCCTAATCTTTGAAGACTCAGAGTTGATTGACGACTGGTCGGGTCACATTCATCTCTAATCTTGCTTGTGCTCTCCAAGTCAGGGGCACATGTCGATAAGTGGATGGGCAATTCACATCCGCTTAAGTTTTATGCTCATCTTGTTCAATCTGAGGTCAGAGTTAGTTGATGGAAGGCTAAGTCATGCCTATTCTAAATTGTATTTTGTTTTTTCCTTCCCAGCAAAAGACTTCGATACTCTGTCGGGTTTTGGGCATGAGTTGAGTACTGGACAATACATCATGTCCACTTTTGGTGCAGATGTCGCCATGCTCCGGGCATGAACTGGAGAATGGTTAGTCAGGTCATATCCATTCCATGGTTCATGCTTCCCTTGTCGAATCAAGGAAAAGAACTAAGCAATGGATGGTCTGATCACATCCATTTGTATTTGGTATGGATGAACATTAACCGTCGATTCGGTAGCACGATATAGAAGGTTTGATCGATATTTCCTTTCGATCCATAGTATGATATAATCGGTCGCCCTTAGCTTCGGAAATTGTTCCGATTGGTTTTGTATTAAGGCCTCCTTGTGGTCGTTTCCTTAAGTCGTAAAGAACACCAAGTTGGAGCTATAGTGAGTTGTAGTATTCAACTTTTAGTAGTTTGTACTCCTGCCCCTAGTCTTGGGTTAGCAGAGTTAATTCGTAGGTGGTCGAGTCACGTCCTTTTGAGTTTATACTCCCTCTGTCGGGTTTAGTTCAGAGTTGATGAATGAATGGTCAAATCACACTCCTTCATTTGTGTTTATACTCCAGCTTACTCTAACTAGAGTTATTTGATGGATGGCCGAACTGCGTCCATGTTGTGTTTATACTCCAGTCCGCACTGGGGGACTAAAGTTGATCGATGGACGATCAAACCATGTCTGATTTTTTGTTTGGACTTTGGGCTTGGCGATGTCCATGCAAGGCTTGAATAGTTCACTGTACTTCAAGCGCAATCAAGGTCATGGACGGACGGATTACATCCTCCTTGGATTAGACAATTGAATCACACTAATTTAAGCTTGGGCCCTCAAACTGCCCTCTGCATCTAGGAAAGAATCGGCGCGTGGATGGTTGTATCGTGTCCACTTTCATTTGGATCTTGTTTCTACCGAGCTTTGGGAGTAAGATGAGTGTTCTAGCGAACTTCAAGCTCGAACAGGGGAGCGGATGGTCGGACAACATCCACTTTGAGTCGTGTCTATACCCCTAAGTCAGGAGCAAGAGTTAGAGAGCGGACGGTCAAGTCATGTCTGTTTTGAATTGCTCTTCTAGTTGGATCATGGTCAGTGTTAGCACCAAAATTGGTCACTAACCTCGTTGAGAAAGATTGTGTAGAGAGATAAATGATGAAAGTAAATTTAAACAAAGAACAATATGCTAAACTGAATGCAAAGACAAGAACACCAGATTTATAGTGGTTCGGCGTAACTGCCTACGTCCACTTTGAGGTTAATCTTTATTGCTTCACTTGATAATTGATTACAGATACAATCCGTACACCAACTACTTAAATACAATTGCTAAGTAAGAAGAGCGAGTCTTGAAAGCGGTAGAGTCTCCCCAGTGTTCTCGAAAAAAGGTCCATTTCACTGTGCCCCTGCCTCTTTATTTATAGGCAAAGATGGGTTGGACTCCCCTGGTGGGCCTGGCAGCCGATTACCTCAGCCCAGAAAGAGTGAGTGCTGGGTGCCGAACCGTCGATGCCGAACAGAATGATGCCGAACCATCAATGCCGAACAGAACGATGCCGAACCATCGATGCCGAATAGAACGATGTCGAACCATCGATGCCAAACCATTGATGCCGAACAGACTGATGCCGAACATCTCTAGACGCCGATCAACTCTGTATGTCGAATGTTCTGCCATGCCGAACGATGTGTGGATGTCGAGCAGTATGGAATGCCGAACGCTCTGCCATGCCGAACGATCCATGTATGCCGAACGATCTATGTATGCCGATCACTCTGGAATGCCGATCCATGTATGCCGAACGATCTATGTATGCCGATCACTCTGGAATGCCGATCCATGCATGCCGATCACTCTAGAATGCCGATCCATGTATGCCGAACGATCTATGTATGCCGATCACTCTGGAATGTCGATCCATGCATGCCGATCACTCTAGAATGCCGATCCATGTATGCCGAACAAACTATGTATGCTGATCACTCTGGAATGCCGATCCATGCATGCCGATCACTCTAGAATGCTGATCCTTGTGCCAGTGCCGAGTGCCTAGTTGCCTGGTCAAACCTTCAGGTAACACTTGCCCCCCAAAGTACATCATGTGGTTAATCGTGGTGTGCTTTGAATCACCCTGGATGCCGAACAATATGTCCATACCGAACGACACAACCGAAGCCGAGCACCCTGGATGCTAAACGACAAAGCCGATGCCGAGCACCCTGTATGCCGAACAATGTCGATTTGACCGGTTCTACCGGTTATAGTCTCTTCGACTTCCCTTCTCTCTATATAAGCCGATGCTCCTTCTTCTTCTCCCTTTTACTTCTACCTCCGCTTTTCAGTATTTATGAACTTTGCCTCTCAACAGACTTCAGAGAATTATCTACTTTTCCCTTCCCTTCTCAAACATCATTCGTTGCCTCACTTCCCTCCCCAACCAACTGAATCCAATTAGAACCACGTTCCCTACTCCAGAATCTCCCCGAGCTTCGACTCACTTCTTAGGTAAAGAAAATTTCCTTAAATACTTCACTCCGATTAGGAAACCTAGCATGGGATTCAAACTCGCGAATCTCTGCAAAATCAAAGTCAGAAATAATTGCGTGGAGCAGGAGGAGTTAAAGGTGAAGTGTGGGTGTTTTAAAGGAGTTTAAGGTTAGACGAACGGTAGAAGAGAAGAGGATCGCAGAGGTGTTTGAAGGAGAGAGTTGGTGGAAGACGTATTGATGTGGCTCGGCATGACTTCCTTATGCCGAGCGATGGAGGGAAAGAAGAGAAATGATGTTAAGGGCAGAAGGCTGAGTGAATCAGCTCGGCACGACCTGCTGCGTGCACTTGTCTTCAGGCCGAACAGAAGAGAGGCCAAACAGAATTCTGGTCGGATAGAATCTTTGGCCGAGTAGAATCTTTGACCGAACAGAACGAAGGCCGAACGAAAGCCAAGCCGAGCAAAACCTAAACCGAACAGAACTTAAGCCGAACAGAACTTAAACCGAACACAACCTAAGCCGAACAGAACTTAGGCCGACCAGAACTTAAGACGAACAGAACGTAAACCGAACACAACCTAAGCCGAACAGAACTTAAGCCGACCAGAACTTAAGACGAACAGAACTTAAACCGAACACAATCTAAGCTGAACAGAACTTAGGCCGACCAGAACTTAAGACGACCAGAACTTAAGCCGAACACAATCTAAGCCGAACAGAACTTAGGCCGACCAGAACTTAAGACGATCAGAACTTAATCCGAACAAAACTTAGATCGAACTAAATTTAAGACGAACAGGACTTAAGCCGGACAAAACTAAGGCCGACCAGAATTTAAGATGATCAGAACTCTATTCATCTTGCCTAATCAAACATCAAACACAAAGACATGGGCTTAAGCATACCAGCATATCGAACTAATCTAGAATGATAACTTCTTAGTTTCAATAGTCACAAGCCTGAACTTAAACCAGTAATAACGGATTAAATCATTTAACATGCAGTGCCAATGTCCGAGTTCAAGATTGAAAAAATTGCAATGCTGGCTTTCGGAGACGGTCAGCGATGACGGTCTTCGAAGACGACAGTTCATTGCTCAACTTCATACCATCGATTCTGTGACTTATAATTTCTCAGCGTTTACAC
The DNA here is from genome assembly GCA_030737815.1 of Allium fistulosum. NCBI lineage: Eukaryota > Viridiplantae > Streptophyta > Magnoliopsida > Asparagales > Amaryllidaceae > Allium > Allium fistulosum. The sequence goes on from CM060902.1 coordinate 428,744,742, forward strand.
CCGAATGATCGCACTAGTTCACACACTACACGGGGGGAATATTCGTATTGTTAAGTCTAACATCGATTATTTTTTTAAGTATAGTTCGAACAGGAACTTCGCTAGATTCAATCTTTATCAGTGATGTCTCGGAAATCTAGCTCCGCCACGATTTCGGGCAGGCCTGGGCCGTCCTCCCGATGAGAAGTCGCAAATACTTCAAACCCATCAACTTCTCCGGCACATGACCTAGCTCCCGATGCTCTTGAGGCAGCAATTCTGTTGGACAACCCTGTCAATTCACAAGCTTCAAAGATCACTGAAAGTACACTCCGTTGGATATGCTCTGTCCACGGAATCCCCTTTGATGACGTACTCGTTCCAACGGGGCATGATCGTCCACATTTGCCCCCAGCCGGATACAAAGCTTGTAATAAATTCATGTGCTGGGTTGGCAATGTGCCACCGTTCAACTTGTTTCTTCGGGATATGCTGCAATACATCGACGTTGCTCCATCGCAACTGCACCCGAATGGACATGCGTTCCTCAACGACACTTGCATCCTCTTTATGAATGTCTTCTCTAGGCTTCCAACTCCAAGCGATATCAGATACATATATTGCATCAAGAAGCGGAAGGATAGCCATCATTCGTGTTTCTCGAGCCGCACAAAAAATGTCAAATCTTAACTGGAGCGTGGACCAAGTTCGCTCTCTATAAACAGGAATGGTTCTATGTACGTTGTCCTCCCGGCTTTGCGAGGAGATGGGTCGAAGGAAGTAAGCCTTATTTCTTGAACCGTTACTCGTGTTTAGCAGCAGCCGTACCTCTTCTAACTTTTACCCATCTTTCCAGGTATCACTCCACGTCCTGACGGCCGTGGATATACTGATGCCGTCGAAGCTATTCGAGCCCTTCCTGACGGGGAATGGGACATTAGAGCTCTCATTTCGAATGAGTCACTTACAAGGCTCGGACTGTTGGTAGAAGGCCGTCGGATAAGCCTTCCTCAGGGCGTCACCATTCCCAGGCCTGGCTTTGGTAAAGGGAAAAAACAAGCTGAGTCTTCAGCATGCAGCGCTCCTGATGCACTTGAAGAGGGGGAAATCAAGGAGACTGAGACGCCCGAAGTACCGGGCGAGAACATTAGTCCATCTCGGGGACCGGCGGTTGAAGTTCATGACATAGAAACGTCGTCTTCCCCTTTGAAGGGAGAGAAGAAACTAACGCTCAAGCCGAGGAAGAAAACTGTAGGCGGAACTTCTAAAGTTTCCCATATGCCAACGGAAAAAGAAACTTCCTCGGAGCATTTAGAAAGTTCCCTGAAGGGCCTGTCGAACCTTACCATTCCCGACGACTTACTCAACTACGGTTTCGACGATCCAGAGGCTCTCAAGCTTCATTCTCCCGCTAGAGGCAGTACAGGAGTTCAAGCCCACGTCCAGGGAGATAAAACTCCAATTAGTAAAGAAACTGGTCCGTCGGGGGGAAACATTAGGACACACACGGATACGCGCACTTCACTTTGCACTTCAATCTTAACTGTCGCCCTGATATTTTCTAACTTATCCTTATTCTCATTCTATGCAGGTGATATGGGACGCTCCTACGGAATTGATCGTCTCCACGGCTCTTCCATCTTTCACCATTCTGGTCGGGATTCAGGCTCTGGTAAACGCAGGTATAGGGACGATTACAAAGATCGAGACAACCATCCCAGTGAGTCGTCTTAACGAAAGAAATCATATTCCCAGTCTTCATACTCTCGCGATCTCCCTCCTCAAACTGAACCAGATAGGGAAAAACTTTCACAGAAGGGGTCTCAACCCGATGTTTCCCGAGATCAACATTCCGGTTCATCAAGCACACGACAATCTCAGGAACATCGGAAGAGAACAGAGCTTTCAAAGCCTCCTCCCCCTATTCCTACGGCCGACCCAACGATAGCAGAGAAGATGGTCGATCTTAAAGCTAAATTTCCCAAGATCTGCTTTGAAGTTCTGAAGTTCCTCCCAGCTATTCATCACATTCCAGTGCATGTCAAGCAGAGTGCCATCGCTTGCAACAACGACGTCTATGTTCAACATGACGCGTTTGTTCATTTGGTCGAAAAAGTCTCGGAAGTATCCGTTGAGCGTCAACAAGAAATCGACCGCTTGAAGCTCGAAGCTATCTTCGATAAAGACATCATCAAGAACCAGGACGAAGAGCTCGCTTCGTACAAGTCCAAACTTGAAGCCGCAGAACAGAATGCTAAGGAGACTGCGGAGGTCGTCGCTTGTCTAGAGATGACCCATAAGAAAGAACTTGACGTCGCAGTCCAACGCAGTGGGGTCCTAGCTCTAGAAAAAGATTCTATTCAAAAAGAAAGGGACACACTCGCCCTGCAGGTTAAAGAATTGAAGGAGCTACTCTCTAAGGAGAGGGAAGAGAAGATAGCGGCTCAAGAAGAGTCTCAATGGTAGTGTAACGAGATCGTCGATACACGTCTCTTAAAAGCAAAGCTTGATGATGATCTTTCTAAGGTTAAGACAATGAAGGACGAAGCCCGTGAGGAGGGCAAGAGACTAGCTTTCGAGGAGATCAACTCCCGTCTTGAAGCAGCTGCAGAGGCCGGTAGAGAAGAGGTCAAGTGTATGTTTGACCCGCTGATTGCCGAATACAGCGCCCGCGTCCTCATGCACCGGGACTTGACTTTCTTAGGCGAAGGCTATCTTGAATCTCTAGCTGAGGCCTAGGAGACTTTAATAAAGATCAGGAAGGTTGAGTCGTGCACCGAGGAGGTCGATGAGGAGGCTTTAGTGAAAGAGTTTCTCAGGGGAAATGAGCCATCGGACTTGGCTACGGCTATGGCTCTCTTTGGTAAAGGCTCTCCTCCGTTAAAAGAGAAAGATGACAAAGCTGGCCCATCCGGAACCGAGGCTGTAGCTCCTCCTTCTACTCAACCGGCCGATCGGCCAACACTTGACCCATTCGAGCAACATGCCGGCTATGATCCGAACGACCCCGGTCTCGGCATTCACGTGCTATCCCCCATTCTTGAGGGTGAAACTCCGTGCACAGCTGAAAGCCAGCAGGAAACTGGTATAAAACTCTTCTTCTAGAAGTTCAAAGATCTGTCGCTTTCTGCGATTGGTCATTGGTCCTAATGTTTGTTCTTTATGTTTTTGTGCAGGCCACTCTGACCCTGAACCGACTCCGAGGAGCGATGACGCCAAGGAGGAGGCAGGGAAAACAAGCGATGCTACTCACGCGGAAGTAACTCCCGGTCCTGATGCTCAAGTGATCGGGGCGCTAGTTGATGATAAGTCTGACACTTCATCTCCCGCTGAAGGGAGTTATGAAATTGAAATCACGGGCGCCTCAGAACCCACTTCGAACGTGAGCATGAAGGAGCGACTCGCAGAGGAGAAGAAGAAGAAAGTTGAGATCAAGGTCGAGTCTCAAGTACTGGAACTCACCGACCCGCTGAATAGGCCTCTGAAAGTCATCCTTCCCAGCAAATCCAAACCACTGGATGTTCCTCCTCCCACTCCTGACTCCGCTTCCTTGGCAAGCAAAAAGTCCAAGAGGAAGCGTGAGGGAGAGGAGTCATCTGAGAAAGCCAAGGAGGACAAGAAAAAGAAGCCGACGAAGTAGCCACTATGCTCGTTCAACGAGATTTTGCTTAGGTCATGTAACTACTTTTGCTTTTTCGTTTTCGTAGTTTATGTAGATAGATTTTTGACTCCAAGTTTTGGAGGAGTGGTTGTATAACTCCATTTTGGATTATTGAATAAAGTTTAGTTTCTTTGTCATTTGAGCGGTTTCTGCTTTTCAGCTTTCTGTATGACTGTGGTAGAAACTCAGGTTCTTATGAGTTAAATAAATTCCTAATCCATTCTTACATCGTTCAGACATTCTTCGGAATTGTACATCTCTTGTTTCACATTTTTGGTACTTAGAATATTTTCTAATCCGCGCTCCGGGGACTTAGAGTAATTCGGTCCGCATTCAAGGGACTCGGAGATTGAAGTCGTTTATACTATAGTCCGGGCTCTGGGGACTTAGGGTACTCCGATCCGCACTCAGGGGACTCGGAGATTCAAGTCGTTTATACTATAGTCCGCGCTCCGGGGACTTAGAGTACTCTGGTCCGCACTCAGGGGACTCGGAGGTTGAAGTCGTTTATACTCTAGTCCGCGCTCCGGGGACTTAGAGTACTCCGGTCCGCACTCAGGGGACTCGGAGATTCAAGTCGTTTATACTCTAGTCCGCGCTCCGGGGACTTAGAGTACTCCGATCCGCACTCAGGGGACTCGGAGGTTGAAGTCGTTTATACTCTAGTCCGCGCTCTGGGGACTTAGAGTACTTCGGTCCGCACTCAGGGGACTCGGAGATTCAAGTCGTTTATACTCTAGTCCACGCTCCGGGGACTTAGAGTACTCCGGTCCGCACTCAGGGGACTCAGAGGTTGAAGTCGTTTATACTCTAGTCTCCGCTCCGGGGACTTAGAGTACTCCGGTCCGCACTCAGGGGACTCGGAGATTCAAGTCATTTATGCGAGTTCGTACATCATATGGAATAATGTAGCTCCAACAGTTCATCACCATATTATAAGGTACAGAAATATCAATAATTCATGGAACAGACGGCTTCAAGCCTTTATTTATGAAACAAACTAAATTGTCCGATTACACGCTAAAAAGGAAACTAAGAATCAATGGAATAAAAACATACAGTAAACAATTGTACCTAAAACAGGAAAGAAACAGGCTAATTGTAATAACGTCGCAAATGTTTACTGTACCACGCTCGGGGGAGTGTCACGCCATCAACGGTCGCTAGCTTGAAAGTTCCATCTCCAAGCTTCCGTTCAACGACATATGGACCTTCCCAGTTGGGATTCATACGTGATGGTACCGGGAAAATTCGTTTCAAAACGAGATCACCCACATCAAAGATCCTTGGGCGGACTTTCTCATCGTAATATCGCTTGACTCGGTGCCTATATGCTGCCGCCCTTAATTCAGCCTCTTCACGTTTTTCATCGATGCAGTCCAGTGATTCCAACAAGAGATCCTGATTTGTCTTAGGATCATAATACGTCACTCGATGCGACGGGACTTCAAGCTCCATGGGTATAACAGCTTCCGAGCCGTATGCCAATGCGAATGGAGTGTGGACAGTCGCAGACTTGTGGGTAGTTCTATAAGCCCATAACGTTGTCGGGAGTTCATCTACCCACTTGCCTCCGGCCTTTTCCAAACGCTTCTTCAATATGGACTTTATTATTTTGTTCACGGCCTCGACTTGTATGTTAGCTTTCGGATGAGCAACGACGGCGAACTTTTTCTCAATGCCGTACTTTGAACAGAAATCTTTGAATTCTCTACTTTCAAATTGAGTTCTGTTGTCCGTAATGATGGTTCGCGGGAGGCCAAAGCGGCATATATGTTTCGTACAACGAAATTAATGACCTTCTTGGAGGTGATTGTGGCTAAAGGCTCTGCCTCGGCCCATTTTGTGAAGTAGTTGACCGCAACTATCGCGTATTTTGCACCACCTTTGGATATAGGCAAAGAACTGATTATGTTGATTCCCCAGATTGCAAACGGCCAGGGACTAACCATTTGTGTGAGTTCTATTGGTGGAGCTCTCGGGATTTTTGCATATCTTTAACACTTGTCACATTTTCTTGCACAATTTGCAGCATCCCGATTCACAGTTGGCTAATAGTATCCGTAGCAGAGGATCTTTTTTGCTAGTCTCTACCCCCCAGTATGGTCGCCACATTCTCCTTCGTGAACCTCTTCCAAGACCCGCTTTGCCTCATCACGGGCAATGCACCGTAGTAAGGGGACCGAGAACCCTCTCTGATACATTACTCCTTCCTGCATCACAAATCGCGCGGCTTTGCGAATGACCAGTCGTCTTTCGCTTCTTCTTTAGGGGAAAGTCCCGTTTAGCAGGTATTATTTGAACGGGGTCATCCACGACTCCTCCTCGATTTCCGTTTCCAACGCAGAATCGACTTCCATCACATCTATGCTTGGAGTGTGTAAGGTTTCGATGGGAACCAATCCCATTTGCTGCGCATCGCCAGTGCTTGCGAATTTGGCCAACGAGTCGGCTTCCTTGTTCTGTTCACGCGGGACATGTGAAATGTCATAATGTTCGAAGTTCGCCAATAGTTCCTGAACCAGAGTAAGGTATGGAGCAAGCTTTTGTCCCCTTGCTTGAAGTCTCCTCGCACTTGGTACACCACCAGCTGCGAGTCACAAAAGATTTCAACTGATTTAACCCCGAGTTCCCCAATGAGCTTCAAGCCAGCAATCAGTGCTTCATATTCTGCTTCAATATTCGTAGCCGGGAAATTGAGCTTCAAAGCGTAACAAATCGATCGATTTTCTGGAGTCACGAGGACTACACCAGCTTCGGAGCAACGGTCGTTAGATGCTCCATTGGTGTACAATTTCCATCGAATGGGGGGAACTACACTGTGACCATCTGGTTCGTCAGATATAGTAAACTCAGCGATGAAATCTGCTAATGCTTGCCCTTGTATGGCTCTTCGTGGCAGGTAGGTAATATCAAACTGAATCAACTCGATATTCCATTTTAACATCCTTCCAGAAGTTTCTGGTCGTTGGAGTACCTGCCGTAGGGGCTGATCGGTATAAACTTTGACTGAGTGCGCTTGAAAGTATGGACGCAGCTTACGTGATGCAATCACCAAGCAATAGGCCAATTTCTCAATTTTAGGGTAATTTCTTTCTACCCCCGTTAAACGTTTACTAACATAATACACCGGCTTTTGGACTCGGTCCTCCTCGCGGACCAAAGCCGCACTTATAACATGCGGGGATACGGCAAAGTATACGTACAGCATCTCGTGGTCTACTGGTTTTGACAGCACTAGAGGACTCTCCAAATGCCTCACCAGATCTCGGAACGCTTCCTCACAGTTGGGTGTCCATTCGAAATTCCTCTTCCCTTTCTTTATTATGTCGAAGAAGGGGATGCACTTGTCTTTGGCTCTGGATATAAATCGACTCAGCGCAGCCACCTTTCCATTCAAGCTTTGCACCTGTTTTATAGTTCTGGGCACTTGTACATCTCGAATAGCTTGAATCTTTTCCGGGTTAGCTTCAATTCCCCTAGCATTAACAATGAATCCTAGAAACTTCCCCGACGCAACGCCGAAGGAACACTTTAGAGGGTTGATCTTCATCCCATAATATCTGAGTATATCGAACATCTCTGCTAAGTCTCGAATGTGGTCGTTTGACTATCGTGACTTCACGAGCATGTCATCCACATAGACTTCCAATGTTCTACCAATCTGGTCTTTGAACATTCGATTCACCAAACGCTGATAGGTCGCTCCCGCGTTTTTCAATCCTAAAGGCATTACTACATAGCAATATAGCCCAACGTCTGCGACGAAACTAGTGTGTTCCTGGTCCGGAATATGCATTGGGATCTGATTGTATCCCGAGTACGCATCCATGAATGACAACAACTCGTGTCCTATAGTGGAGTCGACCAACTGATCAATCCTAGGCAATGGGAAACTGTCCTTGGGGCATGCTTTGTTCAAATCGGAATAATCTACGCAAGTTCTCCATTTCCCGTTTGCCTTTTTTACCAGCATGGGGTTTGATAACCATTCAGGGTAGAGGGCATCGTGGACGAACCCATTGGCTTTGAGTTTGTCCACCTCCTCTCTGAGTGCAGCGGACCTTTCCGGGTCCATCCCTCTCCTCTTTTGTTTAACCGGGACGTACTTCGGGTCTATGTTCAACATATGACTCGTAATAGCAGGAGAAATCCCACACATGTCGGAATGTGTCCAAGCGAAAACATCAAGATTCGCTCGGAGGAAATCACTGAGATCTTCAGTCATTGAGGGGCCGAGTTGTGATCCAATCTTCAGTACTCGCGACGGATCGTCTCGACTGACTGAATTGTCAATTGTCAATTCAGCTGGGGCCGCTTTTTCTTCCCTGGGTTCCTCATCGTCGTCTCTCGGATCTATATCTCTGTAGATCCGAGAATTTTGCCCGAGCCAGGGCTCGGGCATTATTTGTCAATTGTCGGTATTCTAGATGCGAACAGAATTGTCTGCAACCTTTCCTTTCTCTCTCCGCTGAGCCTCTCGGAGCTCAGCCACATAACATGCACGACCTACCGCCTGGTCGCCATGAACAATACCTACTCCTTTGTCGGTCGGAAATTTTAAAGTCAAACACCACGGGGCTAATGCTGTCCTAAACTCAGCCAGGGCCGGTCGGCCCAAAAACACATTGTACGGAGAATCTACATCCAAAACTACGAAAGGTAGGATTCGCACCCTCCTTCGCTCACCTTGTCACAGTTCAACTGGCAACTCGACATATCCCACTACATCAGTCGCTACGCCATTAATGCCATGTATACGAGCTTTAGATGGCTTCAAATCCTTCATCTCCATCTTCATCTGGTCATAAGCCTTCTTGAAGATGATATTGACAGAACTTCCACAATCAATCAAGATTCTTTTCACATAAGCCGGCCCGATTGTCGTAGATATGACCATCGGGTCAATGGTAGGAGCCTCCACCTGGTCAGCATCTCGGCTCCTGAATACTATATCGTCCGTCATCATGCGTAGCTGTTTGGCGGGGGTCCCATCCTCCACGTTGGAACAACACTCGAAGTCTTCGTGCCTCAGGGAATTAGCATACCGTTCCATCTCTTGCCAATTCTTATCCGCAGGGTGAGGTCTGCCGATGATCGTGTTGATAACTAGTCTTCCCACGGTCTGAGCAGGCTCCTCGGGATGACGTGGATCTGGTGCACGACCGGGATTGGACGTTCCCTGTCCACCTTCTTGCAGATTCTTCACAAACTCCTGTAACTTTTTCTATCTAATCAACTTTTCTATAGCATCATGTAGGTGTCTGCACTCTTTAGTATTGTGCCCATAAGTTTCATGGAAGCGGCAGTATTTCCCAGTCCGCTTTTGTTCCTCGGTTGACTCCTTCGGGCGTGGTTTTCTATACTGAAAGGTATTGCAGGTCGATAGGTAAATGTTTTCAAGAGACGCATTCATCGGGGTGTACTCGTTGTAGGTTGGAATTCTCAGCTTCCATTTCCCCGCTTCTCTTTTCTTCCCTTGATTTCTACCTCCGGATTCCTTAGATTGCCCGGGCTTGTTCTGGACATTGACTTGAACTTTCCCCGAGTTATCTCCGGACTGCTTCACAGCAATGTTGCTTTTTACGGACTCCTGAGCAGGCCCCAGTGCTTTATCTCGCCTTATCCATCTGGCTTCCTCTCTTCTTATGAACTGATGTGCCTTTGAGTAAAAACATTCTAGCGTAGTTTGAGGTTTTCCTACCAACCAATCTCCAAACTATGAATCCGGATCCACTCCTCGCATCACAGCCATAAGAATTGCATGATCATTGGGATTACTGACTTCAGTAGCCGCAACATGGAATCTCTGTAAATACTCCTTCAACGACTCCCCAGGAGCTTGGATTACACTTGATAGAGACATCACGTCCTTTGGACGAGTAGTATGTATCCTGAACCATTTTATCAATTTCTTCGCCAACTCCTCGAAACTGGATACGGACCGCAGAGGAAGTCGGGTGAACCACTTGGTGGCGATCCCAGATAGAGTTATTGGAAAGCACCTGCATTTAGTTGCATCATTCGCTCTAGCTGAATCCATCATCCATTCGTACCTCATCACATGCTGCCTGGGATCAGACTTTCCTTCATAAGCCGGGATAGTTGGCATGCTGAACTTCCTGGGGTACTCCGCCTGTAGAACAACGTCTATGAATGGAGTATGACTTCTGGACACTCCACAATCATCGTTTGATAAGCCTTGATTCTCTTTCATCAACTGTCTGATCATAGCTGTCAGGTCTAGGGTTTGTATGGAAGATGGAAGGTTGGAGTCTGTCCGACGGGATTGATCAGGCTGATGTCTCCTCTGTTGGCGATCTGCCAAACGTGCATCTTGAGGTTCGATATCATTAGCATCTTGGTAAGCCGGGCGTCCAGCCTCCACCTGCGCTTCAGCTCCTAAGTTTCCAGTTCCGGCTTGGTCACGGTTTCCGAGGTGTAAATGGTCCCCGGCTGTTCGGACAGCAGCACCTGCCTGTGTAGTTTCAGTCTTGCGGCGTCTACGCCTGGGAGGTTCATCGGACGAAGTCAAGCTGTCAGATGAAGAATAAGGAGCTGGATTGTCCCCAGCATTCTGATGCTGTTGTTGAGTGAGTTGTGCCATGAGGTTGGCGTTAGCTTGCATATGCTCTTCGAGTTGTCTCCTGCTTTCCCTGAGTTCTCTCATCAAGTCGTTGAACTCTATTCTGGTGACAACTGGCATCTGGTCCTGGGCGGTAGTCCCTGCACCTAGATTTGCTTGCTAATTGCTAGGCCCTGCTTGTTGTACGCTAGCAGTCTCATGGGCGTCTGCGTTATGAGAGGCTGATCTGGTACGTGGTCTTACCATTGTAGAGTTATTGGTATGAACTCCGAGTAGAATCAACAGACGTCCTACGAATGACTCGGATCTTCTTCGGGGGATTTATTCAATCCAGTAGCTTCAAAGTAGATCCTTGAGGTCTGAGAATTCGACTCTCAGTGAAAGCACCAAAGTGTTAGCACCAAAATTGGTCACTAACCTCGTTGAGAAAGATTGTGTAGAGAGATAAATGATGAAAGTAAATTTAAACAAAGAACAATATTCTAAACTGAATGCAAAGACGAGAACACCAGATTTATAGTGGTTCGGCGCAACTGCCTACGTCCACTTTGAGGTTAATCTTTATTGCTTCACTTGATAATTGATTACAGATACAATCCGTACACCAACTACTTGAATACAATTGCTAAGTAAGAAGAGCGAGTCTTGAAAGCGGTAGAGTCTCCCCAGTGTTCTCGAAAAAAGGTCCATTTCACTGTGCCTCTGCCTCTCTATTTATAGGCAAAGATGGGTTGGACTCCCCTGGTGGGCCTGGCAGCCGATTACCTCAGCCCAGAAAGAGTGAGTGCTGGGTGCCGAACCGTCGATGCCAAACAGAATGATGCCAAACCATCGATGCTGAACAGAACGATGCCAAACCATCGATGCCGAATAGAACGATGTCGAACCATCGATGCCGAACAGAACGATGCCGAACCATCGATGCCGAACAGACTGATGCCGAACATCTCTAGATGCCGATCAACTCCGTATATCAAATGTTCTGCCATGCCGAACGATGTGTGGATGCCGAGAAGTATGGAATGCCGAACGCTCTGCCATGCCAAACGATCCATGTATGCCGAACGATCTATGTATGCCGATCACTCTGGAATGCCGATCCATGTATGTCGAACGATGTATGCCGATCACTCTGGAATGCCGATCCTTGCATGCTGATCACTCTAGAATGCCGATCCATGTATGCCGAACGATCTATGTATGCCGATCACTCTGGAATGCCGATCCATGCATGCCGATCACTCTAGAATGCCGATCCATGTATGCCGAACGATCTATGTATGCCGATCACTCTGGAATGCCGATCCATGCATGCCGATCACTCTAGAATGCCGATCCATGTATGCCGAACAATCTATGTATGCCGATCACTCTGGAATGCCGATCCATGCATGCCGATCACTCTAGAATGCCGATCCTTTTGCCAGTGCCGAGTGCCTAGTTGCCTGGTCAAACCTTCAAGTAACAGTCAAAGCTAGTGAATGAAGGACGTGTCACATTCATTTGAGTTGGACGATCACATTTTGATTTATATTCTCCCGTCCGATCTACGAATAGAGTTAGCTTAGGAGCGGCCAAGTCATGCTCATTTGGTTTCATACTCCTCTTTATAGATCAAAGGAGGGCGTTGGAGAATGAATGGCTAAGTCACACACCTTTATGGTTTATTCTCCTATCCACACTCTAGGGACTGAAGTTATCCGATGGATTGTTGTATCATATCCATCTGTATTTTATACTCCTATTCACGCATTAGGGACCAGAGTCATTCGACGGGTGGTCGTTCACAACCGTCTTTAGTTTAAACTCTTATCCACTCTCTGGGTTATAGAGTTGACCGATGGACGGTCGGATCGCTCCATATTTTTGTGTTTATATTTCAGTCCGCACTTTGGGAAGTAGAGTTATAAGTGGGCGGTTAGTCATATTCCTTTTTATGAGTTTATACTTCACCTATCGAATCAAGGCGGAAGTTATCGAATGAACAGTCGAGTCATGTTCATTCGTTGAATGGAATTCTGCTTCCCAACGCTGAGGACAGAAGTTGGCGAGTAGATGGTCGATTCATGTTCACTTGGTGATTGTAGCTCCACCTATCAAGTCAAGGAAGAAAGTAAATGAAGGATGGCTAAATCACATCCATGTTTGGGTTAGATGGTTAGGTCACGTCCAATTTGTTTTTTACTCCTCTCGCTAAGTCGAGGGAAAGAGTTGCTGGGTGGACGGCCAAGTCACCTCCACCTCAAGCTACAGTTATGCCCACGTGTCGAGGGAAGTGGTTAATAAGTAGACAGTTAGTCATGCCTACTTTAGGTTGAGCTCCCGAAATGCCACTTATGTCTAGGGTAGGAGTTGATGTGCGGATGACCAAGTTACATCCACTTCTAGTTGAATCCCGATCTCGCTAAGCTTCGAGAGAGGCATAAGTATTTGGAAAACTTCAAGTACGAGTTAGGGAGTGGATGGTTGGGTCACATCCCCTCCAAGTGTTTCTTTGGTCTCCAAGTCAAGTGCGGAGGTTGATGAGTGGATGGTCAGTCGCATTCACTTTGTATTGGAGTTTGACCTTGTTGGGCTCTGAGAAAGGCATATATGTTCTGTTGAAATTGAAGCACAGAATAGGAGGTGGATGGTCGAGTCACACCCACTTTCCCTTTTGAGTTTTTGCCCCCAAGTCAGGGGCATATGGTATATGATGAGCGGTCAACTCGCGCTCAACTTAATGAAACTCCCAAGGTCCGATCATGGTCCGTGGAGGTTGTTTGGCGCCTAACTTTGGGTACTTATTCACCTATATCGTTTGCATGTAGTTTAATTTAAGTTTTTCATAGTTCACAACATAATTACATAAAGATAGAAGTACACGACCGAAGAGCCATTTTATTCAAAAATAGAAATAACGAAGTCCATTTAATGAAGCAGTTTAATGCAAATTGAAATAAATCTTATTAATAAGTGAAGCAGCGTCGTGTGCTCGCTATTTCAGTTTTCTCTACCCCTTCTCAGTTGGAAGTCGACTGTCGGCGGTTCAGTTGATAACCAAAGGTCTTTATTGGTAAGGGTCGGACGTTCCCTGCCCGCCATCCTACGGGGCTTGCATATACTATTGAAGCTTTCCTTTCCAGATCATCTCTTCGATCACATCTCGGAGGTGTCTGCAATCGCCAGTGTTATGGTCGTATGTCTCATGAAATATGCAATATTTTCTGGATTTCTTCTGGGTTTCGGTGGACTCTCTCGAGACTGGCTTCCTGTATTGCTCTGATTCGCGGTCTCTAGGTGGATTTTTTTGCTCGAATCATTCAATGGAGTGTATGCATTGAATTTCGAGATGTTGGGTCGTCTCCTAAAATCCAACTCCTCATCTAGGGCATCATCATTGCTCTTGTTTTGAACCCCTTCGACCAATGGGCATGCTCCATTCTTTTGTCCAGTCAGCTTTGCCACCTTCTTGGATAAATACTGGTTCGCCTTGTACTAAAACAATCTAAGGTGGTAAGAGGCTTTCCAGCTAACCAGTCGCAAAAAATCTGTCTCAGGGTCGATTCCCCTTATCAACACCATCAATATGGTATTCTAGCTGGGATCTCTCACTTCAGTTATGGCGGCATTGAACCTTTGCAAGAAGTCTTTGAGCGGCTCCCCTAGCGCCTGGAATAGGTTTGATAATGACATCTCATACTTGAGGCAAGTCGCTTGTATTTGGAGTTGCTCAACAAACTTTTGCGCTAGCTGGTCGAACGAGGAGATGGACCTAGGTGGTAGTCGTGTAAACCACATAGTCGTTGTCCCTTCAAGAAAGATGGGAAAACATCTGCATTTGATTGCGTCCATTGCTCTGGCGGAATGCATATGCCATTCATATTTCATGAGATGTAGTCCAAGGTTGGTTTTCCTTGAGCGTGTTGGTATGGTTGGCATGTTGAATTTATAAGGATACTTTGAACGCTAAATGGCTTCAGTAAAAGGATTATAGCTACGGGACCCTTCCCAATCGTCATCGGTTTGGCTTTGTTTTTTTCTCATTAGCTGTAGTACCATGGCCGCCAATTCAGGTATTCGTAAGCTGGTCAGTTGGGAGTAGTCGTCATCTACCCTGGAAGCTTGGCCCGGTAAACCATCCCAGTTTGGTACATATTGCCTGGGTTTTGTGGCTTCTGGGAGTACCGTTTGAGTAATGGTTCCTTGTTCATTCTTTAGCAGCAGTCTAGCAATTGCTTGGTTCCCAATACCCCGGTCAGTCACAGGGAGTAGAGAGAATGCACCATCTTCAAGTTGAGTTCTGAATCCAGAATGTGGGAGCTGCATATCATCGCGATATAGGAGAGGCCGATCCCCAATTGGAGGGATCCATACCAATCTCCAATTTTTGTCCCAAACTGGGTAAGATCAATATGCGGTGACAAGGAAGGCCACATAAGGCTACATTTCAAATTTCAAGATTGGTGTTAATAGATCGGTGGTAACTTACTTGGAGTCCGACCCGAGAAAATTTACCATTTGCTTGGCTTCAGCACATGGTTCGCTTGGAATTGTAGAAATTTGAAGTGCTGGGTCGGGGATGAATGGTGCTTGGAGTCATTTTCATGTTGCTTGGGGTTCAGTACTGAACCCCGCGTATGGTTCGGTGAAGAATGCTACTTGGAGTCAAAATGGGGTTTGCATGGAGAAATCATGGTTTTACCTGAGTCTGACTTTGGGCCAGAATTTGCAGAGTTTGCTTTGATTAAAATGAGTGATTTCTTCGGGTCTGACTTTGGGTCAGCCCTGAAGTGAGTTTTTCGACGATCATTTCGAAGATTTTCGATGACGACCACTCGTGACTCAACGATGGGAGTTCTAGAATGGGAAGTATGGCTTTGATGATGGATAGGTGTATTGGGAGCCAGAGTAGGTAATGACGAGTCAAATCGAGGGGACTGTTAGAGGCGGGTTATAAGGACCTTGTCCTCTTGGATTTGTTTCTACGATTCTACACAGGTCTCATGCAGCTCTCTCCACAATCTCTCTATATCAGCATTAGTGATCACATCAGAAGGGGCCTGCATGCTAGGGACTCCCTGTTGTGCTCCATCATTTAGAAGAGCGATCTCCGTGTTCTCTACTTCTTTGTCGACAGGTCGTGAGGAGGTAGCAATGGCCTTTTCTTTTCCAGGAGGCATTGTAGATAGCTTCCTTCTAGATCTTTTTCAAATCTGAGTAGAAATGGATACTTACCGACATAAATCTGGATCATGCTCACAGATATGGGAATTCGTAAGTTGGTAATGAGATCCAATCAAGCTGAGAATCCATTCTCAGTGAAAGCATCAAAATGTTTGAACCAAAAGTTGGCACTAACACCCAATAGATTATATGTACAAAAATAAATGAAGAAATCAAAATTAAAATAGAGGAAAGAATTAGAAAAGAAATAAAAACAATGACAAACAGATTTATAATAGTTCAGCGTCGAATGCCTACGTCCACTTTGATGAAATATCTGTATTAATCACCTGAATTTCTGAGTAGAAGAGGGATCAGACCGGAATCCATGAACACAATGGAGTACAAAGAAAACAATAGCGTAAAGATCCCTAAAATAAACAATAAACACCATATTTATAGGGGTAGACGATTGAATATCTTCCTGCAAATTCGCTGGAAGAATCTCCAGATATATACGACGTTACCTAAAAAATTTGTAGCCCAACTCCCAATATTAAGCGATTGGGGCCGATCGGTCTAGATGACCACTAGGGATCATGCGATCCCTCATGTAGGTCCATCTTGATGTTGGATTTGGGTTTCTAAAGTTTGTTTTCGTAGTCACCTATATTGTTTTGGAGATATCGATCGATTTCAGTTGAGTTAAACTGTTGGGCGAATACGATCTTATCCCCTGCCTAGAGGGAGTGATACGATCTGATCCCTTGCCTAGGGTGAGTGATACAATCTGATCCTTTGCTTAGGGAAATGGATACGATCCAATCTCCTACCTAGGTGAAGTAGTATGATCTGATCCCCTGCCTAGGGGAAGGGATAGGTACCGATCCCCTGCCTTGGAGAGGCACCAATCCATACTTAGAATATTCTAAAGAGTCCATCTCTTGGTCTCACTTGATCATTGCTTCATACATTGTTTGTGCTTGATCTCTAGACTCCATGATAACTTCTCTAGACTGCTTACCTTGTCTATCATCGAGTTTAACTTGTCCAATCAGTCTAGATATAGTCAGGTTAAAAGACTAGATAACATGAGCTGAGAAATGGACTAAGCCCATATATGGAATAGTGCACTACCTGACCCCTATTCTTTGTCGAACCGATTAGAGTATGTAAGTAAATTCTGAATTCAATCTTTTATACATGGAAATTCAAGATCACATCTTCTATATATGGAAATAAATGATCTGAGCAAGGTAAATAAGGAAATTGCCTATTTTTTTATCGGCCTAGCCTCCCTATAACTTTACTCCTATAAATATCTAAGCTTCTAAAAATAATAGGAGATAATTCTAGAGATCAAAAATTGCCAAACCAATGCTACTGGACAGAGATCTAGGAAACCACCATTTCATTCTAGACTGTTATGTTTTTTATTCTAATAACTGTATAGATGATCTATAAGAAGAGTTATGAAAATGGACAGTGGATGTAGGTACATATTGGCTGAACGATTTTAAATTCTTGTGTAATTTATCTTATTGCATTTTCTACTCTATTTGTAATTTGCTTTCTTAAGAAACCATTAACCCATATATCACACAATTGTGCCATACATTCAGTATATACATCTATACAACAAATTGGTTGGAGCTGTTTATCCCTTTTTTTAGCAAATACTTCAGATGGGAATAGATTCTGAGGAGATGAATAAGTACATATTCGACAAAGATGGTTGGTTCTGCAAGTATGAGACATTATTTATATCTGATGTCGATGGACCTAAGGATAAGGTTCTATGAGAGTGCCATCATTCGAGATTGACTTTACATCCTAGAGGCAACAAAATGCATCAAGATATGAAGAAGACATTTTATTAGGAAGGGATGAAGAAAGGCGCTAGAATTTTTTTTTGAAGTGTATGAAGTGTCAGCTGGTGAAAGAGAAGCAGAAGAAGTCAACTAGTGTTCTCCAACGGTTTTAAGTTCACTAATGAAAGTTGGAACAAATATCGATGGATTTCAATTATGGATTGCTGAAGACTAGAAGAGCATATGATAATATTTGGATCATAGTGGATAAACTGATGAAGAGTACTCGATTCATACCTTTAAAGCCCAATAGAATGACATCAAAACTGGCCAAGTTATATGTAAAATAGATTATAGGATACCATGGTGTGCCAAAGAGCATTGTAGGTGATTGAGACCCATTATTCACATTCGGATTTTAGAAGAGATTACAAGAAGCATTAAGGACAGAGCCGCATTGAGTACAGCTTATCACCTACAAACTTATAGTCAGACCGAGAGAGTTCATCATATACTTAGGGTTCTTTTATGAGCGTGCATACTTGACTTTGTTGGCTCGTGAGATGATCACCTGTAATTAGTGGAATTTAGATACAATAATAGTCGTCAGTCTAGCATTGGTATGGCACTGTTTGAGGCACTATACGACTAACCATCAAATACCCCTTCATGTTGGTAGGAGGCGAGTGAGTAGCTAATACTTGGGCTAGATATGATTAGGGAGACGTCAAAGAAAATTGAGATCATTCAGCAACGAATGAAAGCTGCACAGGATGGCAAAAAGAGTTATGCTAATAAGAGATAGTGAGATTTAGAGTTCTTTTCTGGCAATATATTGTTTTTCTAAATTTCTTTGTTGAAAGATACGCTTGATTTAGTAAGAAGGGGAAGTTGGAACCATAACTTATAGGTTCATTTTCAATGCTCGAGAGGATTGAGAACTTTGCATATATAATCAACTTACCTCAGAAGATGGCGGGTGTGCATAACATATTCCATGTTTCTCATCTTAGGAAGTTTGTGCATGGCTTAAGCATGATTGTGGCCCCTGATCAACTGATGATATTGAAGTTGAACTTGAAGCATCGAGACCTTGAAAGCCTGTTTATATAGTAGAGAAGAGTACAAAACAACTTAGAAGGAAGATGGTGAAGGTTCAGTATAGTTAAAGCAAAGGTGATAGCACTTGAGACCAAGGAGAGCATGAGGTCCACTTACACGAAGCTCTATACTTGGTAATATCCCATTTTATCGTTAACCTTAACATCTAGTGTTTTTGTTTTGCTTAAACAACACCTTGCATGCTAGGTTATTTTCATAAGTTTATTTCTTATGTGTTTGTATGATTGGTGGATGCTATGTTTTTTGATTGTTAGGTATGCTTGGTATCAATATTGTTTTGGCTATGTTTAATTGGATGGAACTTCAAGGAGGGAGGAGGGAAATGTAATAACCCACGTTTTTAAATATCAATGGATCGTAAAAATATTTTTTTTAGAATAAAATTAGGTCTGAATAGGATATAACTTAGGGAATGTAAAGTATCAACACTTTTGACCCTTGGAATAAATTATGTACGGTTTTGACCTGAAAACTTGTAAGAGCTATGAATTTTGGTAGTTATCGAATTTGGGTCTAAAACCACTTCCAAATGAATGATTTGATTGTTTGCGCTTTTGTAAAGTGGTCATAATATTTTTTTTGGCCTTAAAGTTTAGGAGTTATGGCTATTTTAAGATTGACATTTTTAGGCAGATTATTGGTGTTTAGCTTAAGCCCAAATTAAGCACATTAAGTGATTTTGGGAATTGTGCCTATCCCTAATAGTTGGGACAACTCTAAGCACTTTCAACTTCGTAGAAACTATCTTTAACCTCATTTAATCTATATCTAATAAAAAAATTCCATTAAATCCTTAATAATCTAACATAATCAAGCATAAGAGTAGATTAGGAAGGGGATTAGCAAAGGAGCTTTCTAATTACTATTTTTGGTTCTTTGGGATTCATGCATTAGCTTTTTGGACTAGGTCTCTGTTTGCGCCAAAAATGGCCATAAACCCCAAGTATTGTGAAAGCACTAGTGTACGAATACAAATCAGCAATATTCAAACACAAATCTCAGATCTAAGCCAGCAACAAAAAGCAACCTAGGAATAATGAACAGTGACACACAATTTATAGTGGTTCGGCTATCTCCGGCCTACGTCCACTTATAGGTTTTTATATTTTATTGATTATCCTTGCTGGTTACAGATGATTACAACAGATACAATGAATGAATTCGAGTATATCAACAATGGAAAGAAGTAGAATTGAATCCGGCAGAATCTGGGCGTCCAATGGCCAAAAGATCCCCTTTTGTAGGCTCCAGGGGGCTATTTATAGGCGTAGGAGGCTGAGATCGCGCTCAAACTTCGGGAGACTTCTTCTGGCACGTGAGGGGGCCCACGCGACCGACACCACCAAGTTTCGACTCGATCTGCGATCGATACGAAGCAATTTCGTATCCATCAAGAAATGATCCAATCGAGCTGAAACTTGGCAGGATTGTTCTTTACCTTGTATGCAAACTGCTGTGAAAATTTCATTGCATTTGGATCAGGAATTTAGGAGATACGATCGATTCAAGATTATGGTTCCGTGTATGCTGTCGCGTTCGTATCCATCCTCCGCACCACTACATTTCGAATCGACCTAGGCACATGAGCATGCAGTGATGTGGCGCGCGACTCTTGGATCGCTCCACCTTTTGTGCCGAGTTGATCGAGTCGTTCCTAGGTTTTCGCCTCGTTTGTATTGACACGTTCGCATCTTATGGACCGGGCTCTGCTTCGTATCGATGAAGCTCTGTTCGCATTGATGACTGTATCGATATCTGGAATGCATCTTCGCATCGATCACTAAAGGGGGCACTGCTCGTATCGATTGGTTTTACCTTTGATCGTATCTATCTGCTGATCGATATGAACCAAAGGTTCCTATTGATCGATACGAACGATGATTCATGATTTGTTGGGATCGACACGAAGGGTGAATCTAGGATCGATGCGACAAAATTCACACGTCATCGATACGAACAGGTGGTCTTGATCGATTCGAACATGAGGATGCGAACAAGATGGGGTTCGTTCTGATCGATTCGATACGAACCGAGGTTTACTTTGATGGATACGAACCTGATGGATTCGAATAGGGCATCACCTTAGCTCTATGATGGATACGAACAACATATTTTACCTAACTTGTATCGATCATAGCTCACTCATATGAACTCCGATTAACCTGAAACTTGGAGCACTGGCTTGTATGGCTTTGCTTGTCATGTCTTGACAGTTGTATCCCAATCCGGACTCGGACAAAATTTATCGATTTCCATGGCCATCCTACGACGCATAGTGGATATTCATGATTAGTTATTATCGATTTTCAGTCAGTTTTGGGTATCTCAGCTTTGCCAAAAGGTGGGATAACACTTTGCCCCCCAAAACATGCCTTTTGGTAAAAGGTGTGCTTTGATTAGTCTCAAATTGAATTCAGTGAGTTCATGTTTTATTCAGAGCTTATAGCATTTTCAATCAAGTCCATGGCTGTTCGAAGCCAAATCGTTATCAATTTCTTCCAGTGGAAGTTAAGAATGAAATTCTACGGTCTCTCCGGACTATCGATGGTCACTCCGGATCCTTGCCAAGCCCATTCCAGACTTAGCGATCGAATAGGAAGATCCTATTGCACTCCGGCGTTGCTTTCTATTCCTTGCACTCTGGCTCCAGTTAGGGGGTAAAGCGATGTCTTGGTCGTTCTGGACTGATCGTAGCCTCTCCAGGCTCCTGCTGGATCCCATCCTGTCACTCTCCGGTGAAGGGGAAACAACGTTAAGTGAGTCAATCTTGTCGCTCTCCGGCGAAGCGACTCACTTCTTGCACTCCGGTTCAGTGTATCCGAACATTAAGCGATGGCATGGCCTAAATCGTGGGCCGATTATAGCCTCTCTGGGCTCTTATCGAATCCCGATCCAATCACTCTTCGGTGAATGGGAAACGACGTTAAGTGAGTCGATCCTGTCGCTCTCCGGCGAAGCAACCCACTTCTTGCACTCCGGACCCCGTCTCTCCGGGTAGGGATATTGATATTTAATACTCATCCTTTAACTCTCCGGTCAAAGGTTTATTTTAAGAAATTCAAGTTTATTTATTAAATTCAAGTCCCAGATGTTCAATCTCAAACATCAGGAAAAAATTAAACATTGCCTCTACGGGCAGATCGGTCTATCTCCATCTCAGAGCATGCCTAGGGATCTCTCTGGTTCCCGCACATGAGTAAGTGGAGTAGCCGTTTATTCTGAAAACAAATCTAATGAAATTATTTGACCGAAGTCCAAATCCTGAACTTGGCCCTTGCCATCTTAATCAGTTGATGACGAGTCGTGATCCCGATCCAGGATCGTTTCTGTTAGGTGGAGGTGGTAGTTGTTCAGGCCTTACCGCCGCTGCCCGTTCTTTGACATATTGTGGCAATCTACCACTTCTGGCATGTTCTTCCACCTCATCCTTTAGGTGGCGGTATTCGTCGATTGTGTGCCCATCCAGCTCATGGAATAGGCAGTATTTTCCGGTTCTACGCTCCCGCTCTGTGGGATCTCTCCTGGGTGGTTTTCGATAGGGGAGTTTCCCCCGAGTTTCAGTGTAAATTCGTTCCAGGCTTGCCGCCAAATCTGTGTATTGCCTGAATCTGGGCTCTCGGAATTTCTTCCGTTTATCAGGACCATCATGTGCATCATCCTGCTTTCTCTTTCCTTTATCCGCCCTGGGCTGTTCCCTGGCGGTTCCTTCACCTTGTACAGCGTTTATTTCCTGCCTCTCGGCTCGTGATTCTTCTAATCGAATGAATCTTTCAGCTTCATGGTAAAACTCTCCAAGATCTTGCGGTGGGTCTCTTGCCAAAGAATCTTTGAATTCGGTGCCTTCCCCAACTCCTGCCACTGCTGCCATCAAAATCATCGATGGATCCGGGCGATCTACAGAAGCCATCGTTGCATTAAATCGTAGCAGAAAATCTTTTATGGACTCTCCGGTCCTTTGTTTTATTGATGCCAAAGTCATCACACTCTTGGGTCGCGTCACATGGACCCTAAACTGTCTCATGAAGCAATCTACAAGCTCGCCCCATGTTCTGATCAATCCGGTTTCTAATTTCCTGAACCAAAGTGCAGCAAATCTGACAAGTATAGAGGGAAGCATCGAGCCATCACTTCCTCGAATGCCCCCAACACTTCCATGTGCCTGATGTATCGAGTAATATGCATCGTTGGGTCTGACTTCCCGTCATAAGGATCCAGCATAGGCAGCTTGAACTTTGGAGGGTTCCTTGCATTCCTGATATTTGGGGTGAACGGACTCCGACTAACTTCCTCTAGTCCTCCATTGGACAATCCTCCTCTCATCAGTCGTCGGACTAATCCAGCCATCTTTTCATCTCCATCCTGGGGTTGCCCTCTTGGTTTTGAAGGGTATTCTGGTACGTACTCTTCGTGTGGCTCGTTGTCATTAGCATTGGTTCTAGCCTGTTGAACCCCTACCACCGGTCTTCCAGTATCGGACCCAGAGGGTCTGCCCCCAAGTCCTTGTTGATCGCCTTCTGGTCCCGCATTCTGACCTTGAGCTTGATCTCTGTTAGTTTCTGCAATCCCAACTCCCTGTTCAGCATTTGCAGTTGATGTAGTTGGTCCAAGGTTCTGCATATTTGCTGCTCTCATCTGTTCAAAGATATTCTGCAGCATCTCTTGCTGAGTCTTCATCATCCTCTCTTGCAATGAATTTACTATAGCTTCCATTTCATCTCTGGTGATGTAAATCGAAGCTTGTCCTTCTCCAGCGCCTGAGGATGCCTCTTGACTTCCTCCATGTTGGAATCTCTCAGCTCTTTGTCTTGTTTGTCGAATCATTGTCGAGTCAATCTGAATCCTTCAAACTTTCAAATCTAAACTTTGAATCTGGTGTAGCGGGTGCTAGTTTTTCTCAGTGAAAGCACCAAAGTGTTTGCGCCAAAAATGGCCACAAACCCCAAGTATTGTGAAAGCACCAGTGTATGAATACAAATCAGCAATATTCAAACCAAATCTCAGATCTAAGCCAGCAACAAAAAGCAACCCAGGAATAATGAACAGTGACACACAATTTATGGTGGTTCGGCTATCTCCGGCCTATGTCCACTTAAAGGTTTTTATCTTTTATTGATTATCCTTGCTGGTTACAGATGATTACAGCAGATACAATGAATGAATTCGAGTATATCAACAATGGAAAGAAGTAGAATTGAATCCGGCAGAATCTGGGCGTCCAATGGCCAAAAGATCCCCTTTCTGTAGGCTCCAAGGGGCTATTTATAGGCGTAGGAGGCTGAGATCGCGCTCAAACTTCGGGAGACTTCTTCTGGCACGTGAGGGGGCCCACGCGACCGACCCCACCAAGTTTCGACTCGATCTGCGATCGATATGAAGCAATTTCGTATCCATCAAGAAATGATCCAATCGAGCTGAAACTTGGCAGGATTGTTCTTTACCTTGTATGCAAACAACTGTGAAAAATTCATTGCATTTGGATCAGGAATTTAGGAGATACGATCGATTCAAGATTATGGTTCCGTGTATGCTGTCGCGTCCGTATCCATCCTCCGCACCACTACATTTTGAATCGACCTAGGCACGTGAGCATGCGATGATGTGCCGCGCGACTCTTGGATCGCTCCACCTTTTGTGCCGAGTTGATCGAGTCATTCCTAGGTTTTCGCCTCGTTTGTATCGACACGTTCGCATCTTATGGACCGGGCTCTGCTTCGTATCGATGAAGCTCTGTTCGCATTGATGACTGTATCGATATCTGGAATGCATCTTCGCATCGATCACTAATGGGGGCACTACTCGTATCGATTGGTTTTACCTTTGATCGTATCTATCTGCTGATCGATATGAACCAAAGGTTCCTATTGATCGATATGAACGATGATTCAGGATTTGTGGGGATTGACACGAAGGGTGAATCTAGGATCGATGCGACAAAATTCACACGTCATCGATACGAACAGGTGGTCTTGATCGATTCGAACATGAGGATGCGAACAAGATGGGGTTCGTTCTGATCGATTCGATACGAACCGAGGTTTACTTTGATGGATACGAACCTGATGGATTCGAATAGGGCATCACCTCAGCTCTATGATGGATACGAACAACATATTTTACCTAACTTGTATCGATCATATCTCACTCATATGAACTCCGATTAACCTGAAACTTGGAGCACTGGCTTGTATGGCTTTGCTTGTCATGTCTTGTCAGTTGTAGCCCGATCCGGACTCGGACAAAATTTATCGATTTCCATGGCCATCCTACGACGCATAGTGGATATTCATGATTAGTTATTATCGATTTTCAGTCAGTTTTGGGTATCTCAGCTTTGCCAAAAGGTGGGATAACAGTCTCCTCATTTTTGGTGATTTTGATCCATTGCACATTAGTGGGTATGTGATCTATCATTTCACAACATCATTTATACTTTTTTAGAAATCAAATACTTTATTCATTTGAAAAGAGTTGTAGAAAATAGTAATAAGGGTACAAACATTGGTAAGAGTGAAATGCATATCTCCTACTCAAAAACCATAGTATGCTCCCGTATACCCTTAAACATATAAAGAACCACCTGACCATAGTGTACAAAAGAAATAAAAAACTACTCTCCTTAACCCCACTACATTTATTTCCCATAATATTTAAAAAGGCAAATAATAAAAGAAGCATTTTAACATTTATAACTTTATATAATTATTCTTGCATACTGATCTCAAATAGCCATGTGTCCCCAATCCCCATCATCCTCTACCATCTCAAGTTGATTTAAACCAAAGTATTATCAATCTAGTGCTTGAGTAGTAATACCACCTTAAAATCTGGTGGTTCTAGGACTATCAGGAGATTTTTTCGTAGCTGGATGACATTTGCGGGCACTCTTCGCCTTTGCTACTAGGGTGTCTCCAAGCACTATATCCAAAATCAGTAAAGATATATTCTAATCAACTACAATACTGCAAATTAACTCTAAATGAATGTTGTGTGGAGTTTATATAATTTTGAATATTCTTCAATTTCTTTCCATCCATATACACCAAATTAATGTAGTAATGACTATATGATTAATTTTTGATAAGATTTTATCCCATAATTACTTGCGAAAAATTATGAAAATATAATGTCCAAATCGTTTTTTGCATTTGACAAGAACTGCAACTTGTCCTTATTGCTTTGCCACAATGTTGTCGTATATGTGCATTCAATAAAAAGTGGTTTTTGGATTTCTATCCTTGATTGCATAGTTTACATTTCAGATCTATGGTTGAATCCCATCTATGTATTTTGGTCTTTAGTTTGCTAAAAGAGAACAAATTGTCATTTTGGTTGCGCGTATGTTATTCTAAATATGGGAACACCATTGTAGCTTGGGGTTTTTTCTTCGATTTATTCCTAAGCTGATAAAAGAGTGAATTCACCATTTCTTTGATGCTTACACTGCTAAGAGTCTTCCAATTTGTTGGATAGCATGAGAAGGCAAAGTTGAAATGTCTTCTCTCTATTGGTCATAACTCAAGAGAGGGGACTTTCTTGTTGGGCCTCCAATGATTGTAATAGCTATCCACCCCAATATGTCTTTTAGTGATTTGCCATTGATCTAATGATCAAACCACAAGCTAGTGTTTCTCCAATACCAATTTTCCTCTTAGTGGTTCCATGAATTTGATGTCATGTTTTGAATAGTAATTTCCTAGTATATGATGAATTATTGACTTCAATCATATCCAAAAGCATTTATTTTTTTCGATGTCCGCTTTTCATCCATTATGCCATAGGCAATATTTTTGTTGATCTCCGGGTGATTTTTAGTGACACCCCTTTCATTATGTCCTATAACTTTCTCAGACATACACCACGTTCATCCTTTGTTTACACATATCATTCTAGCTCAAGTTGTGATGTTTATTTTTCCATACAAATTTAGAGCAAGTAGAATTTATTCTAGCTATAATGAATGCTAGTAACGGCAGAATTGAATTCAAAGTATGATGATTGGATAGATAATTATTTTAATTAATTCAATTCTTCCAACTATGCCGAGTGTTCTGTATTTCCAGTTATTGATTTTTTGTTAATTTTATCTAACAACATACCAAAATTTCTTGCTTTTAGTTTGCTCTAAGATAGGGGAATTCCGAAATATGTAATTGGGAAATCCCGATTGGACTTTTAATATTTAATCAATTTGAACCTTTTTTGCTCCTTTGTTGAAGAACAAAGTGGTTTTTTATTCATTCATTTCTAGAACCACGGGCTCTTTAATTATATGCAAAACTTTGGCAATAATTCTTGCATTTTTATGCTGGCTTTTGTAAATATTAGTATGACATCATCATATTGTAAATGTGTAGGAATGGGAACAGTAGAAAGGATAGAGGTTAGGTTGAATCAATTGGGCCTACACGCATCGGGTAAAATATGGGTATTTAAATTTTCTTACAACTGTTGATATTATTAAGCTTATGAAGTCTAAATTCATTTAGGTCTTATCTAAAGGAATTTTAAATAAAATCACTATTTTATTTAATTTGTAGTTGAATTTTTTTTGGAGGTTGTATGTAAATTATATTATGTAAATGTATGTATCATATACACTAGTGTATGCATGTGCACGTGCAACATTTATTGTATACATGGTTTAACGTGCCCATGTATAAATGGTGGAATTTACATCGCAATGGACAAGATAGCCCCTCTGTATATATATATGTGTTGTCTAATATATATATATTAACCGGATTTTTAATCAAGCAGAATTCAATTGAAAAAAAAGGTCAAGACAAAGATGAAATGACTCATGAACTTGGAAACATGATCAAAAGGACAAGAGAAGGGAGCATAAGAAAAGCCATCACTTTTGGAGCTAAGTACACCACTTGGTACCGAGAGGTTTCTTTTTCTGTTGAGGCCACACAAACTCTGTATACTTCATACTCTACTCCAACCACTCGTGGTAAAGCGCTTTTCTCAAAGTTTGGACGAGCGGTTCTCAACATTGATAAGAAGAAAGCAAAGAAAGCACGGTAATACAAATGTTATCGGGAGAGTCATTGGAATCAACCTAACGTCTATGGAAAAGAGCTTGAAAAACATCAAATAGGAGATAGAAGAATGGAATAAGTGAAAGAAGTGCATTGCAAAAGGCAAAAACCACTCGGTACCGAGAGGTTTATATTGCCTTTAGGCCCCACGAGTTCACTTGTACAACATTGGGCCTGCTTTTAGACTTCAATGCAAGCGGCCTGCTGAACCTCTTCAGTTGTTTCTCTATGAATATCAACCCTACTGCATCTAAAGAAGGATCTTGGCTGATATTGGACTCTGCTACTTCATCATCTCCTGTCTCACCTTTATAATAGTCACCTAAGTAGATACTATTGGAAGTTCTAGGCTTAAGAACCGGTCAATCCCTTGTACAAGTGACTATAATTCTCTTTCAAATCCATAATCAATAAAACTATAAAGTGGACATAAGCCGGAGATTGCCAAACCGTTATAAAAATCTTGGGTTTCTCTACTTTTATACACTTTTATAAAATTTCTTATTATTTTTACTAGATCTAATCCTACAACAGGTCATATTTGGGTGTTGTGCGTCTTTGGCATCAACATTTTGGTGCTTTCATTGAGAAATCAAACCCAGGGTTTGATCTGGCTTGCTACTAAGGATTTAACGAGATCCAATGGTTAGATCCAAAAAACTTGCTTAAAGAACTTAAAGGTTTGCCAATAGAAAGACATGGCACCAAGAAGGACCCATAGATCATCCAGAGGGTAGCTGGATGTGATGAAGGGAATCCTTACCAAGCTAAAGTTTGTAACCAATAAACAATACCAGGATCATATTCTCAATAAGAAGTGGTTACTAGAGGAGGCTTGATAAAGTGGTACAGGAGCTTAACCAGAAGATGGCAGATAGCCAGAAAGCTTTGATGTATAAAATTGATGCTTTGCTAACCTTGCAACCGCCGAGAACTAGAAGAACCAGGAGGGAAACTTCACCTACGGTAGAATAAAAGAATTCCTCCTTTCTGGCCAAAATAGAAGAGATGGTAAGCAAAAACAGAAGGTAGGAATCGCTGGAGTTGTTGAAGGACTTGCAAGAGGAAGCAAAAGAACCAACCTCATAAGAAAACCAATTGGTACCCAGAGAATTTCTCTTGGTATCAAGAGGAAAATAGGAAGGCGTGATGCATGAGAAATTGACTCGATGGTGGTCTTTGATGAGGAAATGGATCTGCAACTTAATGATGATGGTGTTGAGTTGGATGTCAATGCTAGTGGAGATGGAGTTCAAACATTTGCAGCATAACCAACCACACACCTGTGAATTACCGAAGCCATGGTTCTCCCAAAGACAGGAGGAACTAGATGTCAACCTGCAAATCAAGACCATTTGCAGAGTCAAACAATTGGCGTAGCCCCTGATAGTCGAGCATTGAATTACCGTGATAATGAGGATTACGTAGTTGATATGGTTAAACCTTTTGTGGAGGAAAGAAGAGGCATGAAGAATGAAGATCGGGGTTCTGCACCAAGTAGAACTCCATTTACTGAAAACATTATGAGAGAAGAATAAACTAAAAAGTTCACGATGCCAATGATGCCATTATACAACAGAACTGCTGACCCCGGACATCACTTACTTAAATAAGAATGGAATATGAATGGACCTAGAGCTATGGATGTTGTTCGTTGTAGATGTTTCCCCATCTTCTTGAAAGGAGTAGCTTCAATGTGATTCACTCAGCTTGTGCCAAGGTATATATCTACTTTTGATGAATTAGCTAAGAAGTTATTGGACTTCATGCTGTTAAGGAAATTAGCAAAGGACGAGATGTCCCTATCTGGCTTGTCTCAAGGACCCAAGAAGAGATAGAAGGGTTTCTTGAACTGATTCAACATCGCTATTATAGGAGTTAGCAATCCGAAGAAAGATCTTGTATTCATGGCACTAGTCCAGGGCATTCACCCAGACATGAATTTTGGTGGGTAGCTGAAGATAAAATAACCAACTACTGGACGACTTCTGTCGAAAGGTAGACTGTTTGCACAAAAAATGGACAAACACCTCAAAGTTGTATGATTTAGTAGACCTTATGTCGTTCTTAGTGATTTGAGTGATTTATGCAAATATATGAAAAACAGGGGCTAAACTGTAAAAAGACACGCAGATTTATAGTGGTTCAGCCAGAATGTGCCTACGTCCACTTTATATGTTATTTCTCTTCTCTTGTTTTGATTACAAGTACAAAGCTCTAATACAAGTAAAAGAAAGTTGTTTGAAAGTTCTCTCCGTGCTTGAGCTCTCAAACTTGTCCCCCATTGTTGTACCCCTGCCCCTCTATTTATAGAGTGAGGCTGGGGGTAGGGGTCTTGGATGTATACAGCTGTTGATGGGCCCGGGCTGATACAATTTGGCCTGGCAAATTTGGTTCGGCATCGTCTTGGTTCGATAGTAGATGGGTGGAGATGAGGTCTTGGTTCGGCAGTGGAGCTGGTCCGGTTGTGGAGTTTTGGTGGAGCTGGTCCGGTTGTGGAGCTGGTCCGGTTGTGGAGTTGGTGGAGCTAGTCTGGTTGTGGAGCTGGTCCGGCTGTGGAGTTAGTGGAGCTGGTCCGGTTGTGGAGCTGGTTCGGTTGTGGAGTTGGTGGAGCTGGTCTGGTTGTGGAGCTGGTTCGGTAGTGGAGATTTGGTGGAGTTGGTCCGGTTGTGGAGCTGGTTCGGTAGTGGACCTTTGGTGGAGTTGGTCCGGTAGTGGGAGACGAGTAGATCGGCGTGGCTTCGTTTGGTGGTTGATCCGGTGGTACCGGTTCGGTTATGAAAATTCATCCAACATTTGCCCCCCAAAGCAGGGCATATGTTTAACATATGCTGTGCTTTCTTTTAGCTTGTCGAACTCATTCGGCCTAAGAACCGAATCGTCTGGTCCGGTCAAACAACCTCCCCCTATAAGTATGGGACTTGTGTCACTACCATCCCTTACCGTTTGCCAAATTGAACTTCATGTCTGCCGAATCAAAGTTATTGCCGGATCATCCTCGACTACCGAATCAGGTAGTTACCGAATGGTACTCATGTTTTCAATTATCGAATGAATCTGCACCATAAGTACTTGAGTGTGGAATGAGTTCTGATACTGGGAGTGCCGAATGAACTCGTAGTATTGGGAACGCCGAATGACCTTGTAGTATTGGGAATGCTGAATGACCTTTTCGTATCGGGAATGCCGAATGACCTTGTAGTATTGGGAATACTGAATTACCTTGTCGTATCGGGACTGCCGAATGACCTTGTAGTATTGGGAATGCCGAATGACCTTGTACTCTGGGTGCCGAGTGACCTTGTAGACTTGAACTATGAGCGAAATTCCAGACTGCACACACTCGCTTGTTTACTTCTTTTATTCTAACGACGCACTTCTTTGTGTTTGCAGATAAATGTCTCGAAAAGCAGAAACTCGATCAGATAAAAAGAAATCCCAGGGCGAAGGAGAATCTTCCGCAGTGCCCCCTGCTCAGTCAGGACCAGAACGTCACGGACCTGCCCCGAGATCACTAGTGGACGGGTACGGCCCTCAGGAGCTTCTGAACTCCCCGCCCGATTGCTTTCCCAGCTCCCTTAAGGAAGAGCAGCTTGATGTCATCTCCCGTTCTTTTGGAATCGATAGAACGCGCATGCTGTTGCCAGGGAGAGAAGTTATGCCGTATGACCCTCCCGAAGGGTACTTTGCTTACAGCAGATACCACTGCATGTGTGGTGCCATTCCGCCTCTTAATGCTTGGGTAGCCAGCTTCCTTACATATCTAAAGGTGGCCCCATTCCAGCTTCAACCCAACTCCTATGCTATACTGGTGAGCCTCTTCGTCATCTTCCAGAGGAAGCATGGGCGTGCTCCTTCCAACTGAGAGATCCGGTACTTATATAATCTGAGGGGCTATAAGAAGGGGTCCCCATATATCAGCTTGGAGTCAGCTGTAACCTTCAAGTCGGTCTTGGACCTGTATTCTAAGTTCAGCATGTTCAAGAAGGAGTGGTTCTTTGTCAGGGACGACTCTGTTTCTATTCGGCGTTTTCTTCTGGATGTAAGTCGATGCTTTATTTATAATTTCCATTCTGATTACGATGCTTCTTCTCATACGTTTTCATTTTTGCTAGCGACAGGTGGCTTTGCGGTTGTGGAGACTGATCGCCTGGTTCAGACGGCGGCTGAGATAGAAGCTATCCCCGGGAGAGATAGATCAGCGGCCTACCTGATCAGAAACGCGACCCTTCAGGAGTATAACTTGATCCTTCCACAGTAGTCAGTAGTCAAGCTGAGGAAAACGGCGGAGGAGAGGGCGGCTGCTCAGGCTAAGGTAGGTGTCACGGTAGAGAGTGGCAAGAGGAAACCTTTCACAAAACCTCCAGCCGTCGGAGGTAAGAAACTTAAGAAGTCGGACGGTCCTTTCCCCAGCAATTGTCCACTTACCCAGGGGGAGGAAGACGTAGAGGAGGAGAGAGGTGAGGGTGGAGGTGACTGGGAAGGTGGCGATGGTGGTGATGGCATCGGGGCCTTGCTTCCTGGGCAAGCAGGCGAGATTCAGGAGTGGACGGATGATGGATTCCACCAAGCTTTTGAGGGGTTGGACGGGGAACCGGCTTCGATAGAGAAATTCGGGAAAGCTGACAAGGCTGGGACTGGTGCAAGCGAGCCTCCTCAGACTATTCCAGCCAAGGTGGCTCCGACGACTCAAGGTGAACTTTTGACTCCTGCGGACTCCATTTATGATAGGGACTTAGGAATATTTTATGACCCGCTCCCGTCCTGGAATGAAATCCAGGACTTATTGCAGTATCCTACTCCTCCCTCGGGTTTGTACAACCACAGATGTGTTTTGTTTCTTCTTTTATTTTTTTTAATTTACCGTGTTTTCTCGAATTATGGATCAATGTAAGCTTGTGACATTTTTTCTTCATATCAGGAGCAAGTAAAATGGCCAAGGCCTCAGATCTTCGGCACAGGCTTGAACAGTACAAGCTCTCCAAAGCTTCCGCCAAGCCGAAGCCTTCGGCCCACCGTTCCGGGAATGTAGTCGGCTACCGTCCTCTTCTCGGGGTTATTGACGAGGGCATTCAAAAGAGAAAGAGGAGCCATCCCTTATCCGAGTCTTCACTTGGTCCTCAGCCCCCAGTTCAGCCTCTTCATGATACCACGGAGGAGGATACTGAATTCGTACTCTCTCCGCACCTGTCTGAAAATCCTACCGTCACTCAGATTGATCGCCCTGACTTGGCTCGGAATCCATTTGCGGGTCATCCTGACCTGGATCCAAGTTCCCATGATATTACCTTTGACGAAGTTACCGGTGAGCACCTTCTTCCCCGCAATCCCATGGTACGGGTGCTCGATGAGGCTAAGTCCTTAGATCTCGATTTACTTACTACTCGGATAATTACCATGGGAGACGAGGCCAAGGCTAATATTGATCGGGTGGCGGAGGAGACTAGGAAGCTGATGGGGCATCATGCCCGGCTGGTTAAGGCTGGAGAGGAGATTGGGAGTGCCAACATCCGACTATGATTGGTGGTTTCGGATCAGGCCAAACAGCTTGCTGATCAGGCCATTCAGATTTCTCAGCATGAGGCTGCTTCTGGACGACTAAAGAAAACCATGGAAGAGGCCAGCCGGGCCGAACTGCGGAAAATGGAAGCTACTTGCAAGGAACGGATCGACATGGCTATTGCCACGGTGGACGAGGTTCGGAAAGCGGATCTTGAGCAGATAGAGGAGTTATCCGGGAAAATTGAGGCTGCAGAGCTTGCTCAAGCCAAGTTGAGGGAGGAGATGGAGGCAATGCGGAAATCCCTTCTGGCTGATTGCTCGAGATACCGATCGGAGAGAGATGCCGCCGTTGAAAGGTTGTCGGCTTCCGAGGCCCGGATGAGGGAGTTTGAGGAGAATGAGGGGATGATGGACGAAATGCTTCAGGACATGTACTTCCGAACCTAGAAGCAGGGCAATCTATCTTGGATGGATGATTATCCTAGGGTCATGGCTAAGATCTATCTTCGGGCTCTGGAGGAGGCTAAGGCTGATGTGGATAAAGATGGTGGTGTGGCCTTCAGCATGGATGTGGTCACTGCCCAGTTTGCCAAGGAGGAGAAGGTGGCGGTGAAGGAGGGTATGCGGTTGCTTGCTGCTGAGGAGGCAGGTGTGCAAGTAGAGGATGACGACCAGGATGGCCAAGAAGCAGGTGCTGGTAAGTCTTCCTTTTTAGTTTCCCCATTAACTTGGTTGCTCCTCACTAATGAATCCTTTCTCTGTCTGGACAGGTAGGCAACAGGACAAGGATAAAACTCCAATGCAGCCGGCCCCTTGATTATACCTGGAAAAACTCTTTTTGTGGATTTGACAGGGTTGTATATGTTAGTCTTAAAATAGTAAAGTAACCTTTAGGTTGTAATATTTTGCTACTTGTAATAAATAGCTCTATTCTTGACGTGTAATTCTTTGACTTAAGCTGATTTTGTCGTCTTCTGAATGTTTGTTGCTATTTTGACATGTCGTATGAGAAATATAGTTATGTATATTCTTGTAACTAAATTGTGTTTGATGTCAGGTTTTTGTTTAAAACATAATTTCATGACTTGCAATGTTAGCGTGTGGTGTGAACAAATTATAGTCATGTATTTGTACACAAAAGAAGAAAATACCGCCTTCCATGTTCTAATTGTAGATGGCAGTTTTGAATATCTCGTATGACCGAGCATGGAACGCAGTTGAATGCCCTGCCATCCAATTGTGAGTCCCTACACCCATTGGCGAGTATCTCCTACTCTGTATCCTGTACTTTAGGGATTGTTATAGAGGATAGGAGGGAAGTTTCTTAAGTAAAATTGAAATATTTGAAAAAATAAAACTTCCAATCACGGAAGGCCTTCGATGTGCTTAAGTTCGTGGAAAACAGGTTTTGTAGTCACTTTCCCTAGCTGTGGGTCTTGGAGACATTTGTCACCCATCTTACGCCTCCGCGGGGAGTTAATTCTTTTTTACCACAGCCGCACTTAAGACACATCGGAGCCGAGATCGCGCACAGTAACTACCCGGGCCATTATGGCCCGCAATCGTGGGTATTATTCGATTTACTGTGGCTGGCTAGCGTGGGTGCCGATCGTCAACTGTGAACTGCCCCTGGCTGGCCACACCTTATGTTGGGGCTTATAGTCGGTTCACAGTTGCCGGCAAGCCTAACGCCGTAATGAGCTGCCTCGGCTATAGTCGGCCTTCTCGGTGGCTTATAATCGGCTCATTATAGTTGGCTTTGAGGGCCGTCGCGAGCAATGAGTTAACCCGCAGCAGAGGGATGCCAGAGCAAAAGTGTCTCATTGGTGAGGGCATAGATTCGCATAGTACCTGTTTAGGTCTTGTCCAGGTGAAGTTGCATTGTGAAGTGCTTCGAATAGAAATGCTATATGCTCAGGATTTTGTTCAACAGAAAAGGATAAAGTTAACAAGCAGCCAAGATACAAAGGAACAAGTTAAAAAAGAGACAAGATTTTTTAAAGTGGTTCGGCACGAAAATGCCTACGTCCACTGATTCTCTTTGTTAATTCACTTCATATGGGCAATACAAGTTAAGAAAAGTATCGACGGAGGTGTTGGATGTTCCATGCCCTCTGGAACACCTCTCCGTCCACTGTTGACAAAATATAGGCTCCGTTGTGGAGATCTTTATGAATTACATATGGTCCATCCCAGATTGGGTCTAGTGCTCCGGGACGAGGGAAGATCCGCTTGAGGACAAGATCCCCTTCTTGTAAGGTATGATGCTTGACTTTGGAGTTGTATTGTGCCGCCACTTTTTGTTTGTGGGCTGCTGTTTTAAGGACGGCATCATTTCTTCTCTCCTCAATTAGATCCAAAGACATGTGAAGGAGTTCTTCATTCTCTTCTGGGTTATAGTGGATTCTACGGTGGGAAGGCACAATGGTTTCAACTGGGAGCATAGCCTCCGATCCGTATGCCAAAGAGAAAGGAGTGTGCCCCGTTGATGTTCTGAAAGATGTGCGATAGGCCCATAGTGCCGTAGGGAGTTCATCCACCCAAGCGCCCTTTGACTTTTCGAGCTTCTTTTTTATTAGAGTTTTCAGAATTTTGTTGACGGCTTCTACTTGTCCGTTTGCTTGTGGGTACGCTACGGATGAGAAGCTCTTGTGAATTCCGTGCTCTTGGCACCAGTTGGCGAATTCCTTGCTGTCAAACTGAAGTCCATTGTCTGATATGATTTTGAGTGGGACTCCGTACCCGCACAGAACATTTTTGATCAAGAAGTTAATAACTTTTGCTGAAGATACTTTATTCAGAGGTTCCGCTTCCACCCATTTGGTGAAATAGTCGACTGCCACTATAGCATATTTGGCCCCGCCTCGGCCCATTGGTAGCTCGCCGATTAAGTCAATTCCCCATATTGCGAAGGGCCAAGGGCTGGTCATTTGAGTAATCTCAGTGGTTGGTAGCCGCGGAATCTTAGCAAACTTCTGGCATATGTCACACTTTTTGACGAAATCTAAGGCGTCCTTGCTTAAGGTGGGCCAGAAATATCATATCGGAGTATCTTTTTTGCTAATGTTTGCCCTCCGGTGTGATCTCCGCAGCTTCCCTGATGGATGTTGGATAAGATTTCCTTGGCTTCCCTCCCAGCGACACACCTTAATAACGGGTTAGAGAATCCGCGCCGATAGAGGATGTCTTCTTGTATTGTGTAGCGGGATGCTTTCCTCAAGATTTTCTTGACTTCGTTAAGCCCGTTGGGTAGGTTGCCACTTTGTAGGTAGTCTCAGATGGGAGTCATCCAAGTTGCTTCCTTGGTTGCAGCTATCAGATTCACTTGCTCAAAACTTGGGGCCAGTTGCTTTGAGATGGTTACTGCCCCGAGGATGGTGATGTCTCTCACACTTGCATGCTTCGCCAATTCGTCGGCCTCTTGGTTCTCTTCCCGAGGGATGTGTTTGACTAAGTAGTGGTCCAATCGGCTAAGAAGTAACTTGGTCTTCTTTAAATATGCTATGAGTCGTTCTTCTCGAGCTTGGAATTCTCCTAGTATTTGATTAATAATAAGTTGAGAATCGCTGTAAAGACACAAAGAATTGGCTCTGATTTCTATGGCAATTTCTAGTCCGGCTATCACTGCTTTATACACTGCATCGTTGTTGGTGGCAGCGAACTCCAACCTTATAGCATAGTGCAGTTTGTTTCCCCTGGGAGTGATTATTACCACACCTGCCCCCGAGCCTTGTTCGTTCGATGCACCATCCACAAAGAGATTCCACTTGATATCTTCTGCTATTTCCAATTGCTCCTTATCTTCGTTGGTAGTGAATTCTGCAATGAAATCAGCCATGGCTTGTCCCTTGATGGCGGTGCGAGGGTGATAGGTGATATCATACCGACTTAGTTCAATGCACCATTTAAGTAGTCGCCCAGATGTGTCGGGACGATGGAGTACCTGCCTCAGTGGTTGATCGGTCAGAACTTTGATGGAATGGGACTGGAAGTAGTGACGCAGTTTCCGTGATGTGATTAGTAAACAGTATGCTAGCTTCTCAAGTTTAGGATATCTGACTTCTGCCCCAGTAAACCTTTTGCTGACGAAGTAAACTGGCCATTGCGTGCGGTTGTCTTCCCTTACCAAGGCAGCGCTTAGGGCGTGAGATGACACAACAAGGTATAGGTATAATTCTTCGCCTTCGCTTGGAGTCGAGAGTACCGGTGGTTTCTGGAGGTGTTCGATTAGGTTAAGGAAAGCGGTTAAGCATTCGTCGGTCCATTCGAACTTTCCTTTGTCTTTCTTTAGAGCTTCGAAAAAGGGGACGCACTTGTCCGTTGCCTTGGAGATGAATCGGCTTAGGGCGGCCACTTTTCCATTTAGGCTTTGCATTTCCTTTCGGGTGGAAGGTATCTTGATATCCCTTAGCGCTCGGACTTGCTCAGGGTTCGCTTCAATCCCCCTGGCATGAACGATGAATCCTAAGAACTTCCCTGATGACACTCCGAAGGAGCATTTTAGAGGATTCAACTTCATTCCATACTGGCGGAGTACTTGAAACATTTTGCCTAGGTGGTTTACGTGATCTTTGGCTTTCCTTGACTTCACCAGCATGTCATCCATATATACTTCCATAGTCTGTCCTACTAGCCCTGCAAACATCTTGTTGACGAGGCGCTGGTAGGTGGCTCCTGCATTTTTAAGTCCGAAAGGCATTACCTTATAGCAGTATAAACCCCCGTCAGTGATGAAACTAGTGTGGTCTTGGTCGGGAGCATGCATAGGAATTTGGTTATATCCTGAGTATGCATCCATAAAAGATAGGAGCTCATGCCCGGCTGTGCTGTCTACAAGTTGGTCGATTCTGGGAAGTGGGAAGCAATCCTTTGGGCAGGCGTCGTTTAGGTTGGAAAAGTCAATGCAGGTTCGCCACTTCCCATTAGCCTTCTTTACCATCACCGGATTGGCGATCCATTTCGGGTAGATAGCTTCTCGTATGAAGTCATTGGCGAGTAGATTCTTTACTTCTTCATCGAGGGCTGCTAATCGCTCTACCCCCAAACTTCTCTTTCTTTGTTTTACAAGCGCCTTGGTAGGATCAATTTTTAATACGTGGCAGGCTATGTCGGGGGAGATTCCGGTCATGTCAGCGTGTGACCATGCGAATACATCCAAGTTGTGGTGGAGAAAATCGATGAGTTGTTCCTTCAATTCGGCTTTTAGTTGGGACCCAATTTTCAATAGTCTACTTGAGTCGTGCTTGTCTACAGATATAAACTCCATAGCCTCTGCAGGCTCGGCGGTGGCCTCCTCCTCTTTGTCCCTAGGGTCTAATTCATTGAAAGGGTCGCTGGTATATTGAAGAGGAGGGGCCTTCTTTAGTTGCTATGCTTCTAGACTTTTTGTGCAGAAGGCAATCTCTACACCCTTCCCTTTATCCTTCCTGTGGTTGTTGCGAAGTTCAGTCACATAGCAGTCTCGAGCAACGTCCTGGTCTCCTTCCACTTCCCCTACTCCATTGTCTATTGGAAATTTCATCTTTAGGCACCATGGGGCTAGGACAATTTGGAAGTCAGACAAGGATGGCCTTCCTAAGAAGGCGTTGTAGGCCGAATGGTTTTCTATTAGCACAACCGTCTGCTTCCGTACAGCGGAGCGGGGATGGCTTCCAATCTCAACAAAGAGGTCCAGTTGCCCGAGGGGCATCTTCGCATCTCCAGTGAAGCCGTGTAGTGGTTTATCGCAGGGAGATACATCCTTCATTGATAGCTTCATTTTGTCGAAAGCGTGTTTGAACAGGATGTTTACTGAGCTTCTAGTGTCTACCAGGATTCGGTAAACTTCGGCGGGACCGAGTCGGGCAGAGATGACCATGGGATCCATGTGAGGGTACTGCCTTCCTTCTAGGTCACGCTTACCGAATGTGATGTTATTACTTTCTTTCCGCTTCGGGTGGCGCTCTTCTATAACCGAATTGACACAGTCTTTATTGTCTCTAACCGATTTTCCATACCTTTCCATCTCTTTCCAGCTTCTGTCCGCGATGTGCGGTCCTCCCGAGATGGTATGGACTACTATTTTCTCTTGACTAGAGCTGCTAGCGTTGCGGTTTCCTCTGCCGGTGTCCGGTGAGGGTAGCCTTGGGTTTTCATTGGCAGGAGCTGGAGTCCTGTCCTGAATTTTTACATAACGTTCCAGTTTCTTCCTTCTAATGTGTTCCTCAATCAGATCCCGGAGATGATGGCATTCATTGGTATCATGCCCGTGAGATTCGTGGAAGCGGGAGAACTTTCCAGATTTCTGCGCGTTATCTGATTCCTTCTTGTATGGTGGGCGTTTGTATCTAACTTCGCCTTGGGTGGCAAGGAAGATATTTTCGACGGTCTCGTTCAAAGGAGTGTAAGTGTCGAATCTTGGTCCAGGCCGATATAGGCGCTTTTCTCCCTTCTTGCCCCCAGCATTGTCTCTGGAATCATTTCTTCGAACGTCCCTTGCCACAGCGGGGGCGTTGCTATGAGTTGCCTTATTTTGCTATCCTGACTGCCCCTCAACGGCAACATCCTCAAGCCTCATGTATTTCCCGGCTTCATGGAAGAAATCGGGTAAAGTAGCTGGTTTTTCTTTCGTCAACCTTCTAGCAAATTTAGTGTCCGGATGCACACCACTACAAAGGGCCATTAGGATAAGCTTCTCATCGGCATCTTGGACTGCGGCTGCTGCGGCATTGAATCGGGTTAGGTATTGCTGCAGTTTTTCTCCAAGTTTCTGTTTGACGCTGGATAAGGAATAAGCGTCCTTAGGTTGTTCCACATGGATGCGGAACTGACTGATAAACTTTTCTTTCAACATTTCCCACGAGCTGATGGATCCCTGGGGTAGATGACAGAACCAGGAGGTAGCGAGATCTGCTAAGAATAGTGGAAAGCATTTGCACAGTACTCCTTCTGTTGCTCCACTCATGAGCATGTGCTGTGTGTATCTTTGTAAGTGTACGATGGGGTCGGAGGTTCCCTTGTAAGGTTCCATTGTTGGCATCTTCCATTCTCGGGGGGTGATAGCAATTTCAATGTTGCGGGCGAAAGGGCTGGTCACCCTAGCGCCTATCCCTCGATCTCTTTGCTCCCGTTGGACGCA
Organism: Allium fistulosum; assembly: GCA_030737815.1. Taxonomy (NCBI): domain Eukaryota; kingdom Viridiplantae; phylum Streptophyta; class Magnoliopsida; order Asparagales; family Amaryllidaceae; genus Allium; species Allium fistulosum. Next base: position 428,784,709 of record CM060902.1, read on the forward strand.
CTCTCTGAATAAGCGCGCCATCCTTTCATCGGAATTTGGAGCAGATAGAAACGAGTTTGGTTCTGTTCTATGGGATTGATTCCATCCAGATGACCTGTAGGGATGGTATCGTCTATCGTTCCTCATATTCTCCAGCGGCTGCCTTTGATCTTCTAGGAGCATGCTAGGGTCGGCTACAGTTGGCCCTTGCCTTGATCTCCCCCTGCTGGGTTCTGATCTAAGCACTTCCTCGGGTCCAACTTCGGGATGGACTCCAGCTCGGCCCCGTTCACCGGCGTTTCCGTGGTTAGGCAGTATGACAGGCTCAGCTACAATTGACCTCCGTCCGGTACCTCCCCCGTTGGGTTCGGTACCAAACGTTTCCTCAGGCCTAACTTCGGGCTGTGCTCGGTCTCGGCTCCTACCATGGCTACTTCTGCCGTTAGCTCCTTCGAAGAAGGAAGATCTTTGTTGTCTCTGAGATCCTCCAGACTGGGACTCGCCCCATGTTTCAGTGTTGCGGTTGGATTCTTCAACGTCCCTTAAGCGTGACATGAGATGGTCCACCAAAGCTTCCTGCTGGGACGTGAAGCAGTTAGTTACTTCAACCACAACTCTGTCCAAATCTGCACTAGTAATTGTTGTAGGCTGTTCTGTGGCAGGAGTGGTTGGGTTAGCCTGTCCTTCATTTGTTACTGTTGCTGGAGGAGGACGATTTACTTGATTCGTGACAGCTGGATCTGGAAGACTGCTGGATGCGATGTTTTTTCCTTTGTTAACATCTTTTCTCTGTTTGGGAGGCATGTTTTCCAAGTGGCGGACGATGCTGTTAGGAAAACTCGTTAAGTGGATGAAGTTGAAGCTTCGAGCTTCTAGTTCTCAGTGAAAGCACCAAAAATGTTTGCACAAAAAATGAACAAACACCTCAAAGTTGTATGATTTAGTAGATCTTATGTTGTTCTTAGTGATTTGAGTGATTTATGCAAATATATGAAAAACAGGGGCTAAACTGTAAAAAGACACGCAAATTTATAGTGGTTCAGCCAAAATGTGCCTACGTCCACTTTATATGTTATTTCTCTTCTCTTGTTTTGATTACAAGTACAAAGCTCTGATACAAGTAAAAGAAAGTTGTTTGAAAGTTCTCTCCGTGCTTGAGCTCTCAAACTTGTCCCCCATTGTTGTACCCCTGCCCCTCTATTTATAGAGTGAGGCTGGGGGTAGGGGTCTTGGATGTATACAGTTGTTGATGGGCCCGGGCTGATACAATCTGGCCTGGCAAATTTGGTTCGGCATCGTCTTGGTTCGGTAGTAGATGGGTGGAGATGAGGTCTTGGTTCGGCAGTGGAGCTGGTCCGGTTGTGGAGTTTTGGTGGAGCTGGTCCGGTTGTGGAGCTGGTCCGGTTGTGGAGTTGGTGGAGCTGGTCCGGTTGTGGAGCTGGTCCGGCTGTGGAGTTGGTGGAGCTGGTCCGGTTGTGGAGCTGGTCCGGCTGTGGAGTTGGTGGAGCTGGTCCGGTTGTGGAGCTGGTTCGGTTGTGGCGTTGGTGGAGCTGGTCCGGTTGTGGAGCTGGTTCGGTAGTGGAGCTTTGGTGGAGTTGGTCCGGTTGTGGAGCTGGTTCGGTAGTGGACCTTTGGTGGAGTTGGTCCGGTAGTGGGAGACGAGTAGATCGGCGTGGCTTCGTTTGGTGGTTGATCCGGTGGTACCGGTTCGGTTATGAAAATTCATCCAACACAGACCAATTTCTACAGTTAGAGGAAGTAAGTCTAGTTGAAGGGAATGTTAGTGATGGATAGTCAAAAGAGATTATCCAAAGCAACGTGGCGATTGAAATAGTCTAGAGACAACATTGATAATGCAGTGGAAAATGCTGAAAACTCTGGTAACCACAAGAAATGGAATCAAGGCCCCGATGGTAGGCGTAACGACAACAGGAAACATCCGAGAAGTATGAGATCGAAAGATTATACGCCTTTAAATGATACATTGGAGAATATTTACCTCAATAATCAAGGAACTAAGCAATATAAGAAACTGGCAAGAGGGAAGCGACAGAGCAGGAAAACGATCTGGGAAGTTCTACCGCTTCTACGAAACTTATGGGCACGATGAGAATGAATGCAATCATTTGAAGGATTTCATTGAAGAGTTGATACGGAAAAATAGACTGCAGTAGTATGTCAAGAAATAGTAGAATGGTGATCAAGTTATAGGTCCCCAAAGACCCTCGGCTCAAGGAAAACCCTTTGGACCAAGTAGTGAAGGCCCAGATGTATTGATGGAAGGTTGCTAATTAATACCATAACCGAAGGATCTCACCCAGCGGAGAGAAGCTGGGGGACATGGAGAGGTATTCGAGTTCACTAAAGCATGAACCATAGGAAAGTTGTTACGTCGTCGAAGATGGAGCTTCGACTAAGCAACAGAAGATGATAACGGATGGCATTGTATTAAGAAACCAGGATTATGAGGGAATTGATGCACCAACTGCACCTTTAGCTCCCTCATCACGATAGGTGTCATCCTGCTTGGTGGTCTACCGACTGGTTCTGCTCCAAGTAATAAATTTATCTGAAACTCAATAGCTCATTTCGGTGGCAACCCTACTACAGGTTCAAAGACATCTGCGAATTCTCTAACCACGAAAACTCGATTTAACTCGTCTTCTGCCTCCACAACACCCAACAAAGCATTCACCTCACATCTAGGGTTTTCTATGGTATATACAATTCGATCACTACAGTCAGGGTGTCAAAACGATATTTTCCTGTCATGGAAAAATATCCTAGCATCGTACGTGCTTAACCAATCCATACCCAAAATAATTCTGAACCGTACGAAATCAATCACATGCAAACTGCAAAACAAAGGTATGACCTAATAAATCAAACTCTAGGTGGTCACACTTTATCCTAAGTGTCGCATACCCTCCAATCGAATTTGCAACCCTTAAGGAAGTAACTAGGTATGAAGGTTCTAGGTTAAGCTTATCTACAAAACAATGCGATATAAAAGAATGGATGCACCAGTATCAAATAGAACTCTCGCTAGTATACCATAAATCAAAAGCATACCTCCCAACACAGCTTTTCCCCTCTCCTCTGTTGTTGGTCACGAGGTAGCTGGTTCCAATGCAAACATCTTGCCTTTCCCCTGCTTGGCTGGTTCCTTGCACAGGTTCTTATAGTGCCCAATCTGATCACAGTTGAAACACTTTATCCCTTTCTTCTCAGCTGCTTTCTTTCCCTTGCTTGTCCGGCACTCATGGGCATAGTGTCCTTTCTTGTCACACTTGTAACAGACCACTTCTATCTTTCCCTTCTTAGTGGCTCCACCCTTCTGAGTTCCTTTCTTGTGGAAAAACTTTCTCTTCTAACTCTGCCCTCCTTGAGATTCTTTGGCCTTATTTCTTCTAAGAAAAGCTTGCATCTCTTCGTTCCTCAAGGCCATCTCAACAACAACATCACTTAGATCCCTAATATGCAGTAACATTGCCTTAGCAAGCTCAGGCTTCAACCCCATAATGAACTTCTTATTCCTCTTAATCATAGTATCAATCGTATCATAGCCATACCTAGCTAGCTCCTCAAATCTCATCGCATACTCGAGTACAGTCATATCACCCTACTATAACTCGGCAAACTTCCTAAGCAAAGTGAACTTAGCAATTTCTAACATAAACCTTTCCTCCAACCTCCTCCTGAACTCAGCCCAAGTCATATTCTCCTCGTTGACTCCAACTATCACACTGTTCCACCAAAATAGTGCTGCCACTTGAAGTTGTCTAGAGGCGAGTCTCCTTTTCTACTTATTGTTGAGCCCTAAGTCAGTGAAAATTCTCTCTCAATGAAGTAGCAAATTCTCTACTTCAATTGCGTCTTCGGTACCAATAAACGACTTTCCTCCCAGCCAAGCAAAATCTCTACTCAGAATAGCGTAGTTATTCACCACTGGAGCTTCTTGGTTCCCTCCTCCAACATTACCTCTAACTACTCCAACATCAATTACCGCTTACATCATGTTGACAAAGAACAGATACATTGCTCCCATATCTACTTACAGGACTCCAGCACCCACATTTTCAGCTTGTGCCCGACGTGGGTTCCTTCTAGTATTTGGTCTGGCATTTCCATTTGTAGTGGTGCTTCCCCTTCCAAGGTTAACTCTTCTAGCATCCATATCTGCATTCGAGCCTTCTTAAGATACAGAAGAATAGCCTAAGAGAGATAAGAGAATAGAGATATAATGTATACCTATATATAGCAAATACAAGTACGATACTATAGCATTATCCCATACACCGATCTTATATCTAATTCCTTAGGATTATGTTTTCAAAAATCATTTCAATTTAAAGTTTTTCATAAACCTATGCTCTGATACCAAGCTATAACATCCCTTATCTGGAGGCCCGAAGCTAAGCGCTATAGATGCTGCAATCATCCATAGTATTAACATCCAGTGACCAAATACGGTAATGTTAAAGGTATCCATATTATTAGAAGCACTTGAATATGAAATAAAATCATTACAGATTAAAACACTTTTCTGATTACATTTCAAAATAACATTTCATATCCAAGTTACATAATCCCAAACGTTTCCCAAGTTTTGATCAAATATAATTATTACAAAATACGCCAAAAGCGACATATGAAGATCCCCCCTTGGTTGACCAGAGTACTAAATAGTCACAACCGACTTAATATAAGGCAGCAGAAATAAAAGAAAACAACTCCTAAATATAGCTAACTTCAGCCTCCTGCTCGTCTTCGAAAGCTTTATTTGTCCACCTACTAAACCTGTAAACCCAAAACTCTCAACATACTCAAATTAATTTTGAGAACCCTAGAGTTTAAGGGGAAAAACATAAACTTCGAGTCAGACATAAAGCATGTGTGAATAATACTATTACATCTCAGTTTACTGATATTAAGTGAGACCACACCGCTTAGCGGAACGGGTTTCCCCTCACTAATATCCCTTTAAAACATATCTTTTTGCAAATCAAAATCCTGCAACCAAACTGGTTAATCAAACTGATTATATAAATAATAGCAAATATCATATATGCTTAAAACTTGTAATAAATGGACCAGCTGTCCGAACAAAATGTAGTTTTGTTTGGCCAACTACTAACCTTTGGCTGACTCGGGCCTACCAAACAAACTAAATAAATTATCTAACAACTATTAGACATACTTCTGGACGGTCTGTCCTTAACTTACATCTCTAAGGGTCACCTGATCCTAATGGTTTTGCTGGCTCACCAACAACCTATCTCTATACATATGTATTCCTTTCTGTGTGTAACCATCATTTAAGTCTTACCTATGACTAAGCCCTACACACCGGAATTTTGGACTAAATTAGCTAGAGGCTAATAGCTAATGTATAGGGCGCGACCCTATACCAGTCCCATCTGGTATACAATTATCTAAGTCACTTTACTTAGAGTAACTGCCCTTTAAATTTTCCTTGAAAACATTTTCAAAATGATTTAACCCTTTAAATCATACTTATACAAGGAAAACAAACTATTTTCTTTACTCAAATCTCTTTTCCATGATATATATACTTTACTCAAAACATTGCTGATGAAAACATTCGAAACCTTTGCTTAAACCTTTAAACAATCTTATTCGAAACCAATGAAAGTACCCTTTTGAAACTATTGAAAGTACCCCTTTTGATATAAATAAACTACATTTCTTAATAACCTTAGGCCTAAAGGCCAAGCATACCTTTCGAAACCATTGACAGTTGTCCTTTCGAAACGTTGAAAACACCTTCTTCGAAAGATTTATAAACCTTAGACATCTTCTTTTAAAATCCTTTAAATATGCCTTTCGAAACCATTGGAAACCTACTATTTAAACTAAGGTAAATCTTTCGAAAATACCGGAAACCATTCCTTTCGAAACCTTTACTAGTTACCTCTGGAAAGCATCAAAGTATACTACTTAAAATAGACCTTTCGAAAGCATTGGTTCAAGTTAAAACTTATGGAAAAACCTTTCGAAACCATTTAAAACTGTTTCTTTTGAAACCTTTGGGTTCAACTTCCAATAGAACCAAAAGGTCATAAAACAACTAAGTCACAAGCACTCTTCTAAAGGCTATTTCCTAAGTAAAGAAGTAATGGTGTCAAAACCAACCCTTCAAAAGCATTGGTGAAGTGGCTAAGTTTTAAAAACAAGGTAACCCTTTCGAAGACATTGTTTCGAAAGGTAAGATGCGGCGGCAAGGGGTTTCGGCTCTATCAAAAGCCATTTTAAAACAAAAGGCGCAACCTCTTTCGAAACCAATCCTTTAAGACAATTTAACCCAGTTGGAAGCTAACCAAGTCGATTGCAAAAGAAGAGCAGGCGCATTTTTCGTTTAAATACAAAGTAAAGCTTCGACCCCTTCGGAACCCCATGTTTCGGCTACAAACCTTTCTCCTATATCTAATTCGCTGCGTACCAAGTCTTTGATACCATGCACATTGGTTTCGATAGTGATGGAGGCAGAAGTACTTGGTCGAAAGCTAGGTGCCGAAAGTGGCTAAACATGTAAAAAGCATGTTTAAGCTGATTTTAACTTTTTAAACTAATTCTTCTCAACTAATCTGCCTTCTTTGTCAAAACATAACTGGTTGCTAATTTCCTTTTTAAAAGTACTGCCGAAATTTCAGAAATAAACAAATTACATTATTTACAAAATACCCCTTCTCCTCTTATAAATATATAAAACATTTAAGTCTCATACCTTAAATAATTTTATTAATATATTAAACACTTAGGATAAATCTATAAAAATTCCCATAAATCATTTTTAATATGTTTTCTAACATATATTAATTTCTGACCCAAAATTATCTTAAAATATCCGTAATTAATTTAAACCCATAATAACTACTTTCTTCACTAGAAAATTCATTATAAATCCACATTAATTTAGAAAATTATGAAAATTAAAACCCATCTCTGGAATATCATTTATGACCATATACTAAAATCGCAAGGCATTTGGATGTAATTTGATAGGTTTTTCAATCCATAACATGTCATAAAATAATTATAAATAAGCACAATTCATCAACAAGCATATATATCTAATTATCATTCAAAATGTGGAAATATACTTTGCAAAATCATTCGAGTGTAATCTTAGAAACCGAAAACATCAAAATATGAGATGTAACATATTACTCACCTTTAGCTTTGTTGTTAGTGAGTTGAGATTTGATCTTGGATTGAATTTTAATTAAGCTTTTTCTCTTGATTTAACTTTTCTTCCCTTTCTCTTCTTTAATGGTGGCCGGCCTCTATGTTTAGTGCTTTAGATTGTGAACGTGAGAAATGTTATGGTATGAAGAGTTTAGGGTATAAGAATGTAGTTTATTCCTATATTGCCCCTCCTCTAATTCCCCTCTCCTATTTCATTTTAAACCCATTTAATTCATTACATAACTAGGCACGGCTACCCCTTGTTTATTCGAATCATAATCCCTTAAACATTTAATCTTTACATTATTCTATTTAATTTAGCTAATTAAATCTCCTGAAAAATGTTATCTAAAATTAGGGGTGTTACAGTCGCCTTCAAAATGAGTGGATTCTTCGCCAGTCGCAATATATGGCTCTTCTAGTTGGCCAACTAAGGTCTCAATGTGTTTTGCCCTAAGTGGCCAGATCTTTAGCGCTGGAAGTTTGAGTCTTTGGCTTATTAGCTTGGAAGAAGCAAGCTCAGCGACCCCAGGCTCTTTCTATACTTTGATTTTTTCCATATCCCCCTTCAGACTCGCAGCCATAAACTCACGGTCGGTTGGGTCTGAAGCACTTAAATCGTCAAATCTTCCTTTTGAAAGATATAAATGTAACACCCCATATTTTTGGTAACATTATTTAGGATATTTAATTAGCTAAATTAAAGAAAATAATGTGTTGATTAGGGAATTGAGATTTGATTTTAATTAAGGGTAGCCATGCCATTTAAATAATGAATTAAAATTAGGGTTAAAATGAAATAGAGAAGGGGTAAAATAGGAAAGAGGCCATTCCTATATCCATAAACCCTTGGCCGTGTATCCCATACACGTTTATTTCATTTGAAATTTTTTAAAACTCAAGGGCGGCCACCATTAAGAAGAGCAAGAGGAAGAACGCTAAGGAGAAGCTAAATCAAATCCATTCACATCTCAATCTCTTTCATCTCTAAAGCTAAGGTGAATAATGTTTACATCTCATATTTCTTTTGTTTTCGGTTTTAGGATGAAACCTGAACCTATTTGTAATGATTTTCCATGTTTTTGAATGATAGAATTGTTCTATATACATGTTGATGATTTATGTATGTTCATATTGATTTTATGATATGTTTTAAGGTGAAAATCGTATTAAATGATATCCAAATGCCTTGTGAATTATTATATAGAACAGAAATATTATTTGGAGATGGGTTTCAATTTTCAGAATTTTTTGAATTTTTGTGGATTTTATATGAATTTTCTAGTAAAGAAAATGTTATTTTGGGTTATAAATTATTTACGGTTAAATAATAAAAGGTTTGGGTCTGAAATTTTTATATGTTGGAAAACATATTAAAAGAGATTTTTTGGAATTTCTTTAGATTTTTCCTAAATGTTTTAATGAATATATAAAATTATTTAAGGTATGAGACTTAAATGTTTTATATATTTATAAAAAGAGAAGGGGATTTTTACAAATAATCCAAATAGTTAGTTCTGAAAATTGCAGCACTTTTTAGTGGTAAAGAAAAGAGGCAACCAATCAAAATTTGACACATAAAGCAGGCTATGTGAAAAGAACTATTTGCTACATGCTTTTTTACTGTTTTGTTGCTTTTGGCACCTGCTTCCGCCTTGGTTGGCTTTTGACTAAGCCCCTTCGCCTTGAACACCATCGAAACCAATGCGCATGGTATCAATATATTGGTACGTAGCGAATTGGATAGAAGGTGAAAGGCATAAGGTCGAAACCATGGGTTCTGAAGGGATCAAAGCACCACTTTGCTTTTAAATTAAAAATGCGCCTGCTTGCTTTTGACTAAATGGCTTTCGACTCAGTTAGCTTTCGACTGTGTTTAATGGATTTAAAGGAAATGGTTTTGATTGGGTTGCGCCTTTGTTTTTAAACAACTGCTTTCGACTAAGTCAAAACCTTTTGCTGTCGCATTTTTACCTTTAGACCCAGATGGTTTCGAAGGGGTTGCTTTGTTTTTAAAATATGGCCACTTCTCCAATGCTTTCGAACGGATGGTTTCGACACCATCACTTCTTTACTTAGGAAATAGTTTCAAAACAATGCTTTCGACTTAAATGTTTTAAAGACCCTTTCTCTATGATTGAAGTAAAACTCATATGGTTTCGAAAGATACAGTTTTAAATGGTTTGGAAACAGATGCTTTCGACTTTAATGGGTTTCTGATCCTTTTGCTTTACTTGAAGGCATAATCCAAATGGTTCCAACCGAGACAATTTTCAATGGTTTCGAAGGAGTAAATTTTTGAATAATTTCAAAAGGTTTCCATATGTTTTAAATTAAACCCAAGTGCTTTCGAAAGGTTTTAATGACTGTTTTCGAAAGGTAGGTTTTCAACAAAGGTTTCGAATGTATTAAATAGGCAATATAGCCTAAGTATTTTCAAGTTAAAAAGAGTTTTAACTTGTTTTGGAAGGATAGCCAATTCTCATTAAAATTCATCGATATTATTTTGAGTAAAGTATATATAACATGGCCAAATAGCTTAGAGTAAAGCTAAGAATATATTTTCCTTGTATAAGTATGATTTAAAAGGTTAAATCATTTTGAAAAGGTTTTTAAGGAAAAATATGAAGGATAGTTAACCCTAAGAAAATGATTTGGACAGATAGCCCATTTTGGTTCGGGCAGTTTGTCCTGTTTGTAGACAATTATTCCAATTTGCAGGCAGTCAGCCCAGTTTTCGGACAGATGGTCCATTTACTACTTATGGACAGATAGTCCATTAGTAACCTGATTATAGCTTAACGGACTTAGCTATTATTATCATTATTATATCAGTTTGATTAACCAGTTTGGTTGTAGGATAGGATTTGCAAAATATATGTTTTAAAGTGGATATTAGTAAGGGGAAACTCGTTCCGCTAAACGGCATGGTCTCACTAAATATCAATAAACCGAGATGTAATAGTATTATTCACACCAGGTTTTATGGCTGACTCGAAGTTTTTGTTTTCCCCTTAAACTCTTGGACGCTCAAAATTGATTTGAGTGGGCTGAGGGTTAAGGTTTTTAGGTTTTAGAAATTTTGGCGAATAAAGCTTCTGGAGACGAGCAGGTGGTTGACGGATAGCTAATTAGGAGTTTTAATTTTATCTTATTTTGATTCCGTTGTGTATATTAAGTCAGATATGACTATATTGACTCTGATCAACCAAGGGGGTATCATCATATGTTTCTCTTGGCGTATTTTTGTAATGATTATATTTGATCTTTACCTAGAAAACGATATGGGATTTTGTAATTTAGATATGAATCTGTTTTGAAATGTAATCAGTAAAATGTTGTTTTTGAAAATCTGTGAATTTGTTCATATTCAAGTGCTTCTGATATTATGGATACCATTAGCATTACCGTATTTTGTCACCAGAAGTTAATACTATGGATGACTGAAGCATCTGTAGCGCTTAGCTTTTGGCCTCTAGACACGTGATGTTACAACTTGGTATCAGAGCATAACTTTATGAAAAACTTTAAACTAAAAATGGGTTTTAAAACATATTCCTAAGAAATTAGAGTAGGATTGGAGTATGGGATAACGCTATAGTAACGTACTTGTATTTGCTATATATAGGTATACGCTTTATCTCTAGTATCCTATCTTTGTTAGGTTATTTTTCTGTATCTCATGAAGTTTGAATACAGTTATCGATGGTAGAAGAGGAAGAGTTAACCCAAGAGGGGAGGGCACTGATGGGAATGCCAGACTTAATGCGAGGAGAACCCAAGGTCAGGCACAAGAAGAGAATGTAGGTGCTGGAGTCCCGCAAGTGATCATGGGAGATATGTATCAGTTTTATGTGAATATGATGCAAGTTGGAATTGCAGCTGGAGTGGTGGAAGGAGATGCTGCAGGGGCAGGAGTTTCGGAAGTTCTAGTAATTAACCATTATGCTAAGTTGAGCAGAGATTATGCTTAGCTTGGAGGGAAGCCATTTCTAGGAACAGAGGATGCTATAGAGGCAGAAAATTGGTTGCTGCACTGTGAGAGAATCTTTGCAGACTTGGGGCTCAATGATGAGCAGAAGAGGAGGCTTGCTTCTAGACAGCTCTAGGAGCAGCTTTGTTTTGGTGGAACGGTGTGACGGCTGGTGTGGATGAGGAAACTTTGACATGGGCAGATTTCAAGGAGAGATTCCAGGAGAGGTTCATGTCTGCAATAGCACAGTTAGCTCTGATAAGAAAGTTTGCTGAATTAGCGCAGGGAGAGATGTCTGTTCTGGAGTATGCTAGAAGGTTTGAGGAGTTAGCCAGATATGGGTATGCTTTAGGGGATACATTAATTAAAAGGAATGAGAAGTTTATTAGGGGGTTGAAGCCTGAGTTAGTAAGGGCTATATTACCTCATATTAGAGATCCTTCTGACTTTGTAGTGGAGATAGCCTTCAAGCATGAGGAAATTCTTGATTCTCTAGAGGAGAGTAAGGCTTAGGAGGTCCAAGTTGGGCAAAATCAGAAGAGGAAGTTCTTTCCAAAGAAGGGTGCTCAGAAGGGTGGAACAACTAAAAAAGGGAAGTCTGAGACTGTTTGCTTCAAGTGCAACAAGAAGGAGCATTTTGCTAATGAGTGTCGTGCTAGAAAGGAAAAGGAGGTAGCCGGGAAGAAGAATGTCAGGTGCTTCAATTGTGACCAGGTTGGCCATTATAAGAAACAGTGTAAGGAGCCCGCTAAGGATGGAAAGGGAAAATTGTATGCATTGGAGCCTGCTACTTCAAAGCAAACAGCCCAGGAGAAGGGAAAGGCGGTTTTGGGAGGTACGCTTCAGATTCATGGTATGCCTATTAGTGTTCTATTTGATACCGGTGCATCGTATTCTTTTATATCTAGATGTTTGATAAATAAGCTTATCCTAGAACCCACATATTTAGTTACTTCCTTACGGGTTGCGAATCTAATAGGAGGGTATGCAACTCTAGGGTTGAGATGTGACCAATTAGAGTTTGACCTATTAGGTCATACTTTTGTTTGCAGTTTGCATTTGTTTTATTTTGTGGGGTTCGGAATTATTCTTGGGATGGATTGGTTGAGTGAGTACGATGCTAGGATATTTTGCTAGGATAGGAAAATATCGCTTAGACACCCTGATTGTAGCAACCAGATTGTTTATACCGTAGAAGGTTCTAATGGTGAGGTGAATGTTTTGTTGGGTGTTATGGAGTTAGAAGATGAGTTGAGTCAAGTATTCATGATTAGAGAATTTGCAGATGTTTTTGAGCCTGTAGTTGGTTTTCCACCGAAATGAGCCATTGAGTTTCGGATAGATTTGGTTCCGGGAGCAGAACTAGTGAGTAGGCCGCCAAGCAAGATGACCCCTACAGAGATGAGGGAGTTAAAGGTGCAATTGGTGGATTTAGAAGGCAAGAGTTTTATCAAGCCGAGTAGTTCGCCTTGGGAAGCCGCCGTAGTGTTTGCTAAGAAGCCGGATGGATCATTAAGGCTATGTATCGATTATCGTAAGTTGAATGAGAAGACGATAAAGAATTGATATCCATTGCCGAGGATCCGATTTGTTCAACCTGTTGAGTGGAGCCAAAGTGTTTACCCAGTTAGATTTGGCGACAGGTTTCCATCAGCTCAGAGTAGCAGAGGATAATATACCTTTGACGGCGTTTAGGACCAGATATGGGTCGTACGAATGGTTAGTTATGCCGTTCGGACTGACTAATGCGCCAGCTTTCTTTGTGGATTTAATGAACCGAGTTTTCCAAGAGCACTTGGATAGGTTCGTATTGGTTTTCATAGATGATATCTTGATATACTCTAAGAATGAGAAGGAGCATGAAGTTCATCTTAGAGTGGTGCTTGAGACGCTAAGGTAAAGCATCAACTGAAGGTGAAGTTTTCGTAGGGTCATTTCTGAAAGAAGGAAGTGAAGTTTCTGGGTTATGTAGTCTTAGAGAAAGGGTTGTCAGTAGATCCGACTAAGATTGAAGTGGTGAACAGTTGGAAGAGATCCGAGACAGTGACGGAGATAAAGAGTTTCCTTGGGTTGGCTGGTTATTATCGGAGGTTCATTAAGGATTTTTCGTGAATAGAGTCACCATGACTAAGCTAACGAGAAAGGATGTAAAGTTTGTGTAGACCGATAAGTGTAAGGAAGCATTCCAGAGTTTGAAACACTTATTGACCCATGCACCTGTGTTGATTGTTTCGGAAGGGAATCAAGATTTGGTGGTTTATACGGATGCGTGGGGAACGGGATTAGGAGCTATGCTGATGCAGATGGGTAAAGTGATTGTCTATGCTTCTAGACAACTTAGACCGCATGAGGTCAGATATCCGACGCATGATTTGGAATTGGCAGTAGTGATTTTTGCATTGAAGGTGTGGAGACATTACCTTTTGGGAGAGAGTTTGAGTTATATACAGATCATAAGACGCTGAAGTATTTATTCTCTCAAAAGGAGCTGAACATGAGAAAGCAGAGGTGGTTAGAGTTTATTACTTCTTATGATTTTGGCATAGAGTACACACCAGGGAAAGGCAACAAGGTTGCAGATGCACTTAGCTGGAAACATCAGAATGCAGTGTTGGCGATGATTGCTGAGTGGAAAGATTTGGAAGCATTAGCAGATTGCATAGTGCAGTGGAGATCTGGGCTGGGTCTAGCGGAGAAATCGTATTGTTACCTTGTTTGGAAGTTAGACCAGTAATGATCGAAAAGATTGCTTTTAAACAGGAAGAAGATCAAGTATTAGCTGAACGGATCGGGAAGTTCAGAGATGGAACCGAGAGCGATGACCTGAAAGATTTCAGTCTTGACCACAATAGGAGGTTCAGAAAGAAAGGAAGATTATGTGTTCCGAGTGTAAGAAACATAAGGAAGGAAGTCTTGGAGGAATGCCATCGTTCAAAGTTCTCTATTTATCCGGGAGGAACTAAGATGTATCAGGATATGAAGAGGAGTTTCTTCTGGGAAGGTATGAAGCGGGATATTGGTTTATGGGTAAAGTAGTGCTTGATTTGCCAATAGGCAAAGGCTGAACACTAAAAGCCAAGTGGGTTACTTCAGCAATTAGATATTCTGGTATAGAAATGGGATTCTATTTCTATGGATTTTATTGACGGGTTAGCTAGGACGAACAAGGGAAATGATAGTATATGGGTCATAGTGGACAGACTGACCAAGAGTGCCCATTTCATTCCAGTTAAGTCAACCAGAATGGCACCTGTTTTGGCAAAGTTGTTTATGAAGAATGCGGTTAGACTGCATGGAATTCCTAGTAGCATAGTAAGTGATAGAGATCCCATATTCACTAGCGAGTTGTGGAAGAGTCTACAGGAAGTTTTGGGAACCAAGCTCAAGATGGGTACCGCTTACCATCCTCAAACCGATGGACAAACAGAAAGATTTAACAAAATCATGGAAGATTTGTTAAGAGCTTGTGTTCTAGATTTCGGGGGATCATGGGAAGACCATCCGCATTTAGTCGAGTTTTCGTATAACAACGTTTATCAGACTAGTATTGGGATGGCACCGTTTGAAGCTTTGTACGGAAGGCCATACAATTCCCTCATATGTTAGTTAGAGACCGGGGATAGATTGGTTCTTGGTCCAGATTTGGTTAGGGAAGCTGCAAAAAAGATTGAGGTCATTCGGGCTAGAATGAAGGAGGCTCAGTCTAGGAAAAAGAGTTATGCAGATAGAAGGCGGAAAGATTTAGAGTTCTTAGTTGGAGACCAGGTTTTCGTCAAAGTGTCACCGATGAAGGGTGTGATTAGATTTGGGAAATCAGGAAAGTTAGCACCAAGATTCGTTGGACCTTTTCGTATTGTTGGAGGATCGGGAAACTCGCATATAGAGTCGAGCAGTTTGGAAGGAATCCACGATGTTTTTCATGTTTCTCATCTTAGAAAGTGTGTTAGAGACCCGAAGACTACTATAGTACCGACTGTGCTAGATGACTTAGTAGTAGAACCAGATTTGACTATAGTGAGGAAGCCTATTCGTATTGTTGTGAGAGATGAGAAGAGGCTTAGAACCAAGACGGTCAGATTAGTCAAAGTCCAGTGGAGCGATGCTGACAGGAAATGTACTTGGAAGATTGAGAGCGGGATTTGAGATACTTATCATGACCTATGTGATGGTATGTTTTACCTCTTTGATTGATGTGTTGTGTACCTTATCGTAAATTCGAGGACGAAATTCTTTAAGGAGGGGAGTTTGTAACACCCCATAATTTTGATAACATTATTTAGGATATTTAATTAGTTAAATGAAATAAAATAATGTGTTGATTAGGGGATTGAGATTTGATTCTAATTAAGGGTAGCCGTGCCATTTAAATAATGAATTAAAATAAGAGTTAAACTGAAATAGAGAAGGGATAAAATAAGAAAGTGGCCATTCCTATATCCATAAACCCTTGGTCGTGTATCCCATACACATTCATTTCATTTGAAATTTTTTAAAACTCAAGGCCGACCACCATTAACAAGAGCAAGAGGAAGAAGCTAAATCAAATCAAACCATTCACATCTCAATCTCTTTAATCTCTAAAGCTAAGGTGAATAATGTTTACATCTCATATTTCTTTTGTTTTCGGTTTTAGGATGAAACCCGAACCTATTTGCAATGATTTTCCATGTTTTTGAATAATGGAATGGTTATATATACATGTTGATGATTTATGTATGTTCATATTGATTTTATTATATGTTTTAAGGTTAAACCCTATGAAATTACATCCAAATGCATTACGAATTTTTATATAGACCCAAAATATTATTTCGGAGATGGGTTTCAATTTTCATAATTTTTTGAATTTCTGTAGATTTTATATGAATTTTCTAGTAATGAAAATGTTATTTTGGGTTATAAATTATTTACGGTTAAATAATAAAAGGTTTGGGTCTGAAATTTTTATATGTTGGAAAACATATTAAAAGAAATTTTTTGGAATTTTTGTAGATTTTTCCTAAGTGTTTTAATGGATATATAAAATTATTTAAGGTATGGAACTTAAATGTTTTATATATTTATAAAAGGAGAAGGGGCTTTTTACAAATAATCCAAATAGTTAGTTCTGAAAATTGTAGCACTTTTTAGTGGTAAAGAAAAGAGGCAACCAATCAAAATTTGACACGTAAAGCAGGCTAGGTGAAAAGAACTATTTGCTACATGCTTTTTTACTGTTTTGTTGCTTTTGGCACCTGCTTCCGCCTTGGTTGGCTTTCGACTAAGTCCCTTCGCCTTCAACACCATCAAAACCAATGTGCATGGTAACAATATATTGGTACGTAGCAAATTGGATAGAAGGCGAAAGGCATGAGGTCAAAACCATGGGTTTCAAAGGGATCAAAGCACCACTCTGCTTTTAAATAAAAAATGCTCTTGCTTGCTTTTGACTAAATGGCTTTCGACTCAGTTAGCTTTCGACTGGGTTTAATGGATTTAAAGGAAATGGTTTCGATTGGGTTGTCCCTTTGTTTTTAAACAACTGCTTTTGACTAAGTCGAAACTTTTGCTGCCGCATTTTTACCTTTCGACTCAGTTGGTTTCGAAGGGGTTACTTTGTTTTTAAAATATGGCCACTTATCCAATGCTTTTGAACGGATAGTTTCGACACCATCACTTCTTTACTTAGGAAATGGTTTCGAAACAACGCTTTCAACTTAAATGTTTTAAAGACCCTTTCTCCATGATTGAAGTAAACTCATATGGTTTCGAAAGATATAGTTTTAAATGGTATTGAAATAGATGCTTTCGACTTTAATGGGTTTCTGATCCTTTTGCTCTACTTGAAAGCATAATCCAAATTGTTTTGACCGAGACGATTTTCAAAGGTTTCGAAGGAGTACATTTTTGAATGGTTTCGAAAGGTTTCCACATGTTTTAAATTAAACCCAAGTGCTTTCGAAAGGTAGGTTTTGATGCCTTTGAAAGTTTTTAATGAATGGTTTTGAAGGGGTGGTTCCCCAGGGTTTCAAAAGGGTTGAAAGGAAAGGTTTTTCCTAAGTTTTCAAAAGGCAATATTTAAAGGATTTAAAGAAGGATGTCTAATTTTTTGAAGCTTTTGAAGGAAATACTATTAACGATTTCAAAAGGGTTACCTTCAAGGGTTTCGAAAGGGTTACCTTCAAGGGTTTCGAAAAGGGTTGTTTAAAGGTTTTAAACAAAGGTTTTGAATGTATTAAATAGGAAATATAGCCTAAGTATTTTCAAGCTAAAAAGAGTTTTAACTTGTTTTGGAAGTATAGACAATCCTCATTAAAATTCATCAACATTATTTTGAGTAAAGTATATATAACATGGCAAAATAGCTTAGAGTAAAGCTAAGAATATATTTTCCTTGTATAAGTATGATTTAAAAGGTTAAATCATTTTGAAAAGGTTTTCAAGGAAAAAGATGAAGGGTAGTTAACCCTAAGAAAATGATTTGGACAGATAGTCCATTTTGGTTTGGACAGTCAGTCCAGTTTGTAGATAGTTAGTCCAGTTTGCAGGCAGTCAGCCCAGTTTTCGGAAAGATAGTCTATTTACTGCTTATGGATAGATAGTCCATTAGTTACTTGATTATAGCTTAACGGACTTAGCTATTATTATCATTATTATATCAGTTTGATTAACCAGTTTGGTTGCAGGAAAGGATTTGCAAAATATATGTTTTAAAGAGGATATTAGTGAAGGGAAACCCGTTCCGCTAAACGGCGTGGTCTCACTTATCAATAAACCAAGAGGTAACAGTATTATTCACACTAGGCTTTATGTCTGACTCAAAGTTTTTGTTTTCCCCTTAAATTCTCGGGTGCTCAAAATTGATTTGAGTAGGCTGAGGAAGGTTTTCAGGTTTTAGAAATTTTGGGGAATAAAGCTTCCGGAGATGAGCAAGTGGCTGGCAGATAGCTAATTAGGAGTTATAGTTTATCTTGTTTTGATTCCGTTGTGTATATTAAGTCAGATATGACTATATTGACACTGATCAACCAATGGGGCATCGTCATATGTCGCTCTTGGCATATTTTTGTAATGATTATATTTGATCTTTACTTGGGAAACGATATGGGATTATGTAATTTGGATATGAATCTCTTTTGAAATGCAAACAGTAAAATGTTGTTTTTGGAAATCTGTGAATTTGTTCATATTCAAGTGCTTCTAATATTATGGATACCATTAGCATTATCGTAATTTTTCACCAGAAATTAATACTATGGATGACTGCAACATCTGTAGCGCTTAGCTTTTGGCCTCTAGATACGGGACGTTACAAGAAACATCCTCCAAGTTCTCCAAGGCGGCTATCTCCTTAGAATCAGGTCCTTGACCAGAATTGGAACTAGGAGCAGCGATGGTACGTTCCGTAGAGACAGATTTCTTAATACCTCAGTTGTTGATTTTGATGATAACAACCATAATAAATAACAATATACATTTATATAAAATATGGATACTAATCTTCTGCCAAGTTATAAAGTATATAATGCAGGATATTATACATGTGTTAAATCGAAGACTGTATAGTACAAAGACTCAAGAAAAGAGCATGAAGACTCATGAGTATAAATACTAAGATATGAAAATCGCAAGACTACAGTATAGTGTATAGAGTCATAGAATTTTGTTAAAGTCCCTGGTAGCAATCTTTGATCTCCATCTCCTATTTACTTATCTTTTATATTTTCAAATATAATTAAAAATATTTTATAAAAGATTTTCAAAGTTTAAAGTAATATTTAAATTAATTTACAAAGTATAGTATTTCAAAAATATTTTAAAAAGAAAAGATTTTCCAAATTTCATAAGCATATATTGACATATACCCAGATGTTATGTCGACATACATGTCACAAAATAGTTTTTCATATTTTGAAATGAAGTCCCTATTCATCGCAACTCTTCACGAACAGACACATCTGTTTATACACTATTTATAAGGTGCTTCAAACGAATTTTTTGGTATTTATTTTCTTATTTTCTTTCCTCTTCTTACCCTCTCAAAATCTCCATTAAAAGTATACAAAATTCTTTTCAAAATCAAATAGAATTAATTCATACCTTATGTATTGATTCAATATTACTTTATTGCTGTTTTGAAATTATCTCTCAATCAAATTAAAGATCAAAGTGCTATCTAAGAGGCTATAGAATCCATTGTATCCAAAGTTAAAGGAATTTTCTTTGGAAAAACTATAAAACTCTATTTGCATTTGCATGGGTATCACTGTAGCCCGTCTAATCAATTGGGGGTGCATGGTAGCCCGAAAATCCGAATGGGTGTACTTGTAGTCTATCCAAATCAAGTGGGTGTACATCGAGCCAGAAAAACCAGGACAGTGTGTCTCATAGTCTCGGAATCAAGATTGTAATCGAGTTTGCCTTCTGCGCGTTTAAAGATTAGCAGTTGAAATGAAATATGTAAAAGCAATTGTACGGGGCTAGATGTAGGAGAAACCTGTAACTTCCCGCATTTTTAGATAATTAAGTAACCAAAATGATTATTAATAGTGAAAATGAGCGTTTTGGAATTTTCAGAATTTAGCTACGGTAGTTGCACCATTGGGTCCGCGGTAATTTTCTGATCAATTTCCACATATAACTTGTCGAAATCCGAGTCAGTATGGAGAAGTTACGAGAGAACCAAGAAATCAAAATTATATTATAATTAAACGAAAAATAATAATAATAAGACCCGTAGGGGTTGACCCTTGCTAGGGTCGGGTCGACCTATAGGTCGATCCACAAATAGCTTAGGTCGACCCGCGCCTTCCCTGTATGATTTTTCGTCCAGGTACGAGCCGAAGAGTGTAAATTCGATTTTTGTGAAATCCTATGCGTTCGTAGCTACATATGATGGTTCCTAGTGAGCCTATGACATGGTTGCACCACATTAAATCTTCAAATTTGATGGCCTGAGATCCCTAAGCCACACTATAAATAGAACCCTAAGCCTAGCTATTTTTCTCGTTCAGATTTTCTTCCAATTGGGTTCATTGCCTGGGGCTGAACCCTAAATAGAAAATTTTTCTAGGGAGGAGATCTTTTTGATAAAAATATTCTACACCCTAGAAGTGGATCCAAGAAGGCCTAGGACTAGAGCTAAGGACCATATGTGAGTGTTTTGTAATTATTTTAGATTTGTAAGCAATTTAAAATAATAGGGTTCTCAATAGTTGTAGTTTTTCTACAATTTTGAGATAGTTTTTTTGTAAGTTTATTTACAGTCAGTTTTTAAGTAAATTTCAGAAGTTCTTTTCAGTCTATTTTTATTCAGCTATTTTATTCAGTTATTTGCAGTTATTTACAGTTATTTACATCTGTTTTAAGTTAAAATTTAGCCCGTAAATGTTAGTTTTTTTTATAGAGATTTAATCCTTTTTGACGCGAATAAAATATTAAAAAGAGAAGAATTCACAAATATGGATTAAAATAGAAAAACACTAAATTTACATAAATCAGTTGTAAAATGAGAAAAACTGAAATAAAATGGACTGAAATAGGAAAATTTAAGATATTTGCAAGCATGATTATAACAAGTGGTTATAACTAAAAAGAGAAAATAGAAGAGTAACAGTTATAAGAACATTTATAACAGGTAGGTTATAATTAGAAAGAAAGAAATAACAGAAGGGGCTTATTTTAAAACTTAGATCTTAGATTAAGTTAATAAGAAAATATAGAAGTAGTGGCCTGTACTGGTAGCATTCCCTTTCAGGTCTAGGACTGATGGTGTCACATGTGGGTGAGGCTTGGCACGCTTATGATGATTAGGGTAAATAAGTGGCCAATAGATAGAGGCTCAAATTTGGGGATTTGGGCAAGGGGCGCAAAGTTAGAAGATTTGTTTGTTAGGACCAGTACCGGCAGCATTCCCTTTCAGGTCGAGGACTGATGGTCTCACACGTGGGTGAGGCTGGGCACGCTTATGCTGATTAGGGTAAATAAAGGGTCAAATAGGGGGCGACAGTTAGTGTGTACCGGCGATGACCGAGCGCGCATCATCGATTAGGGTCAATAATTCGCTACTGCGTCCTAAGTGCTAAAAGGTGTCTTTTGCTGTGGGACCAATAGGATTGGTTCACAGTGGCACAACAGAGATGGGAAAGGACGATCAATGGGTAGGATTAGGATTTCAGCCTAATCAAGTTAGCAGTTGAGATAGGATTAGGGTTTCAGCCTAATCACAGCAGTTCAAGACAAGTGCAAACAATCAAAGCAAACAGTCAAACAGAATCAGAAATAGTATTTTATGCGTGTTTTATCTTTTCTGTATCTTCCTTCATGCTAGAACTATTGCTTAGTCTATTATCTTTATCTTGCTTAGAAATGCTTGTAATTACCTTCACTCACCAGACTTATTGTCTGACCCACTCTTCTATCTTTCCTTTTCCCCCAATAGGCCAACAGAGTTAAGGATAGGTTATTTAGGTTGCTTGGAGATTCATTTTCGGAGTTTCCTCATTTTAGTTGTATTCTTTTCCTTTTCATCGTTTTCATTTGGCTTATGATGGATTGGCACTTGTGAGAGGGATTATTATTGTTACTTTTACTCTGATTATGTGAGACTGAGATGTATTTTCATAAGACATGAGAGATTTTGAGTTTTTGAGAATTGTTTTTTTATGACTTATTTTGAGATGAAGATTAATTCTGAATGATAAGTTATTATTTAAATGTTTTCCGCTGCTTTTACTTATTTGTCTTGTGAATTTTAGTCTCTGTGATACTTTAGCTATACATATAACGCACCACATCCTTTTATGTGCCCTTTTTAGAAATACAAAAGGGTGCGTGGTGTTTCATTTTGGTATCAGAGCCTAAGGTTACAGGATTCCTAAAAACTTGTTTTAAAAGTAAAGTATTTTTCAAAGGTAACATATCTTGAAACAGTATTTTTTTGAAAGAAACTCTTATTATAGAAATAGTTTTCAAGTATAAGAGAGTTTTTATAAAAATCTCCTCAAAATCCAGTTCAACCTTCTTTTGATTCTTTCGAGCCTAAATTTTCTTTTCTTTGCATAGTATGGCGAACGCTCCAAATCTTCCAGAGGGTGTTCAAGTCCCTGGCTTGTTCCGTAGATACCTTCAAGCTACGACACCATAGGTGCAAGGGCAAGCACCCGATGCAACACCGGTGGGGGGAGGTCCCGTTAATCCACTTACAGCAGCCAATTTTTCTAAGCTATGCAAGGACTTCGCTAATCTAGGAGGCAAGACATTTTCTAGCACGGAGGATTTCGTAAAGGCACGAACTTGGTTGAGGAATATGGAGTGGATATTTGGGCTATTAGGATTGGAGAACCGACAGAGAGTTCAGCTTGCATCTTGGCAGCTGAAGGGAGAGGCTTATTACTGGTGGGAGATTGTAGAGATGGAGGGTAGAGACATTGGTAGGGTTGGATTTCGGGAAAGGTTTGAGAGAAAGCATGCAATTGGAGAAGTTCATTAGTCTGAAGCAGGGGAGTCTTTCGGTGAAAGAGTACATAAATCAATTTAATGACTTATCGAGGTTCGGGATGGAGCTTCTTAATACACCGCATAAGAAGGCCACCAAGTTTTCTAAGGGTTTGAACCAGCCCCTCTAAGTGTTGGCATTGACACATGTACCTATGGGAGTGACGTATGAGTCACTTGTGGAAATGGCCCTCATATTAGATGTTGCTAAGGAAGAAGAGGTTAAGGAGGTTCCTAAATCAGAAAACTCTAAGAAGCAGTGGCGGAAGAATAAGAAGGATAAGGACAAGAAGAAAGGAGGAGGACCTCAAAAGGGACAGATCAAGAATGGCGAGAAGTGTCATAATTGTGGATTGGTTGGGCATTACTCAAAGGACTGTAAGAAGGACATGATGAAGGGGAAGTGTTACAGTTGTGGGCAGCCTAGACACTTTAGTAGAGCTTGTCCTTAAAGGAAAGTGCAGAGAGCAGGTGCACCTACGGCGCAAGTACAGGCTTTAGATGCAGCACCTTCTAGTAGTGGACCAGACCGAGGTAGGAAAGTCTCTGTAGAAGGTTTGATCTCTATTTCGGATTTTCCTATTCGGACTCTTTTTGACTCCGGAGCATCGCATTCTTTCATTTCTAGTTCCTTGGTTGATTGTTTGCACTTAGATATTTCTCTAGTTGTAGGCCCTATAGTTGTTTCGAACCCCATAGAAGGATCGACACATTTATCCATGATTTGTAGGGGTTTGAAAATTTTTATACTAGGCGTAGAGTTGATTGTGACGCCTGTGTACTAGGATTTTCGGGATATGGAATGATTTTGGGGATGGACTGGTTATCCACTTATGGTGCGATGTTGGACTGCGAGAGGAGAGTCGTCAGGCTAGGGACATGTAGCGGACGGACCCTCGAGGTTTCTTGTGACCCACAGGGGTCAGTCATGTTGAGCTTCCTTTATTCACTTGATTCATCACTAGGAGAGTTAGATTCAGTTCCAATTGTTAGAGATTTCCCAAACATTTTTAGGAGGTTAGGGGGCTACCCCCTAAGAGAGAGATCAACTTTAGGATCTATCTGAATGATAATGCTAAGCCAGTGGCATTGCCCGTGAGACATATGGCGCCCAGGGAGAGGAAGGAGTTAAGTAAGCAGATTGGTGAGCTATTAGAGAAAGGCTTCATCAGACGGAGCATATCTGAGTGGGGCGCCCCAGTCGTCTTCGCTGCAAAGGCGGATGGTTCCCTTCGACTTTGCGTAAACTATAGAGAGTTGAATAAGCTCATGAAAAATAACCGTTACCCACTTCCTAAGATAGACAATCTTTTTGATCAGTTGGTTGGCTCTTCAGTATTTTCTTAGCTTGACTTAGCCACTGGATTTCATCAGCTCAGGGTCGCTGACGATAGCATTGATAAGAGCATTTAGGACACCCGAAGGATTCTTTGAGTGGTTGGTTATTCTATTTGGGATGACCAATGCCCCAGCCTATTTTGTAGATCTGATGAGCCGTGTTTTTCGAGATGTCCTGCATAAGTTCGTTGTAGTGTTTGTGGACGACATTATGGTGTTTTCCAAGAGTATGGAAGAGCATGTTATTCAACTTGAGGAGGTTCTTCATACACTTCGTGTTCATTAGTTGAACGAAAAATTCTCGAAGTGTCAATTTTGGCATGAGGAGGTGTGTTTCTTGGGGCATGTAGTCTCAAGAGAGGGTATAGCAGTGGATCCCAGTAAGGTAGCGGCGGTACAGGATTGGAAGGCCCCTAAGAACGCTACCGAAGTTAGAAGCTTCCTAGGTTTGGCTGGTTATTATAGGAAGTTTATCAGAGTTTGTGGCTAAGTGTCGAGTGTTCCAAAGGGTTAAGGCGGAGCAACAAAGGCCTAGCGGATTGCTTCAACCATTAGATGTACCCGAATGGAAGTGGGATAGTATTTCGATGGACTTCATAGATGGTTTACCCTGATCTAGGAAGGGGAATACCAGTATTTGGATGATTGTAGATCGTTTGACTAAGAGCGCCCACTTCGTTTCAGTCAAGAGTAAGAGGATAACACTTTATTTGGCATCCATATACGTTCGTGAGATAGTCCGACTTCATGGAGTTCCCTCTAGCATAGTGAGCGATAGAGACCCTATCTTTACTAGCGTGTTTTGGAGGAGCTTGCAAGAGGATTTATGGACACAACTTAGATTGAGTACGACCTATCACCCTCAAACGGATGGCCAAATGGAGAGAGTTAATAGAGTTATTGAGGATTTGTTGAGGATGTGCATTCTTGATTTTGGAGGGACTTAGGAGGAGCACCTTCCTTTAGTGGAATTCGCTTATAATAATAGTTCTCAGGCTAGCATTGGGATGGCTCCTTTTGAAGCCCTTTATGGAAGACCTTGCAAGTCGCCTTCGTGTTAGTTAGAGTCTACAGAAAGATTGCTACTTGGTCTCGACATGGTTAGAGAGACTTCGGGAAAGATTGATTTGATTAGAAGAAGAATGAAGACGGCCCAAGATAGACAGAAATCCTATGCAGATAAGCGGAGAAGGGTTATTGAGTTTGAGGTTGGAGATTTGGTTTTCATTAAGGTGTCTCCGCTAAGAAAGATAGTGAGGTTTGGATCAAGTGGGAAACTTGCTCCCAGATTCGTATGATCGTTCCCCATTGTGGAATGGGTAAGGAAGATGGCGTATCGGATAAAGCTACCGGAGAGGCTCGTTGGAGTTCATGATGTTTTTCATGTTTCGCACTTGAGAAAGTGCTTACATGATTCAGCAGAGGTAGCGAACATAGCCAACTTGAGGAAGTTGAAGTGGAG
Source organism: Allium fistulosum (assembly GCA_030737815.1). NCBI lineage: Eukaryota > Viridiplantae > Streptophyta > Magnoliopsida > Asparagales > Amaryllidaceae > Allium > Allium fistulosum. Next base: position 428,810,145 of record CM060902.1, read on the forward strand.
AGAGAAGCATCAGTTCGTCGTATTCCTACCAAGATCGTTGGACATGATATCAAGAAGCTTAGAAATAAGAAGTCCCTTTGGTTAAGATGTAGTGGGGAGATAGTATTAAGGACGCTACGTGGGAGGCTGAGGAGAAAATACGTATCTCTTATCCGCATCTCTTCGATGGTGCGTCTTGAATTTCCTATTTCCATCTTTAGTTTTGAATAGGTTCTTTCCTTTAGTATCCTTTAGGAGAGTAGATCTTAGGATTTAACCTATGGATGGTAGGACTGAATGTAAACATGTTACTAGAACATGGTATGTATGTTGGACGCAAGTGGTTGCAAGTGTTTGCTAGCAGATGCTAATGGATGCATATATACACACTAGGCACTATTATCTCTTAGAGATCAGCCTAACTAGGTCACTAAAGCATATGCATATGGATGTGTGTGCACTTGCATTTTTATTTCATGGTTGCTATGAATGGGTGATTATCATATGATTGTTGCATTTGGATGATGATTGTAGTACGCATATAGAACTATCATTTGGATACATGGCACGGACATGAGCGCATAAAAAGGAGGTCGACTGAATCAGTAGACCGCCTAATCTTTTGCATTAGTTAGGGAAATTGACACTACACTATTGCATATATCATAAATTGCATTAAAAAGCTTAATGACAATGGATGAAATGGATGATGGTTGAATATATGGTTGTGGAATTTGGATGAAAATATTTATTTCATTCTTCTGTCCTTGGAGATTTCAAGGGCGAAACCCTTTAAGGAGGGGAGAATGTAATATCCCACATTTTTAGATAATTAAATAACCAAAATAATTATTAACGGTGAAAATGATCATTTTTGGAATTGTCAGAATTTAGCTACGGGAGTTGCACCATTGGGTCCGCGGTAATTTTCTGATCAATTTCCACATATATGACTTGTCGAAATCCGAGTCAGTATGGAGAATTTACGAGATAACCAAGAAATCAGAATTATATTATAATTAAACGAAAAAATAATAATAATAAGACCCGTAGGGGTCGACCCTTGCTAGGGTCGGGTCGACCTATAGGTCGATCCACAAATAGCTTAGGTCGACCCGTGCCTTCCTTGGACGATTTTTCATCCAGGTATGAGCTGAAGAGTGTAAATTCAATTTTTGTGAAATCCTGTGCCTTCGTAGCTGCATCTGATGGTTCCTAGTGAGCCTATGACATGGTCGCACCATATTAAATCTTCAAATCCGAAGGCCTGAGATCCCTAAGCCACACTATATATAGAACCCTAGGCCTAGCTATTTTTCTCATTCAGATTCTCTCCCAATTGGGTTCATTGCCTAAGGCTAAACCGTAAATAGAAAAAATTTATGGGGAGATCTTTTTGATAAAAATATTCTACACCTTAGAAGTAGATCCAGGAAGGTCCAGGACTAGAACTAAGGACCACAAGTGAGTGTTCTGTAATTATTTTAGATTTGTAAGCAATTTAAAATAATAGGGTTCTCAATAGTTGTAGTTTTTCTACAATTTTGAGACAGTTTTTATGTAAGTTTATTTACAGTCACAGTTTTTAAGTAAATTTCAGAAGTTCTTTTCAGTCTATTTTTATTCAGCTATTTTATTTAGTTATTTGCATTTATTTACAGTTATTTACATCTATTTTAAGTTAAAATTTAGCCCGTAAATGTTAGTTTCTTTTTATAGAGATTTAATCCTTCTTGACGCGAATAAAATATTAAAAAAGAGAAGAATTCACAAATATGGATTAAAATAGAAAAACACTAAATTTACAGAAATCAGATGTAAAATGAGAAAAACTGAAATAAAATAGAGATGGAGTGAAATAGGAAAATTTAAGATATTTGCAAGCATGATTATAACAAGTGGTTATAACTAAAAAGAGAAAATAGAAGAGTAACAGTTGCAAGAACAATTATAACACGTAGGTTATAATTAGAAAGAAAGAAATAACAGAAGGGGCTTATTTTAAAACTTAGATCTTGGATTAAGTTAATAAGCAAATATAGCAGTAGTGGCCCATACCGGCAGCATTCCCTTTCAGGTCTAGGACTGATGATCTCACACGTGGTTGAGGCTGGACACACTTATGATGATTATGGTAAATAAAGGGTTAAATAGGGGCCGACTGTTAGTGTGTACTGGCGATAACCAAGCGTGCGGCATTGATTAGGGTAAATAATTCGCTACTGCGTCCTAAGCGCTAAGAGGTGTCTTTTGCTATGGGACCAACAGGATTGGCTCACAGTGGCACAACAGAGATAGGAAAGGCCGATCAGTAGGTAGGATTAGGATTTCAGCCTAATCAAGTTAGCAGTTGAGATAGGATTAGGGTTTCAGCCTAATCACAGCAGTTCAAGACAAGTGCAAACAATCAAAGCAAACAGTCAAACAGAATCAGAAACTGTATTTTATGCGAGTTTTATCTTTTCTATATCTTCCTTTCATGCTAGAACTATGCTTAGTCTATTATCTTTATCTTTCTTAGATATGCTTGTAATTACTTTCACTCACCAGACTTATTGTCTGAACCACTCCTCTACCTTTCCTTTTCCCCCAATAGGCCAGCAGATTTGAGGATAGTTGATTCAGGTTGCTTGTTGATTCATTTTCGGAGTTTCCTCATTTCAAATGTATTTTTCTGCTTTCCATCTTTTTCATTTGGCTTATGATGGATTGGCACTTGTGAGAGGGATTATTATTGTTACTTTTACTCTGATTATGTGAGACTGAGATGTATTTTCATAAGACATGAGAGATTTTGATTTTTTTGAGACATGTTATGTTTTTTTGACTTATTTTGAGATGAAGATTAATTCTGAATGATAAGTTATTATTTAAATTTTTTCCGCTGCTTTTACTTATTTGTCCTGCGAATCTTAGTCAATGTAATGCCTTAGCTATACCTATAACGCACCACATCCTTTAGTGTCCCTTTTTGGGAATACAAAGAGGCGCGGGGTGTTTCAAAATCTGAACCAGTATAAAATTCCTGGTGTTATTTCTCTAACTATCTACTTTATGTTACAGCTTTTAATTTATCTAATATTGCGTTTGTAATTAATTGTTGATATAATTTTGTGTTGAAAATCCGTGATTCAATATTAAACTTAAAAGAAATTTAAAAAGGTTTATAAAACTTTGAAATCACTATTCATACTCCTCTAGTGTTTAGTCAGCCTTATGGTCCATAATTCTGCAATCCACAATTATTATCAGAGCATTAGGTTTTCCAAAACTCGTAATTTCATATTTGAAAAGTTTAAGTTGTGAGAAATGCGGATTAAGGATCTTAAGGCTAGGATTAACACTAGAGGGGGGTGAATAGTGTTTAAAGAAATTAGTTAATCCTTTTGAGTTTATCTTACTTTGTTAACAATGTATACACTAATCAGACACAGATATGAACACAAAATCAGACACAGATGCAAATATAAAGTAAAAGCAGTAAAGGAAAGAACACATCGGATTTTATACTGGTTCGGAGTTACCCTACATCCAGTCCCGCACAACTAAGTACGGATTTCCTTCAAAATCAAATCAATAATTACAACCCTCAGTTTCAAGGCTACGAGGTACACCCTCCAGAATCACAATCCTCTAGGTAGAGATACTTGATTTCCGGGGCAACAAGTTCACCCAATTGATTTCCAGGGCTACAATCACACCTTCTCTCGCTCAATTGATTACAAAAAGTCTATAACTCAGATTAGCACTTGGATCTTGTAGAGATAGTGGAGAGAATCAAAACCAGAAATTGTCTAGTTAGATTCGATATTGATTTCGGCAGAGTAATGGTGTAATTTGTAAATAAGAAAGTGGAGAAGAAGAAGAGAAGTTAAATTAGAGAAAAGTGTTATAAAATTCGTTGAAACTGGCCCCTATTTATAGAAGAACAACAGTCATGTCCATTCGTGAAGAGTTATGGCGAATAGACACTTCTTTTGAAATTTAAATTTTGAACTCAACCGTCACTATGTCGACATGGTGCCTATGGGCATGTCGACATGTCTCAGCCAAATTTGATGTTTTGAATTTCTATAAAAATAATATTTATCTTATATTTAAAACTTTATAAATATACTTGAATATAGTTGAAATTCATAAGTAAATATAAAGAACAATATATATATATATATTATTTAACTATAATTTAAATCAAAGTATAAATAATTTAAAAGTTAAATATATTATTTGAAAAGACAGTTTAAAATCAGGAGTAATTTTGACTCTGAAAATAAAGATGTTTTGAGGCTAAAACTATTTAAAATCGGAATCGAGAGTTTTGAATCATTTTAAAAGGAAAGTTTTGAAATCATTTCGAAAACAAGATAATTTTGAAAAATCATTTGAATTAAGCTTAGTGGATACAAAACAATGTCCCACTTGATTTTCGTAGGTTCCATCCTACTTAGGGTTCCATCCCATTAACGGGCTCGAAGTGGATTCCATTCCACGAATAAATTGGATATTAAGATGCCAGTGCTTTTCTACGAGTTTTAACAAATATTCCTAATAAAACAAACTTAACCTTGAAATCTTGAACTCTTGATAATCTTGATACTCATGAGTCTTCTATCTCTATATCTTGAATCTCTATACTGTACAGTCTTCATTCTTGATACCTGCATGGTTAGATCCTGCATATACATATATATCTAAACTTGTAATGTTAGTATTTATATTTTATAATCTATTCTAAGGTTGTTGTCATCAAAACCATCATCTCATCATCTCATGGACTAAAAATCTCCCCCTTTTTGATGATGACAACCTTTGTTTATAAAATATTCCTTCTATCCTAATAACTCTAATAACTCCCCCTTAATCTATGCCTAACTATCCTATTTTATATTTCTCCCCCTTTGTCATCAACAAAAAAATTTACTCCCCATTATTCTTGGACTTCAGTACCTGCATTGATAAACTATACAACTGAATATATAATATATAGATTAAGAAATAATGATACTTATGAGCATAATAACTTAATTAAAGACTATATTCATTTCAGTGTATATATATATGTTTCACACACCAAACTTCAAACCAAATAAAATCAATCCACACAAAGTATCAATTCAAACCAAATTAAATCAAACAAATTAATTCAAACAAATCAAACAAAGAAAGAAAATTAAATGTTACGAGGAACATCTACCCATCCATCTTCTCAAAATATAGGGTCTGCTTTAATTGTATCCCAATTCTCATTGTCATTGGTGAGAGAGACAGGAGGATGTGCTTCATTATCATCCTTGTGTAGAGAGGAGATCATCCATCGTATTGCATCGAAATGCCTTTCTTGCTCCTTGATCATCTGCATTTGACTCAACTCTAACTGACGCTGGTTTCGTAGAATAAAAGAGAGAATATTCTTGAAGGAATTGAGTGTTTCTTCAAGATTTTCAGATAGATTGTGAATAGGATTGGCCATAATTGAATTAGAGAAAGAAATGAAGGATATAAATAATGAGAAATAAGTTTCAGTGAAGATTTCTGGAAGAAAAAGGTATATATAGGTGTAGAAATTCGTTTGAAATGAATAGACATTTCGTAGTTATTCAAATTTCAAATTCAAAATCAATAATCACTTCTGACCAGTACATGTCGACATGATCTTCTAGGGGATGTCGACATGGGTTAGTGAAAATTTATGACAACTTTGATTTTGTGAATAATTGTATATATGTATATATTTATATAATATACTAACATTTATTCTAGAGATAAGATAAGATAGATAACAGAAAGGAAATTTCATTTCATTATGATAATACAAAGATTAAGCATAATGAACTACACGAACATTCGAAAAAAACAAGCTAAGACAAATACAATAAGATACTAAAAGATAAAACTAGTTAGAAGATGTAGATGATGAAGATAGTCCATGTTTCTTGCTGACTTTTGAAAAGAACTTGTTCATCTTCGAAGAAATGTTATCCAACTTCTTACTAACGGATCGTTTTAAAATCCGTTGATTCTCCACAATTATCTTTTGGTTTTTGAGAAGGGTTTTGTTGGAAGGATTGGATGGATATTCAATACTTTCTAGAGATGTTTCACCTTCTTCTTCTTCTTCTATTTCCATTTCATCCCTTTCTTCTTCTTCTTCCTCTTCCATTTCTTCATGAGCCAAACGCTCTTCCTTTTCGGTAAGGGTTTCATAAGGTTGAAAAACATATGGGATTTTCATGAGAGAAATGTTTGAGATATTAAAAACTTTTCTTGAAATAAATTCTTCTCCTTTGAAATTTACTCTAAAATAGTTGAAAATCCGAGTAAGGTAAATTCCATGATATAATGTGTTTTCTCCCATTTCAAAATTTTTAGGACGAAGTTCATCCAAAATAGCTTGCGCCCAATTGATATCATAATTTCCGAAAATAGCAAAAAGTGCTTTGCACACTTTTGAAGTAGGATTGTTAAAATTTCCCGATCTTGGGGTCAAAGTATGTTGTAAAAGAAGATTGACAATTCTTGCTTTAGGACGAAAGTTTCGATTCTTAAATTCAAAGTTTTCATCTCCTTCAAAAATATGATGAAATGCCTCACAATCATGTTCATCGATTTGAAAACTAGAAAGATCCATTCCTGTGCTTTTGCAATTGAGAATGGTACCCAAAAGATCACAATTCAAAACAATTTGAGTGCCTTTGACACTACTCCAAATTTCATTCTCATTTCCAATATAAAAACCACGGTTTAAATTAGCATAGAAGATTTTGACAAGATTAGGATAGCAAACAAAATCATTTTGAGAAGAGTCAATAAGACTTAAAACACCATTGTTTGCAAAAAGAGAATCAATTTCATAAGAAGAAAAATCTTGAAAAATGGCAAATTTTCCGGAATGGATTTTGGCATAATTAGCATATTTGATGTATGCTTTAATTGCCTCCGGATCATTGAATAATTGCTCTTTGATTTTTCTGGAAATTCTCATGGTTGAGGGATTGCTTGAAGAAGCCATTAGAGTAGAGAGTAGAGAACTTGAAGATATGAAGAGAGAGTTTGAATTTGAAAATGAAAGTGAAAAGATATGATAAAAGATAGTGAATAAATAGACTTTCAAAGGACATATTCTCTGGTCAAAAGGTATCTTTTCAGAGAAATAAATGAAGTGAAAAGGTGGAGGGAAATTCAAACATTTGAATTCAAAATTTGAAATTCAAATTCAGGTAGGCATGTCGACATCATGGTAGGGGCCATGTCGACATGTGGCTTTGAATTTTCATGACATGATTTTTCCTAAGTTATCTAATATACATATATATAAATATTATTATTAATGTCTATATTTCTGAAATATTATTGTACTTATAATATATTTCAGAATGTGTCAAAAATAATAAAAATAATAATAAAATAATAGTAAAAAATAGAAAATAAATTTTAAAATTCAAACAACATATCAATTCAAAATCAATCAATCAATCAATTAAAAAACAACCAATCAATCAATCAATTCAAGCATGCAATTTCAGCCAATGTATTGTTAACGTGTACCTTTTTCAGATTCCGTGTCTTTGGTATTGACTAAATTAAGAATTGCTGTGAAACACAGATTTGAATTAACTTTCTTCTGTTCATCGTCGCTGGAGGATGAGTCAGAGTCATCTAGAGTAGCAGTGAATGCACGTTTCCGTTTCTTTGCAGAATCATTGTTTGTAGGAGAGTTTTGCTTATCTGGATGCAGACAGTCTCTTTTGATATGACCTGGTTCGTCACAATTGAAGCATTTGATATAGTTTGGTACTGTAGTCTGATTACCGGAATTCTTAAAGTTGTTTCTCTTGGAACTATTCAATTTTCTGTACTTCAGGAATTTCCAAAAATTCCTGGTCATAAATGCTATCTCTTCATCATTATCACTGTTTGAGTCTGATCCATCGATTAATGCATTGAATGCCATTGATTTCTTTTCAGATGCTTTGCTTTCTCTTCTCCCAATCATTTGAACTTCAAACGACATTAGATTTCCAATCAATTCTTCTATCTTTAAAGTACTGATGTCATTTGCCTCTTCAATTGCAAGTGTCTTTTGATCCCATTCTGGAGTGAGAGAATTTAAAATTTTTCTGACTTGATCTTCTTCCGAAAATTCCTTTCCCAAAGATATTAAGGAATGCATAATATCTTGAAATCGACTATACATATCTGAAATAGACTCATTAGTATTCATTTTAAATAACTGAAACTGATTTGTGAGCATGGGAATTTTGGTCTGTTTAACTTTGCTTGTTCCTTCGTGAGTTACTTGCAAAGTTTTCCAGATTTCATATACAGACTTACAAACTGACACTCTATTAAATTCATTTCTTTCAAGTGAACAAAACAAAATATTAATTGCTTTAGAATTATTTTGTGCAATAGTCTTTTGCTCAGTGGTCCACTGTGCAAAATTAGTTGTGGGTTCAGAATATTCAGTTTGTGTGATATTCCAAGTATCTAATCCTATAGATTGTAAATATATTTCCATCCTACATGCCCAATATGCCTAGTTACTGCCATTAAAAAGTGGTGGTCTGGCAGTAGACTGACCTTCTACAAATGAACTAGTGTTGGTGGTAATAGCAGTACTAGCCATATTGAAATTTTTCAAAATTCAGATAATGAAACTTTTGAAAACAAAGCTCTGATACCAAATGTGAGAAATGCGAATTAAGGATCTTAAGGCTAGGATTAACACTAAAGGGGGGGGGGGTGAATAGTGTTTAAAGAAATTTGTTAATCTTTTTGAGTTTATCTTACTTTGTTAACAATGTATACACTAATCAGACACAGATATGAACACAAAATCAGACACAGATGCAAATATAAAGTAAAAGCAGTAAATGAAAGAACACACCGGATTTTATACTGGTTCGGAGTTATCCTACATCCAGTCCCGCACAACTAAGTACGGATTTCCTTTCAAAACCAATTCAACAATTACAACCCTCGGTTTCAAGGCTGCGAGGTACACTGTGATGACCTTGAAATCGGCCTTCGAAAATCGGCACCCGTACTTCACTTGTACTCAAAATGCCGTAGATTCAAACGCCAAATCTGGTTCACCGGAGCTTATAACACAGTAAGTATAACAACACAACGGAATAAAGAAATAAATGATATCATATACAACTCCAATGAATACAATATCCAATATGATATACAACAATGATATCAATATGATACAACAATATCAGAGATAAATAATGATACAGCGGAAAACAGAACTGAAAACTCCAAATGATCCTCAAAAGAGAATGAATCCAACTTCTCCAACATCAAGCTTGAACCACCAACCAATGCACCAAGATAAGCAGGTGCAGTCATCAACTCCGATGAAGTGAACTAGCTCCAGATAATCTACTAAACCTGAATATCTGAGAAACCCAACTCTAGACTGTCCGTGTGGAAAATTGTGGGCACCTAGAGTTTAGGAAGGGAACAATAAACTCTGGATCAGTCATGGGACTGGTGTGAGCAACAAAAACAGTTTATCTTTAAAATAACAACAAAGGAATTTTAAACATTGAAACCCGCAATGCTTTTGGAAAATGAAACTACCATAAGACCTCCTACCACACACACAATGCAAACACAGAATTGGAGGAGATTTCTTCTTATGATAGTCAAACATGCTTACTACGCAAAACAAAACACTTTTGATATTATTACTACTGCATAGTGTAGAAAGCCATTTCAAAAATATAATATAAATCTTAGCCAGCATACAACCATTATTGTATGCCTACTATAGCTACCATCTAAACAGTGGTGACCACCATAAGTAAATGGCAGGTTCTACAACTAAAACCGTACTAGGTTCATATTGTTTCTTTGGATTTCCAACAAATGGTCAGGCAAAGGAACTTCCTTACACCGAAATGGAAACGCCTCTGGAAAGACGCCCCGAGAACCTAACCAGGTCTCTGCAAACACAAGGCCGACGCTACCTCACGCTTTAACCAAGCTGTAACTAAGTAACTAACACACGAGCTATGTCATCCCCCAGTCGTCACCGACCTTTATCCGAGACGTCTCGATCACAAAGCAACATCACACAGTAATAGATTTACAGTGTCAACATAGGTAAAATATCTGGGCTCCATACCATGATATCACCTTTTATCCAGAAGGAAATGACATACTCTAGGGGCGCTACCCCTAAAAACCTTTGCTGCAACATTCCTGTTTCGACCATTACCGGGTTGTGAGGCTCGACGAAGTCTCGTCCACAAAGCCACGCATTTTCGCAAAGCCACGCTTTTTCACAAAGCCACGCTTTGATCAACAAATGATCAACAGCATTTCGTATGCCACATTACCAAATTGGGAATGCATCACTAGTAACCATCAACTACATAACCTCTAATCTCATACGTCTTAGAGAAAGGTGTTAAGCTAAGAGAATAAATTCTCCGCCACCAACATAAATGTATTTGATAGAAACCAGCTTTACATCTCAAAGTGTAACATCAGACACACATCCATACAAGTCCGTTCCGGGATCGAACGGAACCGAAGGCACTTCCAAAGAAGCCCTTGCAAATCCGGATAATTTCTAATCACGTCCGGACTTCCCATCACAAAGGGTGCTAAAATCTCTATACCGGAGATCAGCCGATGCAGAGAAAATCGATGGTAATCCTTTCGTTTTCGAAAGTATCCGGTCTTCACCACCGGTCTTCAAATGCTATCCATATACGTCGTATCACTATTCGGAATGTGTTATATGACACAAAGGTCCTTTCCCGGCTAAACCGAATAACGAGCGCAATCAAAAATCATATGGATACTGGGGTCTCGGTTAAATCACAGCTTAAAGCCTAAAACCTTTCATTGGAAATGGTAATTTGTTTTAACCATATATTAGTAAGTACATATGCTTCCTCCCTTGTTTACATGAATCATTTCATTTGATCTCTTTTTATTTTATTTTGTTTTATTATCTTCTTGCATACACTTGTTTTTATTTCTATTCCTAGCCTACATACGGAATGAGTTTGTTCTTAGACTTATATCTATTTCTAGTATAATTACTTACTTTTATTTCTTTGTTTTAAAGTTTAACTATCAAATATTTAATTCATATTAATATATTTTTATGCTTTTAAACTAACTACCAATAAATTAATTTATATAAACAATATTTTTAAACCCAAATCATTTTCTAAGTCATTTACTCAAATTCTAAAGTCAAATTCAAATTTACTCATATATGCACATATACATATATAGATTTTTTTTTGGAACTAGGGAAACCTGGTCAATCATTACCGACATGCGATTCCTGAACAGTAAACCTAGGGAATAGATCGCTGGCCTGCCACAACCACTATTTCATGCTAGCTACACCTTTCGGTTGACTTGGAGCGGTAGTCGCGAAAATGAACCTCAAACCCCCCATGTGAAAGGCGTATCTCCTCCCACACAAAGGTGGGACTCGAACCTCGAACCTCACACTTGGGAGGCGTATCACCCCACCACCCCGCCACAAGCTCGCAGAACTACATATATAGATTCACACATATATATATATACAATTTCTAAATTTAAAATGATTTAACATATAATTTATTTGGATTCGGGGAAACTCGAATCAATTTATCACTTAATTTTACAAATTTTCTTCAAAAATTCAATTAATTATTAATTTAAATTTTTATAAAATTCGGGGTCGTTACATACACCCTCCAGAATCACAATCCTCTAGGTAGAGATACTTGATTTCCGGGGCAACAAGTTCACCCAATTGATTTCCAGGGCTACAATCACACCTTCTCTCGCTCAATTGATTACAAAAGTCTATAACTCAGATTAGCACTTGGATCTTGTAGAGATAGTGGAGAGAATCAAAACCAGAAATTGTCTAGTTAGATTCGATATTGATTTCGGCAGAGTAATGGTGTAATTTGTAAATAAGAAAGTGGAGAAGAAGAAGAGAAGTTAAATCAGAGAAAAGTGTTATAAAATTCGTTGAAACTGACCCCTATTTATAGAAGAACAACAGTCATGTCCATTCGTGAAGAGTTATGGCGAATAGACACTTCTTTTGAAATTTAAATATTGAACTCAACTGTCACTATGTCGACATGGTGCCTATGGGCATGTCGACATGGTGCCTATGGGCATGTCGACATCCCTCAGCCAAATTTGATGTTTTGAATTTCTATAAAAATAATATTTATCTTATATTTAAAACTTTATAAATATACTTGAATATAGTTGAAATTCATAAGTAAATATAAAGAACAATATATATATATATATATTATTTAACTATAATTTAAATCAAAGTATAAATAATTTAAAAGTTAAATATATTATTTGAAAAGACAGTTTAAAATCAGGAGTAATTTTGACTCTGAAAATAAAGATGTTTTGAGGCTAAAACTATTTAAAATCGGAATCGAGAGTTTTGAATCATTTTAAAAGGAAAGTTTTGAAATCATTTCGAAAACAAGATAATTTTGAAAAATCATTTGAATTAAGCTTAGTGGATACAAAACAATGTCCCACTTGATTTTCGTAGGTTCCATCCTACTTAGGGTTCCATCCCATTAACGGGCTCGAAGTGGATTCCATTCCACGAATAAATTGGATATTAAGATGCCAGTGCTTTTCTACGAGTTTTAACAAATATTCCTAATAAAACAAACTTAACCTTGAAATCTTGAACTCTTGATAATCTTGATACTCATGAGTCTTCTATCTCAATATCTTGAATCTCTATACTGTACAGTCTTCATTCTTGATACCTGCATGGTTAGATCCTGCATATACATATATATCTAAACTTGTAATGTTAGTATTTATATTTTATAATCTATTCTAAGGTTGTTGTCATCAAAACCATCATCTCATCATCTCATGGACTAAAAATCTCCCCCTTTTTGATGATGACAACCTTTGTTTATAAAATATTCCTTCTATCCTAATAACTCTAATAACTCCCCCTTAATCTATGCCTAACTATCCTATTTTATATTTCTCCCCCTTTGTTATCAACAAAAAAAATTACTCCCCATTATTTTTGGACTTCAGTACCTGCATTGATAAACTATACAACGGAATATATAATATATAGATTAAGAAATAATGATACTTATGAGCATAATAACTTAATTAAAGACTATATTCATTTCAGTGTATATATATATGTTTCACACACCAAACTTCAAACCAAATAAAATCAATCCACACAAATTATCAATTCAAACCAAATTAAATCAAACAAATTAATCCAAACAAATCAAACAAAGAAAGAAAATTAAACGTTACGAGGAACATCTACCCATCCATCTTCTCAAAATATAGGGTCTGCTTTAATTGCATCCCAATTCTCATTGTCATTGGTGAGAGAGACAGGAGGATGTGCTTCATTATCATCCTTGTGTAGAGAGGAGATCATCCATCGTATTGCATCGAAATGCCTTTCTTGCTCCTTGATCATCTGCATTTGACTCAACTCTAACTGATGCTGGTTTCGTAGAATAAAAGAGAGAATATTCTTGAATTAATTGAGTGTTTTTCAAGATTTTCAGATAGATTGTGAATAGGATTGGCCATAATTGAATTAGAGAAAGAAATGAAGGATATAAATAATGAGAAATAAGTTTCAGTGAAGATTTCTGGAAGAAAAAGGTATATATAGGTGTAGAAATTCGTTTGAAATGAATAGACATTTCGTAGTTATTCAAATTTCAAATTCAAAATCAATAATCACTTCTGACCAGTACATGTCGACATGGTCTTCTAGGGGATGTCGACATGGGTTAGTGAAAATTTATGACAACTTTGATTTTGTGAATAATTGTGTATATGTATATATTTATATAATATACTAACATTTATTCTAGAGATAAGATAAGATAGATAACAGAAAGGAAATTTCATTTCATTATGATAATACAAAGATTAAGCATAATGAACTACACGAACATTCGAAAAAAACAAGCTAAGACAAATACAATAAGATACTAAAAGATAAAACTAGTTAGAAGATGAAGATGATGAAGATAGTCCATGTTTCTTGCTGACTTTTGAAAAGAACTTGTTCATCTTCGAAGAAATGTTATCCAACTTCTTACTAACGGATCGTTTTAAAATCCGTTGATTCTCCACAATTATCTTTTGGTTTTTGAGAAGGGTTTTGTTGGAAGGATTGGATGGATATTCAATACTTTCTAGAGATGTTTCACCTTCTTCTTCTTCTTCTATTTCCATTTCATCCCTTTCTTCTTCTTCTTCCTCTTCCATTTCTTCATGAGCCAAACGCTCTTCCTTTTCGGTAAGGGTTTCATAAGGTTGAAAAACATATGGGATTTTCATGAGAGAAATGTTTGAGATATTAAAAACTTTTCTTGAAATAAATTCTTCTCCTTTGAAATTTACTCTAAAATAGTTGAAAATCCGAATAAGGTAAATTCCATGATATAATGTGTTTTCTCCCATTTCAAAATTTTTAGGACGAAGTTCATCCAAAATAGCTTGCGCCCAATTGATATCATAATTTCCGAAAATAGCAAAAAGTGCTTTGCACACTTTTGAAGTAGGATTGTTAAAATTTCCCGATCTTGGGGTCAAAGTATGTTGTAAAAGAAGATTGACAATTCTTGCTTTAGGACGAAAGTTTCGATTCTTAAATTCAAAGTTTTCATCTCCTTCAAAAATATGATGAAATGCCTCACAATCATGTTCATCGATTTGAAAACTAGAAAGATCCATTCCTGTGCTTTTGCAATTGAGAATGGTACCCAAAAGATCACAATTCAAAACAATTTGAGTGCCTTTGACACTACTCCAAATTTCATTCTCATTTCCAATATAAAAACCACGGTTTAAATTAGCATAGAAGATTTTGACAAGATTAGGATAGCAAACAAAATCATTTTGAGAAGAGTCAATAAGACTTAAAACACCATTGTTTGCAAAAAGAGAATCAATTTCATAAGAAGAAAAATCTTGAAAAATGGCAAATTTTCCGGAATGGATTTTGGCATAATTAGCATATTTGATGTATGCTTTAATTGCCTCCGAATCATTGAATAATTGCTCTTTGATTTTTCTGGAAATTCTCATGGTTGAGGGGTTGCTTGAAGAAGCCATTAGAGTAGAGAGTAGAGAACTTGAAGATATGAAGAGAGAGTTTGAATTTGAAAATGAAAGTGAAAAGATATGATAAAAGATAGTGAATAAATAGACTTTCAAAGGACATATTCTCTGGTCAAAAGGTATCTTTTCAGAGAAATAAATGAAGTGAAAAGGTGGAGGGAAATTCAAACATTTGAATTCAAAATTTGAAATTCAAATTCAGGTAGGCATGTCGACATCATGGTAGGGGCCATGTCGACATGTGGCTTTGAATTTTCATGACATGATTTTTTCTAAGTTATCTAATATACATATATATAAATATTATTATTAATGTCTATATTTCTGAAATATTATTGTACTTATAATATATTTCAGAATGTGTCAAAAATAATAAAAATAATAATAAAATAATAAAATAATAGTAAAAAATAGAAAATAAATTTTAAAATTCAAACAACATATCAATTCAAAATCAATCAATCAATCAATTAAAAAACAACCAATCAATCAATCAATTCAAGCATGCAATTTCAGCCAATGTATTGTTAACGTGTACCTTTTTCAGATTCCGTGTCTTTGGTATTGACTAAATTGAGACTTGCTGTGAAACACAGATTTGAATTAACTTTCTTCTGTTCATCGTCGCTGGAGGATGAGTCAGAGTCATCTAGAGTAGCAGTGAATGCACGTTTCCGTTTCTTTGCAGAATCATTGTTTGTAGGAGAGTTTTGCTTATCTGGATGCAGACAGTCTCTTTTGATATGACCTGGTTCGTCACAATTGAAGCATTTGATATAGTTTGGTACTGTAGTCTGATTACCGGAATTCTTAAAGTTGTTTCTCTTGGAACTATTCAATTTTCTGTACTTCAGGAATTTCCAAAAATTCCTGGTCATAAATGCTATCTCTTCATCATTATCACTGTTTGAGTCTGATCCATCGATTAATGCATTGAATGCCATTGATTTCTTTTCAGATGCTTTGCTTTCTCTTCTCCCAATCATTTGAACTTCAAACGACATTAGATTTCCAATCAATTCTTCTATCTTTAAAGTACTGATGTCATTTGCCTCTTCAATTGCAAGTGTCTTTTGATCCCATTCTGGAGTGAGAGAATTTAAAATTTTTCTGACTTGATCTTCTTCCGAAAATTCCTTTCCCAAAGATATTAAGGAATGCATAATATCTTGAAATCGACTATACATATCTGAAATAGACTCATTAGTATTCATTTTAAATAACTGAAACTGATTTGTGAGCATGGGAATTTTGGTCTGTTTAACTTTGCTTGTTCCTTCGTGAGTTACTTGCAAAGTTTTCCAGATTTCATATACAGACTTACAAACTGACACTCTATTAAATTCATTTCTTTCAAGTGAACAAAACAAAATATTAATTGCTTTAGAATTATTTTGTGCAACAGTCTTTTGCTCAGTGGTCCACTGTGCAAAATTAGTTGTGGGTTCAGAATATTCAGTTTGTGTGATATTCCAAGTATCTAATCCTATAGATTGTAAATATATTTTCATCCTACATGCCCAATATGCCTAGTTACTGCCATTAAAAAGTGGTGGTCTGGGAGTAGACTGACCTTCTACAAATGAACTAGTGTTGGTGGTAATAGCAGTACTAGCCATATTGAAATTTTTCAAAATTCAGATAATGAAACTTTTGAAAACAAAGCTCTGATACCAAATGTGAGAAATGCGAATTAAGGATCTTAAGGCTAGGATTAACAATAGAGGGGGGGTGAATAGTGTTTAAAGAAATTTGTTAATCTTTTTGAGTTTATCTTACTTTGTTAACAATGTATACACTAATCAGACACAGATATGAACACAAAATCAGACACAGATGCAAATATAAAGTAAAAGCAGTAAATGAAAGAACACACCGGATTTTATACTGGTTCGGAGTTACCCTACATCCAGTCCCGCACAACTAAGTACGGATTTCCTTTCAAAACCAATTCAACAATTACATCCCTCGGTTTCAAGGCTGCGAGGTACACTGTGATGACCCTGAAATCGGCCTTCGAAAATCGGCACCCGTACTTCACTTGTACTCAAAATGCCGTAGATTCAAACGCCGAATCTGGTTCACCGGAGCTTATAACACAGTAAGTATAACAACACAACGGAAGAAAGAAATAAATGATATCATATACAACTCCAATGAATACAATATCCAATATGATATACAACAATGATATCAATATGATACAACAATATCAGAGATAAATAATGATACAGCGGAAAACAGAACTGAAAACTCCAAATGATCCTCAAAAGAGAATGAATCCAACTTCTCCAACATCAAGCTTGTACCACTAACCAATGCACCAAGATAAGCAGGTGCAGTCATCAACTCCGATGAAGTGAACTAGCTCCAGATAATATACTAAACCTGAATATCTGAGAAACCCAACTCTAGACTGCCCGTGTGGAAAATTGTGGGCACCTAGAGTTTAGGAAGGGAACAATAAACTCTGGATCAGTCATGGGACTGGTGTGAGCACCAAAAACAGTTTATCTTTAAAATAACAACAAAGGAATTTTAAACATTGAAACCCGCAATGCTTTTGGAAAATGAAACTACCATAAGACCTCCTACCACACACACAATGCAAACACAGAATTGGAGGAGATTTCTTCTTATGATAGTCAAACATGCTTACTACGCAAAACAAAACTCTTTTGATATTATTACTACTGCATAGTGTAGAAAGCCATTTCAAAAATATAATATAAATCTTAGCTAGCATACAACCATTATTGTATGCCTACTATAGCTACCATCTTAACAGTGGTGACCACCATAAGTAAATGGCAGGTTCTACAACTAAAACCGTACTAGGTTCATATTGTTTTTTTGGATTTCCAACAAATGGTCAGGCAAAGGAACTTCCTTACACCGAAATGGAAACGCCTCTGGAAAGACGCCCCGAGAACCTAACCGGGTCTCTGCAAACACAAGGCCGACGCTACCTCACGCTTTAACCAAGCTGTAACTAAGTAACTAACACACGAGCTATGTCATCCCCCAGTCGTCACCGACCTTTATCCGAGACGTCTCGATCACAAAGCAACATCACACAGTAATAGATTTACAGTGTCAACATAGGTAAAATATCTGGGCTTCATACCATGATATCACCTTTTATCCAGAAGGAAATGACATACTCTAGGGGCGCTACCCCTAAAAACCTTTGCTGCAACATTCCTGTTTCGACCATTACCGGGTTGTGAGGCTCGACGAAGTCTCGTCCACAAAGCCACGCTTTTTCACAAAGCCACGCTTTGATCAACAAATGATCAACAACATTTCGTATGCCACATTACCAAATTGGGAATGCATCACTAGTAACCATCAACTACATAACCTCTAATCTCGTACGTCTCAGAGAAGGGTGTTAAGCTAAGAGAATAAATTCTCCGCCACCAACATAAATGTATTTGATAGAAACCAGCTTTACATCTCAAAGTGTAACATCAGACACCCATCCATACAAGTCCGTTCCGGGATCGAACGGAACCGAAGGCACTTCCAAAGAAGCACTTGCAAATCCGGATAATTTCTAATCACGTCCGGACTTCCCATCACAAAGGGTGCTAAAATCTCTATACCGGGGATCAGCCGATGCAGAGAAAATCGATGGTAATCCTTTCGTTTTCGAAAGTATCCGGTCTTCACCACCGGTCTTCAAATGCTATCCATATACGTCGTATCACTATTCGAAATGTGTTATATGACACAAAGGTCCTTTCCCGGCTAAACCGAATAACGAGCGCAATCAAAAATCATATGGATACTGGGGTCTCGGTTAAATCACAGCTTAAAGCCTAAAACCTTTCATTGGAAATGGTAATTTGTTTTAACCATATATTAGTAAGTACATATGCTTCCTCCCTTGTTTACATGAATCATTTCATTTGATCTCTTTTTATTTTATTTTGTTTTATTATCTTCTTGCATACACTTGTTTTTATTTCTATTCCTAGCCTACATACGGAATGAGTTTGTTCTTAGACTTATATCTATTTCTAGTATAATTACTTACTTTTATTTCTTTGTTTTAAAGTTTAACTATCAAATATTTAATTCATATTAATATATTTTTATGCTTTTAAACTAACTACCAATAAATTAATTTATATAAACAATATTTTTAAATCCAAATCATTTTCTAAGTCATTTACTCAAATTCTAAAGTCAAATTCAAATTTACTCATATATGCACATATACATATATAGATTTTTTTTTGGAACTAGGGAAACCTGGTCAATCATTACCGACATGTGATTCCTGAACAGTAAACCTAGGGAATAGATGGCTGGCCTGCCACAACCACTATTCCATGCTAGCTAGACCTTTCGGTTGACTTGGAGCGGTAGGCGCGAAAATGAACCTCAAACCCCCCATGTGAAAGGCGTATCTCCTCCCACACAAAGGTGGGACTCGAACCTCGAACCTCACACTTGGGAGGCGTATCACCCCACCACCCCGCCACAAGCCCGCGGAACTACATATATAGATTCACACATATATATATACAATTTCTAAATTTAAAATGATTTAATATATAATTTATTTGGATTCGGGGAAACTCGAATCAATTTATCACTTAATTTTACAAATTTTCTTCAAAAATTCAATTAATTATTAATTTAATTTTTTATAAAATTCGGGGTCGTTACATACACCCTCCAGAATCACAATCCTCTGGGTAGAGATACTTGATTTCCAAGGCAACAAGTTCACCCAATTGATTTCCAGGGCTACAATCACACCTTCTCTCGCTCAATTGATTACAAAAAGTCTATAACTCAAATTAGCACTTGGATCTTGTAGAGATAGTGGAGAGAATCAAAACCAGAAATTGTCTAGTTAGATTCGATATTGATTTCGGCAGAGTAATGGTGCAATTTGTAAATAAGAAAGTGGAGAAGAAGAAGAGAAGTTAAATTAGAGAAAAGTGTTATAAAATTCGTTGAAACTGACCCCTATTTATAGAAGAACAACAGTCATGTCCATTCGTGAAGAGTTATGGCGAATAGACACTTCTTTTGAAATTTAAATTTTGAACTCAACCGTCACTATGTCGACATGGTGCCTATGGGCATGTCGACATCCCTCAGCCAAATTTGATGTTTTGAATTTCTATAAAAATAATATTTATCTTATATTTAAAACTTTATAAATATACTTGAATATAGTTGAAATTCATAAGTAAATTTAAAGAACAATATATATATATATATATTATTTAACTATAATTTAAATCAAAGTATAAATAATTTAAAAGTTAAATATATTATTTGAAAAGACAGTTTAAAATCAGGAGTAATTTTGACTCTGAAAATAAAGATGTTTTGAGGCTAAAACTATTTAAAATCGGAATCGAGAGTTTTGAATCATTTTAAAAGGAAAGTTTTGAAATCATTTCGAAAACAAGATAATTTTGAAAACTCATTTGAATTAAGCTTAGTGGATACAAAACAATGTCCCACTTGATTTTCGTAGGTTCCATCCTACTTAGGGTTCCATCCCATTAACGGGCTCGAAGTGGATTCCATTCCACGAATAAATTGGATATTAAGATGCCAGTGCTTTTCTACGAGTTTTAACAAATATTCCTAATAAAACAAACTTAACCTTGAAATCTTGAACTCTTGATAATCTTGATACTCATGAGTCTTCTATCTCTATATCTTGAATCTCTATACTGTACAGTCTTCATTCTTGATACCTGCATGGTTAGATCCTACATATACATATATATCTAAACTTGTAATGTTAGTATTTATATTTTATAATCTATTCTAAGGTTGTTGTCATCAAAACCATCATCTCATCATCTCATGGACTAACATAAGTGGCTAATAATATTTTTAATACTTTTGTAAAAAAATAGTTTTGTGAAACCAATATGTTATGAGAAACTAATCATTTTGAAAAGTCCCTTGATTTCTTGGAAAGGTACGATTTTGAATTGCAGGAACAAGTTTGTTATATCACTAATGGTGAAAAGACACTTGGAAATCAAACATCACAAATCAAGAAGGACAAATGGATAATGGATAATGGATGCTCAAAACATATGACTGAAAATCCAGAGATCTTGAAAGATATTGTCTATATATATGGTGGATGAGTTAACTTCGAAGATAACTCAAAAGGATATGTGATTAGCATCGACAATGTCGGTAACTCTGAAACTCCTACAATTTCTAATGTTTTGCTAGTTAGGAATTTGAAACATAACTTGCTCAGTATTATTCAATTGTGTGATATGAATTTTGAAATTAAGTTTGAAAAGGATAATTACCACATTAAAGATAATGAGTCAAACATTATTTTTGAAGGTATTTGGAAACCTAACATTTATATTGAAAGTTTCCAAAGATAATTTATGTCTTTTGGTTGAATCTAATGACCCATGGATTTAGCATAAAAGATTTGGTCGTTTGAATTTTAAACACCTTTCTAAAGTTGCTTAATATGCACTTGTTATGGGTCACTCCAAAATGAGTTTTAATGTCAATAATTTTTGTGACACTTGTCAATTAGGAAAACTTCGTAAAAGTTATTTAAATCTAAAGATATAATTTATACATCTCATCCTCTTGAACTTCTTCACCTAGATCTTTTAGGACTTTCGCAAATACAATCAATAAATTATAATAGATATGTATTTGTAATTGTAGATGATTTCTCCAGATTTACATGGACAATCTTCTTAAAACTTAAAAGTAAAGCTTTTGAAATGTTTAAAATTTTTACTAAAAGAATTCAAAATCAAATGTCAAGTAAAATTAAAACGATTAGGAGCAATCATAGAGGAGAATTCGAAAATGATAATTTTGAAATCTTTTATAATAAGAAAGGAATTACACATAATTTTTTATTTCCGAGAACACCATAACAAAATGGAGCAGTGGATCGTAAGAATAGAACTATACAAGTGTTTCCTGGAGATTTGACCAGGCAACTGAGTGCTCGGCATTGGGTAGTACTCGGCTTCCAGGACTACTCGGCATCTAGTAGTGCTCGGCATCCAGGAGCACTCGGCATCCAGGAGCACTCGACATCCAGGAGAACTCGGCATCCAGGAGTATTCGGCGTTCTAGGAGTACTCGGCATCCAGGAGCACTCAGCATCCAGGAGTACTCGACATCCAGGGGTACTCTGCATCCAGGAGCATTCATCATCAGAAGGCGTTCGGCGTATACGACTGCTCGGCATGGCTGTATTGTTCATCAAAAGCTATCGTTCGGCCAGAACCACCGTTCGGCCAGAGACATCGTTCAGCTAAAGGCAAACCTTCGGCCAGTGCCATCGTTCGGCCAAGGACATCGTTCGGTCAAAAGCATTGTTTGGTTAAAGCTATCGTTCGGCCAGCACCAACGTTCAGCCAGAGACAACGCTCGATCAAGCGCTTCGTTCGGCCAGAGGCACGTTCGGCTTCGACTGACATTCGTTCCACTCGTCCCACGCAGCAAGCATATCGTTCGGCATAGGGAAGGTGGTTCGGCATCATTGTGTTCGGCCTATTTGGTTCGGCATACGGCGAACACTGTATTTGGGCCAGAGTGTTCGGCTACCGAGCCCACCTGGGAAGTCCAACCCATCTTTGTCTATAAATAGAGGGGCAGGGGCACAGTGAAAAGGACCTTTTTTTTTGGAGAGAACACTGGGGAGACTCTGCCATTTTGGAGACTCATCTTCTTTACTTAGCAACTTCATTCAAGCATTTGATCTACGAATTGTATTTGTAATCAATCATTAAGAAGATCAATAAAGTGAAAACTCAAAGTGGACGTAGGCAATTACACTGAACCACTATAAATCTGGTGTTCTTACTTTTTGCATTTAAATTAGCATTGTCTTCCTTCTTTAATTTATCTTCATAACTTATATCTCTACTCAATCTTTCTCTACGAGGTTAGTGACCAATTTTGGTGCTAACACTTTGGTGCTTTCACTGAGAATTGAATTCTCAGACCTCAAGGATCTGCTTTGAAGCTACTGGATTGAACAAATCCCCCAAAGAAGATCCGACTCATTGATAGGACATCCGTTGATTCTACTCAGAGTTCATACCAATAATTCTACAATGGAAAGACCATGTACCAGGTCAGCTTCTCATAATGTGGATGCCCATGAGACTGCTAGCATGCAACAAGCAGGACCTTGCAATCAGCCAGCGATTCCGTGTGTAGGAATTGCCGCCCAGGACCAGACTCCAGTTGTCACCAGAATAGAGTTCAACGACTTGATGAGAGAACTCAGGGAAAGCAGGAGACAACTAGGAGAGCAGATGCAAGCTATAGCCAACCTGATGGCACAACTCACTCAATAGCAGCAACAGAATGCTGGGGGCAATCCCGCTCCGTATTCCTCATCCGACAGCTCAACTTCCTCTGGTGAACCTCCCAGGCGCAGACGCCGTAAGACTGAAGCTGCACGGGTAGGTGCTGCTGTTCAGACAGCAGGAGACCGTGACCAAGCCGGAGCTGGAAACCTAGGAACTAGAGTGTAGGTGGAGGCTGGAGGCCCAGACCATCAAAACGCTAACGATGTTGAACCTCAAGATGCACGTTTGGTAGATCGCCAGGAGAGGAGGCATCAGCCTGGCCAGTCACGTAGAACAGACTCCAACCTTTCACCTTCCATACAAACACCAGATCTGACAGCCATGGTCACTCAATTGATGAAAGAAAATCAAGGCTTATGGAATGATGATTGGGGAGTATTAAGAAGTCATACTCCATTCACAGATGTTGTGCTGCAGGCGGCGTACCCCAGAAAGTTTAGTATGCCTACTATCCCTGCGTATGAGGGAAAGACTGACCCCAGACAGCATGTCATGAGGTATGAGTGGATGATGGATTCAGCTAGAGCAAATGATGCTACCAAGTGTAGATGCTTTCCGATCACTCTATCTGGGATCGCTACTATGTGGTTTACCCGACTTCCTCCGCGGTCCGTATCCAATTTCGAGGAGTTGGCAAAGAAGTTTATTGAGCAGTTCAGAATACACACTACTCATCCAAAGGACGTAATGTCTCTGTCGAGTGTAATCCAAAATCCTGGGGAGTCATTGAAGGAATATTTACAAAGATTCCATGTTGTGGCAACTGAAGTCAGTAATCCCAATGATCATGCAATTCTAATGGCTGTAATGAGAGGTGTGGATCCGGATTCTGAATTTGGAGACTGGTTGGCAGGAAAACCTCCGACCACACTAGAACGTTTTTACTCAAAGGCACATCAGTTCATAAAAAGAGAGGAAGCTAGGTGGGTAAGGCGAGATAAGGCACGAGGACCTGTCCAAGAATCCGTGAAAAGCAACATTGCTGTGAAACAGTCCGGACACAACACAGGAAAGGTCGAAGTCAATGTCCAGAACAAGCCTGGGCAGCCTAAGGAGTCCAGAGGAAGAAATCAAGGGAAGAAGAGAGAAGCGGGGAAGTGGAAGTCGAGAATTCCGAGCTACAACGAGTATACCCCGCTGAATGCGCCTCTTGAGAATATTTATCTCTCAACCTGCAATACCTTTCAGTACAGAAAGCTACGTCCAAAAGAGTCAACCGAGGAACAGAAACAGATTGGAAAATACTGCCGCTTCCATGAGACCTACAGGCACAATACGGAAGAATGCAGACACCTACACGACGCTATAGAGAAGTTGATCAGGCAGAAAAAGCTCCAGGAATTCGTGAAGGATCCTCAGGAAGGAGGACAGGGAACATCCAACACAGGTCGTGCTCCACCTCTGCATCATCCCGATGAACCTACCCGGACTGTGGGTAGGCTAGTCATAAACACGATCACGGCGGGCCTCACCCCGCGGATAAGAATTGGCAGGAGATGGAGCGGTATGCTAGTGCCCTGAAGCATGCATATTTCGAATGTTGTTCGAACACGGAGGATGGGACCCCTGCTAAGCAATAGCGCGTAATGACAGACGATATAGTGTTCAGAAATAGAGATGCTGACCAAGTGGAGGCTCCAACCATCGACCCGATGGTCATATCTGCAACGATCGGACCGGCGTATGTGAAAAGAATTTTGATTGATTGTGGAAGTTCTGTCAACATCATCTTCAAGAAGGCTTATGACCAGATGAAAATGGAAACAATGGACTTGAAACCGTCCAAAGCTCGCATACACGGCTTTAATGGCGCAGCGACCGATGCAGTGGGCTATGTTGAGTTACCAGTTGAACTGGGACAAGGCGAACGTCGGAGGGTGCGAATCCTACCCTTCGTAGTTTTGGATGTGGATTCTCCGTATAATGTTTTCTTGGGCCGACTGGCCCTGGCTGAGTTTAGGGCAGCATTAGCCCCGTGGTGCTTAACTTTGAATTTCCCAACTGACAAAGGAGTAGGCGTTGTTCATGGCGACCAAGCGGCTGGTCGTACCTGTTACGTGGCTGAGCTCCGAGAGGCCCATCGGAGGGAGAAGGGAAAGGTTGCGGACAATCCAGTCTGCATCCTTAATACGGATAATTGACAAGTAGTGCCCGAGCCCTGGCTCGGGCATAATTCTCGGATCTTCAGAGACATAGATCCGAGAGACGACGATGAGAAACCCAGGGGAGAAAAGGCAGCGCTGGCTGAATTAACAATTGACATTTCAGTCAGCCGAGACGACCCATCGCGAATACTTAAGATTGGATCACAACTCGGCCCCGCAATGACTGAAGACCTTAGTGATTTCCTCCGGGCGAATCTTGATGTTTTTGCCTGGACGCATTCTGATATGTGTGGGATTTCCCGTGCCATTACTAGTCATATGTTGAACATAGACCCGAAACCCTGAATGGGATGGACCCAGAGAGGTCCGCTGCTTTCAGAGAGGAGGTGGACAAACTCAAAACCAATGGGTTCGTCCGCGACGCCCTCTACCCTGAATGGGTATCGAACCCCATGCTGGTGAAAAAGGCAAATGGGAAATGGAGAACTTGCGTAGATTATTCCGATTTGAACAAAGCGTGCCCCAAGGACAATTCCCATTGCCTAGGATTGATCAGTTGGTCGACTCTACTGCCGGACACGAGCTTTTATCATTCATGGATGCATACTCGGGTTACAATCAAATCCCGATGCATATTCCGGACCAAGAACACACCAGCTTCGTCATGGATGTCGAGCTATATTGCTATGTAGTAATGCCCTTCGGGCTGAAAAACGCAGGAGCGACTTATCAGCGTTTGGTGAATCGAATGTTCAAAGACCAGCTTGGTAGAACTATGGAAGTCTATGTGGATGGCATGCTCGTGAAGTCACGACAGTCAAACGACCACATTCGAGACTTGGCTGAAATGTTTGACATACTCAGATATTATGGGATGAAGATCAACCCTCTGAAATGTTCCTTCGGCGTTGCGTCGGGGAAGTTTTTGGGATTCATCGTCAACGCTAAAGGGATTGAAGCTAACCCAGAAAAGATTCAAGCTATTCGAGATGTGCAAGTGCCTAGGACTATAAAACAGGTACAGAGCTTGAATGGAAAAGTTGCTGCGCTGAGTCGATTCATATCCAGGGCCACGGACAAGTGCATCCCTTTCTTTGATATAATAAAGAAAAGGAAGAGGAACTTCGAATAGACATCCGACTATGAGGAAGCATTCCGGGATCTGGTGAGGCATCTGGAGAGTCCACCAGTGCTGTCAAAACCAGTAGACCATGAGATGTTGTACGTATACTTGGCTGTATCCCCACATGCGATAAGTGCGGCTCTGGTTCGCGAGGAGGACCGAATCCAAAAGCCGGTGTATTACGTTAGCAAGCGTTTAACGGGGGCAGAAAGAAATTACCCCAAAATCGAGAAATTGGCCTATTGCTTGGTGATTGCATCACGTAAGCTGTGCCCATACTTTCAAGCACACTCAATCAGCGTTTATACCGATCAACCCCTACGGCAGGTACTCCAACGACCAGAAACTTCTGGAAGATTGTTAAAATGGAACATCGAGTTGAGCCAGTTCGATATCGCTTACTTGCCACGAAGAGCCATACAAGGGCAAGCATTAGCAGACTTCATTGCTGAGTTTACTATGTCTGACGAACCAGATGGTTACAATGCCATGCCCCCCGTTCGATGGAAATTATACACTGATGGGGCATCAAACGACCGTTGCTCCGGCGCGGGTGTAGTTCTCGTAACTCCGGAAAATCGATCAATTTGTTATGCTTTGAAGCTCGATTTCCCAGCCACAAATAACGAAGCAGAATATGAAGCACTGATTGCTGGCTTGAAGCTCATCGGAGAACTCGGGATCAAATCAGTTGAAATCTTTTGTGACTCACAGTTGGTGGTTTACCAAGTGCGGGGAGATTACTAAGCAAAGGGACAGAAGCTTGCTCCGTACCTTGTTCTGGTTCAAGAACTTATGTCGAATCTTGAGCGTTATGATATTTCGCATGTCCCGTGCGAACAGAATAAAGAAGCCGACTCGTTGGCTAAGTATACGAGCACAGGCGATGCGTAGCAAATGGGATTGTATCCCATTGAGGCCTTGCATGCCCCGAGCATAAACGAGATGAAAGTTGATCGTGTGTTGGAAATGGAAATCGAAAAGGAGTCGTGGATGACCCCATTCAAACTGTACCCGACGACCGGGGCTTTACCAGAAAAAAGGAGCGAAAGACGACAGGTCCTTCGAAAGGCCGCGCGATACATGATGCAGGATGGATTGATGTATCGAAAAGGGTTCTCAGTCCCCTTATTACGGTGCATCGCTCATGATGAGACAAAGCGGGTCTTGAAAGAGGTTCACGAAGGGGAATGTGGCGACCATACTGGGGGGCAAACGCTAGCAAAAAAGATCCTCCACTATGGATATTACTGGCCGACCGTAAATCGGGACGCTGCAGACTACGCAAGGAAATGTGACAAGTGTCAAAGATATGCAAAAATCCCGAGGACTCCATCAACAGAACTCACACAAATGGTTAGTCCCTGGCCATTTGCAATCTGAGGAATTGACATAATCGGCTCTTTGCCTATGTCCAAAGGTGGTGCGAAATACGCGATAGTTGCAGTCGACTATTTCACAAAATGGGCTGAGGCAGAACCCTTGGCCACAATCACTTCTAAGAAGGTCATTAACTTCATTGTACGAAACATTATATGCCGCTTTGGCCTCCCTCACACCATCATTATGGACAACGGGATGCAATTTGAAAGCAGAGAGTTCAAAAAGTTCTGTTTAAAGTATGGCATCGAGAAGAAGTTCGCCGCCGTTGCACACCCAAAAGCTAACTGACAAGTCGAGGCCATTATCAAAATAATCAAGTCCATAATGAAGAAGTGTCTGGAGAAAGTCGGAGGCAAGTGGGTAGATGAACTCCCGACAGCATTATGGGCTTATAGAACCACCCACAAGTCCGCGACCGGCCACACTCCATTCGCCTTGGCGTACGGCTCGGAAGCCATTATATCCGTGGAACTTGAAGTTCCATCACACCGAGTGACATACTATGATCCCAAGACGAACCAAGACCTCTTGTTGGAATCGCTAGACTGCATCGATGAAAAACGTGAAGAGGCCGAATTAAGAGCGGCAGCACATAGGCACCGAGTCAAGCGTTACTACAACGGCAGAGTCCGCCCAAGGATTTTTGATGTGCGTGATCTCATTTTGAAACGAGTTTTCCCGGTACCGTCGCGTATGAATCCCAGCTGGGAAGGTCTGTACGTCATTGAACGGAAGCTTGGAGAGGGAACATTCAAGCTAGCGACCGTTGATGGCGTGACACTCCCCCGAGCGTGGAACAGTGAACATTTGCGGCATTATTACATTTAGTACGTTTCTTTCCTGTTTTAGGCACAGTTATTTCCTGTATGTTTTCATTCAGTCGTAACTTAGTTTCTTTTTAGCCATGTAATCGAGCAGTTTAGTTGTTTCTCATTAATAAAGGCTTGAAGCCGTATTTTCCATGAACTACTAATGTCTCTATACTTCATAGTCGGGTGGTGAATTACTAGAACTACATTATCCTGTACGATGTACGAACTCGTATAAACGATTTCAAACCTCCGAGTCCCCAGAGCGCGAACCGGAGCACTCTAAGTCCCCGGAGCGCGGACTAGAGTATAAACGATTTCAAATCTCCGAATCCCCAGAGCGCGGACCGGAGTACTCTAAGTCCCCGGAGCGCGGACTAGAGTCTAAACGATTTGAAACCTCCGAATCCCCAGAGCGCGGACCGGAGTACTCTAAGTCCCCGAAGCGCGGACTAGAGTATAAATGATTTCAAACCTCCGAATCCCCGGAGCGCGGACCGGAGTACTTTAAGTCCCCGGAGCGCGGACTAGAGTATAAACGATTTCAAATCTATGAATCCCTAGAGCGTGGACCGGAGTACTCTAAGTCCCCGGAGCGCGGATTAGAGTATAAACGATTCCAAATCTCTGAATCCCCAGAGCGCGGACCGGAGTACTCTAAGTCCCCGGAGCGCGGACTGGAGTATAAACGATTTCAAACCTCCAAGTCCCCAGAGCGCGGACCGGAGTACTCTAAGTCCCCGGAGCGCGGACTAGAGTATAAACGAATTCAAACCTCCGAATCCCCAGAGCGCGGACCGGAGTACTCTAAGTCCCCGGAGCGCGGACTAGAGTATAAACGATTTCAAACCTCCGAATCCCCGGAACGCGGACCGGAGTACTCTAAGTCCCCGGAGCGCGGACTAGAGTATAAACGATTTCAAACCTCCGAATCCCCGGAGCGCGGACCGGAGTACTCTAAGTCCCCGGAGCGTGGACTAGAGTATAAACGATTTCAAATCTCCGGATCCCCAGAGCGCGGACCGGAGTACTCTAAGTCCCTGGAGCGCGGACTAGAGTATAAACGATTCCAAATCTCCGAATCCCCAGAGCGCGGACCGGAGTACTCTAAGTCCCCGGAGCGCGGACTAGAGTATAAACGATTTCAAACCTCCGAGTCCCAAGAGCGCGGACCGGAGTAATCTAAGTCCCCGGAGCGCGGACTAGAGTATAAACGATTTCAAACCTCTGAGTCCCCGGAGCGCGGACCGGAGTACTCTAAGTCCCCGGAGCACGGACTAGAGTATAAACGATTTCAAATCTCCAAATCCCCATAGCGCGGACCGGAGTACTCTAAGTCCCCGGAACGCGGACTAGAGTATAAACGATTTCAATCTCCGAGTCCCCTGAGCGCGGACCGGAGTACTCTAAGTCCCCGGAGCGCGGACTAGAGTATAAACGATTTCAATCTCCGAGTCCCATGAGCGCGGACCGGAGTACTCTAAGTCCCCGGAATGCGGACTAGAGTATTAACAATCTCAATCTCCGAATCCCCTGAATGCGGGTCAACTTACTATAAGTCCCCGGAACGCGAATTTAGAAAAAAAAATTCTAAGTACTCAAGAAGTATACAACTCATAAGTGCTTGAGTTTTGACCGTAGTTATTCAGAAATCTAAAGAAAGAGTAAAAGTAAAAGAAACGCTCAAACTGCTAAGGAAACTGAACTTTATTTAATAGTCCAAAATGAGGTTACACAATTATTCCTCCAAAACTTGGAGTCAAAACCCTACCTACATAAACTTCGGAAGCAAAAGATGAAAGTAGTTACAAGACCTAAGCACAATCTCGTTGAACGAGTTTAGCGACTATTTCTTTGATTTCTTCTTCTTGTCTTCCTTTGTTGTTTCCGACGATTCCTCTCCCTCACGCTTCTTCTTGGATTTCTTGCTTGCTAAAGAAGCGGAATCAGGAGGGGGAGAAGGAACATTCAGCGGTTTGAATTTACCAGGGAGAATGATCTTCAAAGGTCTGTTCCGCGGGTCGGTGAGTTCCAGAATTTCAGGCTCGACTTTGATCTCGACTTTCTTTTTCGCTTCTTCGGCGAGACGCTCTTTCATGCTCATCTTCGAGGTATGTTCAGAGGCGCCAGTGATTTCGATTTCATCACTCCCTTCGGCGGGAGATGAGGTGTCAAGCTTATCATCATCTAGCGCCCTGATCACTTGAGCGTCAGGGCCAGGAGTTGCTCCCGCATGAGCAACCTCGCTTGTTTTCTCTGCCTCTTCCTTGGCGTCATCGCTCCTCGGAGTTGGCTCGGCATCAGAGCAGCCTGCATGAAAACATAAAGAATGAACATTAGGACGAATAACCGCTACTAGAAAGTGACAGATCTTTTAGCTTCTAAAAGAATAGTTTCCTACCGGGTTCTGGTTGGCTATCGGTTGCGCGTGGAGTCTCGCCCTCTAGAATAGGGGATAGCACATGAACACCAAGCTCGGGGTCTTCAGGATCGTAGCCGGCATGCTGCTCGAATGGGTTGAGTGTCGGCCGACCAGCCGATTGAGCAGTAGGAGGAGCAGCAGCGTGAGGAGCTGTAGTCTTAGCCCCAGATGGACCAGCTTCATCATTTTTCTCTTCTGGTAGGGGAGAACCTTTGCTATAAAGAGCCAAAGCTGCACATAAGTCCGCTGGCTCGTTCCCTCTAAGAAATTCCTTCACCAGGGCATCCTCATCAACCTCCTCAGAGCCCGACTTGATTTTCCTGATCTTCACTAAAGTTTCCCCGGCCTCGGCTAGGGATTCGAGATAGCCCTCGCCCAAGAATGTCAAGTCACGATGCATAAGGACGCGGGCGCCATACTCAGCAATCAACGGGTCAAACATACACTTGACCTCTTCCCTACCGGCTTCTGCGTCCGCCTCGAGGCGAGAGTCAATCTCCTCCGCAACTTTTCTTCTGCCCTCCTCACGGGCTTCGTCCTTCATTTTTTCAACCCCAGCAAGTTCGTCATCGAGCTTCGTTTTCAGGAGCCGAGTAGCAACGATTTCGTCACAATATCGTTGTGACTCTTCTTGAGCAGCTACTTTATCCTCTTTCTCCTTGGAGAGTAATTCTTTCAACTCTTTGACTTGTATGGCGAGCGCGTCCCTTTCCTTTTGGATAGAATCTTTTTCTAAGGCAAGGGCACTGCTACATCAAGTTCCTTCTTGTGAGCCATCTCTAAACGAGTGACTGCCTCAATAGTATCCTTTGCGCTTTGCTCAGCGGCTTCCAGCTTCGACTTATACGAAGCGAGCTCTTCGTCTTGATGATGTTCTTGTCACAGCCAGCCTCCAATTTCAGACGATCAATCTCATATTGTCGCTCAACAAACACCTCCGAGATCTTTTCAACCAAGTGTACAAACGCGTCATGTTGAACATAGACGTCGTTGTTACAGGCAATGGCACTCTGCTTCACGTGCCCAGGGATATGATGAATAGCTGGGAGGAATTTTAGACCATCAAAGCAAATTTTTGGAAATTTGGCCTTAAGATCGACCATCTTTTCTGCTACAGTTGGGTCAACCGCGGGAGTAGGGAGAGGAGGCCTTGGAAGTTCTGCTCTTTTTCGTTGCTCCCGAATTTGCCTTGTACTCGACGAACCGGAGTGTTGTTCTCGAGGAGCATCGGGTTGGGAACCCTTCTGTGAAGACTTCTCTCTATCCGACTCGGTTGGAGGAAGAGGATCACGGGACTGTGAAGATTGGGAATATGCCTTCTTACGATAAGACGAATCGTGGGGACGGTTGTCTCTATCTTCTAAATCATCTCTATCCCTGCGTCTGCCCGAACCTGAATCCCGTCTGGGGTGATTGTAACGACCCGGAATTTTCGAACCCGAAAATTCCAGATAGTTAGAAGAAAAAGAAAGAGATAGAAGAAAGAAACAGAAAGAAGAAAGAAGAACAGAGAACACAACATCTCACATTCGCAGCGGATTAAATATAATAACAAATAATAATAACAGTTATACAAAGAAAAACTGTATTTGTTAATTACATTTTAATACATCAGAGTTACAACATTCACAAATGTACTAGACAGTTAAAATTAACATGTCTCATACAACTATAATATCACAACGGAATATACTCCATACGTTCCTGCCATCCAGCTCGCCTCCTGAGCTCCAGAACGTCCTTACCTGAAATCTGTAATACTCGGTCTGACCCGAGCATTACATCAAAGTAACACCCGGGTCAGGCTGGAAACCAGCGTGAGTAAACTCATCTAACATGAAATTTCAATTCATAGAACTTATTTAAACCCGGGGTAACTCGTACTTTACCACAAGTAAACAACTTATCTAGTCAATACTTATTTCACAAAACAATATCTAAGTATCCAACTTAGTTTAAATGGTTCATATTATTCCAAACCGGCCTATTGATTTCATATATCAAATCTATAAAGAATTATAGATTACTA
Source organism: Allium fistulosum (assembly GCA_030737815.1). Lineage (NCBI taxonomy): Eukaryota > Viridiplantae > Streptophyta > Magnoliopsida > Asparagales > Amaryllidaceae > Allium > Allium fistulosum. The sequence goes on from CM060902.1 coordinate 428,843,496, forward strand.
ATCGAAGTGGTTTCGGATATCGCTGATATCCGATCCCGGTCTCTTCGAATTCAATACCATCTTTCTAAGCCAAGTTGTTTAAGTTTAAACAATTTAATTTAACTTCAGAATGTCATATTCCCACAACAATTCCATTATAGATAAATAACTCATATTTATCATAGTTCAAACAAAACATTTCATATCATAGAACATTACAAAGTACATATCAGAGTCAATAACAATCAAAGGTATTCAATACAATTTAATCATCCATAAGCAAGATTTATTTCACATAATTAATAATTAATTTAATTTAACTCATTAATTAATTAACTCTTAATTACTCACATTAATTAATTATCCTTTAATTACTTAATCTAATTAACTATCATTTAATTACTTACCTTAAGTAATTTGAATTACCTTCATTAATTAATTACATTAATTAATCATTACATTAAGTAATTAATTCTCTAATTAATTACATAAATTAATTATCCTTTAACCATTAATTAACCCTTAATTACTCTCATTAATTAATTATACCATAGTTAATTACTTTAAATTAATCACATTCAATAATTAATCTTAAATTAATCACATTCATTAATTATTTATTAATTAATCACCTTAATTTATGTCATCAAGTAATTAACTCTTATTTATCATTTAAATCTTTATTTAATAACTTTTTGGAATAAATTATCATTAACCAATTAACTTACTCCTTTAAGTTAATTAACCTTAAAAACATTTAATCTTCTTAATTTTACCACTTAATTACATTATTAAGTTTATGTAAAATAAACTTTAAAATAAAGGTTATACATATTAACACACTTTTAACTTAATTAATTTAAAATAATTCATTTTAAAACCTTTATTTAATCTCAAACTTGAATAAGACATTTATTTTTAAAAGCTGAACAAAATTTACTTTATAACTTTTAAAACATAATGTATTTTTAAAACCTGGAACATTTTTTTTTCTTATAATTTAAAACCTGGTTAGTTACCAGAAAACAAACTCGAGACAAATGAATGAAAACCCGAGCCATTCCTACGAAATTCCCGAGCTAATTACTATCCTCATTTCTTCGAGTCAAACCCACAACAATTTCAAGCAAATACCCGAGCATAAACCTTCTTCTTCCCCAATTACCCAAAACATCACACACACACGGTGCACGTGCACCGATAAACCAACCACCTCCGACCAACCTCACGATCACTCACACATCAATGACGACCACGCCGATGATCCCTGCAACCCAGATCAACGAGATCGCCAGGATATCAAAATCGAACAGCTCAAAACCACTGGAACCCAAACACTGATCGACAAATCCACCTCGTACCATCGCCTCCGACCACCGGTGACCTCGCGACCACTAGCCGACCATATCCATTCACCTACGCCTCTAATCCCCACCCGCGATCGTCACTAGTTCACCCATGACATCGAAATCACTCCAAGAACCCCCTCGACCAAAACTGAGCATAAAACCCTAAATCGCCATCAACCATCCACACCGATGATTAATAAATTTCCCGGCTATTTTTCAGATGACCACCATCACATCAGGCACCTCCAGCTTCAATTGCAACGCACATCTCCTCGCCGATCATCGGAAATCGACGATAATACTTTTTCCGTTCAACTTGCAAATACTCAACATTCCCAAATCTAAAAATCTTGATATTTATATAAAAATTCATCATTTTGAAGTTCAAATCTGATTGTAAAATCAAAACAAGAATTCCTGACCTTTTATCTTTGACATATTTTTGATTATTACTGTGATTTATCATTTTATAAATAAGTATTCAACAAACACACCTGAATTTATTTTTAAAATTAATATTACATTGTCACAATCATTTTTCATTTAGAAATTGTAGCTTAAGATTGATTGCATGAAGAGATATTAAATTTATATTAAGGGATTAAACCTGTTATTCAAACAGAGGAACAAACACAGACATGCACAGTCATTCTATGCATATATACAGACATTCAGGCATAATTAACATTTAAACAAACACTTTTCATAATATATTTCAAATGTAAATCCAACCATCAAGACATAGAACCAATTTCAAATGGGTTTGCTCACTGTTTTTGGTTTTAACAGAGAAGTATATACCTATGTTCAGGCATGCATACACAACATCTGCATATTTATTCATATGCAAGCATATTTACATTCGTGAGGTTGGAATACTCACCTGCAAATGTTTTGAACAGAGAAGCCTGGGAAGTTTGAAATCTGGAAACTTGATTTTTTTGAAAACTGGAAATTGACTTGCTTCTTGACTTTGATTTCCTTACTGATCTGAGTTGAATTTCTTGAATTTGTTGAGTTAATCTTGATACTTAAATTTGCTAGCTGAATCTAAAGCTTTAATACTGATGTAGTTGAATTTGTGAAGAAGTTTGCCCCTTTTTTTTTCTTTTCTGTTTTGTGTACGTGTTTGGTTCTTTTTTTTTATGAATGAAAGAGATGAGAAAAGGAGGGTAGAGATATTATATATTTTTATTTTCTTTTTATCTATTATTTTAGAAATAAAAATGGAATAAATGACATTTGTTCATCTCCTATCTTAAAATCCTAACACTTGTCAATATGCTTACTTACTAATTAACACTTGTCTTTGTATATGAATTACTTATTTTATATTTGTACATTTTCATGAGAAAATGTTTATATATATATATTAAATTTCAATATATATTTTATTTTTGTTAATGTCTTATGTATTTATTTATTACTTAAATCTATGTAATACATTTATACATGTGTGTTTTCAATCTTTATATTTTTACAAACTACATTTATTTCAAGTATAACCTTTTAAAGAAATACATGTACCTTTACCAAATTTTACTTTAAACTAGAATACTTTTTAAATTCATAAGTATATGCATAGGTACTATTTTAGTGTCTAAAATCTTTAAATAAACCTTGAAAATAATAATCTTGCCAATTGAATAATTATATTAGGAGATTATCAAATAGATATTTATTCACATATTTATAATTCAGCATTTATTATAATTCAAATTCATCTATATACATATCCAGATATATTCTAATTATCAAAGTTTTATCTGTTCAATTGATTAAAACAGTTAATTATCCAATTATCAAATGTCTCAAAATCCGGGTTATCACATTCCTCCCCCCTTAGAATCTTTTCGTCCTCGAAAAGGAACGAAGTCAAAATTTATTAAATTGCTTATTGTCAGCTTAAATTGCTCTTTGATCATTTTCAATTATAAACTCTTCTATTAAGAAAATTTTTCTTATAAATATCATCTTATAAAACACTTTAAAATCTATATAATATTACCAGAATAGTTTTATAAACATATCATTTTATAACTCGATGTTTCAACAAATCCATCCTTGTTCTTATAGAAATTCGGTCATACGTTGATCAGGCGTAAGACTGAAAATCTATAAGTACTTAGCAGACCCGGTTTCAACACCCAGTGAAAATATTTGGAAAATAATTTATTGAAAATATAGAAAACAGTTTTGAAAATAGAGAAAATATCTTTGGTGAGAATGCTCTGGAAATCATCACCCCCATCCATGGTCGCAGTTAACCCGATGGTTACGTTGCCGTCCCGGCAAAATCCACAGATAACTGTAGGTCTCCGCGCTCCTCGATTACGCCATGGAACCCGCTACAGATCGCAGTTATACCCGGGCCTTACGTTGCTATCACAGCACAAACCCATATAACTGTAGGCATCAGCGCCACCGAATTTCGCTGCCAAATAATGAAACTTCTCCCACATAGGTCGCAGTCTACCGATATAAAATCAAACGCAGACTGTTGGCTCTCAGCGGCACAAACGACTTTCGCTATGTTACCATAGTGTCACAGTCTACCGATATAAAATCAAACGTAGACAGTTGGCTCTCAGCGGCACACATGACTTTCGCTATGGTCTGCAGTAGATCGCAGTGACATCGAGTTAAACTGTCGTCACAGCATAACTCAAATGCCTCTGTGGGCACCAGCCCCTCGACTTTCGCTACACAAATAATCCTCAGGAACTAGTTTGTCCGGACTCCTCACAGGATCAACTTTAGAAACCCCCCTTGGGGCTCAAGGCAGTACCACCCAGTGGTACTCCTGAGAAGTTCATTTCAAGGAAGCGCCTTTTTTCCCAGAGCTATTTTCAAAACACTTTATACTATATACTTATAGTATCTTCAAATCATACCCTTTATGATTTATCAAAATCTCCTTTACACAAAATCGATTACCAAAATCGATAATTCTCAAACTAGGCTTTCCAAAATCCAAAATTGATTTTCCCAAAAATCAAAAGCCTTTTCCAAATTCATAGGTTCCCAAAACCTTTTCCAAAATCATTCTCATAAGATCCTTTATATATATATATATATATATATATATAACTTTAAAAATCTTTGGATCACTTCAAACTTGTATAAAACCTCTTTTTATACTTCAAATACTTCCAAAAACCCTTTTATTCTGGCTAGATTCAATAAGGGAAGTTTATCATATTACAAAATATAACTTTATTTATTGTCAATCAAATATTCAAGTTTGATTTCCTTATAAAGTTATTTACCATTTACTTACCCCCATAAAGTAAATTTCAACCAAAGAAATATCCAATTCCATTATATTTCACAAATATACTTTTCATTTCAAATCCATTTCAAAGATCATTTTACAATCCTTATCCACAAACTTCAATATCAATTTCATTCAAACTCGTACGATGTACACATATCATCCGTACGCAATATCAATCTGATCACTCAATCGATCACACAATTTCACTCACGAACTAGTATCGTCCACCCGACTTCCTAGTGCGGACTCAGATCTGGTTTCTTGATCAGAAACCGTCATTCTCCTTGCATAGTCGTAGCTATGATAGAGAATATCCAGAACCAATCAAAACCCATATCCAGGTTCGCCGTCGAAAATCGAGCGAAAAATCCCAACTCGGATCGATAATACTATCTCGAAATTCTGTGTTCGAATCTGGATCAAATCACTATGCGAATAGAATAATATACGTATATCCTACGTATTTATCTTTTATTGGTTATTAGCCAAATCAATTCTCTTTTCTATTCAGATTTCTTTTAATTCCATTCACTTATTCTCAATTGCTTCCATTACCAATTGAGTTATTTCTTCAATTATAAACTGTTTGAACTCTGACCAATTTAAATTTTTAAAAATAGCTTGGAAAAATTTAAAATAGATAAGTAGTTGAAAAATAGTTATTAAGTTGTAAAATAGCTGTAAAATAGTTAAGTAGGTATAAAATAGTTAGATAATTGCAAAATAGTTTTTTTTTTAAATAGTGATTAGATATAAATAACAGAAAAATAGTAATTAGTTTATAAGACAGTTTCAAAATAGTTAAATAATTTCAAAATAATTGTAAAATAAGTATAAGATAGTTTGGGGTTTGAGAAGAAAGATTGTATAGTAAATAGTTTGGAAAAATATATTTATATTAAAACAATTTACTTTGAAAATAGTCCCGAGTCAAACCGTTTAATTTCCCAATCTCAATTTCCAATTAATTCCCCATCAATTCAATTTAAATTTCCACTTCCTTTTAAATTGACTCAATACTTCAATTTCCATTGAAATTTATTTAATCCTAATTCAAGTTGAATTAACCTTAATTCCTTTCCAAATTTAAATCAAACTCCATTTGATTTTTAAACTTATTCAACTTTAATCACAATTCCAAATTATTTCCAATCAATTTGGATTTATTTCAAATTGAATCCACTTTAATTTCAAATCATTTCAATCTCTATATGAATTAATCCCAATTCCCATTTGAATTTGAACTCATTCAATCTTCAATTTTATTTCAAATTAATCCAATTTAAATTTTCCATTTGAATTTTAAACTTATCCATCCTAAATCACAATTCTAATTAATCCAAATCAATTTCAATTTGAACTAATTCTATTCAAATCTTAATTTAAAATCATCCCGTATTATATAAATTCGAGTTAAACATTTTAATTGTTGATTTAATCCCTTAAGTCAAATTAACCCTTACTTTTAAATCAAATCAACCTTTATTTTTAATTTAACAACTTAAGTCTTTTAAATCATTTAATTCCGAATTCAAATTCCAAAATTCCATTTTAAAATTTTCTTTACTTAACTTATTATAAAGTTCAAATAAGAATTCAAAAACAATTTAATCTTCAGATTCTAATTTATTAACCATTTTCAATTTCCAGATCTCAAACCCATTTTGAGATCACTCATAACTCCCATTTAAAATCAACCATTTAACTTTCCAAGTTAAATTCCAATTTCATCATGAAATTTCAAATTCAAGTTGTTTGTTCTAAACTTATTTAATTTTCCCAAAATTAAATTCACTTCAATTTTATTCAAACAACTTTGCCCAATTTTAATTCTCATTTCAAATTTTAAACTTCATATTAATAATCTTTCCACTTATAAGTTCAAAAACTTATTACTTTGGGTTTTCATATCACATTCCAAGGAAAAATTTTAAACTCAATACTTAGAGTTTATTTCAAATCATTTTTTTTTTGATATTATGTATATCCTCATCTTTACATATTTATTTCCTTTACACACCAAGTTATACCTTAAATTTTAAACTACCTTTAGTTTTTAATTCAAAACAATTTCGTTCAACCATTTCAAGTTTTCTGGACTTAGATTTAAAACTTCTCAATTTAAAACCCACTTCAATTTACAAGTCATACTTGCCTAAATGTTTTACTCCCCTAAAACATTTTATTTTGCTTAATCATTTACAACATTTCATTATTAACACAATAACCATTTATGATAATAACTAAGATTATCATATTTGGAAATCAATTCATTATTATTTTTATTCTGAAAACACTTCTACAAATTCAAGATTTTAATTTTAGTTTGGATCTATTGCAAACTTATCTTCATTTAATTTCAATTTGGTTGTATTACCATTATCATTTAATTCTCATTATTTAATTCCAATGATTAACAACCGATTACCTTAATATTTATTAAGAAGAAACATCATTTTATATATCAAAATACATTCTTATATAAAATCATTTAAAATCCTTATATAAGAAAATAACAATTACGCTCTCATATATATATATATATACACACACACTCAACTCGTTCTAGGGTACCATTGACCCTATCTTTAACGAGTAATCCTAACAGAGCCAAGGTTCTCGCTTAACCTTCTGCTCTGATACCAACTGTAACGACCCGGAATTTTCGAACCCGAAAATTCCAGATAGTTAGAAGAAAAAGAAAGAGATAGAAGAAAGAAACAGAAAGAAGAAAGAAGAACAGAGAACACAACATCTCACATTCGCAGCGGATTAAATATAATAACAAATAATAATAACAGTTATACAAAGAAAAACTGTATTTGTTAATTACATTTTAATACATCAGAGTTACAACATTCACAAATGTACTAGACAGTTAAAATTAACATGTCTCATACAACTATAATATCACAACGGAATATACTCCATACGTTCCTGCCATCCAGCTCGCCTCCTGAGCTCCAGAACGTCCTTACCTGAAATCTGTAATACTCGGTCTGACCCGAGCATTACATCAAAGTAACACCCGGGTCAGGCTGGAAACCAGCGTGAGTAAACTCATCTAACATGAAATTTCAATTCATAGAACTTATTTAAACCCGGGGTAACTCGTACTTTACCACAAGTAAACAACTTATCTAGTCAATACTTATTTCACAAAACAATATCTAAGTATCCAACTTAGTTTAAATGGTTCATATTATTCCAAACCGGCCTATTGATTTCATATATCAAATCTATAAAGAATTATAGATTACTAATCGAAGTGGTTTCGGATATCGCTGATATCCGATCCCGGTCTCTTCGAATTCAATACCATCTTTCTAAGCCAAGTTGTTTAAGTTTAAACAATTTAATTTAACTTCAGAATGTCATATTCCCACAACAATTCCATTATAGATAAATAACTCATATTTATCATAGTTCAAACAAAACATTTCATATCATAGAACATTACAAAGTACATATCAGAGTCAATAACAATCAAAGGTATTCAATACAATTTAATCATCCATAAGCAAGATTTATTTCACATAATTAATAATTAATTTAATTTAACTCATTAATTAATTAACTCTTAATTACTCACATTAATTAATTATCCTTTAATTACTTAATCTAATTAACTATCATTTAATTACTTACCTTAAGTAATTTGAATTACCTTCATTAATTAATTACATTAATTAATCATTACATTAAGTAATTAATTCTCTAATTAATTACATAAATTAATTATCCTTTAACCATTAATTAACCCTTAATTACTCTCATTAATTAATTATACCATAGTTAATTACTTTAAATTAATCACATTCAATAATTAATCTTAAATTAATCACATTCATTAATTATTTATTAATTAATCACCTTAATTTATGTCATCAAGTAATTAACTCTTATTTATCATTTAAATCTTTATTTAATAACTTTTTGGAATAAATTATCATTAACCAATTAACTTACTCCTTTAAGTTAATTAACCTTAAAAACATTTAATCTTCTTAATTTTACCACTTAATTACATTATTAAGTTTATGTAAAATAAACTTTAAAATAAAGGTTATACATATTAACACACTTTTAACTTAATTAATTTAAAATAATTCATTTTAAAACCTTTATTTAATCTCAAACTTGAATAAGACATTTATTTTTAAAAGCTGAACAAAATTTACTTTATAACTTTTAAAACATAATGTATTTTTAAAACCTGGAACATTTTTTTTTCTTATAATTTAAAACCTGGTTAGTTACCAGAAAACAAACTCGAGACAAATGAATGAAAACCCGAGCCATTCCTACGAAATTCCCGAGCTAATTACTATCCTCATTTCTTCGAGTCAAACCCACAACAATTTCAAGCAAATACCCGAGCATAAACCTTCTTCTTCCCCAATTACCCAAAACATCACACACACACGGTGCACGTGCACCGATGAACCAACCACCTCCGACCAACCTCACGATCACTCACACATCAATGACGACCACGCCGATGATCCCTGCAACCCAGATCAACGAGATCGCCAGGATATCAAAATCGAACAGCTCGAAACCACTGGAACCCAAACACTGATCGACAAATCCACCTCGTACCATCGCCTCCAACCACCGGTGACCTCGCGACCACTAGCCGACCATATCCATTCACCTACGCCTCTAATCCCCACCCGCGATCGTCACTAGTTCACCCATGACGTCGAAATCACTCCAAGAACCCCCTCGACCAAAACTGAGCATAAAACCCTAAATCGCCATCAACCATCCACACCGATGATTAATAAATTTCCCGGCTATTTTTCAGATGACCACCATCACATCAGGCACCTCCAGCTTCAATTGCAACGCACATCTCCTCGCCGATCATCGGAAATCGACGATAATACTTTTTCCGTTCAACTTGCAAATACTCAACATTCCCAAATCTAAAAATCTTGATATTTATATAAAAATTCATCATTTTGAAGTTCAAATCTGATTGTAAAATCAAAACAAGAATTCCCGACCTTTTATCTTTGACATATTTTTGATTATTACTGTGATTTATCATTTTATAAATAAGTATTCAACAAACACACCTGAATTTATTTTTAAAATTAATATTACATTGTCACAATCATTTTTCATTTAGAAATTGTAGCTTAAGATTGATTGCATGAAGAGATATTAAATTTATATTAAGGGATTAAACCTGTTATTCAAACAGAGGAACAAACACAGACATGCACAGTCATTCTATGCATATATACAGACATTCAGGCATAATTAACATTTAAACAAACACTTTTCATAATATATTTCAAATGTAAATCCAACCATCAAGACATAGAACCAATTTCAAATGGGTTTGCTCACTGTTTTTGGTTTTAACAGAGAAGTATATACCTATGTTCAGGCATGCATACACAACATCTGCATATTTATTCATATGCAAGCATATTTACATTCGTGAGGTTGGAATACTCACCTGCAAATGTTTTGAACAGAGAAGCCTGGGAAGTTTGAAATCTGGAAACTTGATTTTTTTGAAAACTGGAAATTGACTTGCTTCTTGACTTTGATTTCCTTACTGATCTGAGTTGAATTTCTTGAATTTGTTGAGTTAATCTTGATACTTAAATTTGCTAGCTGAATCTAAAGCTTTAATACTGATGTAGTTGAATTTGTGAAGAAGTTTGCCCCTTTTTTTTTCTGTTTTGTGTACGTGTTTGGTTCTTTTTTTTTATGAATGAAAGAGATGAGAAAAGGAGGGTAGAGATATTATATATTTTTATTTTCTTTTTATCTATTATTTTAGAAATAAAAATGGAATAAATGACATTTGTTCATCTCCTATCTTAAAATCCTAACACTTGTCAATATGCTTACTTACTAATTAACACTTGTCTTTGTATATGAATTACTTATTTTATATTTGTACATTTTCATGAGAAAATGTTTATATATATATATTAAATTTCAATATATATTTTATTTTTGTTAATGTCTTATGTATTTATTTATTACTTAAATCTATGTAATACATTTATACATGTGTGTTTTCAATCTTTATATTTTTACAAACTACATTTATTTCAAGTATAACCTTTTAAAGAAATACATGTACCTTTACCAAATTTTACTTTAAACTAGAATACTTTTTAAATTCATAAGTATATGCATAGGTACTATTTTAGTGTCTAAAATCTTTAAATAAACCTTGAAAATAATAATCTTGCCAATTGAATAATTATATTAGGAGATTATCAAATAGATATTTATTCACATATTTATAATTCAGCATTTATTATAATTCAAATTCATCTATATACATATCTAGATATATTCTAATTATCAAAGTTTTATCTGTTCAATTGATTAAAACAGTTAATTATCCAATTATCAAATGTCTCAAAATCCGGGTTATCACAGTGATGAAATATGGAAGAGCCGTGAAGGCGATCAAGTCCGTGAGAGCGCCCCATGTCACCTACAAGGAATAGAGATAACAACGAGTTAGGAAAAATCTGGGAAATAAGAAGAAAAAAAGAACTTGAAGTGTATGATTGAATGCGTATGTGCGTGTGTGTCCTAGTGTTCCCCCCGACAGACCAGTTCTTTTGTCTTTACTAATCGGAGTATTATCTCCCTGGACTGGGAGTTGAACTCCCGCATTGCCTCTAGCGGGCGAAGCAAACTTGAGGGCTTCAGGATCGTCAAACCCGTAATTAAGTATATCGTCGGGGATGGAAAGATTCGACAAACCCCTTAGAGAACTTTCCATGTGTTGTGAGGAAGCCTCTTTCTCTGGTGGGATAAGCGTAACTTTTGAAGTTCCGCCAACTTTCTCCTTCCGTATCTTGTATTTTAACTTTTTCTTTCCCTTTGAAGGGGAGGATGACGTTTCAATATCGTGAACTTCGACCGCCGGATTCCAAGCGGGACCCACATTCTCGCCTTGAGTCTCCGGAGCTTCGTCCTCTTTGTGCTCACCCTCTTCGTGCGCATCGGGAGTGTGGCGTGATGACGATCCAGCTTGTTTTTTCCCTTTACCGAATGCTGGCTTGGGAATGGAGACGCCCTCCGGGAGGCTAATCCGACGACCAGGGGCTAGCAAGCTGAACCTCGACAATGATTCATTCGAAATGATGGTTCGGATGTCTCGTTCCTCGGCAGGAAGAGCTCTAATGGCCTCAACGGCCTTAGAATATCCTCGGCCCTCCGGACGCGGGTTGATACCTGAAAAGATGAAACGAGGAGTTAGGAAAAGCATAACTCCAATTAAACACGAATGATGACTCATCGAAGAGACTTACTGCCTTCAACCCATCTCCTCGCAAAACCAGGAGGGCAACACATGTAGAACCATTCCTGTTTGTACAGGGCGAATTTACTACATGCTCCTGTCAAGATTTGGCATTTGTGGTACGGCTCGAGGAACATGAAGGAAGGGCTATCTTTCTGTTTCTTGATCATATAAATGTATCTGATGTCGCCAGAAGTTGGAGGTCTAGAGAAGACGGCCATGAAGAGTAGGTAGGTCCCATATAGAAACGCGTGACCATTCGGATGCAGCTGCGACGGGGCAATGTCTATGTACTGCAACACGTCCCGAAGAAATAAATTGAATGGAGGCACGCTGCCCATCCAACACATGAACTTGTTGTAGGTGGTATATCCGACTGGGGGCAGGTGAGGACGATCGTGTCACGAAGGGACTAACGCATCGGCGAAAGGAATCCCATGGATGGAACATATTCGTCGAAGTGCGGCTTCATTGATCTTCGAAGCTTGTGAGTCGATCGGATTGTCTAAAAGAATTGTTGCCTCCAGGGCATCGGGTGCTAATTTATGGGCAGGGGAAGTCGACGGATTTGAAGTATCAGCGGCTTCATGCCTTGATGACGGCCCAGGCCTATCAGATATAGTGGCGGAGCTAGACTTCTTAGACATCCCCAATAAATAATGAATATGTCTAAGTACCTGTGAAAACTGTACTTGAAAAATGTTCAACGTTAGAATTAACAACACGAATATTCCCCCCATGTGGTGTGTGAACTAGTGCAAGCAATCGTGTAAAAGCGTTGAAAATTCGAAGGTCGCAAAGTTGTTGATATAAAACTGAGCGTCAAGTCATCGCCTTCGAAGACCGTCATCGCTGACCGTCCCCAGAAGCCTGCCTTTTGATGATTGCGATTCCAGATCCGGAAAACGTATGATAATCTAAGTTCGGATTTATGTTAACTGAAGCTAGGAAGTTAGTGATCCGGGTCGGCGTCACATATGCTAGAATGCTTGGGCCCTGTTTCTTGTTTTGCTATACGAGTAGATATAGTTAATAAGTGTTCAACATTTGCGACTAGTCGGCTAAGTCATTGTTCGGCCAAGTCATTGTTCGGCTAAGTCTTTGTTCGGCTAAGTCATTGTTCGGCTAAGTCTTTGTTCGGCTAAGTCATTGTTCGGCTAAGTCATTGTTCGGCTAAGTCTTTGTTCGGCTAAGTCATTGTTCGGCTAAGTCTTTGTTCGGCTAAGTCATTATTCGGCTAAGTCTTTGTTCGGCTAAATTTTGGTTCGACCTCATTTTGTTCGGCATGTTTTAGCCTAAGTATGGTATGGCGTTTGTGACTGTTCGGTTGAGACGACCATCGGCACGCTGTCCTTAATAGTGGCCTCATCTCTTCCTCCATTCACACCGAACCACGAGGGCATATCGTTCGGCAAGTCGTACCAGACCATACCGCTCGATGCCCCTAATCATCCCCTACTTCCTCCATGTTCTTCCTTCCTCCAATCTGGTCTGGCATAAAATACTTATGCCGAACCACAGTGCGTTTACCAATGACTTCCTAGAAAACCCATGTCTATTCACTATTCCTTCCACCTTCGTCGCGTGACTCTGGCAATAGACACTTTAGTCAAGGCTCGATTTATCCCATCAATTAAGGGAGTTCGAGCATAAAGACTATATTTAGGTGAAAGGATCGGTACCTAGTTGGTAAGGTGAAGACTTGGGAAGAATCGGCGAATTGTATGTTGGCTGGTAGCTTCGGCAGGTGCAAGGCAGAGGTGTTAGAAGTGTGAAAAGGGAAAGAAGGAAGGAGGTGCTGGCTTTTATAGGGAAAACAGAAGAAGTCGAAAAGGCTACATCCGGTGGAACCGGTCAAAGTCACGTCGTTCGGCATCGGCGTATAATGATGTCCGGCACTGAAGGATCGTTCGGTTACGAATGTCTTGTTCGGCATTTAGAACACGCTCGGCACACACCTAAACCACTGGAATTCTCAAAAAGGCATCTCCGTTCGAGGTTAGTCAAGGATTTAAAGCGAGACAAGAAGGTTACATGACTCAAAGCATACCACATTCGGTCACGTGATACACTTTGGGGGGCAAGTGTTTCCTAGAGATTTGACCAGGCAACTGAGTGCTCGGCATTGGGTAGTACTCGGCTTCCAGGACTACTCGGCATCTAGTAGTACTCGGCATCCAGGAGCACTCGGCATCCAGGAGCACTCGGCATCCAGGAGCACTCGGCATCTAGGAGTACTCGGCGTTCTAGGAGTACTCGGCATCCAGGAGCACTCGACATCCAGGGGTACTCAACATCCAGGGGTACTCGGCAGCCAGGAGCATTCGGCATCAGAAGGCGTTCGGCGTATACGACTGCTCGGCATGGCTGTATTGTTCGTCAAAAGCTATCGTTCGGCCAGAACCACCGTTCGGCCAGAGACATCGTTCAGCTAAAGGCAAACGTTCGGCCAGTGCCATCGTTCGGCCAAGGACATCGTTCGGTCAAAAGCATTGTTTGGTTAAAGCTATCGTTCGGCCAGCACCAACGTTCGGCCAGGGACAACGCTCGATCAAGCGCTTCGTTCGGTCAGAGGCACGTTCGGCTTCGACTGACATTCGTTCCACTCGTCCCACGCAGCAAGCATATCGTTCGGCATAGGGAAGGTGGTTCGGCATCATTGTGTTCGGCCTATTTGGTTCGGCATACGGCGAACACTGTATTTGGGCCAGAGTGTTCGGCTACTGAGCCCACCTGGGAAGTCCAACCCATCTTTGTCTATAAATAGAGGGGCAGGGGCACATTGAAAAGGACCTTTTTTGGAGAGAACACTGGGGAGACTATGCCATTTTGGAGACTCATCTTCTTTACTTAGCAACTTCATTCAAGCATTTGATCTACGAATTGTATTTGTAATCAATCATTAAGAAGATCAATAAAGTGAAAACTCAAAGTGGACGTAGGCAATTACGCTGAACCACTATAAATCTGGTGTTCTTACTTTCTGCATTTAAATTAGCATTGTCTTCCTTCTTTAATTTATCTTCATCACTTATATCTCTACTCAATCTTTCTCTACGAGGTTAGTGACCAATTTTGGTGCTAACAACAAGAATATGCTAGAACAATGTTTAATGATAGTGAATTACATTGAAGTTTTTGGGATGAAGCAGTTGCTGCGGCATGTTATATTTAAATAGAATTTTAATACGACCTTTAACTAACAAAGCATCACGTGACTTATTTTATAATAAGAAGACTAAAGTATCATATTTTAGAGGTTTTGATAGTAAATGTTTTATATTAAACACAAAAGATAATTTAGATGAATTTGATGCTAAAATCAGATAAAGGAAATTTTTAGTGGTTATTCTAATTTCAACACCAGAACTAACACCATTGAAGAGACATTACATGTTACATTTGATAAGAAATTTAAATTAATTAGTTGCAGATTTGATGAAGAAAAAACATTGATAAAACTAATGAAATTACAAATAATGAAATTATTGATTAATATAATAATAACTCTTAAAATTTACAAACAAATAAACTAACAAAATATTTGAAAGATCATCCTATAGAAAATATTGTAGAAAATATAGACTTTGTTGTAAAAAGAAAAAATCAATTAAATAAAATGAGTAATGTTGCTTTTATCTTAACAATTAAACCCAAAAATCTAAAAGAAGCTCATTAGATGATTCTTGGATTCTTGCTATGCAAGAACTGAATCAGTTTACCAGAGTGATGTTTGGGAACTAATCCCAAGGCTTGAAAATAAATCTATAATAGGAACTAAATGGGAATATAGAAATAAAATGAATGGACAAGGAGAAGTTATAAGAAATAAAACATGTTTATTTACTTAAGATTTTAGTCAAGAAAAAGGTATAGCTTTTGATGAAACTTTTGCCCATGTAGCCAGGTTGGAGGCTATCAGAATTTTACTTACTTTTGCAAATCATAATTACTTTAAATTATTTCAAATGGATGTCAAAAGTTTATAAATCAAAGCCCCACTTTGTGAAGATGAAAAACCATCTAATCACGTTTATAAATTAAAGAAAGTTTTGTATGGTCTAAAACAAGCTCCTAGAGCATGGTATGATAGATTAAAATCCTATTTATTACAATCTTATTTTGAAATATGAAAGGTAGATGGTACTCTATTTATTAAAAGAAATAATAATGATATTCAACTTATACAAATATATGTAGATGATATTATTTTTGGATCAACAAATTAACAGTTAAATAAAGAATTTTCAGATATAATAACTAAGGAACCTGAAATGAGTCATATGGGAGAACTAACATACTTTTTAGGACTACAAATAAGGCAATTAAATAATGGAATTTTTATAAGTCAAAAAAATATGCCAAAGATTTAGTTAAGAAATTTGGTATATTGGATAATAGTGGAAAACTAACTCTTAAAGCACCAAATGAGAAATTAAATAAAAAAGAAAACTTAAAAGCTGTAGAAAAAATATATATAAAGGTATGATAGGATCATTACTCTATATAACTGCTAGTAGACCATGTATAATGCATAGTGTTCGTCTATGTGTAAGATATTAATCTCAACCTAAAGAAACTCATCTAAAATCAATAAAAAGAACATGAAGATATGTAAACAATACCCTAGCCTTGGACTTTTTTATCCAAAAGATGTTTCATTCGATTTAATTTAATATAGTGATGCTGACTATGCTGGATGCAAATTAGATCGAAAAATTACAAGTGGAACCTGTCACTTTTTAGGGCACTCTCTTGTTTCCTGGTTTAGCAAAAAGAAAAATTATGTATCTCTGTCTACAACAGAAGTAGAATATATTTCAGCTGCATTAGCATGTTCACAATTTATTTATATGCAACATACTCTAAAGATTTTGGTTTAAATTTTACAAAATCACCAATATATTATGATAACACTAGTGCAATAAATCTATATGAAAATCCAACACATCATGCTAGAACCAAACATATAGATATAAGACATCATTTTCAAAGAAATAACGTAAATAAAGAAGTAATTTCACTTGAATTTATAAATATGAAAACCAAATAGCCGATATTTTAACAAAACCATGAACTCAAACATATTTTATTAAACTTAAAAGAAAGCTTAGAATATGTTCTTTCTCTAAAATATAAATATAATATAATAAAAATTATAACTATAAAAGAAAAATGAAATATCAAAATCAAACTACATATGTCGACATACCCCAATCATATATGTGGACATATCCTGGAAAATTCAGAGAACAGATTTCCCTCCTAAATTCAAAATATAACTAAATAACCACCAAATTTTGAAATTAATCTTATTTTTTTTGTCTTTTACGTTCTGTAAACTCTGAATAAAAGTAAATCAATGAATTCCTCAAGTTCCAAATGCCCAAGAGAAGAGACTGCACCCTTTTCCTTCCAAACTCCCACTCTAGGCCCCTTCCAAACCACCACCATGACCAAAGTCACTAAGATTAAAGATGATCTGAAGCATGTACTTAATATGCTTTTAGAAATAGAGGTTGTTCAACTACGCCTCTTGAAATAATAAGAAGCAAGTACGGGTTCTTTGCAATCTCTAGAAATATCTATTGGATAATCCAACGAATCCAATTGTATCGAGGAGGATGACCCTAATCTAGTCATTCATAATCCTATGAATAATGAAGAGGAAGAAGAGAAAGAAGAAGAGGAAGAACAAGAAAAGGAAGAAGATGATGATGAGGTCAAATGAGCGGCCGAAGTATGCTTCGATCGAGATGGAAATCTCGTCAAACAAAAGGAGAACTTTTGTCTTCACTACCCTTTTTTGCCCTATCCATAAGTCCCTCATGATCAAAAGAAAACTATAAGTTTACGTATAGTACATAATAGTTTGGTTTGCTAGGATTAGATTTTGTTTTATGTGCATTTTGGTTTGCTATTTGGATTCGTGTGTTTTAGTTTGATTTGGTTTGGATCGGTTTGTACATATGAATTGGATTTGTTTGTGTACAGTTTGACTTGGACAAATTAAATTTACTTTATAAGTCTTCATTGTTACATATCATTATGTTTAATATAACATAATGAATTGCATATCATATAATCATTATAAAAATATATAACCTAGTTATTGATTTTGATTCTGAAGTTTCTAAGTAATTGATTCAGGGGGAGTTTTTAGTTTTCCACCCATTTTTGTTGATAAAAAAGGGGAACGTAAAATATATATATATGCATATATTAGGGAGGAGTTATATGATATTTTATATATATAGGATATTAATGGTTGTCATCATCAAAAAGGGGAGATTGTTAATACCTCGGTTATTAATTTTGATAATAACAACCTTAATAAACAACAATATATATTCATATAAAATATGGATACTAATATTTTGCAAGGTTGTAAAATATATAGTGCAGGATATTAAATAGGTGTTGAATCGAAGACTGTACAGTATAATGACTTAAGAAATGGAAATGAAGACATGAGTATAAAGACCAAGATATGAAGATCTCAAGACTATAGTAGTGCATAGAGTCATAAAATTTTGTTAAATTCCCTAGTAGCAATCTTTGATCTCTATCTCCTATTTTCTTGTCTTTTAAATTTTCAAATATATTTAAAAATATTTTATAAGATTTTCAAAGTTTAAAATATTTTTGAACTATGTTTAAATTATTTTACAAAGTATAGTATTTTCAAAATGTTTTAAAAAGAAAAGAGTTTTCAATTTTCACAAGCATATGTCGAAATACCATTGCATATGTCGACATATAGCCAGATGGTACGTCGACATACATGCCGCAAAAAAGTTTTTCAAATTTTGAAATGAAGTGTTTATTCATCACAACTCTTCACAAATGGACACATCTGTTTATACATTATATATAGAGGGTTTCAAACGAATTTTTTGGCAGTTATTGTCTTGTTTTCTTCCCTATTCTTACTCCCTCAAAATCTCCATTAAAAATATACAAAATTCTCTTCGAAATCAAATAGAATCAATTCATACCTTCATGTATTGATCCAATATTACTTTCTTGCTGTTTTGAACTCATCTCTCTCTCAAATCAAAGATCAAAGTGTTGTCTAAAAGGGTATAGGATCTATTGTATCCAAAGTTCAAGAAATTTTCTTTAGAAAAACCATAAAACTCTATTTGCATTTACTTGGGTGTGACTGTAGCCCATCCAAATCAATTGGGTGTGCTTGTTAGCTTAAAATTCAAGGGGTGTGCTTGTAGTCCATCCAAATCAAGTGGGTGTACTGTGAGCCTAGGAAATCAGGAGGGTGTGTCTCACAGCCTCGTAATCAAGATTGTAATTGGGTTTTCCTTCTACCCATTTAAAGATTATCATTTGAAAAGAAATCTGTACAAGAAATTTTACGGGACTAGAAGTAGGAGAAATCCAAACCAGGATAAAATCCCTGATGTCATCTCTCTTAATATCTAATTTATTGCTTTTATTTTATCTTTGAGTGCATCTATGATTGATTGTTGATATAATTCTATGTTGAAAATCTATAATTCAATATTAAACTTAGAAGAAATTTAAAAAGTTTTACAAAAGTTAGAAAACACTATTCACCCTCCTCTATTGTTTAATCAACCTTAAGATCCATAATTCCGCAACGCACGAGAGGTAGATGCAGTGCAGATAGCTATGGTCCCCAAACCCCGTGTTGCTGGAGGCAGTGGAGGGAGGTGCGGTTGACCTACAAGTTGAGAGACAAAATAGTAAAATTTAGAAATGGACTTTGGAGAGAACTGAAGCTTCTCAAACACCAGAGAGACGAGATATATCCGAGCTTGGGCTACAGTCCCTATAGGAATCGTGAACTCCCCTTCTTTGATCCCTTGTTCTTGAGTTTGACCCATAGAGGAAGTGATGTACGGCCCATGGAAAGAAGTTGCTGCATAAATTGGAATCACACGAGCAGTTTTGGAGCTAACCCAATGGTTGCAGGAATAATCATCGCCCGCTCTTCAGATTTTGGAGTGGTCACTTCATGCTGACCCACTACATAAGGATGGCTCCCAAACCAAATCTACTAGCATCCTTATAGACCATAAGGTCTTGGTTCCCTTCCAGAACCACAAGAATAGGAGCGTTGGAAAGGAGTTCCTTCAACCTCTGAAAAGAAGCATCACACTTATCCGACCAAACATAGTTATTTCTTTTTCTGGTTAAAGAAGTAAGAGGTAAGACAATCTTAGAAAAGTCTTTTATGAATCGACGATAATAGCCTGCCAATCCAAGAAAGCTAGGAATCTCTGATACATTCTCTAGCCTTTTCCAACTCTGAATAGCTTCAATCTTTGACAGATCAATAGAAATGCCTTCTTTTAAAACTACATGCCCCAGGAACTTCACTTGATTTTGCCATAAATGACACTTAGAAAATTTTTCTTTCAATTGATTTCTTATAAGTGTCTCCAATACAATCTTAAGATCTCCTCATGCTCTTCCTCAGATTTAGAATAAACAAAAATATCATCAATGAATATAAGGACAAATCGATCAAGAAATTCTCAAAAAACTCGATTCTTGAGATCAACGAAATAAGCTGGAACGTTCGTTAACCTTAAGGGCAGAACGAGCCACTCATAAAATCCATAATGGGTATGGAATGATGTCAGAGGAATGTTATCCTCTGCCACTTGAAGCTGATGAAACCCGGTCACTAAGTCTAATTGGTAAAAGACCTTAGCGCTACAAAGATGATCAAATAAATCATCGACCCTAGGCAGAGGATACTTGTTCTTAATGGTAAGCTCATTAAGCTTGCGATAGTCTACGCAAAGCCTAAGAGTACCATCAGCCTTCTTTACAAACACAACAGAAGGTCCCTAAGGGGAAGAACTAGATTAGATAAACTACTTCGCTTCCAACTCCGACAGTTGCTTCCTCAACTCCTCATTCTCCTTAGTAGACATCCTATAAGGAGGACAACTAACTGGTTGAGCTCCAAGGATGAGATCAATTCAGAACTCAATCACCCGCTTGGAAGGCAACCCCGAAACTGGTTCAAAGCTATCAGGATAATCACAAACAATCAAGGATTAGGGAGTTATCATCCTCTTCACAAGACTCAAGAGAAAATAAGGATGCTACCGAATTAGAATCATCAACAAGAAGAATAATAGAAATCCGCTAAACAGATTCTGGATGTCGAAGGTGGATTGTTCTTTTAGGACATAGGATATGGGCTACATAACGGTTAAGCCAATCCATTCCCAAAATCATTCCAAAGCCAAGATAGTGCATGACATGAAGACTTGCACGAAAGGAATGGCTGCAAAAAATAAGCTCAACATCTCTATAAAGCATACTGAGGGTTGCAAACCCCCCAATAAGGTTCGCAATCCTTAGCTAAGTCACTAAGCATAGAACATCCAAAGATAGTGCATCTACAAGTTCCTTTGATATGAATGAGTGAGAGCACCCATATCGAAAGGAACCCGAATTGGAGGATTATAGAAAACAATAACACGTTCAAGAATAGAATGAGATATACCTCGATGCTGAGAAGATCAACCAGAAGCATGTACAACACTAAGCTTCCCTGAATTGAGTCCTTTAGCTGCTTGAGGATAAGATGCCACAAGATGACCTTCCTTCTTGCAATATCGACAAACTGGAGCTTTCAGACGATCCTTAAAGAAATGTTCCTTAGAACCATAATTGAAGCATTCTCCTCGAGATGGTTGTGTTGTTGTAGAACTTGAACTTTGCTTCTTGATCTTCTTATTAGAATGGAAGGGCTTGGACTTGTTGAATAGGTGCTTCTTCTTTGGATGAAAGCTCTTCTTCTCCACTACATCTTCCTCACTACTATCCTTCTCAACTGCCTCAAGCCTAAGGCCAAATCAACTAACTCCTCGAATGAAACCTTCATTTGCAACAACAACATCTTCCTTAGATGCTTCTTCAACCCATGCATAATTTTCTGATTCTTCTTTAGCGGTGTACTTAAGTGTTGGAACCTGTATTTGGATAATGCTTTGAAGGTCGATACATATTCTGCTATAGAAGACTTCCCTTGCTTCAACTCAATAAACCTCTTACCAACGAGGTCTTCTTGGATTCGAGAACGAATTTCGGCACAAAGCGTTCCCTAAACTGCTCCCAAAATAGAGTGGACTCATCAACCTCTGCTATAAGAAGCTCATACCAGGCTAGAGATTGCTCCTGGAGCTAACTAGACGCCACTTGAACTCTATGCTGATCCAAAAGATCCATGTAAGAAAATATCTGGTCGCATGTCCTAAGCCATGCCTGCACCTCAATACCACTCTCAGAACCTCTAAAGGGCTTGCCATCAAGATACGTAAAGTCGCTGCACATATGTGCAAAACTTGACTTGTGAGAAGAATCCGAAGGAGGTCTAGAAGGCTGAGTATTTCAAATTAGTTCCATGATCTGCTCGATGGACATAAACACTTCGTCCTGAGGAAGGCCACTGAATTGCCCACCGACAGAACGAGTATGGTCTACCGCCAGCCATCTATGAATCTGAAAGAAATAAGATAAGGTAAAGGATTGTTAAAAAGTTATAAGATTCGATAATAGCAATTTTAAAGATAGGCACTAAGGAATACGCTACCACGAAATCCTAAGGAACGATTCCTAAAACTTTACTAAGCCAAGTTTCGTGTTTGTAATATCATATTTTGTTCTGAACTTGGCTCTATTACCAAGCTGTGATGCTCCACTCCGAGACCCACACTAATAAAGGATATTACAGAGTAATATCGTCTACTAATGAAGAGAATAGGAATGTTTAGGAACGACCATCCGTGAATTTTTCTTTAAGCGAGCATCGATACGTCGATTAAAACGCTATATAGTTTTTTTCAAGAGGAATCAATATATACAATTCAGCCTTAAAACAAAACTATGGTGGCTATAATAAAAATATAGAACAACATACGATAAATAAATATCATAGAATCACATGTCATAGATCATACACAGCGGAATACAAATAGATATAAAGCTGAACCGATACAAACAGATGCATAATGTAGACTACATAATACAAAAATGGTACATCCAAAAAATACGAATATGTACACAAAAGGAGTCTAGCTCGACATAAGATACATCATAACATCAATATATACATAGTGATGACGAAAGTAAACATCTAGCTAACATATAGAAAGTCTTCTCTAAAAACATCAAGCTGAAGGACCTGAAACATCTTGGTTTGACTGAGTATTATAAACTAATAAACGGGTCAGTCTAGGCTAAAATAAACGAGTTAGCAAGATGAATGATAGATAAAACGAAATAGATCTTAAATATAGTCATCAAGTCATATAACAAAAAATATCAAGCATACTTCAAAACTTCAAGAATGAAATCACCAAATATCAAACTCAAGATAGCTTCTACAAGCAAGATCCTCGAAACTATTTGGTGATAACACAAATAACATTGAACCCAAAAATCACAAATAGAAATCCAGATTTCTCATAAAAGGGGAAAAAGGCGCCAAACTCCAAGATTGGTGAATAAATTCACCTACATGCATGTAACTCCAAGGTAGACATATATGTCTATAAACTCCAAGATGGGTATAATTCTCATAGTAACTCTAAGATAGGCGAGAGCCTATAAAACTCCAAGGTAGGTGTGAGACCTATAAACTCCAAGTTAGGAACAAAACCTATAAACTACATGATAGGTACAAGACCTATAAAAACTCCAAGATAGGTACAAGACCTACAAAATTCCAAGGGCGAGTCATAAACTCGTTGATATAAGTGTTATATGCTTTCATATAGCAACCGAATAGGTAACAACAATGTGTCCCATACCACGCGGGTTTACTCAAACGTTTACTATCTGATAGTAAACTCCACTTATGCATAGCATGGTTTGGTCAACAAGTCCGAGAATTAACCGGTAAAACAAATGCAAGCATTTCGTACCACTCGTTATATTTAACCGTTTAAATCAATTCCTCATTCGATCGATGTCATGCAATTTTATAAAAGATTTCACTTTAAAATCGTAAAATATTGGTCTATAAGCTAGAATATATATATAAGTATGATTTTAAAAACCATTGCTCCAAATCATCTTTAAAAACGATTGTTAATGAGAATAAATAATATATATATATATATATTTAAAATTCTGTATATAGAAATTAGATTTATACATAAAAAGATTTTGGTAAAATAGTTGATTTAGAAATCAGCCTTTTATAAATACAAGTTGAAAACGTACATCAAAAAATTATGTATTGCTCCCAAGACCTATAGAGCAATTCTATGGTATAGAAACGCCAAATAAATTCATTAATTCACAAATCACAATCCGGAAATGGCAATGAAATTGATATGAAATGCAACATCAAAATCAAGGAAATAACATCAGGAGAGAAATCGGACAAATGATTGGTGAACGAGGCAATCGAGGAAGATAAGAACATAGCCTAAGAGTCAATTCTAGGCTACGACCGGTGCACCAGTCGTGTAGATCGGTCCATCAGTTGCATCGCCTAGGTTGATTCCCAAGTGGCTCTGATGGCTCCCCGACGATCTGATTTCGCCCATTTCCCCTTCGTTGGTTCCCTGGATGTCTGGGGTACTGATTTAGCAATCATGAAAACATATAAACATGTACAATTGGATGCAAATCATGATTATATAAGGTAGGTTTTCAGCAAATAGAGAAACAATTCAAAGTGACAAGAGATTCAATACCCTATTGAGAATATATTCACTATAGATTCAAGCAATTTCATATATCAACAACACACAATTATTTCTAGAAATTGTAAGATAAACTCACCTAAGCAAATTTGAAATTTAGGATTGTAGCTTGGATTCTCTTAGGCTTTTCTATTTCAGCTTCAACCTAGGTTAGTTTCAAAAATTGGAGAGAAATGATTACAAATCAGAACTAAAATTGAAATTAATCAACAAAGAGATACACAAATAGGTGGAAGATGTTACCTTTTCACAATATCCACTTGAATTAATCAAAATCCCTATGATTTCTAGCTTTGATTTGGGGATTAGGGATTTTGGGACTTAGGAAATGTTTTTCGATTTTCTATTTACGGAATGAAATGGAGAATGAGAAACTTGTACGTATGTTTCTCATATAATATTTCTCTTATTTAGGCTAAATGGGTTGAGATATGGACCCATAGCAAAGTGTTACTAATTTTGTAAAAGAAGTGTTGTTAATTTGTTTTGTTTTATCACATTATAAACACCAATTTTGTACCAAACAATGCTTTATTTAACAAACATTGATTTCTTTAATTTTTTCCAAAATAAATAACATGTTAAAATTATCATCTCTGTTAATATTGAAACATCTTATAAAATTTAAATATAACTTTTGAATATAAAGGTTATTTTTAATAGTTTTAATAAAATAAACTAAAATATCATTTTTTTAATAATATATCTCAATATTAACCTTTATTTAAATTTACAACACTTGTTGTGGTAATTTTAGAATTGAAAGATATTTGTCATAAATCTCCTATTAAAATGAATAAGCAAATAAACCCTTGAAATTCATATTTTAAATTATAAAATTATTCCTATA
Organism: Allium fistulosum; assembly: GCA_030737815.1. NCBI lineage: Eukaryota > Viridiplantae > Streptophyta > Magnoliopsida > Asparagales > Amaryllidaceae > Allium > Allium fistulosum. Next base: position 428,868,958 of record CM060902.1, read on the forward strand.
TATTTTATATACTTATTTTCTCCAAGATTGTTCTTAGATCATTAAATATAAGAATTAAATTACATAAATGGATAATTCATTAAATTCCCAATTTATTTTATTCCAAATTCATTTTAAATTTGGAAATAAATAATTATAAATTCCCTAAATTTATTCAATTAATTAGTTATAATTACTAAATTATATTTAAAATTTTAATTTCAGGTAATCTCGACCAGGGTTGTTACAAATTCCCCCCTTATAAAAATTGTGTCCCGGCAAGCAATTTTCCTTAAGGGAAAGTCGATAATAATTCAATGTGAGAAATGCGAATTATGCATCTTAAGGCTGGAATAACACTAGAGGGGGGGGGTGAATAGTGTTTTGTGGATTTTCTAAATCTTTTTGAAACTTATGTAAATTTAATCACCAACAAATGCAATTCACAGACACGGATATAATTACAGGATCAGACACAGATGCAAATAATAAATAAAAGCAGTAAAGAAAAGAACACACTAGGATTTTATACTGGTTCGGAGTTACCCTACATCCAGTCCCGTACAAACGTACGGATTTCTTATCAAAAATAATCTCCCAGATTACACCCTCGATTTCAAGGCCACGAGGTACACCCTCCTGTATTCGAGTCCGGGCAAACTCTCTTGATTTACCAGGCCACAAGATCACCTAATCTATTTTCGGGGCAACAATCACACCCAATTGATTTCAAGGCTCAACCGCACCAAGTTCGGTCATTTACGTTTGCCTATAAGTATGGGCATTATGCTCTCGTTATTCCCTACCAAGTGAGATAGCCGAATCAGATTTTTCTGCCGAATCAATCATATTGCCAAATCACACTTGACTACCGAATCAGGTGATTGCCGAATGACTTTCATGTTTCGAACCACCGAACGAACCCGTGGAGTTCGAGTGCCGAATGAATCTTCATGCCTTGAACTACCGAATGGGCTTGAGTGCTGAATGAAGTTTTAACCTTGAATTACCGAATGGGTTTGAGTGCCGAATGAAGTACTTGCCTTGTTATACCGAATGAGTTTATGTGTTGAATTATAAGTGAAACTCTAGACAACATACACTTGCTTGTTTATATCTCTACATCCCTCGTTCTAACAATGCGCTTTCTCGTGTTGCAGACAATGTCTCATAAAGTAGAAAACCGTTCCGACAAGAAGAAATCTATGGACAGAAGAGAGTCCCCCGTCGTGCCCCCAGTTCAGCCGAATCCAGAACGACGTGGACCCACCCCGAGATCGCTAGTGGATGGGTACGGTCCTCAAGAGCTCCTGAACTCACCGCCTGACTGCTTTCCTAGCTCCCTCAAAGATGAGCAGCTCGATGCTATTTCTCGCTCTTTTGGGATTGACAGAGCGCGTATGATGTTGCCGGGGGAAGGAGTGATGCCATATAATCCCCCCGAAGGATATTTCGCTCATAGTAGGTACCATTGTATGTGTGGGGCCATTCCCCCGATTAATGCTTGGATAGTCAGCTTCATCACCTACTTGAAGGTGGCTCCATTCCAGCTTCAGCCTAACTCCTACGCCATCTTGGTGAGCTTGTTTGTTATCTTCCAGAGGAGATACGGGCATCCTCCTTCCAACCGGGAAATCCAGTATCTGTACAACTTAAGAGGCTACAAGAAGGGGTCTCTGTATATTAGCTTGGAGTCGGCCGTGTCCTTCAAGCCAGTCCTGGATTTATATTCAAAGTTCAGCATGTTCAAGAAGGAATGGTTTTTTATCAAGGATGACTCTGTTTCTATCCATCGCTTCACCTCTGGCTGTAAGTTGAAGCTTATTTATAATTTCCGTTCTGACTACAATGCTTCTTTTTATGTGTTTTTATTTCTTGCTAGCGACAGGTGGCTTTGCGGTCGTGGAGAACGATCGCCTGGTTCAGATGGCTGCGGAAATAGAAGCCATTTCGGGAAGGGATAGGTCGGCCTCTTACTTGATCAGGAACGCTACACTTCTGGGGCACAACCTGATTCTACCACATCAGTCCGTTGTCAAGCAGAGAGACACGGCACAGGAGAGGGCTGCCAAAGCTAAAGGAGGGGCCACGACAAAGAGCAGCAAAAGGAAACCCTTCTCGAACCATCCAATTGCTGGGGGGAAGAAACTTAAGAAGTCTGATGGACCCTCCCCCAGCACATGTCCAGATGTCCCGGAGGAGGAAGATGTGGAGGAGGAAAGAGGCGAGGATGAAGGAGGTGAGGCAGAGAGTGGACGTGGTGGAGAAGGTGATGGTGATGGTCATAGCGATGTTGGTGGCGACGGACAGAGCGGTGGTGGTACTGAGGCTTTGTCTTCTAAGCAAGCAGGTGTGATCCAGGAGTGGACAGATGATGATCTCCGTCTAGCTTTTGAAGGGTCGGAGGAGGGATCGGTTTTAGTGGAGAGGCCTAAGAAAGCTGAAAAGGCCGAGATCGATGCTGATTCTTCTAAGAGCGCTTCAGCTAAGGCAATCCCTGCGATTCAAGGGGAATTTTCTGCCGACTCCATTTATGATAAGGATTTAGAAATATTTTACGGCCTGCTCCCATCCTTGAATCAAATTCAGGACTTATTGTAGTATCCCACGCCTCCCCAGGGTTTGTATAACAAATGCGTCGTCTTTTTTTTCTTTTTTGATGTATTTCTTAAATTATAGCTCAATGTATGCTCGTAACACTTGGCTTTTATTACAGCAGCGGGTAAAGTGGCCAAGGTGTCAGATGTTCGGCACCGTCTTGAACAGTACAAACTCCTCGAGGCTTCTACTAAACCAAAGCCTCCGACTAACCATCCTGGAGATGTAGTCGGCTATCGTCCCCTTCTTGGAGTTATCGAAGAGGATATTCAAAGGAAGAAGAGGAGTCGCTCCTTGTTTGAATCTTCACTTGGTCCTTTGCCCCCGACTTAGCCTCCTCAGGATGTCATGGAGGAGAATACTGAGCTTATTCCTTCCCCGCACCCATCTGAAAATCCTACTGTTACCCCGATAGATCACCTTGGTTTGGCTCGTAATCCGTTCGCGGGTCATCCGAATCTGGATCCGGGTTCTCACGATATTTCCTTCGTTGAGGTTACTGGTGAGCACCTTCTTCCTCGTAATCCTATGGTAAGGGTGCTTGATGAGGCTAAGTCCCTGGACCTTGATTTGCTTACTACTCGGGTCGCAACTTTGGGGGACGAAGCTAAGGCAAAAATCGACCGGGTTGCTGAGGAAGCCAGGAAGCTGATGGGGCATCATGCCCAACTGGCCAAGGCCGGAGAAGAAATCGGGAGTGCTAATATTCGACTGTGGTTAATAGTTTCCGACCAGGCCAAGCAGCTCGCTGATCAGGCCATCCAGATCTCCCAGCATGAGGCCGCCTCCAGGCGACTAAAGAAAACCATGGAAGAGGCTAGCAGAGCAGAGCTACGGAAAATGGAAGCTACCTATAAGGAATGGATTGACATGGCGATTGCAACGGTGGATGAGGTTCGGAAAGAGGATCTCGAGCAGATACAGGAGTTGTCCGGGAAACTTGAAGCCGCAGAACTTACTCAAACCAGGCTGAAGGAGGAGATGGATGCGATGAGGAAAACCTTACAGGCTGACTGCGCGCGATACCGATCGGAGAGGGATGCTGCCATTGCAAAGTTGTTGGCTTCTGAGGACCGAGTAAGGGAGTTTGAGGAGAATGAGGGGATAATGGATGAGATGCTTCAGGATATATACTTTCGCACTTGGAAACAGGGCAACTTATCTTGGATGGATGATTATCCCCGAATCATGGCCATGACTTATCTCAAGGCTCTGGAGGAGGCCAAGGCTGATGCGGATAAGGAGGGTGGCGAGGTCTTCAGAATGGATGTGGTTACGGCTCAATTCACCAAGGAGGAGAAGGTGGCGGTGAAGGAGGGCATGCGGCTGCTTGCTGCTGAGGAGGTAGGTGTGCAAGTACAGGATGATGATCAAGATGATCAAGGACCAAATGCTGGTAAGTCTTCCCCTTTAGTCTTTCCGTTAACTTGGTTGCTTATCACTAATGAATTCTTTCCTTGATCGGACAGGCGGTCAACAAGACAAGGGTAAAGCTCCGATGCAGCCGGCTCCTTGACTTGACCTGGATATCTTTTTGCTTACTGAACATTGTTGTATATGTTAGTCTCAAAATAGTAACGTAACTTTTAGGTTGTAATTATGTTACTTGTAATAAACAACATTATTTTTGGCGTGTAATTTTTTAACTTAAGCTGATTCTGTCGTATTTGAATGCTTTTGTTATTTTGACATGTTGTATGAGAAATATAGCTACGCATATGCTTGTAATTCAATTGTGTTTGATGTCAAGTTCTTGCTTAAAACGCAATTTCATGTCTTGCAATGTTAGTGTGATGTGTGAATAAATTATAGCCACGTATTTATGCACGAAAGAAGAAAATACCGCCCTTCATATTTTACTTGTAGATGGCAGCTTTGAATGTCTTATGTGACTGAGTATGGAATGCGGCCTAGTGTCCTGTTGTGAGTTCCCACTCCCATTAGCGAATGTCTCCTATTCTGTGTCCTGTACTTTAGGGATCGTTATAGAGGATAGGAGGAAAGTTTTTTAAATAAAATTGAAATATGGGAAATAGTAAAACTTCCAATCACGGAAGGCCTTCGATGTGCTTAAGTTCGTGGCAAACGGGCTTTGTAGTCACTTTCCCTAGCTATGGGTCTTGGAGACATTTGCCACCCATCTTACGCCTCCGCGGGGAGTTAATCTTTTTTACCACAGCCGTACTTGAGACGCATCGGAGCCGAGATCGCGCACAGTAACTACCCGGGCCATTATGGCCCGTAATCGTGGGTATTATTCGATTTACTGTGGCCGGCTAGCGTGGGTGCCGATCGTCAACCGTGAACTACCTCTGGCTGGCCACACCTTATGTTGGGGCTTAAAGTAGGTTCACAGTTGCCGGCGAGCCGAACGCCGTAATGAGCTGCCTTAGCTATAGTCGGCCTTCTTGGTGGCTTATAATCGGCTCATTACAGTTGGCTTTGAGGGCCGTCACGAGCAATGAGTTAACCCGCAGCAGAGGGATGCCGGAGCAAAAGTGTCTCATTGGCTTTGAGTACCTGTTAGGTCTTGTCCAGGTGGAGTCGTGCCGCGATGTGTTTTGAATGGAAATGTCATTACACAGGATTTTGTTCAATAGAAAAGGATAAAGTTAACAAGCAGCCAAGATATAAAGGAACAAGTTAAAAAGAGACAAGTTTTTTAAAGTGGTTCGGCATGAAAATGCCTATGTCCACTGATTCTCTTTGTTAATTCACTTCATATGGGCAGTACAAGTTAAGAAAAGTATCGACGAAGGTGTTGGATGTTCCATGCCCTCTGGAACACCTCCCTGTCCACTGTTGACAAAATATAAGCTCCATTGTGGAGATCTTTATGAATTACATATGGTCCGTCCCAGATTGGATCTAGTGCTCCGGGGCGCGGGAAGATTCGCTTGAGGACAAGGTCTCCCTCTTGTAAGCTACGATGCTTGACTTTGGAGTTGTATTGCGCTGCCACTTTTTGCTTGTGAGCTGATGTTTTGAGTGCTGCATCGTTTCTTCTCTCTTCAATTAGATCCAAAGACATGTGGAGGAGTTTTTCGTTTTCTTCTGGGTTATAGTGGATCCTACGGTGGGAAGGCACTATAGTTTCAACTGGGAGCATAGCCTCTGATCCGTATGCCAAAGAGAAAGGAGTATGCCCCGTTGATGTTCTGAAAGATGTGCGATAGGCCCACAGTGCCGTAGGAAGTTCATCCACCCAAGCGCCTTTTGACTTTTCGAGTTTCTTTTTTATTAGAGTTTTGAGAATTTTGTTGACGGCTTCGACTTGTCCGTTTGCCTAGGGATAAGCTACGGATGAGAAGCTTTTGTGAATTCCGTGCCCTTGGCACCAATTGGCGAACTCCTCGCTGTCAAACTGAATTCCATTGTCCGATATGATTTTGAATGGGACTCCGTACCTGCATAGAACATTTTTGATCAAGAAGTTAATAACTTTTGCTGAAGATACTTTATTTAGGGGTTCATGCTTTCACCCATTTGGTGAAATAGTCGACTGCCACTATAGCATATTTGGCCCCGCCTCGGCCCATTGGCAGTTCGCCAATCAAGTCAATTCCCCATAGTGCAAAGGGCCAATGGCTGGTCATTTGAGTAATCTCAGTTGTTGGTAGCCGTGGAATCTTAGCAAATTTCTTACATCTGTCACATTTTCTGACGAAATCTAAGGCGTCCTTGCTTAAGGTGGGCCAGAAATATCCATATCGGAGTATCTTTTTTGCCAAAGTTTGCCCTCCAGTGTGATCTCCGCAGCTTCCTTGATGGATGTTGGATAAGATTTCCTTGGCCTCCCTTCCAGCGACACACCTTAATAAGGGGTTAGAGAAGCCGCGCCGATAGAGGGTGCCCTCTTGTATTGTGTAGCGGGAAACTTTCCTCAAGATTTTCTTAACTTTGTTACGCCCGTTGGGCAGTGTGCCACTTTGTAAGTAGTCTCGGATGGGAGTCATCCAAATTGCTTCTTCGGTTGCAGCTATTAGATTCACTTGCTCAAAACTTGGGGTCAATTGCTTTGAGATGGCTACTGCTCCGGAAATAGCACCGTCTCTCATGCTAGCTTGCTTTGCCAATTCGTCGGCCTCTTGGTTCTCTTCCCGAGGGATGTGTTTGATTAAATAGTGATCCAATCGATTGAGAAGCAACTTGATCTTCTTTAAATATGCCATGAGTCGTTCTTCTCGAGCCTGGAATTCTCCTAGTATTTGATTTACAATAAGTTGGGAATCGCTATGAAGACACAAAGAATTGGCTCCGATTTCTAAGGCAAGTTCTAATCCAACTATCACTGCTTCATACTCTGCATCGTTGTTGGTGGCAGCGAATTCCAACCTTATAGCATAGTGTAGCTTATTCCCCCTGGGAGTGATTATTACCACGCCTGCCCCCGAGCCTTGTTCGTTTGACGCACCATCCTCAAAGAGATTCCACTTGATGTCTTCTGCTATTTCCGATTGCTCCTTAACTTCATTGGTAGTGAATTCGGCAATGAAATCAGCCATGGCTTGTCCCTTGATGGCGGTGCGAGGATGGTAGGTGATATCGTATTGACTTAGTTCAATGCACCATTTAAGTAGTCGCCCAGAAGTGTCGGGACGATGGAGTACTTGTGTAATGCCCCAAAATTTTGAGGAAAATGATTTTTAATAAAATGATTCAGTTTAAAAATATTTGGATCAAATATTGATGGAATTTTAAATTAAATAATGTGCAGAGATATGTGTGCACATGTACACTGGAAATAGCACAAGGAAGAGATTTAAAATTTCTGAAAAATATATATATATATAAGAAAGTAAATTCCTTATCTAAAGCATTGGATTGTAATTTAAGCATAAGTTAAAAATGAAGTATATGCTTAAATGTATTTTCTGTGAAACAAGGAGAGATTAAATAAATAAATATTTTTACACATGTATATTCTGTGAGCGGAAAATGTCAAAGCTAAGCAAAAGAGTAACATTAAATAGGTATGAAACATTAAACAGGTATGTATGTTATGTATAGGCAGAAATAGAAAGAAGGGGGATTTTCAAAAATAAGCAAATGAATAAATATAGTCACACACTTTTAACATGACTTGAGTGAGTGGCCATTTTCTGAAAAAGTAAAGAAAAGAAAATGCAGCCTTTAATTGGTTAATATGGCCGGGGGTAATTAGGGATAAAAATGAGAAAATGCAAACAATGCATGATGCCAGCCAGGACAGAAATGGAATTTTGTCTTGAGAAAAACCTTAGTAAAAAATATGCTTATAAATAAGTAGTTATGGCCAGAGAAATTGTTTTACCCGAGCTACTTATAATAGGAAAAGAAGAAAACATTTTAAAGGAAGAGAAAATATACTCAGGGATTTTCTGGATTAATAAGAAGAAATATTCAGGTGAGTAATCTCACTAGATTCATGGCATTAAGACCTGATATGAGGCAGCCAAGTTTTTATGTTGCTATTGATATTTTCTGATTTTTGTTAATCACTGTTATATTAATGGTGTTGAATGGATTTTTTTTGAGCTGATATAATGTTTATTATGGATGCTCTTTGGATGAATTCCTTTGATCTGTTAGAATGGTTGCTATGGATGTGCATACTACTATTTACTACATTTTGAAAAAAAACTAAGGCAACAATACCTTAAAATCAAGGAAGGAATACTCACAACTGATGGGGATCTATGGTAGGGAATTATTCTTTAAATATATATATATATATTATGAGCTGCATTATATTTTATATAAGTGCTGAGGCTTAAGAAAAGAAAGTGTAAGGGATGCAATAGAAATTTCTGTGTGCTGATTCCCTCATGAAATAACAAAATTCACAAGATAAAAATTGTGATTCAGCTAGATCTTGAATCTAGTTAAATCACAGTTACTTGTAAATCATAATAACATAGCATGCCATGGCTCCACACTCAGTTGTAGTTGTTCTTTTGTATGATTTGAAGTTAAGACATCTTATAGCAATATTTATGAAATGATTATCTGTTTGTTTTTGAACAGTTTACTTGCAAGATATAGGGAGGTGTTTTTTTTTACACTGTGACATGTCCATTTAGCTATCTGATGCTAGGATTTTAACCAACACCACTAGTAAATATACTAGGGTAATGAGCCAAGAAGGCTGCTGGAATGCTTGTCATATTTGAAGTATGCAAGTTGGCACATGGTTTGTTTAAGCCCTGAGATCATTGTGCAATGATGTGAATTAGTTCATTGCAATGTGTCCCTGTGATTCCTTACTAGCAGATGAGGCTAGAGATTTAAATTAATGAAAACAACCTGTAAATGAAGAAATAGGAAGATGAGTATTTCCTAGGTTGGTTGGAATGGAACACTGGTTATTCCATTGAATATACACACTGTAGATTGATATTCATGATTGAATAAATAAATTTGTGTGAATAGATGATAGATAAAGATATCATTCTTGTATCAAAGTGTATGTAACGTAATAAAGCAATGGATTAAAGAAATTACATGCATACAAAATAAGTATTAAGGCTCATCACCCAGAGCTTAATGTTTTGAATATTTTGATGTTGCTCATACCAGATCTTAGATCTGACCCTTGTTTGCTCAAGGCATATGGGGGTGTCTCATTTTAAAATGAGGCAGCCACTCATGCTCTTTCAGGGAATGCAGACACTAAGTAGAAAATGAAGTTATGGCTATTGTGGAGGAGTGAATGAACATGCTAGCTAGTTTCAATAAGAGCTTAAAATGATTATATCTGCATGTATTCAGGAAAATTTATGTTTCTAAGATTTCCAGTCATGTAATGAATATTCTATGGTTAGTGATCAAGTTGCTCTTATGTTCTGTAAAGTGTTGGATTTAAATTAGTTGTTCTGACAAAATTGTTGTATGTTAAGGTTTGATTTTTTTTTGAAGTATTGACTGGAACATAAACAAGTAAAATATGATCAAGTGTTAGCTATGAAAACCTGGAATTATTCTTATGAATATTTTTAAGTTCAAATTCTTGACATAGCAAATCTTATGCAAATACACAACTCACTAGGTGTCATGTGGGCTAAGATTAAGGCAAACAAGTCACATAGATTGAATCTTAAATAAGAAAGTTTTTAGAAAATACATAAGTGGAAAATGATAAGTGAATATATCATTTCTGGCCTTAGCCAAATATCAATACCTTTGATCCATGATCTGAAATAAAAATCTCCAAAATCTTGAGATTTAACTGTCATGGTAAATTGATATTAAAAACTATCAATTAGAATGAGCAAGTTCATTTAAATTAAATATGCATAGGATTTACTGACTTGTTACAAATATTCAAAAGTATATAGTAATTAACTTTAGTCAGAATTGCTAAAATCCAAATCAAACAGAATACTCTTGTTTAACAAAAAAAAAAATATTCTGAATTTAAACAAGAGAAACACGTACATCTTCATATGTATGTGTATATTATTAGGGATACACTGATATATTTATATTGGTAATGAGTTTTGAATCCTGGTTGAATTGTTTGAAAGAAAAATGACTCTGATAATTCAAAGGAAGTTTAAATCAAACTTAAAAGTGCAAATGAATATAGGTGGACATCCAGACACATATAAATTAAATGTGCATATGCATGTACATAGAGATTAAATTTAGACGTCTGTCATAATAATTTAGACGTCTGAGATTAAATTTAGACGTCTGTCACAAAAAATTTAGATGTCTGAATTTAGTTCAAAATGTTTTTTTACTCTCTATTTCAATTTTAGATCTCTGAGCCGTCTGTCATAATAATTTAGACGTCTGAGATTAAATTTAGACGTCTGTCATAAGAATTTAGACGTCTGAACTGCTGATTTTGCCTAATTTGCCTATTTAGAAAAGAAATAAGTGGCTATGTCAATAGCTTGTATGGTATTCTGATTTCTATTTGATTTAAATTCCCTCTGATGGAAGAAAAAAAAATCCTTATGAAATTAAGGTAGAAATAGGAGGGTCATTTCAACTTGCCTTAGTGGTTGATCGGTCAGAACTCTGATGGAATGAGAATGGAAATAGTGACGCAGTTTCCGTGATGTGATTAGTAAACAGTACGCTAGTTTCCCAAGTTTAGGATATCTGGCTTCCGCCCCTGTAAACCTCTTTCTTACAAAGTATAATGGCCGCTGCGTGCGTTTGTCTTCTCTCACCAATGCGGCGCTTAGAGCATGAGATGACACGGCAAGGTATAGGTATAGCTCTTCGCCTTTGTTCAGAGTTGAGAGTACTAGTGGTCTATGGAGGTGTTCGATTAAGTTAAGGAAAGCTGTTAAGCATTCGTCAGTCCATTCGAATTTTCCTTTCTCTTTCTTTAGAGCTTCGAAGAAGGGGATGCATTTGTCGGTCGCTTTAGAGATGAATCTGCTCAGGGCGGCCACCTTCCCATTTAGGCTTTGCATCTCCTTTCGGGTAGAAGGTATCCTGATATCTTTCAGAGCTCGGATTTGTTCAGGGTTTGCTTCAATTCCTCTGGCATGGACGGTGAATCCTAGAACTTTCCTGATGATACTCCGAAGGAGCACTTTAGAGGATTCAGCTTCATTCCATATTGGCGAAGTACTTGAAACATTTCATCCAGGTGGCTTACGTGATCGTCGGCTCCCCTTGACTTTACCAGCATGTCATCCACATAAACTTCCATAGTTTGTCCTATTAGCCCTGCAAACATCTTGTTGACGAGGCGCTGATAGGTGGCCCCTGCGTTTTTAAGTCCGAAAGGCATTACCTTGTAGCAGTACAATCCCCGGTCAGTGATGAAACTAGTGTGGTCTTGATCGGGAGCATGCATAGGAATTTGGTTATATCCTGAGTATGCGTCCATAAAAGATAAGAGTTCGTGCCCGGTTGTGCTGTCTACAAGCTGATCGATTCGGGGAAGTGGGAAGCAATCCTTCGGGAAGGCGTCATTTAAGTTGGAGAAGTCAATGCATGTTCGCCACTTCCCATTAGCCTTCTTTACCAGCACCGGGTTGGCGATCCACTCTGGGTAGATGGCTTCTTGTATGAAGTCATTGGCAAGTAGGTTCTTTACTTCTTCATCGAGGGTTGCTGATCATTCTGCCCCCATACTTCTCTTTTTCTATTTTACTGGCGCCTTGGTAGGATCAATGTTTAGTATGTGGCATGCTATGTCAGAGGTGATTCCGGTCATGTCAGCGTGTGACCTCGCAAATACATCCAAGTTGTGGCGGAGAAAATCAATGAGTTGTTCCTTCAGCTCTGGTTTTAGTTGGGACCCGACTTTCAATCGTCTACTCGAGTCATGTCTGTCTACAGATACAAATTCCATAGCCTCTGCAGGCTCGGCGGTGGCCTCCTCCTCTTTGTCCCTGGGGTCTAATTCATTGAAAGGGTCGCTGGTATATCGAAGAGGAGGGGCTTTCTTTAGTTGCTATGCTTCCAAACTTTTTGTGCAGAGGGCAATCTCTACACTCTTCCCTTTATCCTTCCTGTGGTTGTTGCGAAGTTCGGTTACATAGCAATCTCGAGCAATGTCCTGGTCTCCCTCTACTTTCCCTACTCCATTGTCCGTTGGAAATTTCATCTTCAAGCACCATGGGGCCAGGACAATTTTGAAGTCAGACAAGGCTGGCCTTCCTAAGAAGGCGTTGTAAGCCGAGTGGTTTTCTATCAGCACAAATGTCTGTTTCCGCACAACGGAGCGGGGATGACTTCCAATTTCAACAAAGAGGTCCAGTCATTCGAGGGGCATCTTCGCATTTCCTGTGAAACCGTGTAGTGGTTTATTGCAGGGAAGAACATCCTTTAATGACAACTTCATTTTGTCAAAAGCATGCTTGAATAGGATATTCACTGAGCTTCCAGTGTCTACTAGAATTCGAAAGACCTCAGCTGGGCCGAGCCGGGCAGAGATAACCATGGGATGCGGATGAGGGTACTGCCTTCCCTCCATGTCACGCCTACTGAATGTGATGTCATCATTCTCTATCCGCTTCGGGTGGCGTTCTTCTATAATGGGATTGACGCATTCTTCATTGTTTCTAAGTGACTTTCCGTACCTTTCCATCTCTGCCCAGCATCCGTCGGCGATGTGTGGCCCTCCCGAGATGGTATGGACCACTATCTTCTCTTGACTGGAGCCGCCGGTGTTGCAATTTCCTCTGCCTATTTCTGGGGAGGGTAGCCTTGGGTTCTCATTGGCAAGAACTGGAGTCCTGTCCTGGCCTTTTACATAGCGTTCTAGTCTTCTTCTTCTGATGTGTTCTTCAATCAAGTCCCGGAGATGATGGCATTCGTTGGTATCATGCCCATGGGATTCGTGGAAGTGGCAGATTTTTCCAGACTTAATTGCGTTATTTGATTCCTTCTTGTGCGGGGGGCGTTTGTATCTGTTTACGCCAAAATTGGTCACAAACCCCAAGTGTTGTGAAAGCACCAGTGTATGAATACAGATCAACAAATATTCAAACACAAATCTCAAATCTAAGCAAACAGATAACAGCAATCCAAAAATAATGAACAGTGACGCAAGATTTATAGTGGTTCGGCTATCTCCGGCCTACGTCCACTTCAAGGTTTTTATGATTTTATTGCTCGATACTTGAAGATTACAATTTCGTTTGTTGTATTACAACTGATTTTCTGAGCTAAGTCTGAATCTAAGGCAGCAGTGGTGATCTGGAGTAAATCTGGCAGAGTCTGGGCGCTCTTTAGCTCTTGAAATTGTCCGACCCCTTTTCTGAATGACCAGGGGCTCTATTTATAGGTGTAGAAGGCTGATATTTCGCCTAAATTGAGGGGAGACCAGTTCTGGCACGTGAGGGAGCCCACATGCCCGCTTTCTGGAAATCTGGGCCCACTTTGGGATCGATTCGAAGCTATGTTCGAATCGATCAAGAAATCATCCAATCGAGCTGAAATTTGGTGTGGACATTCTTAAACATGGTCTCAAGCTTCTGTGAAAATTTCATAGCGTTTGGACTTGTAGATCTCAAGTTATGATCGATTCAAGTTGACGTTCTTCGCCCTATGGATTCGTTCGAATCGATATGGTTCGAATCCATAGGGTCGAATCCATGCTTCTGCACGTGAAGACGATGACATGGCACGCATGCTCCGGGTCAATCCCCCCTTTTTCTCCGAGTTTTCTGGGTCAAATCTGTGGTTTTAGTCGCGTTTACTTGGTGGATTCGAAGAGAAGGATCTGAAGGTATAATCCTTCGATTCGATCAAATGTGCGTTCCTTCGTATCGATCGAGGGACAAGTAGTTCGAATCGATCTCTTGTGCAAATCCTCGAATCGATGGTTTTGAGTGATGTTGATCGATTCGAAGCTATGCACAGCTCATGGATTCGAACAACCTTTTACTCGATGGATTCGAACCAAGGTTGGGTTTATGGTTTCGAACGTGAGGCTATCTTCTGGATTCGAAGGCGGGAATACTCTGATGGACTCGAACTAAGGGAGGCTTTGGATGGATTCAAATGTTGAGGTTGCCTTGATAGATTCGAAGCAATGGTACTTCTCGTGGATTCGAAGTAATGCAGGGTCGATGGATTCGGACCTAGGGCTTGGCTCCGATGGATTCGAACCATAGCATATCTCTTCCATTTTATACCGGCGATAACTTGAGCATACGGACTCGGATTGTCTCGAAATTTGGAACGTTGGTTCCCACGGCTTTGCTCGACGTGTCTTATCAATTGTAGCCCGATCCGGACTCAGACAAAATTCATCGATATCCATGGTGAACCTGCGATGCACAATCGATGTTCATGACTAATAATCATTTCTTTTCAGTTAATCTTTGGGTATCTCGGCTTTGCCAAAAGTTGGGATAACAGTATCTAACTTCGTCTTGAGTAGCCAGGAAGATGTTTTCGATCGTTTCATTCAACGTGATGTAAGCGTCAAATCTCGGTCCTGGCCAATATAGGCGCTTTTCTCCCTTCTTGCCCCAGCGTTGTCTCTAGAATCATTTCTTCGAACGTCCTTTGCTACAGCAGGCATGTTGCCGTGAGCTGCCTTATTTTGTTGCCCTATCTGCCTCTCAGTGGCAGCATCTTCAAGTCTCATATATTTCCCAGCTTCATGGAAGAAATCGGGTAAAGTAGCTGGTTTTTCTTTGTTCAATCTTCTAGCAAATTTAGTATCCGGATGCACACCGCTACAGAGGGCCATTAAGATAAGCTTCTCATCGGCATCTTGGACTGCGGCCGCTGCGGCATTGAATCGGGTTAGATATTGCTGCACTTTCTCTCCAGGTTTCTGTTTGATATTGGATAAGGAATAAGCGTCCTTGGGCTGCTCCACATGAATGCGAAACTGGCTGATGAACTTTTCTCTCAACATCTCCCATGAGCTGATGGATCCTTGGGGTAGATGGCAGAACCAGGAGGTAGCTAGATCTGCTAAGAATAGAAGAAAGCATTTGCACAGCACTCCTTCTCTTGCTCCACTCATGAGCATATGCTGTGTGTATCTCTGTAAGTGTACAACGGGGTCAGAGGTTCCTTTGTAAGGTTCCATTGTTGGCATTTTCCATTCTCGGGGGGTGATGGCAATTTCGATATTGCGGGCGAAAGGGCCGGTTACCCTAGCGCCTATTCCTCGGTCTCTTTGATCCCGTTGGACGCGCTCACTGAACAAGCGTGCCATCCTTTCATCAGAATTTGGAGCAGATAGAAATGAGTTCGGTTCTACTCTGTGGGATTGATTCCGTCCAGATGACCTGTAGGGATGGTATCGTCTATCATTCCTAATATTTTCCAGTGGCTGTCTTTGGTCTTCTGGGAGCATGCTAGGGTCAGCTACAGTTGGCCCTTGCCTTGATCTTCCCCTGCTGGGTTCTGATCTAAGCACTTCCTTAGGTCCAACTTCGGGCTGGACTCTAGCTCAGCCCCGTTCATTGGTGTTTCCATGATTAGGAAGTACGACAGGCTCGGCTATAGTTGACCTCCGCTCGGTACCTCCCCCGTTGGGTTCGGTTCCAAGCGTTTCCTCAGGTCTAACTTCGGGCTGAGCTCGGTCTCGGCTCCTACCATGGCCGCTTCTGTCGTTAGCTCCTTCGAAGAAGGAAGATCTTTGTTGTCTCTGAGATCCTCCAGACTGGGACTCACCCCATGATTCAGTGTTGCGGTTGGACTCTTCAGCATCCCTTAAGCATGACATGAGTTGGTCCACCAAGGCTTCCTGCTGGGATGTGAAGCGGTTAGTCACTTCAGCCACAACCCTGTCTAGATCTGCCCTAGTAATTGCTGCCGGCTGTTCTGTGGCAGGGGTTGTCGGATTTGCCTGACCTTCATTTTGTACTACTGCTAGAATGGGACGATTTACTTGATCTGTGACCACTGGATCTGGAACACTGCTAGTTGCAATGTTCTTTCCTTTGTTAATGTCTTTTTTCTGCCTTGGAGGCATGTTTTCCAAGCAATGAACGACGCTGTTATGAAGAAGGTTAAGTGGGAGAAGCTGAAGCTTCGAGCTTCTCGCTCTCAGTGAAAGCACCAAAAATGTTTGCACAAAGAATGGGCAAACACCTCCAAGTCGTATGATTTAGTTGGTTTTATGTTGTTTTTAGTGATCTGGGTGATTTATGCAAATATGAAAAAAGCAGAGACTAAATTGTAAAAGACACACAAATTTATAGTGGTTCAGCCAGAATGTGCCTAGGTCCACTTTATATATTATTTCTCCTTTCTTGTTCAGATTACAAGTACAAAGCTTTGATACAAGTATATGAAAGTTGTTTGAAAGTTCTATCCGTGCTTGAGCTCTCAAACTTTTCTGCCATTGTTGTACCCCTACCCCTCTATTTATAGAGTGAGGTTGGGGGTAGGGGTCTTGGAAGTATATAGTATGTTGGTTCGATAGTGGATGGAGAAGTGAATTGGACCGGTAGTAGGTGGGGCGATGATTGGTCCGGTGGCGAGTGGTTCGGTGGTGAGAGGATGGCCTTGATTCGGCAATGAACGGTTCGGTGGTGGGTTGGTCCGGTAGTGGATGGTCCGGTAGTGGATGGTCCGGTAGTGGATGATCCGGTTGTGGGTGGTTCGGCTAGGCCTTGGAGGTGTGTTGGCTCGACAGGTAGTGGAGCAAGGGTTGGTTCGGCTAGGAGTTGGTCTTGGGATGGTCCGGTAGTGGATGGGTGGAGTTGGTTCGGCTAGGCATTGGTTCGGTAGAGCTTTCCTTGTCTTGGCTTGGCGATGCCTGCTTTACTCTGGTTCGACGAGGACTTCCTTATTCTGATTCGGTGGTGACCTCCCCTCTTTGGTTCGGTGAAAACATGCCCAACAGGTATCTTGCACAGAGACAAACACTATGCATGATATCAGGTCTACTCGCAGTGATATAGAGTAGTGATCCAATCATTCCCCTATATAGTTTTTGATTTACATCTTTTGAAAGATCTTCTTTATTTAAAGCTCATTGGTTGCCATGGGAGTGGGTTTTCCACTCGTAGTAGTCATACCAAATTTACTCACTAGATCCCTAGCATATTTTTCTTGACTAATAAAGATACCATTATCTAATTGTTTTATTTGTAAACCTAAGAAGAAAGTAAGTTCACCCATATGACTCATCTCAAACTCTTTTGTCATTATTTCAGAAAATTCTTTATCCATTTCATGATTAGTTGAACCAAAAATAATATCATCTACATATACTTGTACTAGTTGAATATCATTTTTATTTCTTTTAATGAAAAGAGTATTATCTATTTTACCAATTTCAAAATTTGATTGTAGTAAAAAATATCTTAGTTTGTCATACCATGCTCTAGGAGCTTGTTTCAGACCATATAGAGCTTTCTTAAGTTTGAAAACATGGTTTGGAAATCTTTCATCTTCAAAGAGTGGAGGTTGTTCAACATAAACTTCCTCTTTAACAAATCCATTTAGAAAAGCACTTTTAACATCCATTTGAAATAATTTGAAATTATTATAATTTGCGAAAGCAAGTAGAATTCTAATGGCTTCTAATCTTGCTACGGGTGCAAAGGTTTCATCAAAATCTATTCCTTCTTCTTGACAATAACCTTGTGCGACTAATCGAGCTTTATTTCTCATGCCCTCACCAAGTTCATTCATTTTTTTTATAAACCCATTTTGTTCCAATTATAGTTTTATCCTCGGGTCTAGGAACAAGTTCCCAAACAACATTTCTGGTGAACTGATTCAATTCTTCTTGCATAGCAAGAATCCATGAATCATCAGATGATGCATCCTTTGGATTTTTAGGTTCAATAGTTGATATAAAAGCTACATTACCCATGTTATTTAGTTGATTTCTAGTTCTAACAACAGATTTAATATTTCCTGGTATATTTTCTATAGGATGATCTTTTAATAGCCTAATTCTTTTAATAGGTTGAATGATTTCGCAATTAGTTTCATTAGGTTCATTATTTAAAGTTACAAAATCTTCTTCATCTTCTATTTGTACAGTATCTTTAACATTTTCATCAAAAGATACATGCATTGTTTCTTCAATAGTGTTAGTTCTTAAATTATAAACTCTAAATGCTTTACTTCTATTAGAATATCCGATGAAGATACCTTTGTCGGATTTAGGTTCAAATTTATCTAAATTATCTTTTGTATTAAGAATAAAACACTTACTACCAAAAACTTTAAAATAAGCTACTATGGGTTTCTTATTGTAAAGTAATTCGTATTGTGTTTTATTAGTTAATGGTCTAATTAAAATCCTATTTAATATATAACAAGCTGTAGCGACTGCTTCAGCCAAAAAGTTTTTAGGTAAGTTACTATCAGAAAGCATTGTTCTAGCACACTCTTGAATCGTTCTATTCTTACGTTCTACCACTCCGTTTTGTTGTGGAGTTCTTGGAAAAGAGAAATTATGAGTTATTCCCTTTTTATTGCCGAATCTCTCAAAATTTTCATTTTCAAATTCCCAACCGTGATTACTACGAATAGTTATATTTTTTTAAAGAAAGTTGGTTTTGAAGTCTTTTTGTAAAAAATTTAAATGAATCAAAAGTATCACTTTTATGTTTCATAAAAATTGTCCATGTAAACCTAGAATAATCATCTACAATTACAAAGACATATTTATTGTGATTTATTGATTGAATTTGAGATGGACCAAATAAATCTAGATGAAGTAACTCAAGAGGTTTTGAAGTTGAAATCATATCTTTTAATTTGAAAGAACTCTTCCTAAGTTTTCCTAATTGGCAAGCATCACATATACTATCTACTTTAAAGTTTAACTTGGGAAGACCTTTAACTAAGTCAAGTTTTGATAACCTAGATAACTGTTTGAAATTTAAATGACCAAATCTTTTATGCCAAATCCAAGGGTCACTTGTATTAGCCAAAAGACATAAGTTATCATTTGAAACTTTCATACTAAGGATGTAAATATTTTTCTTCCTAATTCCATCGAATATAATATTTGAATTATTATCTTCAATGTGACACTTATCTTTTTCAAATTTAATCTTGTATTCTTTATCGCAAAGTTGACTAATGCTAAGCAGATTGTGTTTCAGATTCTTAACTAATAAAACATTAGAAATAGTAGGAGTTTAGAGTTACCGACATTGCCGATGCCAATCACATATCCTTTTGAGTTGTGTCTAAAATTAACCAATCCTCCATCTTTATAGATAATATCATTCAACATATCTGGATTACCAGTCATGTGTCTTGAACATCCACCATCAAGTATCCACTTATTCTTCTTGATTTGCATAATTTGTCCATTGAGTGTTGATTCTTCAAAAGCCATATAACATTTTTCTTTCTACACAGAATAAAAACTTTGTAGATAACTTGGTTTTCTATAATAACTATATGCAGACTAATGAGAAAATGATGATTTGAACAGTTTTAAACTAGTGTTAACAAAATACCCAAAAATAGCCATTTTAAAAACTTTTTCAAAATTCAGATTATGAAAACTTTGAAAACCTTGCTCTAATACCAAATGTGAGAAATGCGGATTACAGATCTTAAGGCTGGAATAACACTAGAGGGGGGTGAATAGTGTTTTGTGGATTTTCTAAATCTTTTTGAAACTTATGTAAATTTAATCACCAACAAATGCAATTCACAGACATAGATATAATCACAAAATCAGACACAGATGCAAATAATAAATAAAAGCAGTAAAGGAAAGAACACACCAGGATTTTATACTGGTTCGGAGTTACCATACATCCACGCCCATACAAACGTACAGATTTCTTATCAAAAATAATCTCCCAGATTACACCCTCGATTTCAAGGCCACAAGTTACACCCTCCTGTATTCGAGTTCGGGGCAAACTCTTTTGATTTACTAGGCCACAAGATCACCTAATCGATTTCCGGGGCAACAATCACACCCAATTGATTTCAAGGCTCAACCACACCTTTTACTCAATAGTTTGATTTACAAATAATCCTATAACTCCGAATAGCACTGAGATCTTATGGAGAGAGTGGCAGAGAATCAAACAAGAGATAATCAAGTTTGATTCACTTGGTATTTCGGTAGAGTATAGTTTATGATTCTTTAGGATAAATGTGGAAGATGAAGAGAAGAGAAAACAAGTAAAATCTGATGATAAATTCGTTTAGAACTACTGGTATTTATAGGAAATCAACAGCCATATCTATTCGTGAAAGAATACAACGAATAGACACTTCTTTTGAAAATTTGAATTTTGAATTTAACGCGCACCATGTCGACATGGAGGGTTGAGGGATGTCGACATGCTCTAGGAAAAATTGGTGATTTTGATTTTCTTATTAAAATTGGTTTCTATAATTTGTCAAAACGATTTCTAAAACTTTGTAAATATATTTGAATATAGTTTAAACATATAAAAGAGTTTAGAAACTAATTTTTAATATATATAATCTTAATCTATAAAGTGATTTAAAATCTTAATAAATATTTTAAAGCTAAATATTTAAAACAAGAGATAGTTTAAAATCAATGACAATTTTGAAATCAAAATATTAAAAATGATAAAGATAGTTTTGAGGCTAAAATATTTCAAACAAGAGAGATGTCTTTTTGAAAAGAAGGTTTTGAAAACATTTAAAATAAGAGATATATTTTTGAAAAACATTTTTATAAAATTAGTGGATATCAAAATAGGACCACTATATGTTCCACTAGATATTGTCGTGGGTTCCATCCCTTTAACAGGCTCGAAGTGGATTCCATTCCACGAATAAATTTCGAATAAAGATGTAAGTGCTTTCAAGAAGTTTTAACATAATTCTAGACTCAATACTTATCTTGTACTATTAAAATCTTGAACTCTTGTTAACTTGATTTCTTGATACTCATGAGTCTTCAATCTTGATATCTTTGATCTTTAAATTCATCAGCCTTGTATCTCTATACTGTATAGTCTTCATTCTTGGTACTTGCATGTTTATATCCTGCATATACATATATATCTAAACTATAATGTTAGTATTTATATTTTATAACAAGTCCTAAGGTTGTAGTCATCAAAACCATCCTTCTCAAGGACTAACATTCAAAAGGTGCATCTATTAAAAGAGAATAAAATCATAAGCACGGAATAATATAAAGCAAGAGTCTTACCACTAATCAGCATGAGAAAATAACTCAGGATGTGTTTGCTCGATAAACTCTCTAGTCTCCTATGAACATCCCTTTTAATTTCTAGACCATTGGACTTTAACGAGTGGAATGGTTTTATTTCGAAGGCATTTAACCTCCAATGCAATAATATGGATAGGTCTTCGCTCATAAGTAAGGTCGGGTGAGACCTTAAGCTCCTCAAGGATCCTTGGCTCAAGAATATAATCAGAATCTTAAAGACATTTCTGAAGCTATGAAACATGGAATACATCATGAATACCGGTGAATTGGGCTGAAAGAGGTACACGATAAGCAACAAGGCCAGTACGCTCAATGATCGGGTATGGTCCAATATATCTCATAGCCAACTTCCCGAAACGATTCAAATGCCTCACACCCTTCAATTGAGATACATGAATGAAGACCCGATCCTCTATAGAGAATTCTAATGCTTTCCTCATATTATCTACATAGGAATCTACTTTCTTTATGCCTTTTGCATTCTCTATCGAATGAGATCGATTTTCTCTGAAGCTTCATGAATAGAGTCCGGGCCTAAAATGAATTTCTTCCTGGACTCAAGCCACACGAAGGTGATCGACATGGCCTTCCATAAAGAGCCTCGAAAGGAGACATGCCGATACTAGATTAGAAACTATTGTTATAAGAAAACTCGATAAGATATATATGGTCTTCCTAACTCCCACCAAAATTAAGAACATAAGCACGTTAGCGAAAAGTGCATTACTCCATCGGAACCTATTACAAAATAAATACAAATTATTTCAAAGGTTAATTTACGCTATAAGATGATGACTTTCATTATTATAATATTTTCATAAGTATTTCCACTTCTCTAACCCTTTTTTCTCAGTCATTAAATTGGATAGGTGACTTAGGCATCGAGAGATCGATTTTCTTCTTCAGGGATCCACTCTCCACATACCCCCACAATGATGCGCTCTTAGAAAAACTCATACCAGTGCATGTAAGTGAAATCTATATCAAGGTTTCATAATCAATTGACAATGCATGCAAAGAAAAGCATGGTACCATGTACATAGTGGGTAGGAATCCACTTAAGAATAGATGCCATAAGATAGGACTATACGGGCTCAGCTAAATCAAAACCCATATAAGGACAGATGCTATAAGGCCTAACTGTAAATGCCGGGCTATATCTAAACCCATCTAAGGATAGACGCCATAAGACATAACTATACACTATACAAGCTTTGCTATATCCAAACCCATCTAAGGATGGACAACATAATACCTAACTATACATGCACGACTAATTTGAAATACTACTATGAAATCATAATACGGCTAGATGCCAAAGAGCAACATCACCCCATAAAACACTATACCCATCTCAATAACTATCAAAACTGATAATACCATAACGGTCTTGAATAGAATGCACCGTGAAAACTCCCACGGTTTAAAATCAAAATTTATACGATCTAAGAATATCTATTAGCTACGATGCATTCAAAATATACTTATATGAGATGTTTTCTCATTATAATAACCAAGGGAAATCTAATAGCAAAGATCTCTTAAAACTACAATTAAACTCGAAAAGGCCAAAACGTTAAAAACAATATGATATCAAAAGGATATGAGTTCCTCAGTATTATTTGAAACTATGACATGAATATCAAATATATGAACTATCGAGAATGGTAAAACAATATTAATATAGTTGGAATCTCGATTTTACATCGTTTTGATTATGACAAACTATATAAATAAATATTTGTGTGTACTAATCAATTATGCAGGAGATTCGTTGCAGATTCACACTCAGAGTATTTTGAAGCTGATAGTCCTTTGTCTAGAATCTTTATATTTAGAAATATGTTAAAATCTCTCCTGAAATGATATATATATATATAAACATACACACACATGCACTACCCTGCGCAAAAGGCTGAAACAGCCGGCTGAATGAGATCATTCAGCCGTCTGAATGCTGAAACTATTTTATAGTTTCACAATATTCAGCTGGTTGAATGACTTTATTCAGACAGCTGAATTAGGCCAAAAACAACATATTTCTTTGTTGTTTTTTATTTTTAAATTTAGAAGGCTGAATAAATCTATTCAGCCAGCTGAATATTCTCAACGGCTATTTTTTTCATGAAAAGACACTTCTCTTCATCTAAGAGAAACATCTTCAAACCAACAGTTGCACCTGTTTCTTTTCATTGTTACCTTTCATCTATAGTTGCAACTTTTTAATCTCTACAAATAGATTTCAGAATTCAACAAACAACAACAAGTGATTTTAATATTCTTGAATTCTTATATCTTATTCTCTATTTTCAAACTGCACTCAAACTGCTTACATTCTCTGATCGTTGATCACTCTATCTTCCATAATTCTCAAGCACATTACACTACATATCATAAAGGAAAAGATTATAGGAAGATTGTACTTAATTGACTTATCAGTGCTATTCAAAGAGCACGCTACAGTCAGATACTTTTGTTATTTGTAAAGAAGTCATGTTCGGTTGCTCAGGCGGTAGAAGTCCTATTCGGTTGCTTAGGTGGTAGAAGTCCTGTTCGGTTGCTCAGGTGGTGTAAACCTATTCCTCCGGGTTAAGTGAGGGTTGCTAGTTTAAATCCAAAAGGAGTCTAGGACTGGACGTAGAACGGAAGTTTGAACCAGTATAAAAATCTCTGGTGTCATTTACTTTACTGCTTTTACTATTTACTTACTTATTCCGCACAAGTAGTTTATCCATATTACACAATCCTATAGCACGGTTACTTTCATTTGGTATCAGAGCAAGACCATCATATAACCGTAACATAGTTATCTGATATTGTTTTAATATGGAAAACAACACCATCACTATTTCTAACAATGACTTTTCAGAAGGTCAATCTACTGCATGACCACCTCTATTTAATAGAATGAACTATAACTATTGGGGTACTAGAATGAGAATCTATATACAAGCAAGTAGTTATGAAACCTGGAACATTATGCAATCTGAATATATTATTCCTACTACTGAATATTCAGCATGGTCTAACACACAAAAATTAGATGCTACTGCAAATGCTAAAGCTATGAATATGTTATATTGTGCATTAGACAAAAATGAGTTTAATAGAATAAGCATGTGTAAAACTGCTCATGAAATTTGGCGTACACTTAAAGTTACACATGAAGGAACTAACAAAGTCAAACAAAGTAAAATTTCTATGCTCAAAAATCAGTTCCAGAATTTTAAAATGAAGCAAGATGAGACTATAAATGAAATGTACTCTAGATTTCAAGATATATATCATTCTTTGGTAGCATTAGGAGAAACTTACATAGATTTTGATATTGTTTCAAAAATTCTCAACTCACTAACGGATGAATGTGAACGAAAAGTCTTAGCAATCGAAGAAGCTAACGACATTTCGACCATAAAACCAGAAGATTTGATTGGAAATCTAATGTCTTATGAAGTTAATCTCCAGGAAAAATGAGTACATGCTCAAGATAAGAAAAATATAACATTCCAGGCAGAAAAAGATGAATCGGATTCAGATGAAGAAGATATGGCGTTGATTGCTAAAAATTTCAAAAAGTTTTTGAGATTTAGAAAGAGCAACAAATTTAGAAACAACAAGAACAACTCCAGCAACAATAACAACACCAACAAACCATTATCATCTGCTCTAGAATGTTATGAATGTCATAAGAAAGGTCACATCAAGAAAGACTGTCCTGAGAAAAAGAAAGACAAGTATAAGCACAAGAAAGACAGATTCAAGAAGAAAGCTTTCTCTATCACATGGGACGATACAAAATCATTTTCATCATTAGAAAGTGACTCTGACAGTGATTCAGAACAAGCCAACGTTTGCTTTATGGCCACAAAAGACGAGGTAAGTGATCTAACTTTTAATGATCTTTTGGAAATCAATTCAGAATTACTTGACAAACTAAAAAGCAAAAATAGAAAGTACAAAGAAACTCTTGAAAATTTGAATAGAACTTAAATCGAAGTAGAAATGCTAAGAGATGAAAAGAAAATTTTAGAAGAAGAACTCCAAGTTATTCAAGAATCTTGTTCTAATATGACATCTCAATTTTCTCTGTTAAGTCAAGAGATAGAAACTCAGAAAGAAAAGAATGATGCTTTATTAATTAAAAATCATGACCTTAAAGCAAATATCAAGATTTTAGAGTTAGATAACTCTAGCTTTAAAACAAAGTTAGAAGACATTACTAAACATGTTTCTAATTTTAATAAAGGTAGAGAAAATCTTTCCAAAATTATAGAAAATTCTCAAACTATTTCAAATAAAAAAGGACTAGGATATAAACAATCCTCTAAAATTATTTCAAAGAAAAGGAATTCTTCATATAAAAGGAATAATAAAGTTGAAAAACCTAGTTCTAAAATTTCAAATTTTACTACATCAATTAAAATTTGGGTTCCTAAAAATAATAATTCTTCAATTAGAAATAAGTATATAAAATCTTTTAGAAAAACTGTTCATAAAAACAAAGATTTTGTTTTCAAAAGGAATTCTGAACCCTCTTGGGTTTGGCTTCCTAAAACCTAACTCTTAGGACCCAAAATAAAATGGTGGGTACCAATGTTAATTCTATATTTTGCAGGTACCATCCAAAAAGAGAGGAAAATGGATACTAGACAGGGGTTGCTCAAAACACATGACAGGAAATAAAGGGATGCTAACAAACATTAATTACTCAGATGGAGGTTCTGTCACATTTGGAGATAATTCCAAAGGATATGTCATCGGCAAAGGCAATGTGAGCAATAACGGTATATCTAATTCACCTCTTATTACAGATGTCTTATTAGTTAAAAAATTGAAGCATAATTTACTTAGTATCAGCCAGTTATGTGGAAAAGGATTTAATATTACCTTTTCTGAAAATAAGTGTAGCATTTTTGATCAAAATACAAATCTTATTTTTGAAGGTTTTAGAGATAAAAATATTTATGTTTTAAATATGAATATAAACCATAACACAAATATGTGTTTAATTGCCAAAGAAAATGATCCTTGGTTATGGCACAAAAGATTTTGTCATATTAATTTCAAAAATATAAATAAATTATCTAAAAATAATTTAGTAAAAGGTTTACCAAAAATGAACTTTAAAGTAAACAGTATTTGTGATCCTTGTCAATTAGGAAAATTATCAAAATCATCCTTTAAATCAAAGAAAAATATTTCTACTTTACAACCACTAGAACTATTACATTTAGATCTCTTTGGTCCAACTCAAATTCAATCTATAAATCATAGTAAATATGTGTTTGTTATAGTAGATGATTTCTCAAGATATACTTGGACTATTTTCTTAAAAAATAAAAGTGTTTCTTTTGAAAATTTCTAGACTTTTGCAAAGAGAATTCAAAATCTCAAAATTTTAAAAATTAAGAATATTAGAAGTGATCATGGAGGCGAATTTGAAAATGAAGCATTTGGACATTTTTGTAATAAAAAGGGAATTTACCATAACTTTTCTTTTCCTAGAACACCACAACAAAATGGAGTTGTAGAAAGGAAAAACAGAACGTTACAAGAATGTGCAAGAACTTTATTAAATGGAAACAAATTACCAAAACATTTCTGGGCAGAAGCTGTAGCAACTGCTTGCTATGTTCTAAATCGTATTTCCATCCGACCTTTAACAAAACACACTCCATATGAACTTTTTCATCAAAGAAAACCAAACATTTCATATTTTAAAACTTTTGGTTCAAAATGTTTTATCTTAAACACAAAAGATCAACTTTGAAAATTCGATCCAAAATCCGATAAAGGAATCTTCGTAGGATATTCAAAACGAAGGAAGGCTTATCGAATTTTCAATAAAAGAATAAAAACAATTGAAGAAACACTTTATGTTTCATTCGACGAAAATTTCAAATTTAATAATAATTTTAAGGATGATGAAGATATACCTAAGATGGTTACAAATACGGTTACTCAAAATAATTTTGAAGAAGATGAAAACATTGTTTATAACTTTGAAGAAAATGAAAATATTATTCATAATGAAAATGAATTAAGATCTCCTCCTAGGATTTTACGAGATCACCCAGTAGAAAATGTCATAGGAGAAATTGATTCACATGTTAGAACTAGAAATCAACTTAATCAAATGGGCCATGTAGCTTTTCTTTCTAAAATTGAACCTAAAAATGCAAAAGAAGCATCTACTAATGACCATTGGATTATAGCTAGCAAGAAGAACTAAACCAGTTCGAACGAAACGAAGTTTGGGAACTAGTTCCTAGACCAAGTGATCAAACAGTCATTGGTACTAAATGGGTCTTTAAAAATAAAGCAGATGAACAAGGTAATATAAATAGGAATAAAGCTAGATTAGTTGCACAAGGATATAATCAAGAAGAAGGAATTGACTACGAAGAAACATTTGCTTCAGTTGCACGACTTGAAGCAATACGTATCTTACTGGCCTTTGCATGTTTTCATAATTTCAAACTTTATCAAATGGATGTAAAAAGTGCTTTCTTAAATGGTTATATAAAAGAAAATGTTTTTGTTGAACAACCTCCACTATTCACACATGAAAAATTTCCAAACCACGTCTATAAACTTAAGAAAGCCTTATATGGTCTAAAACAAGCACTCCGTACTTGGTATGAACGTCTTAAGAGCTATCTAATAGATTCTGGTTTTAAAATTGGAAAGGTTGATCAAACTCTTTTTATTAAAAGAAATAAAAAGGATATTTTAATTATTCAAATTTATGTAGATGATATTATTTTTGGTTCTACAAATGAAAAATTATGTCAGGAATTTTCAAAAATAATGACCAAAGAATTTGAAATGTCACATATGGGAGAATTATCTTACTTTCTTGTATTACAGATTAAACAAATAGAAAATGGAACTTTTATTAATCAAGAAAAATATTGTAATAATCTAATTAAACGCTTTAATATGGAAAATACTTCTGCTAAATCAACTCCCATGAGTACAACAGTTCATCTCGATAGAGATGAAGATGGAAAAAGTGTTGACCACAAATTATATCGAAGTATAATTGGATAATTACTTTATCTAACTGCTAGTAGACCTGACATAATGATGAGTGTTTGTTTATGTGCACGATTCCAAGCAAATCCTAAAGAATCACATATGCGAGCAGTAAAACGCATATTGTGTTATCTAAGCAAAACCAAAGATTTTGGACTTTTCGATCTGAAAGAATGTCCTTTCGAGTTAGTTTCATATAGTGATGCTGACTTTGGAGGATGTCAGACGGATCGAAAAAGTACAAGTGGGACTTGTCACTTCATTGGACAATCCTTAGTCACTTGGTTTAGCAAGAAACAAAACTGTGTTTCACTCTCAACTTGTGAAGCAGAATATATTTCTGCTGCCTTAGCTTGTGCTCAAGTCATTTATATGCAACAAACACTTCAAGATTTTGGTGTTAACTTATCTAAATCAACAATTTTTTGCGATAATACTAGTGCTATAAACTTATCCAAAAATCCTGTCAATCACTCATGAACTAAACATATTGACATACGTCATCATTTTCTTCGTGATAATATTGAAAAGGATTTCGTCAGACTGGAATTTGTATCCTCTGAAAATTAATTGGCAAACATATTTACAAAACCTTTAAATGAAAATAGCTTTATAAAATTAAGAAGAAAATTAGGAATTGTATCCATCAATGATTTATAATTTTTTAAAAAAATTCAGGACTCGAACTCGGGATCTCTTACTTGAAAATCTGGTGCTTTACCACCACACTACTCTTTTCTTTACATCTATTTTTGGATTGCATTCTATTGTTTATTTTTTACCTTACAATTTTTTTTACCAACCAAATTTTTCTCTGGTTCTTAACATCCTAACCACCAATGTTCTTTCTATTTATATGAAAGTTTTCATATAAATACCTCTACTCCTTTTTTCTTTCTTTTGCAATCAAGTAATAAAAACAGTTTCAACTCTCTTACTCAAAAAAAATGTCTTCCCAGCATAATTCTGAATCCTCTGCTCTATCTTTTTCTTCTCCTAGTTTGGGATCGGTGAATTTACCTACTCCAACACCGATTTATGAACCAATACCAATTGTTCCTCCTTCTACTCACACAGGTTATACTCCACCTGGTAAAAGAACAAGACGGTCTCTATTTTTTGGTTCACCATCTACCAAAGAAAAAATAGATGACATTCATCATTACCAAAGAGAATCACTACAATTACAACGCGAACTTTATTATGAACAAAAAGTTAACGCCAAGCGTTTAAGCCTTTTAGAACAAGTCGCATTGAAATTCTGTGGATCTTCATCCAAAAGCACGGTTCATCAACCGTCTCCTGTTTGTTCTCCATCCCGACGCAATACTTGGGAACTATCGCCACAGCGTCCACCAATATCTCCGAATTCATGGGAATGCATCAATAGATGGTCATCACTCAGGCCATATCAAGAGAACACAAAAATAGAAGTGGATGAATATCACACTCCAAGCTCTTCTTCCAAATCTTTTTAATTTTTTTTTTGTTTTTTGTTAATATGTAATCTTGTTTGTTTATTAAAATATTCACATTGTTCCTTTAATAATATTTCTTGTTATAAAAATATAGGCTGCCATGAGTTTTCTCAAAATTCAGTCGGCTGTCTGTAATAAAACAGACGGTTAAATATTATCCAGGGATAAATTTTTTCCCCAGATTCAGACGGCTGAATCACTTCAAACAGCCGTCTGAATTAGTTCAAAAATGAACTATTTTCTTGCGGGAAGAAATTCAAATGGTTGTTTATAGTTATTCAGCCGGCTGAATTCTTCCTGAGGCATTTTTTTTAACTAGGTCCTACAAATTTTCTTCCTATCTTACCCTTGCTTTTCACCCACCTTTAAATTCATCTTTTCACCTTTTACCCATTCACTTCAGAACCCTAGCACAACTTTTTCATATTTTCACCTTTTACTCCTCTTTTTACTCTTTGATGGCTCTTAGATCCAAATGAACAAGGGAATCCGCCTCCGGTCCTTTCGAAGATCAGATTCTCCAATGGCTTTGGAATGATGTTGCAATCTCCCGATTCAATTCTATGAAAAATTCCAATATCTTTGAAGGGGCTTTCATGAAGTTCCCGGATTTCGTGGTCTACCGAATTAGAGAATTGGCCGAGCAATTCCACTTCGATAATCTCATAGGGTATGCTCCTAATAATGTTAAAATTAATCATCTTTTAATCAAACTCCTTCTTGCAAATATGAATCTAGACCACCATAATCCTTAAAATCGACAAGATTGTGTTTGGTCTATAGTTTGTGGCACTAAAATTTCTTACCTTTACAAAGATTAGGCAATATTTTAAATTGTCCATTTCAAGGTGTTGATATAGATGATAATGAAGTTGATATGGATCATAGAGATGAAGTTTCACATCGTTTCTTGTCCAATCACCTTACCGATTTAAGTGTAAAATCTAGCACCTTAAGGCCACAAGCACGCCTTCTTCACCGTGCCTTCATTCGCTCTCTACAACCTAGAATGGGAAGTTATGAAAAAGTCTATAAAAGAGATTTTCAATCCCTCTATTCAATCTACTCCAACCAACAAGTAAATTAGGGCAGAATCATTTTAGATGAATTTCAAGACATCACAATCCGAAGAAAATATAAGACCATTCATTATGGTGCTTATATTATGTGTATACTTCTCAACTTCGGCATTCCAATGCCCGACTCCGAGTTTTCAAGCATTACTGAGTTAGGCCCAAAAACTTTAGGATTGATGGGTCTTCCTCACCGGCCTCCTCCACAACAAATCATTTCTTTTCAACAATGGTCTCACAATGTTCAACAAGGTATTCCTCAACCTCGTGACACTAGTATTGCCTCTTCTTCACGTACTCAACATGAAGAAGAAGAAGAAGAGGATGATGACTTCATTCAAGTTGTTGGCCTAGAAACTTCCTCCAGACAAGCTATCATCACTCTCTCCCAAAATCAATCCAAACTTCATCGGGACATTAAGACTCTTGAAAAGAAGACGGAAAAGAAATTCAACTCCATAAATGGTTTTCTTAATAAAATATGGGATAAAATTTCTTACTCCGGTTCTACATCCACTGAAGTTCACAACCCATCTCCATTTCAATGGTCATCTTCGAGTTTGGATTCCGATGATGATGACCCTTCTCTCTCTACCCAGTTTTAATTATTTTTCAGATTTCTACTTTTTGTATCAAACTTCTATGATACTCTATCTAGTTATTTATATAATGTTGTATGAATATTGTTATTCTTCTTTAGTAATGACATCTCGAGTATGAGTTATTTCTTTGTTTAACAAATGATTCTGTGCATATAGTTTATCTTTCTTTTTGTCGATGACAAAGGGGGAGAAAAGTTAGTTAAATATTCGTGCATATTGACAAGGGGAGTAACAATGCTAATGTAGGTTTTTATGTAAATATATTATTTATACTTATATAGTTGTCATCATCAAAAAGGGGGAGAATGTTGGAATCTCGATTTTACATCGTTTTGATTGTGACAAACTATATAAATAAATATTTGTGTGTACTAATCAATTATGCAGGAGATTCGTTGCAGATTCACATTCAGAGTATTTTGAAGCTGATAGTCCTTTGTCTAGAATCTTTATATTTTTTGGAAATATGTTAAAATCTCTCCTGAAATGATATATATATATATATAAACATATACACACATGCACTACCCTGCACAAAAGGCTAAAATAGCCAGCTGAATGAGATCATTCAGCTGTCTGAATGCTGAAACTATTTTACAGTTTCACAATATTCAGCCGGCTGAATGACTTTATTCAGACGGTTGAATTAGGCTAAAAATAGCCTATTTCTTTGCTGTTTTCGATTTTTAAATTTCAGAAGGCTGAATAAATCTATTCAGCCAGCTGAATATTCTCAACGGCTATTTTTTCATGAAAAGACACTTCTCTTCATCGAAGAGAAACATCTTCAAACCAACAGTTGCACCCGTTTCTTTTCATTGTTACCTTTTATCAATAGTTGCAACTTTTTAATCTCTATAAATAGATTTCAGAATTCAACAAACAACAACAACTAATTTTAATATTCTTGAATTCTTATCTCTTATTCTCTATTTTCAAACTGCACTCAAACTGCTTACATTCTCTGATCATTGATCAATCTATCTTCCACAATTCTCAAGCACATTACACTACATATCATAAGGGAGAAGATTATAGGAAGATTGTACTTAATTGACTTATCAGTGCTATTCAAAGAGCACGCTACAGTCAGATACTTTTGTTATTTGTAAAGAAGTCATGTTCGGTTGCTCAGGCGGTAGAAGTCCTATTCGGTTGCTTAGGCGGTAGAAGTCCTGTTCGGTTGCTCAGGTGGTGTAAACCTATTCCTCCGGGTTAAGTGAGGGTTGCTAGTTTAAATCCAAAAGGAGTCTGGGACTGGACGTAGAACGGAAGTTTGAACCGGTATAAAAATCTCTGGTGTCATTTACTTTACTGCTTTTACTATTTACTTACTTATTCCGCACAAGTAGTTTATCCATATTACACGATCCTATAGCACAGTCACTTTTAAATATATCCCAAAAGCATTATGTTATAGGAAAATTAAGAAAGTCTAGACCAATGGTACAAAGATACAAACTTAAATTATTACAAAATACATGTTTAGGATTACAGCATAACAAAAACTTATTCTTCTACTATGGCCTTTCCATGGCCTAAGACTTCCTCTTCTACAATCAGGAAGAGCATCTCTGAACCTGGATATCCCAAGGTCTTGTATAATTGTCATTGGGCTTACCCTCTGGGAAATAGGAAAATCAAGAGAGGAGTAGGAGCTGAAGTAATACACTGACTTGTGTCATGTATTATCCTCATGATACATTCGAGCTCCCCCTCATTGAAAAAAAGTATGGTCCAAAGGGACCCCATAAGCAACTAATGACTCGAGCAAATGTTCATACTAGCCCTTAAGTCTAAGATAACGATTGAGAATTTAGTTTATTTAGTTTATGACTTGAGCAATGGCTTCTGTAACAACCCTGAATTTTACAACAAGTATTTATCGTCAAAATGACGATTAAACTGGTTGTTGATTACTGTTGCAATTTTGAATCGATTGGAATTCTTTTTAGATTTGTATAATTCTTTAATAAAAGATTGGGTTAAATCCCTTAGTAAATTGTTGAACAGAAGTGGGCTTTAAAAATTGAATAGAGGCCCTTGTTTATCTGGATGTCGTGATAAAGATTGACCCGCTCCCCCTTATTGATTCGAAACCCTAAAATTATTCAAATCGATCGAAAAGAAAAAATGGTGGCTGCTTTGCCCCTCTCCTTCATCCCTCAAACTAGAGCTCCGTGTAATCGAAGGCGCCAGATCCAACAACACGATCGAACGACGCTCGACTCTACTGGTTTTCCTTGCGTGGTTGATCGGTCGACTTTTAAGCTGCCCTCGGCGGCGACGTCAAATTTGTGTTCTTCAAACTAAGGTGAGTGTCCATCACTCACATCTAATTCAAGCCAATCTTTTGAATGCAGTCGGTTTCTCTGTTTTTATGCGATTTTAAACTGTGGCATAGTTCAACTCCTTGTTTGTCTGGGTTTTCTGGCACTGTTGGTTTGCGAGGTCACTTTGACTTCGTTCCTTTGATCTCGTTTGAACGAAGTCGATTTGTAGTTGTCTGCATTTTCTTGTTGGTTTGATTTTGGGTCACTCACAGCTTTGTTGATTTTCATAATCGAGTTTGGCAATGTTATTTTGCTCGACTCTGTTTATGCGATATTTTGATGCTTTGGCCAAGTCTTGAAATTTGACTTCTTTGTTCACTTTGAGGTGGGCCACGACTTGGTTTTAACTGTGTTGATATTATGCTTTTGGCCTTGTGATTTCGGGGTGGGTTAAATGATGCTCGCGGGTTTGAAATTTTCACTGTTTCTGTTCATCACTGTTATATTTGCATGTGTTCACTTGTACATGTTCATTTACGAGTTGTACATCTCTGTAGTTGCATTCACTTCAAAGATGTTGATTCTGGTAATGTACACTGTTATCATTGGTTCATCTGGTCATTCATTGGCTTGTTTAGTCTGGGTTGATTTCATTTGCAATAGCTTGATGACCATTTGTTCATGTTGTATCTTCTGAAATTACTTGAACTCCGGTCTGTGGTCTTGGACCTTCACTTGAGTCATTTGATCTTTGGCTGTTAGACTTGACTTCTGTATATTTTCACAATTTGTTTACTTTCAAATTGTTCATCTCGACCTGTTTGCGTCTGCATTGAATTCGAACTTTTCTTTGATCCAATGTTTCTCGGTGGGGAGTCTGATACCTATCTTTTTGCATCATTTTGTACTTGCACAGTTTCAAGCATTGTCTTCATTGCATTCAGGTCTGCTATCATTACTATATTGAGGTCTGGTTCCTTGTTTCATTTGGTATTTCATCTTGAACCATGTCTGCAGCACTGAACTTAGTTTTTGTAGTGTATTTATCTTTGTTCATCAGTTGTTGTTACTGTATGGTTGCATGCCTTAATTTCTGGCCCCTGTGAGCTTCGTCTCTGGCCATCTTATGTTCATTATAAGCTCGAGTTTGTATACTGTAGCCTTGGTCATTGCTGTTCTGACCTGCACACTTGTTTTGATCTTGGGTCTGGTTCCTTTGTTTGTTGATTTGTTTCACTTGCATCTGCCCATCCTTGTCGTACTTGTTGCCATGGTGGCTGCACCTGTTGTATGTGTAGTCCCACCTGAGCCATGTTGTCTGGTCTTTACTCGTGACATTTGTATTTGGGTGCAGTTTTACCCTTGCAGTTTCTGGCCACTGTCTTGCATTCACTCCAAATATTGTTGATACTGGGTTTATACTCCATTGTTCCTTTGCATGTTTGAAATGAGATGCATCATGGTTTCTCTGACCAGTCTTGAACACTTTGCATTTTGTGTGTTGTTTGGTGCCTCCTTGAATTTGTGTAGACTGTTTTGACCACTTGATTGTATTCGAATTTGATTTTCGAATTACACCTGAGTTGAATCCGATTTGGATTTGACCTTGTGACATTATTTTATTGCTCTTGAGTGAACCCGATTTCGGGGTTTGACCTAGTGATCATTTGTGACTTTCACTGAGCTTTTGTGTATCTCCCGCAATAGTGGCGAGGCAGTACACGCGTGCGTGTACTGCAGCCCTATCAGATTTGACAGTTTTAAATTGATTAAGTCGATTTGATAAATTGTTTATTTATCTCTGTTGATGATTTAAATCTGTTGATTTTTGTTAAACACTGTTAAGTGTTATATTGACCGTTATCCGGTTTCTTTGTTTAAAGAATCGGATAGACGGGAAATATTGTGACTGTCGTCTATTTAAATTATTACTGCCTATATGCACTAATAAACTGGTTTGAATTAGACTGACCTGGGTATTATTTTCTTTTGAATGTAATACTCGGGTCAGACCCGAGTTATTTCAGGTTGTAGATTTTCTTCTTTGAGTTGTTGTTCGGGATTTGAAGACTTTTTGCATCTTCTGAAGTTGTCATTGTCCTTTTGTAGTAGTCGTGTCATTGTATAGAACGATATGTATTCATGTATATTAGTCGATAATGTACGTGCATATATAACTTCTAGAGTCGACAGTTGTAGTTGTATCGTATGTATTGTGTCAACTATGTATTCACTGACATCAGTTATATATATATGAGACTTTTGTTTTTATCTGTGTTCCGCAATTATATTATCTGTGTTATTGTTATATCTAATGTCCTAAACTATTATGAACTATCGTAGTTTGTTTTATACTGATAATTGGATATGTCGATGGGAGTAAATAAATAATAGATGAAAAATAAAAAAATATATACCACTCCTATCGAGATAACCAATATTAGTGTAAGGCCAATTACGGATGGTCGCTCCTATCCAGCCTTATTCTTCGTAATAATAGACAGTATTTCTTTTAATACTCTTTGTTATTATGAGCATAGAGGTGGGGCGTCACAGTTGGTATCAGAGCTTGGGTGTAACGACCCGATATTTTCAACCATTCGCATCCATTATAAGTGTATAGGTAGACACTCATGCCGGAGTTGAATTGCTCAAAAATACCGCGTTGTAATTAAAATTTGGCAAATCTCAGAATATACAGTAAATAAATATAATCACAGATCACAGACACAGAGTAAAATAATGCAGCGGAAGTAAAAGAAATAGTAGTTCATGAAGCTACTATGTAAATATATCAGAGTTACATAAGATACAACAGAAGAAATAGAGTACAACAGAAGTATCAATAAGATAACCAAGTACAAGCTGAACAGAGCAACATAACTGAAGTAGATAGAAGAAGACTAGCAGATAATCTCCAGCGATTCAAATCTCCAGAAGATGGAAATCCAAATCTGTGAATAACTCAGGCTGACCCGAGCGTAAAGCAAAACACAAAACACTCGAGTCAGGACAATATATACTTATATAATGTAAACCAACTCAAGTGAACTGTAATAAAGGTACAAGTAACTTAGAAGATGCTTGGGACCGCCCATCCTCTAAGGATCCGTTAAAATATCTACTATGTAGTAATATTCTCTATTATAATAGTGTCTAAATAAGTAAAGTATAATCATATCGGAAAATAGCGTTAAGGGGATGGAGAACCTTAACGCGGTCGGATCTTAAAATCATAATCGTAGTAAAGCTCGATATGGTAGGTGACACGGCACAACTAGGCAATGCCAGGGTAGATATACCAATTACGCACACGGACTGATGGATACGCATAGCAGCCACTACCGTTCCACCTCGAACAACATTCCCAAATCGGAGGATGGCCATCTAATCAATCACAAGTAAGAGTATAATATCGAAGAAATGTGTCCGAGAAGAGGTGCTACCTCACTGGTCCGAGATCGCTCCTGTTTTAGCCACCTTATGCCAACTCACGGGAGTTGGGTCCACGTAACATACCTTAAGAACGTCGCCACCATCCTACTTCATTCTGGAATCTCCACCGCGTACACGGTTGTCAAAGTGGTTTTCGGTATCGACAGAGAGTATGTCCATATCCGATCCCGGTCTCTTTGCCAACCAATCGTTATTATAACCCATGGTTATAACTTTTAAAAACAATACTTTACTTCAAAATAAAATATCATTTCAAACCATATCTTTATCAAAATAAAGATTAAATCAATTCCAAACCATTTCCATATATTTAAATTTTCATATCATTTCAAAACTTCATTTCAAATTATTTTAATATAATAAAATATCATATCCTTACAAAACTTCATTTCAAATCATTTTAATAAAATAAAATATCCTATTAGTTCAAATCCAAATATTCAACTTTAAATACCTTTTAAATTCAAAGATATCGTTCATTTACTATCATTTCAAATCACCTTTAAATAGTTTATATTCCAATCAAAATAATTCATTTAAACCTTTTAAAAGTGTAATTTTTATATTTTCAAATCAAGTATTCAATTTTCAAAGTTTCAAACCATTCTGAGTTCGTTTACTAAGTCAAAAACCATAATTATTAAAATTTCAGCATTTCACAGCATTTAAAAACAACTGCTATAAGTTATATTTGAAACATTTTTAATTCAGCAAAGACAGCACTTAAAACTGCTGTTAAAACTCAGTTTTAGTTGAATTATAGTTCAAAATAGAAAAGACAGCATTTCAGAAGTGCTACGGTAGTTCAGATTTCAAAACAAGGGTTAAATTTGGTTTCAGCAAAGACTGCAGACCATTATAGCATTTCCAGAGAATGCTATAATAGGCCTGAGTTCAATATTAGCCTATAAGTTCAACTACAGCAACTACAGCATTTCAGAAATGCTGTAATAGCTCCTTTTTACACAATTTTAGTTCAAAACAGAATCTATAGCATTTCTGAATGCTATTAAAAGTTAATTGCAAGTGTTAGTGTATTTCCAGCAATTAAATAGCTTTAATTTAAAACACATAAACATTTTTAAAAATCATATTTTAACATTTAAAATGTTCATTTACATATCAGTTAACATATATCTTTTCACAATAAATTTCTTATAATCAAATCCAATTTCAACAATTTACTTAATAAATTTAAGTGTAAAAGTGTCCAATTCTTCACTTTTCAACTAATAAACTTAACAATTCAAATTTAAATTACCATTTCAAACTTTAACTAAATTTCCAATTTTATTTAATTAACTTAAACCTTTAATTAAAACCAAATTTCACATTTCCTAGTTAAGTTATATTTTAAAAGATCACTTTTAAACATTCATTTATTTAACCACTTAAATTCATAGAAAAATCAATAATACTTTATTAAATCACTTAAATTCAAATTTAATCAAATTATCATATTTACCATTTCCAAATAAAATTTAATATCCATTTTATTTACATAACTTAAATATCCTTTTTAACCAAAATTCCAAATTTCCAACTTAAGTTATATTTCAAAAATCTAGTTAAACCATTCATTAATTACATTTTTAACACATAGAAAAATCATAATTTCTTTATTTTAAAACATTTCAAAATCTATTTAAATCAAATTTCATAAATTTATAATTTTTAAAATACTTAAAAATATCCAAAACACTTTATAAAATAACCACGGGCCTGTATATAATTTTCTAACTTAGGTCAAGTGATACAGATATGTATCATTTCAATCCGCAGTTAAAAAAAAGAAAAATCCGGGTTCTACATTTCAAACCCGCAATCCCAAGTTAAAATAATTTAAATAAAAATCGTTCAGGCTTATCATTTCAGCCCATAACGATTTTTCCCTATTCTAAAGTCTGTTCGGGTATGTATCATTTCAACCCATAGTGATTCTAATCTATAGGGAACTTGCAATGGTGATAACAGATATAAATAACAGAATAACATTAAATAACAGTAACATATGATATAACAGGTGTAATAACAGGTGTGAACATCATATGATAATAATACAAGCATATATAACATGATAATATATTTCTACAGATTCGCAGGGTGTCAATTTACTAGTTATATAGGTACATATTGTCTGGTGAGAATAACTCACCTTTTTATGCTGGAGTTAGCGATCAAAACACACAGAATAGATTCCATAAAGCACGACAAACACGATACAGCATGACTTTTGATTTGAATGAATATAGAGCCTTGATATTTATCTTGTAAACAATAACCAAAACAAGATAATATATACATAAATATTTAACACAAACAATGTTGAAAAAATGAAGATAAGAGACAACAAAGGAATGAATGTTTTTGCCTTGCTTTCTACACTTGCTAGCATGACTTAGGGAATATTTTGGTTCAGGTTTGGACATGGTTTGGGTCTGGTTTGGACCTAAAAAGGCATGGCTACAGGGCAAGAGCAAGGTGGAGGTTACAAGCATGAGAATACAAGGGGTCTAGGCTTGACAGTGGAGTTTTGGTGCATTTTTGGCTCATCCAAAGGAAAGTGGGGCTCGGCCCTTGCATGGTTCAGGTCTGGACAGTAGATGGAGGGGTGTGGGGATGTCTGGAAAAGGTGGTGGTGGCGGCCTATAGTGGTGGACAAGGTGGTGGATGAAGGTGGTGAAGTAATAGTGGTGACTAGTGCATTATTTTGGAGTTTTGTGCAAGTTTAGATGGATTTTTGTGATGATCTTCATCATGGCTTGGCTTGGCCTGAGGAGAAGAGGTGTTAGGCTGTGTGATAGTCAGAGAAAAGTGGTGGTGGTGGTCAGCCACAGCTTGGAGGAAGGGGAATACAGCTATGAAGGTGGAGAGCATGTGCAAATTCAAGTAGAAAATCATAAAAAGACAAGAAGAAGATATAATTTTTTTACCTAAGCTTCACAAGGAGAATAGCCGTGATTTTTTTGTGAGAGGAGGAGAAATGAATTTCCTGAAAGTGAAAAAAAAATGTAGCTGAAATGAGTAGATTACACGCCCAAAACAATTAAGAGAATAGTTGGGAAAATGAAAGGTCGGGAGATGGAAAGCCTTAGGAGTTTCAAGAGTTTAAAACTCTTCAAATTTCCTCTATTTATTTTAATAAGTTTAAATATCTGGAAATACATATAATTTCAGTTAAAATTCGAAAATGTAACAAATAAAAAAAAATATAAATAAATAAATATTAATTATAAATAATTAAATTAAGAAAATAGCAAAAATTGTCAACTAGGCTAGAAAAATTGAAAATGAATGGTATAAACTTTAGAAAATTCATATGAGCTTGTAATATATTTTTAAACATAAATAATAACATAAAATAAAAATACATTCACAAAATAAATATTTAAAATTTAATTTACATATAATTTTTAATGAAGAAAATAGCAGAAAATAGGAAAACAGCCTTTAAAAATGAAAAATAAATACAGTAAATTTTGGAAAAATTCCATTATCATTTTAAAAATATAAAAAGACAAAATATACATAAAATAACATATTAACACATATTAAAGCAAAATATAAGAAAGAAAATATGATTTATAAAATTTAAAATAGGCAAAATTGCACAATAAAACAAATTATACTAAAAATTGAAATGTACATAACCTTTACATTTTAACCCCGTTTTCAGCAAAACGAAAAGCAGTATTCATGTTATTAAATCTATTTTCATAATAAAAGATAAAATTTATAATTTCACATATTTAAATTTTAAATTTAAAAGTCAAAGTTTGACTATTGACCAAAATTCACATTTTCTGGAAATATTAAATTTAGTCATATTTGGAATTCTAATCCACATCAAAATCAAAGTTTATACTTAAAATAACAAAATTTATTCTTTTTCATAAATAAATCTTTTGAATCTGGAAAAATAAATTTAAAAATATTTGTAAAATACAGGGTTGTTACACTCTCCCCCACTCAAAACTTTTCGTCCCCGAAAAGGAACGAGGTACGGGAAAGCACAGAAAAAGATAGAATGAAATAGGTTTTAGACAAGATGATAGGAAGATTGGAATTACACCTGATAACTATTGTTATAGGTAAGTTTAACAAGATGGAGTTGATCAAATCAAGAACACAAACACGAAAAGATCCTCTAGAGTCTGAATCACCCTTTTCACTTGACCGTTGGTCTATGAATGGAAAAACAGTGTTCAGATCCAGATGAGTAACAAAGATTATCAAAGATTATAGAAAGATTTCTAAACGGACTGGTATAAGCAATAGCCTTCCCATTCTGTAACAAGATAAGAGAAATAAGGACAACCAAAAGGTAGTTTGAAAAACAAAATAAGATAATAAATTTGAAACCATAATGCTTTGAAATCATAATAATTTAGGGATGTTTATCATCTGGAAATCACACTACTAAAATCATAACACTTTGGAAATTTTATTCTAAAAAAAACATAACACTTAGGAAATCAAAACTCCTTTAAAAAAAATCTTCATTTAAACCATTTTAATTCAAGGTCAAATAATATTCATTTTAAAGTTGTAACATTTCTAAGTTCATTCAATTATAAAAATTTCCAAAACATTGTCTTTTCAAAATAGCAGCACTTATAAAATGCTACAGTAGATATATTAGTATTTCAAATCAGTTCAATTTCAGAAATATTCATTTGGATATCATTTAACTTATGACTTATTAAAACAAACTTTTATGAATGTAATATCCAAATTAAACTATACTTCATTTATTAAGTTAAAAGTTCACTATTTTAGTTAGCTCTTAATTTAAAACATAA
Source organism: Allium fistulosum (assembly GCA_030737815.1). Lineage (NCBI taxonomy): Eukaryota > Viridiplantae > Streptophyta > Magnoliopsida > Asparagales > Amaryllidaceae > Allium > Allium fistulosum. The sequence goes on from CM060902.1 coordinate 428,910,828, forward strand.
CCTAACACTTTATTTAAAATACCCATTTACCCAATAGATATTCCTTTAATAAGTTACACTTAAAATTCCATTTGAAAACCAAATTCTCAATTATCAAGTTTTAGTGATGTTAAAATACATTTTAACTATTTAAATCATAATTATTCATTTTTCAAGACATATCAATTTCATAAATAAAATATTTATCATAGCAAATATAACAATCAAATTTCTTTACACATTTATTCATTTAGACATCAATTAAACTATGAATTCAAGTTAAATAAACTTTATTACAAAATGTCCAATTCCAATGTATTTTATTTTATCTATTCAAAGATACATTATTTATTATACAACATATTCATTTTAGGAAATAACCTTTATTAAAATTCCTAGGTTAGATTTAAGGTTCCATATTAAATCAAATTTGATTATTAAGTTATTTAAATAAAATCTCTTTAAATTCCTTTTTCACTATTTACCTCTGTTAATCTTTTATAACTAAAATTTAAGTGTATAACATTTATCATAACCACTCAAATTTTATTTATAAAATCCTTTCTATATTGTATTATTATCCAATTACATTGTTAACTTCTAAAAAAAATTTAAGGTAAGTTATATTTGAATGCAATTGTATTATACAAATAAAACTTTCCAATCCAATTATCTCAAGTTTGAATCATTTATTCAAAAAATTTAATTTTTCTTTTTATAACTGAAATTATTCTTTAAGATGAAATTTAAGAATTAATTTTCCGGTTTCCTTCAAACCAGTTAGAGATACATAAATATATGTACATAATATGTCAAATCAATTTAAATCATATATCTATATATATTATAATCCAGTCATATTTTAGAAATTCAAATCAATTAGATTTTCCAAAACAAAGCTGTAATAAGACTACAGAACGGTCTCTTCAGTTCAAAACTCGAAAATGAACGTCGATGATGCTGCAGTCATCACCGAAATTATTTTCCAGCGACAAAGAGAAGAGCACTTAATTTTTAAACTTTAAAATCCTTTAGAGACAAATTTTTTATTCAAAAATACTTTAAATTATATCCTTTTAAAAATTTTAAACACAAGGTTTGAAATCCATCGGAAACTTGAATTCTCAAATTCTTGATTCAAATTCATTTCAGTTCCCAAATCAATTTATAAACAACTATTTATAAATTCATTTGTAGAACAATAAATGATAAATCAAGTATTATCATTTCAAATTATCAATTTAAATCAATTTATTAAGTTCCATAAATTTACTTATATATCAAAATTTTATTTCATTAACCAAATTTAAAATAATATTGTGTCAGTTTGTTCTGTCAAAGTGTTTTAGAAATCCTATCGATAGCGTTGATCAGACGAATCGATCGGAAATCCAAATCAACATCAACAACTCAAACAACACCATATATAAAACAAAACATAGATTTACAAGTACAATTCAAAATGTTTGGAGATAGTTTAGAAACAAAAGACAAGATGGTTAAACAGAGTAGAGAGATGGGTAAGCTTAGGTAAATCGCGGACAACCTTAACCGGGTCAACCGTGACTTAAAGAATAAGATCGATGTGGATTTTTCTGGGATAAATCTACGTTCGATCTCAAGAGATAGAGTTTGGAATAATAAAAGATATTAGCATCTAAACCAAGGATAAATAAAATCTCTGGTGAATCGATGCTGACTATAAAGGATTTTCACCCTTTTACAAGAAAATTAGAATATTGGCGAGACCACCAATTCACTATAAAGAGCATTCGAAGTGAAGTTATGTGATACTCCAAAATCAAAAGAAGATGAATAGTGAGGGACAAGAATGAATTTTGGAATCGCAGGAAACGTTCCAAAATTCAAAGGAAATCGAATCAAAAGGAAGAGATTCAAACTCGAACGAAAGTGATTCTGTAAATAAATTTACCATACATTCTAAGTTTTGCCTCAAAGCCAAAGCTCTGATACCAACTGTAACGACCCGATATTTTCAACCATTCGCATCCATTATAAGTGTATAGGTAGACACTCATGCCGGAGTTGAATTGCTCAAAATACCGCGTTGTAATTAAAATTTGGCAAATCTCAGAATATACAGTAAATAAATATAATCACAGATCACAGACACAGAGTAAAATAATGCAGCGGAAGTAAAAGAAATAGTAGTTCATGAAGCTACTATGTAAATATATCAGAGTTACATAAGATACAACAGAAGAAATAGAGTACAACAGAAGTATCAATAAGATAACCAAGTACAAGCTGAACAGAGCAACATAACTGAAGTAGATAGAAGAAGACTAGCAGATAATCTCCAGCGATTCAAATCTCCAGAAGATGGAAATCCAAATCTGTGAATAACTCAGGCTGACCCGAGCGTAAAGCAAAACACAAAACACTCGAGTCAGGACAATATATACTTATATAATGTAAACCAACTCAAGTGAACTGTAATAAAGGTACAAGTAACTTAGAAGATGCTTGGGACCGCCCATCCTCTAAGGATCCGTTAAAATATCTACTATGTAGTAATATTCGCTATTATAATAGTGTCTAAATAAGTAAAGTATAATCATATCGGAAAATAGCGTTAAGGGGATGGAGAACCTTAACGCGGTCGGATCTTAAAATCATAATCGTAGTAAAGCTCGATATGGTAGGTGACACGGCACAACTAGGCAATGCCAGGGTAGATATACCAATTACGCACACGGACTGATGGATACGCATAGCAGCCACTACCGTTCCACCTCGAACAACATTCCCAAATCGGAGGATGGCCATCTAATCAATCACAAGTAAGAGTATAATATCGAAGAAATGTGTCCGAGAAGAGGTGCTACCTCACTGGTCCGAGATCGCTCCTGTTTTAGCCACCTTATGCCAACTCACGGGAGTTGGGTCCACGTAACATACCTTAAGAACGTCGCCACCATCCTACTTCATTCTGGAATCTCCACCGCGTACACGGTTGTCAAAGTGGTTTTCGGTATCGACGGAGAGTATGTCCATATCCGATCCCGGTCTCTTTGCCAACCAATCGTTATTATAACCCGTGGTTATAACTTTTAAAAACAATACTTTACTTCAAAATAAAATATCATTTCAAACCATATCTTTATCAAAATAAAGATTAAATCAATTCCAAACCATTTCCATATATTTAAATTTTCATATCATTTCAAAACTTCATTTCAAATTATTTTAATATAATAAAATATCATATCCTTACAAAACTTCATTTCAAATCATTTTAATAAAATAAAATATCCTATTAGTTCAAATCCAAATATTCAACTTTAAATACCTTTTAAATTCAAAGATATCGTTCATTTACTATCATTTCAAATCACCTTTAAATAGTTTATATTCCAATCAAAATAATTCATTTAAACCTTTTAAAAGTGTAATTTTTATATTTTCAAATCAAGTATTCAATTTTCAAAGTTTCAAACCATTCTGAGTTCGTTTACTAAGTCAAAAACCATAATTATTAAAATTTCAGCATTTCACAGCATTTAAAAACAACTGCTATAAGTTATATTTGAAACATTTTTAATTCAGCAAAGACAGCACTTAAAACTGCTGTTAAAACTCAGTTTTAGTTGAATTATAGTTCAAAATAGAAAAGACAGCATTTCAGAAGTGCTACGGTAGTTCAGATTTCAAAACAAGGGTTAAATTTGGTTTCAGCAAAGACTACAGACCATTATAGCATTTCCAGAGAATGCTATAATAGGCCTGAGTTCAATATTAGCCTATAAGTTCAACTACAGCAACTACAGCATTTCAGAAATGCTGTAATAACTCCTTTTTACACAATTTTAGTTCAAAACAGAATCTATAGCATTTCTGAATGCTATTAAAAGTTAATTGCAAGTGTTAGTGTATTTCCAGCAATTAAATAGCTTTAATTTAAAACACATAAACATTTTTAAAAATCATATTTTAACATTTAAAATGTTCATTTACATATCAGTTAACATATATCTTTTCACAATAAATTTCTTATAATCAAATCCAATTTCAACAATTTACTTAATAAATTTAAGTGTAAAAGTGTCCAATTCTTCACTTTTCAACTAATAAACTTAACAATTCAAATTTAAATTACCATTTCAAACTTTAACTAAATTTCCAATTTTATTTAATTAACTTAAACCTTTAATTAAAACCAAATTTCACATTTCCTAGTTAAGTTATATTTTAAAAGATCACTTTTAAACATTCATTTATTTAACCACTTAAATTCATAGAAAAATCAATAATACTTTATTAAATCACTTAAATTCAAATTTAATCAAATTATCATATTTACCATTTCCAAATAAAATTTAATATCCATTTTATTTACATAACTTAAATATCCTTTTTAACCAAAATTCCAAATTTCCAACTTAAGTTATATTTCAAAAATCTAGTTAAACCATTCATTAATTACATTTTTAACACATAGAAAAATCATAATTTCTTTATTTTAAAACATTTCAAAATCTATTTAAATCAAATTTCATAAATTTATAATTTTTAAAATACTTAAAAATATCCAAAACACTTTATAAAATAACCACGGGCCTGTATATAATTTTCTAACTTAGGTCAAGTGATACAGATATGTATCATTTCAATCCGCAGTTAAAAAAAAGAAAAATCCGGGTTCTACATTTCAAACCCACAATCCCAAGTTAAAATAATTTAAATAAAAATCGTTCAGGCTTATCATTTCAGCCCATAACGATTTTTCCCTATTCTAAAGTCCGTTCGGGTATGTATCATTTCAACCCATAGTGATTCTAATCTATAGGGAACTTGCAATGGTGATAACAGATATAAATAACAGAATAACATTAAATAACAGTAACATATGATATAACAGGTGTAATAACAGGTGTGAACATCATATGATAATAATACAAGCATATATAACATGATAATATATTTCTACAGATTCGCAGGGTGTCAATTTACTAGTTATATAGGTACATATTGTCTGGTGAGAATAACTCACCTTTTTATGCTGGAGTTAGCGATCAAAACACATAGAATAGATTCCATAAAGCACGACAAACACGATACAGCATGACTTTTGATTTGAATGAATATAGAGCCTTGATATTTATCTTGTAAACAATAACCAAAACAAGATAATATATACATAAATATTTAACACAAACAATGTTGAAAAAATGAAGATAAGAGACAACAAAGGAATGAATGTTTTTGCCTTGCTTTCTACACTTGCTAGCATGACTTAGGGAATATTTTGGTTCAGGTTTGGACATGGTTTGGGTCTGGTTTGGACCTAAAAAGGCATGGCTACAGGGCAAGAGCAAGGTGGAGGTTACAAGCATGAGAATACAAGGGGTCTAGGCTTGACAGTGGAGTTTTGGTGCATTTTTGGCTCATCCAAAGGAAAGTGGGGCTCGGCCCTTGCATGGTTCAGGTCTGGACAGTAGATGGAGGGGTGTGGGGATGTCTGGAAAAGGTGGTGGTGGCGGCCTATAGTGGTGGACAAGGTGGTGGATGAAGGTGGTGAAGTAATAGTGGTGACTAGTGCATTATTTTGGAGTTTTGTGCAAGTTTAGATGGATTTTTGTGATGATCTTCATCATGGCTTGGCTTGTCCTGAGGAGAAGAGGTGTTAGGCTGTGTGATAGTCAGAGAAAAGTGGTGGTGGTGGTCAGCCACAGCTTGGAGGAAGGGGAATACAGCTATGAAGGTGGAGAGCATGTGCAAATTCAAGTAGAAAATCATAAAAAGACAAGAAGAAGATATAATTTTTTTACCTAAGCTTCACAAGGAGAATAGCCGTGATTTTTTTGTGAGAGGAGGAGAAATGAATTTCCTGAAAGTGAAAAAAAAATGTAGCTGAAATGAGTAGATTACACGCCCAAAACAATTAAGAGAATAGTTGGGAAAATGAAAGGTCGGGAGATGGAAAGCCTTAGGAGTTTCAAGAGTTTAAAACTCTTCAAATTTCCTCTATTTATTTTTAATAAGTTTAAATATCTGGAAATACATATAATTTCAGTTAAAATTCGAAAATGTAACAAATAAAAAAAAATATAAATAAATAAATATTAATTATAAATAATTAAATTAAGAAAATAGCAAAAATTGTCAACTAGGCTAGAAAAATTGAAAATGAATGGTATAAACTTTAGAAAATTCATATGAGCTTGTAATATATTTTTAAACATAAATAATAACATAAAATAAAAATACATTCACAAAATAAATATTTAAAATTTAATTTACATATAATTTTTAATGAAGAAAATAGCAGAAAATAGGAAAACAGCCTTTAAAAATGAAAAATAAATACAGTAAATTTTGGAAAAATTCCATTATCATTTTAAAAATATAAAAAGACAAAATATACATAAAATAACATATTAACACATATTAAAGCAAAATATAAGAAAGAAAATATGATTTATAAAATTTAAAATAGGCAAAATTGCACAATAAAACAAATTATACTAAAAATTGAAATGTACATAACCTTTACATTTTAACCCCGTTTTCAGCAAAACGAAAAGTAGTATTCATGTTATTAAATCTATTTTCATAATAAAAGATAAAATTTATAATTTCACATATTTAAATTTTAAATTTAAAAGTCAAAGTTTGACTATTGACCAAAATTCATATTTTCTGGAAATATTAAATTTAGTCATATTTGGAATTCTAATCCACATCAAAATCAAAGTTTATACTTAAAATAACAAAATTTATTCTTTTTCATAAATAAATCTTTTGAATCTGGAAAAATAAATTTAAAAATATTTGTAAAATACAGGGTTGTTACATTGGGGTTTATGGACATAATATAAAACTTAACTCGGAAGGAACATATGTTACAACTATCGGTCGATGTTTTATTTGTGCTTGAGTCAAAACTAAAGTTTTGAAATTTGGATGAAATTTTTAAATAACTTTATTTAAAAATAATAGTGAAATTGTGTTCTGATGATTTGATTGATTTGTGTTCTGTTTATCAGAGTGCGCAGCGGAAACAGTGAAACTGTCTTCGCTGAGTACAACTGATAATCTTTTTGATTTAAAAAAAATCAAAATACGAAATTGATATGAATTTCATTTGTTGTTTACATAGCTGTAATTATTTTATTTCTTTGAGAACTTCGAATCCGAATTGAGGATTCGAAGAAATTGCAGATATGTGATTTTTGTTGAAATTTCCGCTGGCTTTCTTTTGTACTAATCATCTATTGATTAGATTTTTGCTGTTTTAAATTATCTTCCTTGAAGATACATTTGAATGATTCTTTGTTCATTTTGTAGTACGTGCAAAAATTTAAATTGCACGATATTGCATTTATTTTACGTTGAACCGATGCTTGGTTATGAAACGTATTTTGTTGCCGTTATTTTTACAACGGAATTTTACACCAATACTATATTTTGAAGTACGGTGTTTTGTGGCATTTTGATGAATGAGAATTCACTGACATTACATTTTGATGTAGATTGTTTTGATGTGATTTTGACGTTTTAAAACTACTGTCGCTTTGGCTTCCGTAACCGTCAAATTTTAAAAAGTGGATTTTCAAGCGGTTAGTCCGCAATACTGATTTGTAACCGTTTTTACGGTATTTTGAGAAGTACAATTTCCTTATCGAAATTGTTACTGATTTTCTATTTTAATCACGTGATTGGAAAATTGTTTTAAAATGAAAATTGTTTTATAAAATTGTAACAGTTTGCGTTTTCAAAAGAATGAGAAAGCGACTTAAACGATTCAGCAAAATCGAGGATTATGACCCCTTTCTTTTACTGATTCGCTTAATTCCGGACTTGTCCGTTTGAGAATGTAAAGTGTATTTTTACAAAATACACAATTTTGCACTTTCAAGGAAACGATGAAGAGATTTAAACGATTTAGCAAAAGTGCGGAGTATGGAACCACACTTTTACTTTTTCGGTTAATTCCGGACTCGTTAATTGAATATCTGTTGTTTTGATGATTTTGATGAATTTTACACTTTCAAGGAAACGATGAAGAGAATCAAACGATTTAGTAAAACACGTGGTATGGGACATGTGCGTTTGCTATTTCGGTTAATTCCGGACTCGTTAATTGAAACATTTTGATGCTTTCGTGTGCTTTCGAGCCACTATGAGGACCTTCGGGTCATTTGTTGGGCTTTCGGGCCACTCTGCAGACCTTCGGGTCATTTGTTGGGCTTTCGGGCCACTCTGCGGACCTTCGGGTCAAATACCAGTACTAGACCTTCGGGTCACTCTGCGGACCTTTGGGTCAATCTGATGGGCGCCAAAATTATGTTGAGTACTTGGTAGGCTTCGGCCACTCTGAGATGCACGTGCGGCGAATTAAAAACTCGCCATCTGATGGGATCGATCCAAGCTTTTATGTTGATTTTCTAGTCTTCTTAATTGATTTCTAGATATTTGTTGCTTCCAATTATCTGCAGGTAATTGGATATTTGTTGATATGAGTTCTGATTATCGTTTTTGATAATCAGATATTTGTTGTTTCTAATTATCGCTTGTGATAATTAGATATTTGTTGATATGAGTTCTGATTATCGTTTTTGATAATCGGATATTTGTTGCTTTTAATTATCACTTTAGATAATTAAATATTTGTTGATTTGAGATTTAATTATCGCTTTAGATAATTAAATATTTGTTGATTTGAGATTTAATTATCGTCTTTGATAATTAAATATTTGTTGATTTTAGATTTAATTATCGCTTTAGATAATTAAATATTTGTTGATTCGAGATTTAATTATCGTCTTTGATAATTAAATATTTGTTGATTTTAGATTTAATTATCGCTGTTAGATAATTAAATATTTGTTGATTCGAGATTTAATTATCGTCTTTGATAATTAAATATTTGTTGATTTTAGATTTAATTATCGCTTTAGATAATTAAATATTTGTTGATTCGAGATTTAATTATCGTCTTTGATAATTAAATATTTGTTGATTTTAGATTTAATTATCGCTGTTAGATAATTAAATATTTGTTGATTCGAGATTTAATTATCGTCTTTGATAATTAAATATTTGTTGATTTTAGATTTAATTATCGCTTTAGATAATTAAATATTTGTTGATTTGAGATTTAATTATCGTCTTTGATAGTTAAATATTTGTTGATTTTAGATTTAATTATCGCTGTTAGATAATTAAATATTTGTTGATTCGAGATTTAATTATCGTCTTTGATAATTAAATATTTGTTGATTTTAGATTTAATTATCGCTTTAGATAATTAAATATTTGTTGATTCGAGATTTAATTATCGTCTTTGATAATTAAATATTTGTTGATTTTAGATTTAATTATCGCTGTTAGATAATTAAATATTTGTTGATTCGAGATTTAATTATCGTCTTTGATAATTAAATATTTGTTGATTTTAGATTTAATTATCGCTTTAGATAATTAAATATTTGTTGATTTGAGATTTAATTATCGTCTTTGATAATTAAATATTTGTTGATTTTAGATTTAATTATCGCTTTAGATAATTAAATATTTGTTGATTTGAGATTTAATTATCGTCTTTGATAATTAAATATTTGTTGATTTTAGATTTAATTATCGCTTTAGATAATTAAATATTTGTTGATTTGAGATTTAATTATCGTCTTTGATAATTAAATATTTGTTGATTTTAGATTTAATTATCGCTTTAGATAATTAAATATTTGTTGATTCGAGATTTAATTATCGTCTTTGATAATTAAATATTTGTTGATTTTAGATTTAATTATCGCTGTTAGATAATTAAATATTTGTTGATTCGAGATTTAATTATCGTCTTTGATAATTAAATATTTGTTGATTTTAGATTTAATTATCGCTTTAGATAATTAAATATTTGTTGATTTGAGATTTAATTATCGTCTTTGATAATTAAATATTTGTTGATTTTATATTTAATTATCGCTGTTAGATAATTAAATATTTGTTGATTCGAGATTTAATTATCGTCTTTGATAATTAAATATTTGTTGATTTTAGATTTAATTATCGCTGTTAGATAATTAAATATTTGTTGATTCGAGATTTAATTATCGTCTTTGCTAATTAAATATTTGTTGATTTTAGTTTTAATTATCGCTTTTGATAATCAAATATTTATTGAATTTGGAATTTGATTATCGCTTGAGATAACCAAATATTTGTTGAATTTAAAATTTGATTATCATTTTTGATAATCGAATATTTGTTGATTTGAAATTTAATTATCGTCTTAATAAGTAAATAATTGATGATTTGATGTCTTCTGATTATCGTTTGAGATAATTAGATATTTGATGTTTTCTGATTATCTGTTGATAGTTAGATTTTGTTGAAAGATTGGTGAATCTCTTTTATTGGGATTAAAAGATTTCTTTGGCGTTTGTATTCCCGACTTTATTTTCTAGCATTGACCAGTTTATGTTAGAAAAATAATTGTTAGTAACGACTTTAATTAGGAAAATTGCGGGGACGCAATTTTTATAAGGAGGGGAGTCTGTAACAACCCAGAATTTTACAACAAGTATTTATCGTCAAAATGACGATTAAACTGGTTGTTGATTACTGTTGCAATTTTGAATCGATTGGAATTCTTTTTAGATTTGTATAATTCTTTAATAAAAGATTGGGTTAAATCCCTTAGTAAATTGTTGAACAGAAGTGTAACGACCCGACTTTCTATGCCCAGGAAGTCGGATCATTATGAAGAAAGAAAGGGGTAGAAAATAGAAAAGAAGAGAAGAAAGAAAGAAACAACAACAACGATCTCACAGCGGAACGAATAAATTATATTAATAACATAAACTATTACATAGTATACAACACTTATCAGCGTTACACAACATATACTTCACATACTAGTCAGTTATAAACATCTGTCTAGACATTACAGCTCAAATACAATACAAACACTAACACAGAGATCTACACAGCGGAATACTATATCTACGAACGCCGAAGCCTCCTGCTCCATTGCTCCTCCAGAATATTCGTCAAAGCTAAACCTGAATCCCTTGACTACTCGTAAAAATTTGAGTACCCAAGAGTTTATAAAACAGAAATAAACACTTGGGTCAGACATGGGTCTGGTGTGAGTAAACGGGTTAAAATTGTTTAACTTCAAAACCTTTTGAAAATAAAGGTATCACGTAAGACTTCCCACACATAAACATGGAAAAGTTTTTACCTTACGCTAACCAAAACATTTGATAGGAAATCCAGTTATATTATAATAGGGTCTAGGGTTTTCAAGTAAAATACAGAAATAGCTGAAATGCTTACATCTCACATTCCAACATAGTTGGGCACAACTAATACGTACGGCACTTATTGGAGTTTGGATTCCATACAATGGCAGGGCTACTGGGGTTCCGCCCGTCACAGTACGTGGCCTAGATCACCGTACCGAGGATCACTCCCAATCCCCTGCAACACAAAGCCGGAACCATCCCTTACTGGATAATTCCGAACAAGACAATCCCGTAGTTGGCGCGACCAACCACACACTAAGCCGAATAAAAGAAAAGGGACCTCTAGACAGGGATCTATCTTACTCTCAGTGGGTGCTACCCACGAAGCCTTGCTGCACCTCCCCTGTTTTAGCCATTCCCGGTTGATGAGGCTTGAGGTTACGATTACCTTTAATCAGAACATATCACTTAGAATGCTCATCGTCCGCCTGACGATGTGCTGAAAGCATTCAATCCATACAAGTTCGTTCCGGGTTCGAACGAAACCGAAGGCATTATCTCGTTACACTCGTTTTGGAATCACCCTCAGAGTTAACGACAATAACCCTTGCACTCTGAATCTTCATCTTCACTTGAGATTCACGAACTATCGTAAATTTGGATCGATGTGGTATTCGGGTCTCCAGACCTGGAATTCCGGTATACGGAAACCCGATCCCGGTCTCATCGAAATCCAAAACGTATCTTTTAAGGGCCAAGTTGTTTTAAGGTTAAAACAATTCAATTCTTATCTATATACACAAAGATAGATAATTCAATAGATAATCTACATTATCATCCCAAACAGATAATTCACATTATCATTATAATTCAACCAAACATCCATATCATATATCAATCATATCTCATCAGAGATATCAAACAATGAAATACATTCAATCTCATTCATCCATCCTTAAGCAATGATTTATATCATCTAATTAATTTAAAGTGAATTAAACTAATTACTTCATTCTATAAATCCTGCTTACTTAATTATTAATTAAACCAATTAATTAATCATTACTCTAAGTATCCATCTTAATTAATCATTCCTGATTAATAATCCTTTAATTACTTTAAGTAATTAATTCTTAATTAATTTCACAAATTAATTAACTTAAACCATTACAGTAATTAATCTTTAATTAGATCATTAATTAATTAACTATATTTAATTACATTAATCCTTAATTAATTACAATTAATTAATTACTTTAATCACTTATTTTTTTTTTTAACTAATCTTAATTAATCAATCCTTAATTACATCATTAATTTTATTAATTAATGATCCTTAATTATCCTTAATTAATTATCTTATTTAAATTAATTACATTTAATAATTAATTAGTCACATTTATTAATCACCTTTGATTAATCTCATTTTGTAATTAACTTCCCTTAATTACTCCACTTCATAAATTAATTACTCCTTAATTAATTATCCTTTAATTAATCCCTTGATTAATTATTCAAAAGTAATTAACTCAAATTACTTTTATTATTAAATCATCTTTAGTTAATTACATCCAGTAATTACCTTTAATTACTTTACTAAGTAATTACAAATCCATTACTTAAATTAGGCAATTATTTATCAAATCATCAAGTGTTTAAATTAATTAAACTTAATTAATTAACTTAACAAATTACATTTAAACTTAATTAATTACATTAAGTAATTAATTCCTTAATTACTTCCATTAAGAAATTAACCTTTATTTACTTTCATTAACTAATTATTCTTTAATTAATTACCTTTAATTACTTAGATCAATTAACGCTTAATTAATTAAGTAATTAACTATCCTTAATAAATTAAACCAATTATCTTAATTTAATTACATTAATTAATCAACTCATAATTACTCGTTAATGATCTTTAAATTTCATTCATTAACTATCCACTAATTTCTTACTAAGTAATTATCCTTGATTATCAACATAAATCCATTTACCTTTATTAATCTCATTAAGTGATTAACCTTTAATTAATTCCACTTAAATTACTCACATCTTTAGTTAAAGATAAATTCTTTATCTTAATATATAACTTAATTACTTACTAAACTTCATTATAAAATATTTAGAAGTCAAATTTCATATTTAAGAATATATGATCTATTTTAAAACAAAACAATTTAACATTTAATTTCAACACTTAAAATCTTTGAAAATTTTTCAAACTTGTTTAAATAAATCCTTATTCTTAAAAACTTAATTATCAATTCCTTTAATAACTTATTAAATTTTTAAACATATTTAAACTTGGTTAAACATTTCTTTGAACACCAAATTATCTTAATAACCTTTTAAAACTTAACTTGTTAAACATTTACTTTTAGACAACTGTAATTATATTTTCTTTAAAATTTTGAAATCTGTTTTCTTAAAAAACACAAACCCGAGCAAATCCTTGATTTCCCCGGGTAAAACACGAGATTTCCCAGCCTCACAATTCTTCGAGTCGAATCCCAATTCACCCGAACTCATACCCGAACACGATGCTTCTTCCCAAACTCCATTCATTCCAGATATCACCGTGCACACGTGTGCACGTTGCACACCACTCCGACCACCGTAGATCGACGCCGCGATCTTCGACAAGCCATCGACAACCACGTCGACCCTCACCTTCACTCGGATCATCGATATCACCATCGAATCGAAATCGAACCCCTCGTTCGAAAAACTGGAACCCACCACCATCGGAAAATCCATCCCTCTACGTCGATCCTGACATCGATGAACTTCACCGTTCACACCCGAAATTCGCCTCGACTTCCAGATGCGACTCCTCACCTTGCGATCGCCTCCGAATCAACTCAGTCGTCGCCATCGCCTCGAATACATGGCCCACCCAAACAAGCAACAAAACCCTACTCCTCCCTTCCTTGGTCACCACGGCCAATGATAAATCTGCCGACCATTTTTCCAGAGTTCGTCAACACACTGGCCACCTTCGACAACAACCCCGACTTTTATTTCAACGCCGATTGCCGGAAATTCGCCAAAACCCATATTCTGATCATCTCAGAATATCTCAATGAATAGAAACTTTAAAATCGTGATTTCTATATTAAAATTCATTATTTACAAGTTCGAATTAGGTTATAGAATCAAATCGTGTAATTTAGATGATTGATTTTTCTGACTACAATAGAACATCACTGTTAATTCCCATTTCTGAGAAAATTGCTTAATATATTTACTTGAAATTTTTTTTTTTAAATAGCATCTGGCTAGTACTAACATATTTCATTTAAAGATTAAATCCTAAAGAGATTGGGAAGAGAGATTAGGATTTTTGAACTTAGTTTTTGTCTGTTACACAAAACAGAGATAGGTATATACATATTCACGAACATGCACACAGATATATCATTTTTATATATATGCAAATACTTTAATTCATCCATGCAAACATATCTACAATCATTACTTCAACAAGCACCAAGCATAAGATCAGGTTTAATCTGTTTTTAAAGGAAAAGGTTTACTCACTGTATATAGAATAATCCAAAAGATATTCAAGTTGAAAACATCCATGCAAACATATATACCTCACCACTACACAGATCTATCACATGTATTAGTACTAAAAGATATTTAGCTTTTAAAAATTTTGTTTACTCACCAGATTTGAGAATGAACAGAGCTACTTCAGTTTTGATTTTTGAAACTTGAATTGTCTTTAAAACTGGAAACTTGCATTGCTATTGATTTCCAGAACTTTAAAACTTGAATGTCCTTTGAAAACTTTAGTGCTTGAAAAATACTTGATTTGCTTTAATCAGTTTTGAAGTTTGAAGCAGAAACTTGAAAAAATGGAAACTTGAAAATTTTGAATTGCAGAGATGATTTAAGACTTTGATCTCTTTAAAACTGGAATTTGAAAACTGATATGCTGATGCTTTGAATTCGAATCTGAAGTTGATTAGAACTGAAGTTTGATTCTTGCTTTACTGGAACTTGAATGCTTTAAACTTTTGATTTCAGGTGGTATTTGGAAATAACCCTTTATCACAGGCTTTAGTTTGAGAAGGTTACAGGGTTTTAGTTTGATATGGAGATTGCATTACAGGTTTTGATTTTGAGAATATTTACAGTGTTTGTTTATTTGCTTGAATTTCTGGTTAGAGGATTTGAGAAATGAATTGATTACAGGCTTGAGTTTATTTTCTTTGAAAATGAAAGGATAAGAAAAAGAAAATAAGGAAGAAGGTAGGAGTTTATATAGTGTAAATTTAGGATTTATTAAAATTAAAGAAAATGAAAATAAAAAGATGACACTTGTCTCAACTTTGATTAATATGTTAACACATGTTATTTTAAAGATGTTTATAATTCAACACTTGTAATACTACATGCATAAATATATTTATATTATTTTAAATAGATTTAAAAGCTTTTATTATTAAATTTTCCTAATTAATAAATACATTCCTAAATTTATAAATGCTTTTCTTAATTTACATAAATACAATCTTTAAAGAAAATAGAATATAAACCAATTCTGATTTAAATAAAAATCATATAAAATATTTTAAGCTCATTTTTAAATGCTAATTTAAAAGCTTTTGTATTTATTCCTATTAAATAAATACTCTTCCCTTTCTATAAATATATTTCTTTAAAGAGAATAATACAAAACAAATCTTATTTTTAAATAAAACTTTTATTCATATATTTTAAATTCAAACTATATTATTATTTCATTTTAAGATATATATATATATATATCTTTAAATTAAAATTTTAAATTCAAATTCAAAGTTAATTTAAAATCCAAATAAAAAAAAATCAATTCAAATAAATATATATATTAGATTTAAATAATCACATTATTAATTGTCAATAATTATCCTATTTAAAACTAATTTAAATATACATATATATATATACACATTTAAACAATACTTATTAAATTTGAAATAATATGTCTATTTAAAATCTATTTATATCTATATTTAAAAACAACTCAATATTAAATTGTTTGAAAACAACAACCTTTACCAATATTTAATAATTAATTTAAAAGATTATCTCATTTTAAATTCTCTGAAATCCCGGGATATCACATTCCTTCCCCCTTAAAAGAATTTCGTCCTCGAAATTTAAAACAAAAGATAATCCAAAGTTTTATTTTATTTCAATCAATTTAGGCATACATATTAGTCAACACAAACAAACAAACAATTTCATCCAAACAAACAATTCAATCAAACAAACAATTCTAGCTATCCGGACATAGATCCGGATAAGCTTCCTAAATTTCCCTTTAATCAGAGAAAAACTTCACAACAACGAAGTCTCCAACTTCGAATTTCAAATTCCTTCGTCTCTTATCCACAAAATCTTCAGACGATCTCGGCTTCCTACAAATCCTTTCTGATCAGCTCAACCTTCGCCGATGCTTCTAGAAACAAACTAGACCAAAAATAACTCAACCAATGATCCTCTCAAGATCAACCAAGACCAAGAACACCAACTCTACTCACAAACATCAGAAGATCGAACTAACTTCTCCTATCAGGAAAAGACAAACAGGAGCACTCGCCAAACTGCTTCCGCTGCACCATTCTGATCTGGAGTAAAATGAAAATGCTGATGAAGAACACGAGTACAGACTGGACAACTCATCCCAGAAAATCTCAGATAACTCAAGAGAATACTCAGACTATCGCAAGTCACTTTTGCGATCAACCCAGCCAAAATGCAAAGAAACTGTTCTCTCTTTACCAATCAGAACAGCTTACACTTAATTATCCAATCTATCGAAGAAATGGATCCACTCTGTTGCTTCTGAACTCCACCTCCAGAAAAACTGCTAAGCCGGAAGAACTTCCTGCCAATGCACAGAATACTCCGAGCTGTATTGCTGCCACAAATGCCAAAGACTTCCTTTTCCAAAGCTCTTCGAGAAACTCGAACTTCAAACCAAACAGAATCACCATGCTGAACTCAGCCACAACACCGAAGCAGACACACTTCCACAACTTGTTCCAAAGAAAACATCTTCGGGAACATCCATAGTCACTGCGTCTCATCACACAGCTACTATTACCTGAGGTATCAAGGTACCATCACTCACTTCTGCCTCAACTGACAGATCCAACTCTACTCATCCAACTTCAAAGATAAACTCCGAACCTTAACAGGTTTCCTTCAGAGATTGTGAAATCCTTACACAACTGTAAAGTTCACTCGAGACGGTATTAGGTCTACAGTCTCGACAAATACACTTCCAACCTCAACACTCAGACTCCTAATCCTAGATGATAAATTATTATCATCTCAACCAATCATTACAAATACCATATACATTTAAAATGATACTTTTTTATATAGAAATTATATCTGGGTAAAATTATTTCATCTACCTTTTTAAAACAATATTGTGTCCGTTGGCCTGGTCAAGTGTTTAGAGATCCCTATCAATAACGTTAGCTACTCGTATTGACCAGAATCCATATACCACTCAACCGATCAATTAACACAATATAAAACCATTTTATATAACTAACAAATACGCGCTCTCGTATATATATATACTCAGACTCAAACAGGTTGTTACAGATCCTGTCTCTAATGAACAATCCTTCCGAACCTAGGTATTCACTCAACCTAGTGCTCTGATATTCACTTAACCAAAAGCTTAGGCATTCGCTCAACCAATGCTCTGATACCATATGTAACGACCCGACTTTCTATGCCCAGGAAGTCGGATCATTATGAAGAAAGAAAGGGGTAGAAAATAGAAAAGAAGAGAAGAAAGAAAGAAACAACAACAACGATCTCACAGCGGAACGAATAAATTATATTAATAACATAAACTATTACATAGTATACAACACTTATCAGCGTTACACAACATATACATCACATACTAGTCAGTTATAAACATCTGTGTAGACATTACAGCTCAAATACAATACAAACACTAACACAGAGATCTACACAGCGGAATACTATATCTACGAACGCCGAAGCCTCCTGCTCCATTGCTCCTCCAGAATATTCGTCAAAGCTAAACCTGAATCCCTTGACTACTCGTAAAAATTTGAGTACCCAAGAGTTTATAAAACAGAAATAAACACTTGGGTCAGACATGGGTCTGGTGTGAGTAAACGGGTTAAAATTGTTTAACTTCAAAACCTTTTGAAAACAAAGGTATCACATAAGACTTCCCACACATAAACATGGAAAAGTTTTTACCTTACGCTAACCAAAACATTTGATAGGAAATCCAGTTATATTATAATAGGGTCTAGGGTTTTCAAGTAAAATACAGAAATAGCTGAAATGCTTACATCTCACATTCCAACATAGTTGGGCACAACTAATACGTACGACACTTATTGGAGTTTGGATTCCATACAATGGCAGGGCTACTGGGGTTCCGCCCGTCACAGTACGTGGCCTAGATCACCGTACCGAGGATCACTCCCAATCCCCTGCAACACAAAGCCGGAACCATCCCTTACTGGATAATTCCGAACAAGACAATCCCGTAGTTGGCGCGACCAACCACACACTAAGCCGAATAAAAGAAAAGGGACCTCTAGACAGGGATCTATCTTACTCTCAGTGGGTGCTACCCACGATGCCTTGCTGCACCTCCCCTGTTTTAGCCATTCCCGGTTGATGAGGCTTGAGGTTACGATTACCTTTAATCAGAACATATCACTTAGAATGCTCATCGTCCGCCTGACGATGTGCTGAAAGCATTCAATCCATACAAGTTCGTTCCGGGTTCGAACGAAACCGAAGGCATTATCTCGTTACACTCGTTTTGGAATCACCCTCAGAGTTAACGACAATAACCCTTGCACTCTGAATCTTCATCTTCACTTGAGATTCACGAACTATCGTAAATTTGGATCGATGTGGTATTCGGGTCTCCAGACCTGGAATTCCGGTATACGGAAACCCGATCCCGGTCTCATCGAAATCCAAAACGTATCTTTTAAGGGCCAAGTTGTTTTAAGGTTAAAACAATTCAATTCTTATCTATATACACAAAGATAGATAATTCAATAGATAATCTACATTATCATCCCAAACAGATAATTCACATTATCATTATAATTCAACCAAACATCCATATCATATATCAATCATATCTCATCAGAGATATCAAACAATGAAATACATTCAATCTCATTCATCCATCCTTAAGCAATGATTTATATCATCTAATTAATTTAAAGTGAATTAAACTAATTACTTCATTCTATAAATCCTGCTTACTTAATTATTAATTAAACCAATTAATTAATCATTACTCTAAGTATCCATCTTAATTAATCATTCCTAATTAATAATCCTTTAATTACTTTAAGTAATTAATTCTTAATTAATTTCACAAATTAATTAACTTAAACCATTACAGTAATTAATCTTTAATTAGATCATTAATTAATTAACTATATTTAATTACATTAATCCTTAATTAATTACAATTAATTAATTACTTTAATCACTTATTTTTTTTTTAACTAATCTTAATTAATCAATCCTTAATTACATCATTAATTTTATTAATTAATGATCCTTAATTATCCTTAATTAATTATCTTATTTAAATTAATTACATTTAATAATTAATTAGTCACATTTATTAATCACCTTTGATTAATCTCATTTTGTAATTAACTTCCCTTAATTACTCCACTTCATAAATTAATTACTCCTTAATTAATTATCCTTTAATTAATCCCTTGATTAATTATTCAAAAGTAATTAACTCAAATTACTTTTATTATTAAATCATCTTTAGTTAATTACATCCAGTAATTACCTTTAATTACTTTACTAAGTAATTACAAATCCATTACTTAAATTAGGCAATTATTTATCAAATCATCAAGTGTTTAAATTAATTAAACTTAATTAATTAACTTAACAAATTACATTTAAACTTAATTAATTACATTAAGTAATTAATTCCTTAATTACTTCCATTAAGAAATTAACCTTTATTTACTTTCATTAACTAATTATTCTTTAATTAATTACCTTTAATTACTTAGATCAATTAACGCTTAATTAATTAAGTAATTAACTATCTAAATTAATGATCCTTAATTATCCTTAATTAATTATCTTATTTAAATTAATTACATTTAATAATTAATTAGTCACATTTATTAATCACCTTTGATTAATCTCATTTTGTAATTAACTTCCCTTAATTACTCCACTTCATAAATTAATTACTCCTTAATTAATTATCCTTTAATTAATCCCTTGATTAATTATTCAAAAGTAATTAACTCAAATTACTTTTATTATTAAATCATCTTTAGTTAATTACATCCAGTAATTACCTTTAATTACTTTACTAAGTAATTACAAATCCATTACTTAAATTAGGCAATTATTTATCAAATCATCAAGTGTTTAAATTAATTAAACTTAATTAATTAACTTAACAAATTACATTTAAACTTAATTAATTACATTAAGTAATTAATTCCTTAATTACTTCCATTAAGAAATTAACCTTTATTTACTTTCATTAACTAATTATTCTTTAATTAATTACCTTTAATTACTTAGATCAATTAACGCTTAATTAATTAAGTAATTAACTATCTAAATTAATGATCCTTAATTATCCTTAATTAATTATCTTATTTAAATTAATTACATTTAATAATTAATTAGTCACATTTATTAATCACCTTTGATTAATCTCATTTTGTAATTAACTTCCCTTAATTACTCCACTTCATAAATTAATTACTCCTTAATTAATTATCCTTTAATTAATCCCTTGATTAATTATTCAAAAGTAATTAACTCAAATTACTTTTATTATTAAATCATCTTTAGTTAATTACATCCAGTAATTACCTTTAATTACTTTACTAAGTAATTACAAATCCATTACTTAAATTAGGCAATTATTTATCAAATCATCAAGTGTTTAAATTAATTAAACTTAATTAATTAACTTAACAAATTACATTTAAACTTAATTAATTACATTAAGTAATTAATTCCTTAATTACTTCCATTAAGAAATTAACCTTTATTTACTTTCATTAACTAATTATTCTTTAATTAATTACCTTTAATTACTTAGATCAATTAACGCTTAATTAATTAAGTAATTAACTATCCTTAATAAATTAAACCAATTATCTTAATTTAATTACATTAATTAATCAACTCATAATTACTAGTTAATGATCTTTAAATTTCATTCATTAACTATCCACTAATTTCTTACTAAGTAATTATCCTTGATTATCAACATAAATCCATTTACCTTTATTAATCTCATTAAGTGATTAACCTTTAATTAATTCCACTTAAATTACTCACATCTTTAGTTAAAGATAAATTCTTTATCTTAATATATAACTTAATTACTTACTAAACTTCATTATAAAATATTTAGAAGTCAAATTTCATATTTAAGAATATATGATCTATTTTAAAACAAAACAATTTAACATTTAATTTCAACACTTAAAATCTTTGAAAATTTTTCAAACTTGTTTAAATAAATCCTTATTCTTAAAAACTTAATCATCAATTCCTTTAATAACTTATTAAATTTTTAAACATATTTAAACTTGGTTAAACATTTCTTTGAATACCAAATTATCTTAATAACCTTTTAAAACTTAACTTGTTAAACATTTACTTTTAGACAACTGTAATTATATTTTCTTTAAAATTTTGAAATCTGTTTTCTTAAAAAACACAAACCCGAGCAAATCCTTGATTTCCCCGGGTAAAACACGAGATTTCCCAGCCTCACAATTCTTCGAGTCGAATCCCAATTCACCCGAACTCATACCCGAACACGATGCTTCTTCCCAAACTCCATTCATTCCAGATATCACCGTGCACACGTGTGCACGTTGCACACCACTCCGACCACCGTAGATCGACGCCGCGATCTTCGACAAGCCATCGACAACCACGTCGACCCTCACCTTCACTCGGATCATCGATATCACCATCGAATCGAAATCGAACCCCTCGTTCGAAAAACTGGAACCCACCACCATCGGAAAATCCATCCCTCCACGTCGATCCTGACATCGATGAACTTCGCCGTTCACACCCGAAATTCGCCTCGACTTCCAGATGCGACTCCTCACCTTGCGATCGCCTCCGAATCAACTCAGTCGTCGCCATCGCCTCGAATACATGGCCCACCCAAACAAGCAACAAAACCCTACTCCTCCCTTCCTTGGTCACCACGGCCAATGATAAATCTGCCGACCATTTTTCCAGAGTTCGTCAACACACTGGCCACCTTCGACAACAACCCCGACTTTTATTTCAACGCCGATTGCCGGAAATTCGCCAAAACCCATATTCTGATCATCCCAGAATATCTCAATGAATAGAAACTTTAAAATCGTGATTTCTATATTAAAATTCATTATTTACAAGTTCGAATTAGGTTATAGAATCAAATCGTGTAATTTAGATGATTGATTTTTCTGACTACAATAGAACATCACTGTTAATTCCCATTTCTGAGAAAATTGCTTAATATATTTACTTGAAATTTTTTTTTTTTTAAATAGCATCTGGCTAGTACTAACATATTTCATTTAAAGATTAAATCCTAAAGAGATTGGGAAGAGAGATTAGGATTTTTGAACTTAGCTTTTGTCTGTTACACAAAACAGAGACAGGTATATACATATTCACGAACATGCACACAGATATATCATTTTTATATATATGCAAATACTTTAATTCATCCATGCAAACATATCTACAATCATTACTTCAACAAGCACCAAGCATAAGATCAGGTTTAATCTGTTTTTAAAGGAAAAGGTTTACTCACTGTATATAGAATAATCCAAAAGATATTCAAGTTGAAAACATCCATGCAAACATATATACCTCACCACTACACAGATCTATCACATGTATTAGTACTAAAAGATATTTAGCTTTTAAAAATTTTGTTTACTCACCAGATTTGAGAATGAACAGAGCTACTTCAGTTTTGATTTTTGAAACTTGAATTGTCTTTAAAACTGGAAACTTGCATTGCTATTGATTTCCAGAACTTTAAAACTTGAATGTCCTTTGAAAACTTTAGTGCTTGAAAAATACTTGATTTGCTTTAATCAGTTTTGAAGTTTGAAGCAGAAACTTGAAAAATTGGAAACTTGAAAATTTTGAATTGCAGAGATGATTTAAGACTTTGATCTCTTTAAAACTGGAATTTGAAAACTGATATGCTGATGCTTTGAATTCGAATCTGAAGTTGATTAGAACTGAAGTTTGATTCTTGCTTTACTGGAACTTGAATGCTTTAAACTTTTGATTTCAGGTTGTATTTGGAAATAACCCTTTATCACAGGCTTTAGTTTGAGAAGGTTACAGGGTTTTAGTTTGATATGGAGATTGCATTACAGGTTTTGATTTTGAGAATATTTACAGTGTTTGTTTATTTGCTTGAATTTCTGGTTAGAGGATTTGAGAAATGAATTGATTACAGGCTTGAGTTTATTTTCTTTGAAAATGAAAGGATAAGAAAAAGAAAATAAGGAAGAAGGTAGGAGTTTATATAGTGTAAATTTAGGATTTATTAAAATTAAAGAAAATGAAAATAAAAAGATGACACTTGTCTCAACTTTGATTAATATGTTAACACATGTTATTTTAAAGATGTTTATAATTCAACACTTGTAATACTACATGCATAAATATATTTATATTATTTTAAATAGATTTAAAAGCTTTTATTATTAAATTTTCCTAATTAATAAATACATTCCTAAATTTATAAATGCTTTTCTTAATTTACATAAATACAATCTTTAAAGAAAATAGAATATAAACCAATTCTGATTTAAATAAAAATCATATAAAATATTTTAAGCTCATTTTTAAATGCTAATTTAAAAGCTTTTGTATTTATTCCTATTAAATAAATACTCTTCCCTTTCTATAAATATATTTCTTTAAAGAGAATAATACAAAACAAATCTTATTTTTAAATAAAACTTTTATTCATATATTTTAAATTCAAACTATATTATTATTTCATTTTAAGATATATATATATATATATCTTTAAATTAAAATTTTAAATTCAAATTCAAAGTTAATTTAAAATCCAAATAAAAAAAATCAATTCAAATAAATATATATATTAGATTTAAATAATCACATTATTAATTGTCAATAATTATCCTATTTAAAACTAATTTAAATATACATATATATATACACATTTAAACAATACTTATTAAATTTGAAATAATATGTCTATTTAAAATCTATTTATATCTATATTTAAAAACAACTCAATATTAAATTGTTTGAAAACAACAACCTTTACCAATATTTAATAATTAATTTAAAAGATTATCTCATTTTAAATTCTCTGAAATCCCGGGATATCACAAGAAGTGGGCTTTAAAAATTGAATAGAGGCCCTTGTTTATCTGGATGTCGTGATAAAGATTGACCCGCTCCCCCTTATTGATTCGAAACCCTAAAATTATTCAAATCGATCGAAAAGAAAAAATGGTGGCTGCTTCGCCCCTCTCCTTCATCCCTCAAACTAGAGCTCCGTGTAATCGAAGGTGCCAGATCCAACAACACGATCGAACGACGCTCGACTCTACTCGTTTTCCTTGCGTGGTTGATCGGTCGACTTTTAAGCTGCCCTCGGCGGCGACGTCAAATTTGTGTTCTTCAAACTAAGGTGAGTGTCCATCACTCACATCTAATTCAAGCCAATCTTTTGAATGCAGTCGGTTTCTCTGTTTTTATGCGATTTTAAACTGTGGCATAGTTCAACTCCTTGTTTGTCTGGGTTTTCTGGCACTGTTGGTTTGCGAGGTCACTTTGACTTCGTTCCTTTGATCTCGTTTGAACGAAGTCGATTTGTAGTTGTCTGCATTTTCTTGTTGGTTTGATTTTGGGTCACTCACAGCTTTGTTGATTTTCAGAATCGAGTTTGGCAATGTTATTTTGCTCGACTCTGTTTATGCGATATTTTGATGCTTTGGCCAAGTCTTGAAATTTGACTTCTTTGTTCACTTTGAGGTGGGCCACGACTTGGTTTTAACTGTGTTGATATTATGCTTTTGGCCTTGTGATTTCGGGGTGGGTTAAATGATGCTCGCGGCTTTGAAATTTTCACTGTTTCTGTTCATCACTGTTATATTTGCATGTGTTCACTTGTACATGTTCATTTACGAGTTGTACATCTCTGTAGTTGCATTCACTTCAAAGATGTTGATTCTGGTAATGTACACTGTTATCATTGGTTCATCTGGTCATTCATTGGCTTGTTTAGTCTGGGTTGATTTCATTTGCAATAGCTTGATGACCATTTGTTCATGTTGTATCTTCTGAAATTACTTGAACTCCGGTCTGTGGTCTTGGACCTTCACCTGAGTCATTTGATCTTTGGCTGTTAGACTTGACTTCTGTATATTTTCACAATTTGTTTACTTTCAAATTGTTCATCTCGACCTGTTTGCGTCTGCATTGAATTCGAACTTTTCTTTGATCCATTGTTTCTCGGTGGGGAGTCTGATACCTATCTTTTTGCATCATTTTGTACTTGCACAGTTTCAAGCATTGTCTTCATTGCATTCAGGTCTGCTATCATTACTATATTGAGGTCTGGTTCCTTGTTTCATTTGGTATTTCATCTTGAACCATGTCTGCAGCACTGAACTTAGTTTCTGTAGTGTATTTATCTTTGTTCATCAGTTGTTGTTACTGTATGGTTGCATGCCTTAATTTCTGGCCCCTGTGAGCTTCGTCTCTGGCCATCTTATGTTCATTATAAGCTCGAGTTTGTATACTGTAGCCTTGGTCATTGCTGTTCTGACCTGCACACTTGTTTTGATCTTGGGTCTGGTTCCTTTGTTTGTTGATTTGTTTCACTTGCATCTGCCCATCCCTGTCGTACTTGTTGCCATGGTGGCTGCACCTGTTGTATGTGCAGTCCCACCTGAGCCATGTTGTCTGGTCTTTACTCGTGACATTTGTATTTGGGTGCAGTTTTACCCTTGCAGTTTCTGGCCACTGTCTTGCATTCACTCCAAATATTGTTGATACTGGGTTTATACTCCATTATTCCTTTGCATGTTTGAAATGAGATGCATCATGGTTTCTCTGACCAGTCTTGAACACTTTGCATTTTGTGTGTTGTTTGGTGCCTCCTTGAATTTGTGTAGACTGTTTTGACCACTTGATTGTATTCGAATTTGATTTTCGAATTACACCTGAGTTGAATCCGATTTGGATTTGACCTTGTGACATTATTTTATTGCTCTTGAGTGAACCCGATTTCGGGGTTTGACCTAGTGATCATTTGTGACTTTCACTGAGCTTTTGTGTATCTCCCGCAATAGTGGCGAGGCAGTACACGCGTGCGTGTACTGCAGCCCTATCAGATTTGACAGTTTTAAATTGATTAATTCGATTTGATAAATTGTTTATTTATCTCTGTTGATGATTTAAATCTGTTGATTTTTGTTAAACACTGTTAAGTGTTATATTGACCGTTATCCGGTTTCTTTGTTTAAAGAATCGGATAGACGGGAATTATTGTGACTGTCGTCTATTTAAATTATTACTGCCTATATGCACTAATAAACTGGTTTGAATTAGACTGACCTGGGTATTATTTTCTTTTGAATGTAATACTCGGGTCAGACCCGAGTTATTTCAGGTTGTAGATTTTCTTCTTTGAGTTGCTGTTCGGGATTTGAAGACTTTTCGCATCTTCTGAAGTTGTCATTGTCCTTTTGTAGTAGTCGTGTCATTGTATAGAACGATATGTATTCATATATATTAGTCGATAATGTACATGCATATATAACTTCTAGAGTCGACAGTTGTAGTTGTATCGTATGTATTGTGTCAACTATGTATTAACTGACATCAGTTATATATATATGAGACTTTTGTTTTTATCTGTGTTCCGCAATTATATTATCTGTATTATTGTTATATCTAATGTCCTAAACTATTATGAACTATCGTAGTTTGTTTTATACTGATAATTGGATATGTCGATGGGAGTAAATAAATAATAGATGAAAAATAAAAAAAAATATACCACTCCTATCGAGATAATCAATATTAGTGTAAGGCCAATTACGGATGGTCGCTCCTATCCAGCCTTATTCTTCGTAATAATAGACAGTATTTCTTTTAATACTCTTTGTTATTATGAGCATAGAGGTGGGGCGTCACAGCTTCATTCAAAATCCTTTCATAATGCTCTTACATACAATTACTTGCATTCTCAAACCATTTGTCCCTATAATCTTTAGAAGATACAACTCTCCCATCTTTTGGTTCAATCGTAATTTGACTTGGTCTCTTGATGAAAGATAAAGATGAACTCCCTTTATCTTATTTTAACTCTTGAACGAGACTATGGCCTTATTCCACCACTTTGGTTTTATGTGAATGAGGAAACTTGAATGAGCACCTTCTCGACCTCTTCCCCTTCCCCAAGAGGGAAGAGTAGCTATTATAACAACTTGAGATGTTTCTTTAATTTTAATCTCTTTGAGCTTGATCATTGAATGCTCCTTATCAGCTTTGTTTAATTGTTTCTTAAGATTGGACATTGAATCAAACAGATTCAGAACTAACTTCTCCGAAGCCTGATCTATAAGTGGAATCTCTTTCAAAACAAACTTAAGGCGGATTTCCAGGTTCTTTGCCTTTAGCCTAAGCGCCTCATATTCTTTATCAATTTCCAATCTGACATCATTCAAAGCTAGATTGAAAGACTCAACTTGACCCTTCAATGCAATGAGCTCCATATTGAGCACTTGCATTTTGGTAATTTATCATCATGAGCCTTTTGAATAGAATCGTAAGCTTATCTATTGCTTAGGCAACGTGAGCATAAAAATTTCTAAAGGAATTAAACAAAACTTAAAGTAAAAGAGAGAAGTAAAGGAAATATAGTTTTATTACATCATAACAAAACGTTGCGAAGTTTAAAAGAAATAAACAAAACTCACAGTTTCCTAAATATCGAACTTCTCTTTGATATTTAAAATAATCCTAAGACCTCTAAACCTAGCTTCAGCAAGAGTTTCCAAAGGTCTAGCCATGCTACAAAAAGAAATATGCTTAACCCTGCCTTCAGCACTGAAAGATCCAAGGGGGAGAATTCCCAAGCTCTAGCCTAAGGAAAACCCTCGGAACATGCTGAGGAACATACCCAAAAATGAAATCGCTCTCAACTAACCTTCCTTCGTTAATAGCTAAAGGATATGGAGATACTCTTTCAACGTTGGAATAGCCTCCGGGGTTACATTCAATTCAAGATCATAAAATTTATGAAGTAATTCAAGTCTTTCTTGGTTTAGAACCCCATCTCTCAAGGATTGCTTCTTTAACTTTGAGAATCCTTGAAAACCCTCATCCCGGTCTTGGATGGTGAACCTAAGTCCATTATTCAAATTTAAGATATGACTAGTTAAACTAAAGCCCTTATGCTTAAGGGACTTTATATTTTTGCATAGGATCTTTCATGTGTGTTTCTCACATCTTTCAGGTGATTAGCTTAATTAATATTTCATCACCTTGTAATATGAAATAGAAGTTGAACTCACTTTCTTTGAATTAATTTGTAACATCTTATAAAAATTAATAACAAATTAGTTAATTAATAATAAGGCTAAAAATGGAAATTTCATTACCTTGTAATGATGATTTTCTTATCAATCTCCATTTATAATTTCTGAAACCAAAGCTCGAACGGAGAAATTATTGATGTTTGGAGTTTTTGAATTCAAAATAATTCAAATCAAATTCAAATTCTAATTTATAATTAAGAATTTGAAATTTAAAAATTAATGTTGATTAGAAATGGGGTTAGGGAAAATGTTAAATAAATGTTAATGTTAAAAGTAATTATGGAATTAAATAAAACATTAAACAGAACAATCAATATATTCTTAAAAATAATCAGCTAGTACCTAGGTAGAAGTGGCTTGGTGCGTGTTGTGGCAGCTAGGGTGATTTAGGCCAAGAATGGCTCGGATTTTATTATTTTAAACCAACTTCAATTTGACGGTTTTAGTGACTTCTAACCACTATAAATAAGAGCCTAGCCCATTCATGTTTGTTCACAACTTATTTGGGAATATTGGCGGAGCTCTAGTAGTCTCTTTCTACCACATGATTCAGGATTTCATAAGGTCTTTAGGTAAAGGCTTTAGATATTAATATTCAATTCTAATTCTATTCTCATACAATCCTTGAAATTCTAAATCTTATTAATATACAATCCAATTAATGTATATTTCAAAAGGAAGAGGTCTAAAAAAAGGAAAAAGAAGCAGGCATATTAAAATCCAAAGGAGTAAGCTGGGAATTATTTATGAGTGGAAATCATAGTTTTTCTCATTTTAGTAATTGTATAGGTTATGTTGGATTTAATATATGCCTTGGGGAATTTTGTTCATGAAAACACCAAACTAAAACCCCCAAAATTCCCTAAGTGAAATGTCAATTCTTATATTTTGGAATCTCAATTATTCTATATTGAAATAGCAGAATTTATATAGTTATTACAACTTTAATACTTTACATTCTATTCCACATCTCACCTTTCTCTTTTGATGAGATTAAGGGTTTCAAAAGGAAGTTAATTAGGAAGTGGTGTGTAAAGTACATATTCTCCTATTCATAGTTTGCACTGCCTATTTTCGTAGTTTAAATATGAATCCCTTTTTATTTTATATGTAGTTGAATAGGGTTTACAAGGATTTGAACTGTAAATTCTATTAATGTTGATTCTACAATTTTAATATAAAATAAGTTTGGTAATTTATTTTATTTTCTTACACAATTCTATTATTGGGCTAAGGATACTAGTTGATTTGATTGTCATAGTATGAAGTTAGACTTGTATAAATTGGAAGTTGACATTTAAACGGTTAGTGTAGAATCTTCGAATGTTTAGGAATGTTTTAGTGTCAATGTGTGTATATATATATGCATATAAATAACATATTAATTGCATAGTACATATATTAGTAATTAGCATTAAAACCCCATAAATTGGAAGTTAAGGATGATTATGATTAGTGGTGGAATAAAGAATCTATATTTATAGTCTTAGTAAAATACAGTGAGGTATATGGTAGCATGATTAGGAGAGTGTAAATTACAACTAAATTATAGAGATGCGAGGCCGTTCAAAAACACACGAAAGTCTGCCTAACTAGTCTAGCTACTAGTAGTGTTACATTGGGCCAATGTGAGACATTACCTATAATAAGTACCCTTGGAGAACATGGGTTAATTCCTATTCTAAGGGTAAGTCTACCCATTTTATCTGGCTACCAATGCCTATGAATAATCAGACTAATGTGAGATGTCACAGTTTGAGTTACGGGTCATAATACTTAGGACCTGCTTTGGGGATCAGGGGTAGTAAGTGGCTGTTAGGTCCACCTCCTCCCTAATTAGGAAGTATTAAATAGTCGGGGATAGCGTTTTGGCGTGGTAGATAGAAATCTCGGGAAGTGTCCGCTTCGGATTTGAGGTATTAAGTGGCTATTGTAGGGTCCACCTCTCCTAAAAAAATTATTAAGTGGCCTGATGAGATTCCGTGCAATGTCAGCTAGTTAGTACCAAAGAGGGGTCCACCTTGGGTTAGGTATTGAATGACGGGGACTGTAACGACCTAGAATTTCAGTCATTCAAAATTCAGATATTTAATTGATTTTAAATATTCACAAGTTAATTTTATAAGTTGAATAACTTATATTTTGAATATAATAATTTATTTGGATAATTAAATTGTTAATTTAATATTTGAAATTTCAGAAATAAGTGGATTTTGAATTTAATGTGGATGAAAATGATTTATAAAGTTGTTTTAAATTCTATTTGAATTAGAATGGAGTAAGGGAATTTTTGAAATTGAGTTCAAAGTTAATTTATAGAAATTGGCAATTTACCGATTTAATTTACATGTAAAGTAGTCATTTTTGACACTGTCTTGGATTTTGACGAAACCAGTTTCATTGGATCCGCAGTGGTTAGTTATTATAGGATTTCAAATTTCATTTCAGTCGGACTTACGGTTTGGTCGTGGGAAGCTGAAACGCCTAGAAATTTATTGAAGTAAATTTTTAATTAAAATAATTCGATTCGAAAACCTATCTTTCAAATATGATGGAATTGGCTCCCGATATATATTCCATTATGTTCGAAATAGGGGTAAAACATTATAAACGCCTGGCGGCATGCTTCGTTTGGAGTTCGAAAATAATTCGGGTGAATAGTAATTTTTAATTGCCTATATAAAGGGCTCAATTCTCTTTTATTTGGTCAAAACCCTAAACCTATTGGAGCTGCCACCACCTAATAAATGAACGGCTGAAATCGTTCGATTCTTTCTCCACAAATATCTCAATCCATCCACTTTCGTCAAAAACCTTCTACATGAAAAATGTAGAGCACCTCAAGATCTTCAATCTCAACGGCTATGATCGTCTTGGGTGAAGTGGATCGACGATGATGGGCATTCAAACGCGCAGAGTTCTCAGTCATTTATCTCGACATGTGGTTGATCGGAGGAGGCCGCAATTGGCACGTGGGTGTGGCGGAGGATGGCGCACGTCATGGTGGAGCTTGATCGATCTCTAGGGTCGTGTGGAGGCCGCGGCAATCATAGAATAAACGGTGATGTTGAGTTCGTTGTTTACTGGAGCACGAAAGAAAAAGACACGATGAGAAAAAAAAGCAACAGCCATGATTTTAAGGTTTAAAAATAAAAATAAAAAGTGTAAATTAATTATATTATAATTCGTGTAAACTTAAAAAATTCATATCTTTGTCATATGAGGTCGAAACTTAGACGAAACAAATTACGTTGGGTTCGTATTTGTGAACACTACGCATTGGAGCTAAGTTTGATTAATTTGGAGCTGTTAAGAATTTTGGGTAAAATTAAATGTTTGTTTAATTTTATTCGAAATAAAACGCTGCACCGAATATTGGAATCAAAGTGAGTACAACTCACTCTTTCTGACTCGCTTAAATTTTTATATAAGTGAGAATAAATTTATTTTGTGCCGTTTGATGATCGTTTGGATGTTATGCTATAGTAGTTAGTAGTTGGATATATTCCTACCTATTGGAATAGATGAGACCCTATACGTTCCCATGTATGAGCAGATGACCCTTTATGCGCACGTCTACCTCGAAGCGGACATTGTACATATTTTCTCATATGTATATTTGTTGCAGATGACAAGTTGGAGGGATCCAATTGGATTCCTCACCAGTGTTTATTTTTATTTACAGATATTGTTATATATGTTGTATCATGAGATTTTTGTTGTGTTGGATGCCATGATTGTTATTATCCATATGAATCACCTTACTTAGTGCTGTTGCAGCGTTGGGCCATATTTTTGGTAATTTAAAATAATAAAGTGATGATTTCAAATTAAAAAAATGGGATTTCAAAGTGATTTTGAAAATACATATGTTTTATTAATTTTGAATTGTTAAGGAAATGAGTTTATTTTAAATAAATAAAAAGTTATAATTTTTATATTATTAAATTATGGTTTTCTGAAATATACTCAAATATGATTTTTGAAATATGAATTTAACTATTTTGTAAAATAAGTTAAATCAGAATTTTGAATTTATTATAAATGGTTTATATATAAGATTTATAAAATTGATAATTTATAAATAAAAAGTAATGGAATTATAAACGAGCTTTGCAAGTGTTTGAAATGAAGTTATAATTGAATCTTATAAGTAAATCAGATTTATAAATTTATGAAGTTATAAAAAGAACGAATTTGTAAATAAATGATTTATAAGTAAATTAACTTATAATTGTATTTTAGCATATAAATGAGATATAAATGGAATTTGTTAATAAAGGAATTTTGTATATGGAAGTTTTTATGAAAAATAAATGGTATAAACATTGTTTTATACATGCAAAATCAACTTATTTTGATAAGTTAAATATGACAGCTTATTAAAGGGAGTTAATTCACGATTTTGGACGGTGAATAATCCTTTAAATTAAATGTGTAGAAGTAATGAATTTGGTAAAGGAATTTGTTAACCCGCCTTTTGGCAAGGCCGTGGATAGGCGGATTTAACTAAACAGACTGGATGGATAGACGATCAATCACGGATGATAGATATGATTGCGAAGCCGGGGGTTCGGCATAACATGGTTCGGTCATTGAAGTTTGGCCATGTGGGTCGGCCGTTCGACCAAGGTGGCTCGGTCGTACTTGGATCGGTCGAGTTAGGGCCGATCGGCATGGAAGGGACTGGGCTAGATTGGCTTGGATAAAGATGGATCGGCAGTAGAGTGGGGAGTGGCCCGGTGTTCGAGTATGGATATGGCTTGGTCGAGGTGGTTCGGGATGTCGAAGTGGGTCGACACTGGGTGGATCGGCATCTGAGTGGTTCGGTCAAGGATGTAAGAACTTAGGATCGGCGTTGGTGGTTCGGCCTCGGTGGTTCGTCATGTTTTGGTTCGGCCAAGGTAGTTGTGCTGAGGTGGTTCGGTAGGATGGTGTGGACCGGCATGGTTGAGTGGATCGGTGTGCTGGAGTTCACTAGTGGATAGGATTGGCATTGAGGAAAAGCGGTTCGGATTGGCATATGGAGTTTGGGTTCGGCATTTAATTTGATCCGGGTTCTAGCCTAGTTTACTCCGAGTCTTGGATAGGTCTGCTTCGAGTCATGCCCGAGGGATATCGGGTCGGCTTACTGAGGACTTGGGGTCGGTCGTGATGAAGGATGTTGGCTCGACTATGGTCTTAGTAGGCCCGTATCACTCAGGAAGCCCAGCAACTCGGGTTTTGCCTTTAAATACAGCAGGCAGGGCTTCAGAAAAGGGGATCTTCACTCTGTTTCTCTTCGTCTTCTATACTAAGGCTGCTCTGCCATTTTTGTTCTAAAAACTTTGGATTGTAACTGTAATTGATTCTGACATCAATAAAAAAGAAATTTCTGGAGTGGACGTAGGCCGGAGTCAGCCGAACCACTATAATCCCATGTTATTACTTCTTTCTTTTTAATTTTCATTGTTCTTCACATTCATACTCTCTACATACATTCTATCTGTTATCTGCGACTGTTGGTTGGTGCTTTCATTTGGATTTGGGTGTTAGTGACCAATTTTCGCGCTAACAGAATTATATTCACAATTTTGGACAGTGAATAATCTTTTAAATTAAATGAATGTTTTGGGAAGTGATATTTTAAAATGAAGTTTGAATGGATTTAAAAAATAAAAGTAAATTGTGAATTCACTTATTATTAAAATAAGTATATGGAAATGTTTTCCAAATAGTGAAATATTGAAATGGTTTTGAGAATATATCTTTTTAAAGATAATTTAATGTAAATGATTTGGAAAAGTGATTTAATTAATAAAAGTATAATTAAAAGGGCCTAGTGATTGCTTATGGTGCTAGATTTTGTTTGTTGCTTTGATAGTTAAATAACTGACTATCAAATTTGGCCATTTTAATTTCTCGACTTGATGTAGAAACTAATTAGTCGTACACTTAGTACATAACTGACAGTGTAGGCTTGATTATTGTTTGTATTGAGAATGTTGATTCGTATAGTGCGGAGTGATTACTCCAATCTATCGAGCTTCCTTCTTGGTCAAAGGATAGCAAGTTGAAAGTTGGAGATGTGATAAGTCTACGAGACTTAGTTTCTGTGTGAGGTTGGGAAACGCTTTTGCGTTGTTGGTGCGAAGAGATCGGGATCAGATTTATCTTAAAACCACTTCGGACCAACGTATATGCGATCGATTGTGCAAGTTATTGAAGATATTGATATTTAGGATTTTCATAGTGAAGGACTACTTGTTGATCGATTAGGGTTTAAATCCCAATATGCAAATAGTATCAGTGGTCTCTTCGTTATGAAATATCCAATGCAAGGACTATTTGCTACTAATCCTAGGGATTTCCCGATAGGATGTGGTAGGAAAGTACCTTCGGTTTGTCCTGTTCCTGGACAACTTGTATGGACGAGTGTCTAACATTGCATTTCTAAGATTACATACATTGGTTTCTACAAACGTACATCAGTTTGGTGGCAGAGAAGGCAACTTCTCTTAGCTTAACACCCACCTTGAGACGTACGAGCTCAAGGGTTGTATTTTTGTAGAAAGAAATTAGTAGTCAACGAAAATGGCAATGTGGCATTCAATGTGATGTGATATGTGATATGCGAAAGGTAATCATTACCTCGGGCCTCATTAACCGGAAATGACCGAAAGAGGGTTAGATGCGGCAGGGCTAGGTGGGTCATTCCCATCAGGATATGATCATCCCCTTCTATATATATTTCTTCCCACTATAACGTTCGGGATGTAAATTAATGTGGTTTGTATGCTACGAGGGCCCTCGGAAAGGTCGAAATGACCGGGGGATGACATATTCGGTACTACCTAGTTATAGAGGTAGTCGGTCTTGTGTTGGTAGTGGTACTTTGTGATGGTTTCTCGGTACATTCATCTAGAGATGTACTGCCGGAAGGTAGTCCCTTCACCTGGTCATTTTTATGGAAATCCAAACTCCACTACATGCCTACCATTTTGTTGTATTACCCACTTTGGGCTATATGCTGGAATTTAATCAATGCAATAATTTCGGCTATGATTAATATTATTTGTATA
The DNA here is from genome assembly GCA_030737815.1 of Allium fistulosum. Taxonomy (NCBI): domain Eukaryota; kingdom Viridiplantae; phylum Streptophyta; class Magnoliopsida; order Asparagales; family Amaryllidaceae; genus Allium; species Allium fistulosum. Next base: position 428,946,753 of record CM060902.1, read on the forward strand.
CTAGACACTAGTATAATACAACATGACTTGATATGAAATGTTTTGGTTATAGTAAGGTAAAAACATGTATGTGTTTATGTGTGGGTGTGTCTTACAAGATACCGTTGTTTTGGTAAAAGAACGCTTTGATAAATTCAAAATAAGTTCAGTTGAGTGTGTTTTCTCATGCTGGTTTACCAGACTGATCCGGGCGTTCTTCCTTTTCAATGCTCGGGTCAGACCGAGTATATTTACAGGTTCAAATATGGTGATTTTGGAGCTTCAGCAGGCGAGCTGGAGATCTTCATGTCGTATATACGTATCTTTTTATTTTCCGCTGCTTTGTTATTCATATTATCAGCAATTGTAAGGGCAAGTTATTATAATGCCCAGGTTGATGATTAGTGATTGATTGTTGAACTCTGATGGATGTATGTATATGATATTACAGTTTCTATTTTGTGAAGATCATTGATATGATATTATATGTTTTCCGCTGCGATGTGAGATTCTGTATTGTTCTTTTTGGTTTTCTTCTTCTCTCTTTCTCTCTTCTCTTCTTCAATCTTCTTTTCTTTCTCTTGACTTTCCGTCATTCTGTGTTATTTTGGGTCGAACAGTGTAGTTTATTGTCGATTCAAAGGGTATGGATTTGCGGGTCATCACAGGGACCTACCTAAGATATAGGGATTAAATTTCCAGAGTTTTCCAAATTTCCATTGAAAGGGTATTAAGTGATGTGGGTACTTTCTCTAACATTGTTATGACATAATTGATGGTAGATGCGTGATATTGGGAATGGCCTTGGGGCTATAGTTGAAAGTAAGTTATAGAGTTAGGTTAGAAAAATGTAAGTCATAGGATTAGACTGGGAGAGCCTTCAGGCTTTTATTCAAAGGTATCTATAAGAAATATAGTTAGGATACGTAAGACATATTCTTATCTAAATTATACTGCCCAAATCCTATTATGGAAAGACTCGAGATTTAATCCACCGGACATTGTTGTTCTAACTCCATCCTCATTACAATGCATGTTAGAGAAGACGATGCAGTTCTAGGAGATGAAGGCAGAGACGGAGTCTTGCAGCATTTATCTATCTACTTATGTTTCTGTATTTTGATGTACACATTTCAAACATGATGTGATTATATTTTGAGATATTGTATTATAGATATTGGGATGTTATATTTTTTTGGAATTTTTATAATATGGGTATTGTTTCTGATATTATATTTTATCCTTTGTGTTGTGAGATTCTGATAGCATTAGTAGGTAGCTCTATGTATTGTTCAGTTTTACCAACCAACGGATACTTTCGGAATGGGTCTAATGTTCGATGGGCCTTTTTTGGATCGAAAATTAATCCCATTTCGAGGTGGGTTGTTACATAGTCTAAGTAAAAACAAAACATTTTAAATAGCAAAATAAAATCATAACATTATCATTAAAAGTAGAAACATCCAAATCATCCACACAATAATAAATAAACTATTAAAATACAAAAGAATAATTACGGCCCAAAACTTAAAAATGTTCATCATTCATTTGATTGGTATTATCAAGAGAAGAAATGTCTTGCTTTACTTCATGAGGAGTGGGAACATCCGCAGAAATTGCTTTATTTTTCTTGGCTTTTTCCTCCTCATATTGCTGGCCAAAGTTTGCCTTAATTACCCAAGCATTTTAACTAGAAAACCAAGAGAAAAGGTTTTGCCATCAAGTTAGCCACTTCTTCAGCTTTTTCCAAAGTCACAAGACCTTCAGTCTTTCTTGCCTTCAACCAACTTAGCCTTTGTCTTAGCCAACTCCTCTTCCCTGTTTTTCAAATTTGCCTCAAGCTTTTCCATTTTGTTTTTAAGCAAGGTCTTCTTGTCTTCTTCATTCTTAGTTACCTTCTCCACCTTCTCCTCCAAGTCTTCGCATTATTTTCAAAGGGTGGCCACCTCTTCCTTAGAAGATTTCACCTCTTGAACAGTTTCTTTAAAATTCACATATTTATGATTAAGGACCAATAGCTTGTCCAAAGTCTATAAAGTTGGCATGCCACTGATTTTTCAAATAAATTTAAAAACACAAGATCGGTAAAATGTAATTTATTATACCTTAATGCTCTCTTGAAGACTATATTTTAGAACCTTCTTGAAGTTGTATGTAGTCTAGGGCATCTCCAACTTGGCCTCAGCAATAGCTGTAGAAATAGGATCTTCATATGCGTGCTTAGCCACTTTAACTATTCAATAGTATTTTGGTAAGAAGAGGGAATGTTTGAAGGAACAAGCCCTTCGATTGAGAGGAACCAATGGTAGGAGACTCAAAAGGGTCACTTTCAATGACCTTCCTCATATATTTCCTACTGACGATTACATCACCTTTAGAATTCTGCTTCGAATTAGAAGACCTTTTAGTTCCAGACTTTTGAGCATGATAAGTCCTAACTTTTGTTTTCGATGAAGGATCCATGTCTACAATATTACAAAAAGGTTAAGAAAAAACAATCAAGCGGAAAAGCTAAAGAAAAACATAGAGCCAATAATTCTTGAAACACATAAAGCTCTAAAAGTCATGGGTTAGGCCCAAGAGTGAACACACAGGGAGAAGGGAATGAGATCCATCCCTTTCTTTTGAAATCTCAACCATAACAACCTTCGGGGAAGTCTTAACCCTCGATTGTGAATACCCCTTAGACATGGCATTAGGGGGCAACAATTCGACGCTTTCAAATTTCTAGTTATCAACACTAGGTGACGTTGCCCTTAATTTTCAGGAAGGTCTGATACATTATTGAAATGAGAAAAGAACCTCTTAGTATTTTGTATTCTCTTGGGTCTCCCTGATAGCAAATAAATACTAAAGTCAGAACCGGAATCTCAATTAATGAATACAACAACCCAAGTATAAAACCAAATTACTAGCCTTCGGAAACTATTGACGATCCGAAGACTATTAGCCTTGACGAAAAACCATTTATTCATCACAGTCTTGCTAATAGGGTTAAGTAAATGTTGCTTCTTTCTAACTTGTAAGAAATGCATTGGAAAGGGAACATTTGACTTTGCTTCTTTTGAATCAAATAAGAAGTTAACTTCAATCATAGATATATTAATATGCCCCCATCGAAAATACATAACTTTTAATGCCAAAAGAGTGTTATATTACACAGGCAGAAGTTGGTAAGGATTAAGATTATAGAAATTTAATAGTTCGATAAAGAAATTCCATTTGAGAAGTATTCAACGACCCATGGGAGATACCCTTCCAGGGAAGCATTCTAGGTATCTTCTTGTCTTAGAGCAATGAGTTTTATGTTTGAAATACCAAAATTCATGTAAAATCTTCTCAAGCACATCTTGTGAATCTACTAGGGATTTCGTCTTTCAATCTAAGAAGACCAAAAGTAATAACAATTAAGTTCAAACCAAATTAATGCTAAGTTAGAACTCAAGCCTTACAATGAAAAGTAAAACTAAGAAAGCTTAATCATAAACCCAAAGGAATGAGAAAAAGCACCCTAACAACTATAGGGTCGAATTCATATCAGAAATTCCGAATCAAAATCTAGTTTTTATGACTGATAAATCAATATGACAATCAAGAAAAAACAATGGTTCTATCATAAGTTCAACGAATATCCATTAATCAAGTTTTAAACGACAAATGCAAATCAATTATTAATTCGATAAAATCAAAGAAGACATAAAGCAATGGCTTCTACATTACTCATAGAGCCTATTAATTATCTTGTGGTAAGAATGGTAGAAAAAGAATAAGAAACCATCTTAAAAATTGAATTGAGATTCAATACGAGCATGAGATAATCTTTGGGATTAAAATACAAAAAGAAAAGAGCAAATGACTTATTGATTTTGCTGGAGAAACGAGGAATTTTTAAGTTTTCAGTAAGTTCTAATGGTGACGACAAGAGAACTATAGCGAAGGTGAATAAAAGGAGAAGAAGAATTCTACCTTGCTATTTTATTAATAAAATATGAGTCAAGGAAATCTCGGCCATATGATCAAAACAATTATTATAAAAAAATATTTCCAAAGCTGCCACGTTAGAAAGAAAATCACCTTTGTATAGTAAAAGAGAAATCTTCTTTTAAGAAGGCCGAACCAAAAAATGCCATGTGGCAGCTGCATTTAATGCATAATAGAGGCATTTATTCATGTTTAGAACAACTACGTTCAAAAGACAACCGAAACCTAAACCCTACCATATACGAAAACCTACTTCTCCTTCAACATCTAATATATTCTACCATTGACATTTACGCACATCACCTTTGGTGCTCAATTAAATATGCATTATGGCATACAACGCCCTATAGCAATCAATCTACTTAGCCTTATGACATTCAATTAACTACACCTTATGACACGTTATCTACAACGCCTTACAACAGTCAATCTACTTAGCCTTATGGAAATCAATTAACTACGCCTTACGACATGCAACCTACAACGCCTTATGAAAACCAATCTACTTAGCCCTACGACACTCAATCAACCTACTTTGCATAATCCTTACTAAACAATAAGGCTAGGATTCGGCACCAAATCCTTACACCAAATCCTTTATTGTTTAGTAAGGATTCGGCACCAAATCCTTATCAATAATAAAGTTAGATTTCCAAATCCTTACTAAACAATAAGGCTAGGATCCCCACTCCTGATGTTCAAAACATTCGAGTCCTCACAAAACAGCTGGGAAAATCCTACGGTTCAAACCTTCAAGTCCTCACTGGACAATGATGCAAAATTTTCTAGATTCATTTTCAAAAACCTTCACCACGAGATTATATTTTCTAACTACTTTTGCATTTATGGCACTCTGTTATACATAGCCTTCGGCATAGAACTTCTAAGGCAAGTCAATTATATATAACCTTTGGCATACAACTACTTTTGCCTTTATGGAATTCTATTATACATAGACTTCGACATCCAACTATTTCTGCCTTTATGGCGCCTTACTATACATAACCTTCGGCATATGACTGTGTTTTCCTTTTTTGTAGCCTAATATATATAGCCTTCAACATGCAACTACCTTTGGCTTTATGGTTGTCTATTATACATAACCTTCAGCATACAACTACTTTTACCTTTATGGCACTCTAATATACATAGCCTTAGGCATCCAATTGATTTTTCCTTTACAATACCTTATTACACATAACATTCAACATATAACTACTTTTGCCTTTACACACTCTACTATGCATAGCCTTCGGCATGCAACTACTTTTGTCTTCACGATAGTCTATTATACATAGCCTTCAACATATGGCTACTTTTGCATTTATTGCACTCTACTATACGGAGCCATCGACATCCAACTTCTTCTGACTTCATGATACCTTATTATACATAACCTTCAGCATACAACCTCCTTGGACTCTACAGCACCATGCTTTGCCTAGCCTTCGACCTCCAAATCCTCACTACTTATTAAAATCACCAAATTTCTATTGGGCATTGATTAAGTTTAACAGTTATGGGAAACTATTACGGACTAAGGAAAGAGTGAAATAACTAAGTACATAAATACAATCTAACTCTTCCAACAAAAACCAAAGTCCACTTTGCATTTGTAACACCCCTACCTTATGTCCATACTACCCAAGAGTATTATTGAATGATATTACCAGATAATGCGAAGAATCAAGCGATATGGGGTACACACGTGAATACTTCCTTGAGCTAACACTAGTACGTATTTCAAAATTGGAATAAATAAACTCACCAATATATACTCAGTATCGGCACAATGAAATAAATATGTATGCCTTTAGGATAAAACAATACATAATGTATTAATAATATCAAAGAGAACATAGAGTCACAAATGCAGTGATAATATATACTAAAATAAAGATACATATGCTAAGGGGGATACAAAATATAAGTCAAATTACCACTATCATAAATAGATACAAAGAGTCAAGTATACAACTTAATAATATACATACATGGAATGATATATATATATATATATATAAAGATATCCTATCCTCCAACTATGCTCAATTTCCACACACTATTCATCTTGTCCCTGAACTTGAGATGTCTCAGACAAACCCTGAGTATTATATAAATGACACACAAGTCAGACTATGTCTATATGTAGATGTCATAATAGCTTAAAATGATAATAGGTAAGGTATAATGGAGATAGCATAAATAGTATCAAAATATCCCAAATAACATCCATCGTAAAGCCATCCAAAAAAGTGTCATCGCCCATATAAATCAAGTCAATAAAATATCATGAAATTTTTTCAAATAGGTGGATCATCCATGCATTAAATCATCATTAATTTATAAAAAATCATCAAGTGAAATAAGTCTACCATAACAATGCGGAATATAGATATAAATAGATATATAGACATTCCTGGGTCTATTAATTTTGTTATGCCACCCGCTTATGATAATATAGTGGCGTAACCCACCTATATAAAAATATACACACATATATATAATATAAATCAAATCCAATGTAGTTGGAAATTGACTGTATAGTAGACATAAGGCCTCAAGTAAAATCATATCATAACATGTGGGTTACTCTACCCATATCTATACAATATGTACTTACATGAGGAATATAAATAGTATGTACTTATCTACCACTCTGTGTAGAACTAGATGGGAGACCGATAACTAACCGCCTGCTCCAGAGCCCAGGGTTATCCACTCGGGTCTGCTTCTACTATCATCTGTTACTTCCACGGTAATCGTGACATACATCCACCAGTGTACTCGTCAACGCAAGGACTTCCAGTCATGACCTGGATCTTGCCCCTATGGTAACTGATTGTTGGCTTAGGTGAGAAAAACGAGCTACGGTTCACCACCCTAAGGGTTAACCACCCTATAATACACATTAAAATCCCATGATGTGCATCTAATATAATAAAGGTGTCACAAATCTAGGGCGCGACCTCATGATCAGGCCGCCAAAGTGGATACTGGCCTAATCTAGTTCCCTCTAACTCTAAATACATATCCAGATAATATTTATGAAAATATATGGGTATCCCCTATAACTCAAAATCTGTGAGTTTGCTCAACCTCAAGCATCACCTCACATAAGTATAATCTATCATCCTTATTCCCATCCTATGTATGTCATCTACTTACACTAAATATCCAAATAAGTATCACATCGATGTTCCATACCAAAGTGTGTTTCTAGTCCGTTTATTCAATGCCTATAAACAACACTTAAACCATACCATACTTCTATATAACGAGTCCGATGAATAACCAAAAAAGTATTACCGAAAGTTCCTTACTAGACTGTATTACTAATCCGTTATTCAAATTTCTCATCACACAAAAATGGAAACACATATATAAATAATCAAAGTAATTTTATAAATTTATATTTACTATATTGAAAACATAATAAAATTTTCTATAATAAAATATAGTCTTAAATTATATTATATAAAATGATATTGAAATAAATATACAAACACCATAGATTTCCTTTATAAATCTATAACATAAGTTTTTTAACTATTAATAAATACTATAAGAACATTTGATAATTTAAAATAAGAATTTACTAAATCCTTATAATTTTTCACTTCAATAATAATAGTTTTAAACTACTTCATTTAATTATCAAACAACTTAAAATAGCTTGTAAAATCAAATATTACTCATAATAATCATTTCATAATTTTCCATAATTAAATACTATATAAAAATAAATTTTAGTATTATCCAAATAAGTTTTCATTTATTCCAAAACCATTAAACACATTTTCCACAACATTAGATTATATTCAAAATTCATGAAATATAATTTGAAATCTATAAATTATTAGTTAGAAATTATTTCTTATTTTACTAAAATTTTATAGGATTTGTTAATAATTAATAAACTCAAATATCATAATTCATTTTAATATATGATCATCTTTATTAATATTATTAAAACCCAATTTAAGTAAATATTTCTCCAAAATAATATCATAGTCTTTTAATACATGATCTATATTAATTAATTACATTTATTATCAAACATTATAATTAATATATATTATTTTTATTTTATTTTACTTAAATATGGACACGTTATGTGCGACCGGGGGAACCATTGGTCAACCGCCAATGGTTGATCTGGTGATCGACCAGTTGCCCTATCGATCGTGCATTCTAGTGCCAAAATCGACCATTTTGATCGATTTCGGACTCCTCCTCCCCAATACTTTCCTATTTTCAACCCATGCTTGGTGCATATGTGCATATTCATCCATACAATGATCTAATCAAAAATACATAATGAATTACATGAACTAGAGATTGGCTTGTGAGTAAAATAATCACCAGACAGTGCTCATGCTTCTCTTCTTCTTCTTCTTCACTGTATCCAACCTTTATAACTCAAAAGCATAATCAAAACACTAACCTCTTTATGGTCATAGGTGTAGATCGGTGTTGAGATGCACATAATTTAATTTGAGAATTTAATGTAATTTATTTGATTTGTTTTGGATTTTAGAAGTGAAGAGTTTTTCGGGACTTTTGTTTTTTTGAAGTAGAGAATGGAAAAATGAAGAAAGGAAACGTGAAATGTTTAAGTGTGGGATAAATCTAGACAAAGAATTTTCTTGAAATAAAATTTGGGCTTGGGCCTTACACAAACCCAAACCCATTATATTTATTTCGTTCTTTTCCAAACTATATTTTCTTATTCTACTCAAACCACTATTAATTCTTAAATAAAAATTATATTTGCATCAATTAAGAAATAACATATCATTATGAAATTTTAAAGAATTTTATTTCCATAGATTTTTTTTTCATTTTAAAATTATTTTTACTCAAATCAATATTATTAAACTTTATAAAATCATTTAATCGCTCTTAACATATTCAAAAATCATTTGAAACTCAAAAGTATATCAATATCAATTGGAATAATTAAATTCCACATTTTATTAATAATCCATAATCTTCAAATTAATTAACTTTTAAAATACTTCTAAAGCTCTTTAATAATTCTTCCTAATTCAATTTAGATTCCAATAATTAGTATCCCATCATCCAACTTCTTGACCATTTCTACTTAACCTTTAAAATTCCATTCTGGTTAAGTAAATCGCTGTTATTAACTTTAATTGGTTGCTTCTCAACAATAGGTTGTTGCGGACTCCCCCTTAAGAAAATTGCATGCTTGCAATTTCCTATAGGCAAAATCCATAATAAGCTAATATTTCTAGTTTTACTACACCCGTCTCTAATTTAAAACAAGCATACAATCATCACCCAGAGCTTATATAATACAACAACAATTATTAAATTCCTCGGTGGCTCCTCAAAAAATTAGGTTATAATCCCTTGCCCAACGTCAGTGACTATGGGATATGAGTCTTATAACTCAATTAGGATAATACACATGTATCACAATCAAAATTGCAATTTCGATGTTTGAATTTTCAGAAAGCTTCGATGTAATCTTAATGGTATGAATATATTCTTAAAATTCAATAAACTCAAATATAATCTTTATACATATCAATAGAAATCCATATCATTTCCTTATCAATAAATTTTTATAATCTATAAAATTCCTTAACAAGTTTCAAAATGTCAAAACAACTTACTATTTATTACTTCACAATATAATAATGTAAAATAATTTAGAAATCTATTTTCTTACAAATTCTTCACGTTACTTTACAAAACTTTCAAAAACAATTCTAATACATACATAAATGTAGTGGACCTAAAATATTTATAAACTCAAATTTTCAAATTTTTGTCTTTATAAAACATGTCCTCAACTTTAGTCTCAAATTCATTAAATAAACTTTAAAACATTGTAAAACACTTGAAATAAAATTTATATCTTACTCTCAAGATTTTTCTAAAATCATACATCAACAAAACATAACATGGTTTTAATTTATAATTAATTACCCCAAACTTCGATTCACAAAAGATTTTTCCAAAATAAGCCTACATAACCCCTTCCAAATAATCTTTTACTTCAAAGATTCAACTTCTCAAAATATTCTTTTGCTTGTCAAAACTTAATTTTTCAACAATTCAAAATTTTTCACATCTCTTTAATGAAATGTTTTAACATAACCTTTTATAAATAAAACAATCATTTTCTTCTTAGAAAAACTCTTTTCGTTTCATAATACTAAACCCATACTGTTGTTTATCACATATATTCCAAAAAGTTCGTACTTCAAAACCTATTTTTTTCTATAAGCATATATCCTTCTTTAAACTCAAAACAATTTTAATATGATTCATTAGCACCAAAAATCCAATTCTTTATTAAATATACCAAAACATTTCTTTATTTAAAACCTAATTATTCTTATCCAAATTTGTTTACCTTAACACAAGGAAATCAAACATCTATCAAGCTAATCAATAAAACTGAATAACCTAATTTCTCAGTGGAAAGTGATTAATTAGCTTCCGCTACGCACTTTAATCCTTAGCAAATCAGATTGGACTATTTAAATTCATATCGGGGTTTAGTATTTATCAACTGAGCCGACACTACAAGTAGGATCTACAACTTCTACTTCACACCTTTATGAATACTATGTATCCCATACAGAGACTTATGCTCAAAACTGTGAAAGTGGTGCATGTATGTGTGTGTGTGTAATGAAAAATACAAACACATCCCTCGATGATTACCCCAGTAATCACTGTATAATAAACAATACACACACACATATATATACACATATTATCTCTTATTATAGGGTAACTACCCAACACACCCAAGGGGACATGGACTCTAAATCTCATTTAAGTCAAGACTCGTGTCTCTTATATATAATGTATCATTTTGAACCTGCTCTGTTAACAAATGTAACACCACAACCTCTATAACCATACTACCCAAGGTATTATTAAATAATATTGTTGGATAGTGCATAGAATAAGGCGATATGGGGTACACACATGAATATTCCCTTGAGCTAACACTGGTACGTATTTCAAAATCGAATAAATAAACTCACCTATATGTACACAGTATCATCACAAAGAAATAAACACATGTTCTTCTAGGATAGAACAATAGATAATGCATAAATGATATCAAAAAGAACACAGAGTCATACACGCAACGATGGTATATATATAATAAAATAAAGATACATAATCTGAGTAGGATACAAAATATAAGTCAAACTCCCATTATCATAAATAGATACAAAGATTCAAGTATACAGCTCAATAATATACATACATGGAATGACATATATATATATATAGAGATATCATATCCTCCAACTATATCTGATATCCACGAACTATGTATCTTATCCCTAAATCTAAAATATCTCGGACTGACCCGAATATATATAAATAACAGACGGGTAAGATTATGTCTACAATGTAGATGTCATAATAGGTTGAGATGATAATAAGTAAGAATGAAGATAGCATAAATAGTACCAAAATATTCCAAATAACATCCATCATAAAGCCATGCAAAAAGTGTCATCACCGATATAAATCATGTCAATAAAATATCACAAAATAATATCAAATGGGTGAATTATCCATGCACTAAATCATCATCAATTTATAAGAAATCGTCGAGTGAGAAATAAGGCTATCACAACAATGCCCAACATAGATATAAATAGATATATAGACATTTCTGGGTCTGTCAATTTAGTTGCGTCACCTGCCAATGATAATATAGTGGCATAACCCACCTATATAAAAATATATTATATATATAATATAAATAAAATCCAATGGTGACGGGACTAGACTGTATGACAGACACAAGGTCCCAAGTAGAATCATATGACAACATGTGGGTTACTCCACCCATATCTATACATTCTATAGTTAGTTGAGGTGTATAAATCGTACCTACTTACCTACCACTCCATGTAGAACCAGATTGGAGACTGATAGCTAACCGCCTACTCTAGGAGCCCAGGGTTACCCACTTGATCCGCTCTTATGGTTATCTGTTACCTCCACGAGAATCATGACACATATCCATGTAACACTCCCTATTTTAAGTCCCAAAACTAAGCACTATATATGCTGCGGTCATCTATAATATTAATTCCCCGTGACAAAATGTGGCTATTTAATCATATCAATAATCAGAAAGCACGCGAATATGAAAAATATTAACCACAATTTTTCTTAACAAGTTTTCACATTTCATTTCACAAATGATATTTCATATTCACTACATAATCCAATTTGCAAACCCACATTCAGAGAATTATAATTATTACAAAATACTCCAAGAGTGATATATGAAGATGCCCCATTGGTTGATCAGAGTCTAACACTTGGCAGTTATATAACTTTCCATTACATCCATACAGAAAAAACCAAACAACACAGCGGATTAGATAAGTACTCTTAAATATCTAGATTGCCTCATGCTCGTCTCCGAAAGCTTATTCATCTAACTGGAAACCTGAAAACCCTTACTTCCAATCTACTTAGATGAGTACTCGAGAGTTTAAGGGGAAAAACAAAAACATCGGGTAAGACAAAAAGCCTGGTGTGAATAATAACATACCATCTCAAACTAAATAGATATCTAGTGAGGCCATGTTGTTGAGCGGAACGAGTTTCCCTATCACTAGCACCTTAACCAATACATATTAACCACATACTGTGCTCTTGCATCCACAATGGTAAGAACAGATTAGAGATTATTTGCAGTTATGCAACATATACTAGATTACCCATCCCAAGTTATTAGACTACCTATCTCAATTTTTATTGACTATCCATCTTATACTAATGTGGACTACCCATTTCGCATATGATTGCTAGGATTACCCATCCCTCTACCAGATGGATATCCCATCACACATGGTTTCATTGTCAAAGTTGTGTGGACTATCCACCTTACATACAAACATTTTTATGGATTATCTATCCCCTCCTATATGGACTACCCATCACACGTAGTTTTAGCTATTTAAAATGATGTGGACTGTCCATCGCACATTCCATAGTTTTTCTAGGATAACTATAAACCCTTCATTAACCATTTAGAGACTATCCATCTTCGACATGATATGAACTATCCATCTCACATCCCATAGTTTTCTCAGGATAACTATGAACCCATCACATATTCATTTAATTCATGTTTGACCCATAAGTCCAACCTATATCTATTGGTGCTCCAACTAGGTAGTTTACCCCTTAAACTTATAACATCTTAAATTTAATGCATTGGCATCCCCAATGGATCTTATCAAACCAATAGAGCAAAAATATGTTGGTATCCCCAATAGTTAATGTCGAAATTTATAAATAAAATACATTAGTAACCCCAGTAAGTAATATAAAGGTTATAAAGTTGAATACATTAGTATCCCCAATGTTATAGTCAAATTTATAAAACATTTAGCATGTCAAAGCTAATCTTCTTTGGTGACCCATTGATAGTGTCGAAGTTTACAATTAAAATGACATTGGTATCCCCAATAACAACGATGAAGAAGAAGACTTAAGGCTCTTCGGATTTAATAAAAAAGATAGGCAACAAACACATCGCACTATATAACATCGAGCCTCTACCCGAGGTAAGAAAAATAAAACTTAAATCCTTTTAAGTATAAACCCCATGTCAAAAACAAAGTTGTCGAATTTCATAGGATATAGGTTATCCACCTTTCAAAACTAAGGTTTGGGATATTACAAAACAAATGGCTAACTGCCAAAAACATAGGGTTATTGACCCTCTTTAAATTAGGCTATATTGCCTCTTTAAAAAAATTAATTTACATAGAAATGAGCCTCGCCGGCATTAAAAGGAAGAAATGCGGCGTCAATGCTACGCTGCATCGTTGCCAACCCCATACAATATAAACACTTGGTACATAAGGTCGTCGACACTGATGCATAGCGGCTTCAATGCTATCAACATCACTATAAAACTTTTATACTTGGGTTACTTCGGCTATTATGCCACCAAATGTATAAGTGCGAAGTTAAAACATAGGTGATGAAATACGGTTTCAACATAGATGAATCTCGATATCGAGATGCGAACAAGTATAGGTTGCCGCCTTTACCGACTTCGACACGGTTGGAATCACTCCATAACTACCTAGCAGTTATCATGTGCTTCCCTCCTTATCGTTGTTGACACTCATTAAAGCGGTGGTGTTTTAGGCTCGACGACAGTATAAGTGGCATGATATTATTGTAATTATCATGAAAACTGATTTCTTACTAATAAAAGCATCTACTTTTCACCAAATCCAATTTCTTGTCCAATTCCTATTAGATAAAACAATACTTTGACAATTTCTTTTCAGAAAAACTGTCGCACATCAGTTTTACCTTTCCAAAACATTTTTCGATTTTATTAATTAATAGCCTTAATTAATTAATAGTTTAAATGCTCTTCTAGCATATTAAATTTAAAATAATTCGAAATCACTTGGAACAAATCCCTAAAAATCATAGAAATTCCAAAATATCATATTCTTCATCATATAAAAATTTCAGAGCCAAAAACTATTTTAATTATTTTTAATAATTAAAACCTGAAATTAACCCAAAATCTATCTTAGAAATTCATAAAATATTTATTTTAACTCAGAAAATTATGAAATTGAAAACCCGTCCAAAATAGTGTTTTACTCAACATACCAGAAAATCAAAATGATTGGAGGTTAAAAGTTTAGGTTTTACCCTTAAAAACCACTTAAATAATTTCATAAAAATTCAATAAATTATCATTCTATCCAACCAATAATTATACAACCATATCTTGGAAAAAATAAAAATAATAATTCAAGAACTATCCATAACCGACTATAAACACAAGGAAAAGAGATGGTTCATGTATTATTCACCTTAGATTTACCGTTGGAGTTGAGATTTGTTATTGCTTTAGTTTCCCTAAGATCCTCCTCTTCGAATCCCCTTGATTTCGATCGCCTACGGCTTGTTAATGGCCGGCCTTGTTGTGTTTTCTTTTTGATTGTTTATGGAGTGAAAAAAATGAGAATGAAATGAAAGGGAGAGGGTTTAAGGATTAAAAGATGAATCTACCTATTTTGCCCCTCTCATATATTCTCTTATATGTTAAATCTTTAAACAATCTTACTTAGTTCATTAGTAATGTGTCGACCTTATAAATTTTCAAATCTCATTCTTCTTAACCATTTATATTATTCTGTTTAATATATCCAATTAAATATCTTGAATGATGTTAAACTAAAATTAGGGGTATTACAATCTACTAGTGTGCTCGTCAACGCGATGACTTCCAGTCTGACCTGGCCAGCCCCTATGGTAACCAACTGCTGGCTTAGATGATAGCCAAGGGCTAGGGTTCACGAACTTAAGGGTTAAACACCCTATTATACATACTAAAACCCATTATGTGCATATAATATAATAAAGGTGAGATCTAAGGTGCGACCCCATGATCAGGCCACTAGGGTGGACACTGGCATAATCTGGTTCCTTCTAACTCCAAATACATATCCAGGAGTACATCATGATAGACAGGTAGAAAATATCTATGAAAATATATGGGTATCTCCATAACTCAACATCAATGAGTTTGCTCAATCTTGAGCATTACCTCACATAAGTATAATCTATCATCCTTATTTCCATCTTATGAGTGTCATCTACTTACACTGAATATCCGAATAAGTATCACATCGACGTCCTATACCACTGTGTGTTGTTTGTTTATTCAATGCCCATAAACTACACTCAAACCACACCACATTTCTATATAACGAGTCCGATGAATAACCAGAAAAGTATTGTCGAAATTCTCATACCAGACGGTATTTTGTAAATGTAAACATAATAATATTTACTATATTTGAAAACATATATAATATTTTCTAGAATAATCAAAAGTATTACCAAAAGTCTTATACCAAGTGGTATTTTATATTCATCACACAGAAATGAAAAATCATATATAATAACCAAAGTAATTTTATAAACGTATATTTACTATATTTGAAATCATAAAAATATTTTCTTTAATAAAATACAGTATTAAATTATATTATATAAAATGATATCCAAATAAATATATAAACACAATAGAATTCATTTATAAATCCATAATATAACTTTTTAATCATTCATAAATTTATTAAGAAATTTGATAATTTAAAATAAGAATTTACTAAATATTTATAATTTTTCACTTAAATAATAATATTATTAAACTACTTCATTTAATTATTAAACACCTTAAAATAACTTGTAAAATCAAATATTGATCATAACAATCATTTCATAATTTTCCATAATTAAATATTATTTGCACCAAAAATTGGCACAAACACCTAATAGAGAGTTTGTAGAGAAATAAACGAAGAATTTAAAATGAAAATAGAGGAACAAGCAATTAACACAATAAGAAACAAGCAAGTAACAAGGACACAACGATTTATGGTGGTTCAACATTGTTTACCTACGTCCAATTTGAATAGATTTCTTTATTAATCACTTTGCAAACTAAGTACAATAGGAATTGGATGAAAATCCTTAGTGACAATTGAGTACGAAGCAACTAGCTCTGTAAATATCCCAAAAATGAACAACAAAGCCTGGATTTATAGACGAAGATGGCGAAATATCTCCCTGAAAATTCGGTGGAAGGATCTCCAAAACAATATGAACCGTAAGGGTGACCGCATGGCCCAAATCTTAAGGAATATGGATTGATGTCGGTCCTAATTTTGGAGCAATTTGGGGGTGCGATCCCTATTGGGGCCTTTCCATGTTGCAATATGCTTAGCCTCCAAGTTTTGTGCCAATTGGATTAGTAGAACTTGAGCTATTGTTCGATCTTTGCTTCAATGTAAGTTGTTTTTTTATTTTAGTCGATCCCTATTGAGGGAAGAGGGATGATCCCCCTTGCTTAATCTTTTTGAGGTGTGATCCCTAGGGTAGCCTCCCTAGGGTCCCCACACCTTACTCGCAAAATTTCATATGAATTGGACTTATGGATTTTGAGATATTGATTGTTTCCCATTGACTTGCATTTGCTTGGTTGAAATATGTCGATCCCTATGTTGGAGAATGATTATAGCCGATCCCTCCTCTATGTTGAACTATATTCCATACTTTAACATTCTGCATTGCATATCTCTTAATTTTAACGACGGCTTCATATTACCATCTGTACTTGACTTCTGGACCCTACAATCATCGCTCTGGACTTACTAGCCTTGATGACAGTCGAATCTAACTTGTCCAATCAGTTTGAATATGGCCGGGTAAAATGCCGGATAACACATGCCCCCTAAAGTACGTCTTGTGCTGAACATGACATGCTTTGAATTGAAGAAAGTTAGAGTTGTCAAAAAGAAACCCATCTAGTTTTTTGAATAGTCGCTATTCTTCCGTCGAATTATTTTTCCAAAGTGTTGTGTCTCCCTTTGATCTTCATGACGCTTGGTCAATTTCCAATAGTATAAATTCAGGATTATATTCCATCGGTTGATATCTATGTCCGGTTCTATGATTTAGGTTTGAATTCAATTTCTGTCGATTTCAAAAATTGAACTTTCAGAATATACACGTGCACGTTCAAGTACACGTTCTTATCGTTGGTTCCCGGACGCGTTTGCACGCTTATGGGTCGTTGCTAATTTGTATTGAATTATATGCAATTCCATTGCATTTTGTATTTATTTTTATAATTCTTTTGTATATGCCTGCATGCACATAGCGTTCGTAGCCGATCCCTTTTTCTTTTCCTTTGTTATGTGTACATAGGGTCGATCCCTTCCTTTTTCTCTTTTTTTGTGTTGATTGGGATCGACATTCTCCTAACCGATCCGCCCTCCTTCTCTCTTTTAATAATAGAGATCGAAAGTTTATTCCCTAGGGTAGGGATCATACCCAATCCCTATTGCTTGAAGGATTTAACTGATTATATGACTTTGTAAATAGGAAAGTGGGCCGAAACCTCCTCTCCCATATATAAGCTAACACTTTTCTTCCTCAACCTTCAAATATTCATCTTTTCCTCCATTTACTTTTACCTTCTTCATGATCGAACCCTTATCCAATTTCCTTAGAGCGGAACCCTTTTTATTTTCATCAACCCGATCCCATTCCTTCGAATCGAACATCACCTCCTTCCTTAGATTTGCCATCTTTTCTCATTCTAGACCACTGCTCCATCCTCAACTCGAATCAAAATCCAGCATTTCCTCTTGAGCAACTCGTATTCGTCAAACTTAGGTAGGTTTTCTTGCCTTTAGCTTTTATTTGTAACGAGATATTAGGTTTGATTGCGTTGGTGAATGGGTTAGAGTTCGATGCGATTGGAGTTGTAACTTTGCAGTTAGATGGAGAGGTGATGGTTGAAGTTGTTCGAGGAAGACGAACGTAAGTATTAGGCGAGGGATCAGTTGGAATGTTGGTAAAGGAGAGGGATCAGAGTGGATACTTGGTGGAAGTGTAAAAATGTTGAAGTAGAGGGATCGGTGATGTTGTTGTTATATAGATGAAGGAGAGGGTTCGATATTGAATGTTTGAGGGAAGTACGAGAACATTAAAAGAAAGGGATCGGTCGCTTGTGGTTTGCATGGACGGATCAGTTATTTGCTTTGCGTGACGGATTAGCTGTGGGTTTGGGAGAATTTTGAAAGCGGCTGAATGGAGGGATCGATAGTGGGCTTTTCGAGATGGATTGGTTTTCTTATGTATGAGGATGGGTCGGTTCTGATAAGAGATAGGGATCGGCACAAAATAGGGATCGAAATTTTTTTGATATATGGATCGACTATGGTTACTTAGCCGATCCTAAGCTTTGAATTGAACTTTAAAACCAATCAGTATTTGCTCGCATGAACAATTAGAAATAATCCCATCCCAATGAAGTCAAACATATAACGATAATGAAAAATAGGACTTCCTTATAAAACTTTGAATTTGAAATCGAACAACTAAACTGCCGGGACTTAGAATATGGACTGAAACTTAACATATGGACTTTAATAATGGATTTCACACTTCGATATGCCGATGGTCGATCCCAAAGCTTACACAACCAATCAAACAAAATACCAGTTGAGATGGTAACCGATGACAGTCATTCTGGTAGGAATCCAAAGTCTTGTCACCTACTTTTTCTTTTAATTTTGAACTGTTTATCTCTACACAACACTGCACCATATTAGTTTACACTTAGCATAGGGGATAGGTAAAATTTTCTAATCTTGATTATCTACTGAGTTTAGTTGATATGGGCTTCAGACGTTCAAAGTCTTTAGCTACAATGCCTTCTAGACAACCTTCTCAACTTAGCAATCTCGGAGCTGATTCTAGTTCCGCAACTATTTTCGGAAGACTTTCCCTTGATCGTAAAATTGAGCAACCGAAGATTTTCGGCCCATTGACCAACCTTTTCTCTGATGTTTTCGTCCTTCCGGCGGAAGATATAAGTCCTACCTCAGACGTTGTAAAAGGTGTTGTAATTCTAGATAACCCAACGAATTCCCAAACCTCTAGAATTGGCAAGGCCGCTCTTCGCAGACTATGCTCTAAACATGGGATTCCGTTTGGAGATGTTCTAGTCCCTTTAGTGAATGATAGGGCTCATTTCCCTCGAAGGGATATACGACATGCAATAAATTCATGTGTTGGGTTGGATGCATGCCGCCTTTCAATTCTTTCATCCGAGAAATGCTAAATTATTTAGGAATAGCACCTGCCTAACTGCACCTGAATGCTATGTTTTTCTCCATGGCACTTTCTTACTTTTTATGTATGTTCTGTTCTTCCCGCCATCACATGAGGACATCAGGTTTATTTAGAACTTCAAACGATGGACAGGAAGCCTTTCTTACACTTTCCTCGAGCCTTCGCCCAACTTTCAAGTTCTAATTGGCGCTTGGAACAAGCTCAGCATCTTTAAACACGAATGGTTTTTCGTCCGTTGCCCACCTAGCTTCGTGAGGCAATGGTTGGAAGGATGTAAGTGTTGTCTCCACTTTATTCTCAAATTCTTTAGCCCAAGTAGTATCCTGAACTAATTAATACTTTGAAAATTTTTAGGTGTCCATCCATGTCTAGAAGGCGATAGTTTCTTAAGGGCGGTTTCTTCAATTTGCGTCACCCCAGTTGAGGACAGGGACATCAGATCCCTAATAATCGATGAATGATTATCTCTGTCTGGGCTATTAGAAGAAGTTCGTAGCATTGGGCTTCCAGGAAGCACTACACAACCAAGAAATGTAGTAGAACAAGAAGGTGGTACCAATAGCCCTGTCGTGCCCCCAGTCAAGGGGCTTAGGATGACGCCGTAGTGAGTGAAGTTAGAGGCAGTGACGCCAAAAAGGCTGGCGATGCTGACATTGGTCTGGGAAATGTGCCTGTGGTCGAACCATCACAACATGCGCAATCTCACATGCCCATAAGAAGAGGAAAAAAGTTGGCATATAAACTTCGTAGGAGGAAAACCGCTAAAGAGTCATAGTTCGTCATCACTTCAGTTGATGAAGAGTCTTCTTCTCAACACTTAGAAAGTTTGATGGAAAGGTTCTCGAATCTCCCAATCCCTGATGATATCATGACTTATGACTTTCCCAACATCAGCATTAGGGGGCTTAATTCTCCCACCAGGAGTGGTGATGGCATTCCTCCCATTAGCAAAGGGGAGAAAACTCCTATGAACAAGGCTGCAGCTACTGGTTTGTCGGGGGGACACCAGGAGACTCATAATCATATGCACGTCACTACATGTTTTTTGTATATTTTTTGTTCGATGGTCACTTATACACTCTTGTTTGGTTTGCAGGCGCTATGTCTCAATCCCATGCCCTTGATCGCTTGAGGGGCTCTTCAACATAATACGGATCCAGTCACAGTCCAAAATCAGGTAGGCGTCGAGAGAGAGAAGATAGTTGGGAAAGAAGTCGTTGTTCGAGAGACTCTACATCTTCCAAACATAAGTCTCAATCCTAATCGTCTCATCAGGAAGTTTAGCCCAATCTTCCTGTACACAGTGGCGATCAGACTTTTTTCCATGCCCCTCAAATTGTTGTATCGCCTGAGCAATACTTTGGTTCATCTGGTTCCAGAAAGTCCCACGATCGTAGGTCAAGCAAACGCCCACTTGTTACTTCTAATCCTGCTTTGCACTTGCTTATAGCATGTACCGACACGGCCAAGTAGATATACAAGTCCTCGTGATCCACCGGCTTTGAAAAGATGGAAGGCCTCTCTAAATGGTTCACCAAAGCTTGGAATGTGTCTTCATAATTCTGCATCCATTCAAAGTTCATTTTCCCTCTCCTAATCAAATCGAAGAAAGGAATGCATTTATCGGTGGCTTTGGAAATAAATCGACATAGGGCGGCAGCCTTCCCATTTAAGCTTTGTACTTGCTTGAAGCCATTACATATCACTTGCTGACCAAGACCGATACGCCCCGTTAGTCTGTCCTGCTCTTTCAGAGCGCTTCGCAACCTAACGATTGACTGACTCTGACCTTAGTGGATTCTAAACGATTGATCCGGGCATCTAGAACACATCAAAATTGGCTTCGCCTACCTATTTGACCCAGAAAGTACCACTTGGCTACCCAGATTGAACTGACCTTTCCCAACACATGGTCTTCGGCACTTGGATGCTGCGAATTGCTTGAATCTTCTCGGGATTAGCTTCGATTTTGCAAGAATTGGCAATGAAACCCAAGAACTTTCCTGATGCAACGCTAAAAGAACATTTCAAAGGATTGATCTTCATTTTGTAATATCGGAGGATATTAAACATTTTTGCTAAGTCCCTAATGTGGTCGCTTGATCGTCGTGACTTCATGAGCATATCATCCACGTATACCTCTATCATCTTTCCAAACCGATCTTTAAACATTCTGTTGACTAGGCGCTGATAAGTCACTCCAGCATTCTTCAATCCAAATGGCGTTACCACATAGCAATATAATCTAACTTCGGTAATGAAGCTGGTATGCTCCTAATCGAGAATGTGCATCGGGATTTGGTTATATCCATAGTGCGCATCCATGAAAGATAGCAATTCATTTCCTGCGGTTGAGTCTACTAGCTGGTCGATCCTTGGAAGGGGAAAACCGTCTTTCGGGCATGCCTTATTCCAGTCCGAGTAATCAATGCATGTTCACCATTTTTCATTCCTTTTTCTCACAATTACAAGGTTAGAAACCCATTTAGGATAGAGGGCATCATGAATAAACCCATTGCCTTTGAGCCTATCCACCTCCTCTTTAAGGGCGGCATATCTCTCCAGATCTATGCCATGCCTTTTCTGTTTCACCGGGAAATGCCTCGGGTCGATATTTAATTCATGGCTCGCAATGGCAGGCGAGATCCCACACATGTCAGAATGAGCCCAAACAAACACATCAAGCATCACTCGGAGAAAAATAGCATGTTCTTTCATCATCGGAGGGCTGAGCTGTGATCCGATCTTTAGGACCCGTGACGGATCTTCGTCGCTGATCGTGATGTCAATTGTTTGCTCAACCGGTTCAGCCTTGGTCTCTTTGGGCTCCTCCTCCTCATTCTCCTTGGATTTATGGCTTTTTAGAACCGATTGTGGCGCTTGAGCCAAGGCCCAGGCGCTGGTTTTCAATCTTCGATGGTTTGAATGCAAAAAGACTATCTACACCCTTACCTTTCTCCTTCCATTGAGCATCTCTCAACTCAGCCACATAGCAGGCACGCACGGGCATCTGATCACCATGCACAACTCTAACACCGTTATCAGTTGGGAACTTCAAAGTCAAACACCATGGGGCAAGAGCTGCTCGAAATTCAACTAGGACAGGTCGGCCTAGAAAAGCATTGTATGGAGAGTCAACATCCAAGACAACAAATGGCAAAATCCGTACTCTCCTGCAGTCATTTTCTCCTAACTCCATGGGCAATTCGACATATCTAACAGCCTTGGTTGCAACACCATTAAAGCCATGAATGCAAGCTTTAGACGGTTTTAAGTCTGTGGCTTCAGTCCTCATCTGATCGTAAGCCTTTTTGAAAATTATATTTACGGGACTTCCACAATCAACCAAAATCCTTCTTACTAAGGCGGGGCCGATCATGGCCGAAATGAACATTGGATCAATCGTCGGTGCCTCCACCTTATCTGTGTCTCTATCCCTGAACACAATGTTATCTCTCATTGTACACTGCTATTGTTTTTCCAGAGCTCCGTCTTCTTTACTCGAACAACGTTCAAAATTCAAATGCTTAATCGCGCTAGCATAGTGCTCCATCTCATGCCAGCTCTTATCAGCTAAATGTGTTCCTCTAACTATTGTATTGATAATTAATCTTCCACCAGTACATGCAGGCTCCTTAGCCTTGTGCATCCCTTGTCATCGGTTGGGGTCGAATGTCCCCTGCCTGACATCCTTTGGGGCTTTAACAAACTGCTGTAACTTTATTTCCCGAATCTGTTTCTTGAAAATATCCTGGATATTCCTACTCTCATTCGTGTTATGACCATAGCATTTGTGAAACTGGCAATATTTTCTAGTTTGTTTCTATTTCTCCATCAATTCTTTTGGAGGTGGCTTCCTATACTGCATGGTATTGCATGTGGACAAGTAAACATTCTCTTGAGATGTATTCAGTGGTGTGTATGTATCATACATTGGAATCATAGGCTTTCCTCTTCCAGAATCCCTTTTTCATTCACGGCTCCAATCGCCGCCTTTCTTATGTTGGTTCGGTTTATTTTGGATATTTACTTGAACTTTTACGGAACTCTCCCCAGACTGTTTCACTGCAAAGTTACTCTACGCTCCCTCTCCACTTGGTCCCATAACATTCTTCTTCCTAGAGCATCTAGCTTCGTCTTTCCTCAAATACTGAGCTGCTTTTGCATAGAAACGTTCCAATGTTGCTAGTGGTTTGCTAGCTAACCAATCGCCAAATTCAGATTCCGGATCAATCCCTCTCGTTATCGCCATCAATATTGAATGGTCATTCAAATTACTAACTTCTGTGACATCTATATGAAATCTCTCCAAATAATCTTTCAGCAATTCTCCAGGAGCCTGGATCACGCTGGATAAGGACATTATGTCTTTGGGGGCAAGATGCATGCATACAGAACTGCTCCACAAACTTTATTGCTAAATCGTCAAATCTAGAGATTGACCGTAGGGGTAATCTTGTAAACCACATCGTCTCTATGCTAGAGAGAGTAATAGGAAAACATTTACACTTTATTACATCATTAGCTCCATCAACCATTCATATATTATGATGTGCTACCTAGGGTTGTTTTTCCCTCATAGGCAGGAATTGATGGCATGCTGAACCTCCTTGGATACTCCGCATGTAAGATATTGTCGATGAATGGGGTATGGTTTCTCAAGATGCCCCAATCATCATATGTCAAGCCTTGGCTCTCCCTCAATAGTTGTCTAACCATAGTCTACAAGTCCAACGTTTGGATAGTTGGAGCCAAGCGGTGGTCATGCTTCACATCACGTGAATGGTCTGGTCGATGTCTACGGGCCATTCCATGCCTTTTTGGCTCAACATCCTCTCGATGTATATCACGTACATTCACTTCATCGTCATTTCGGGAAAGTAACTGGTTTGCATCCACCTGAACTCCAACATCCAAATCAATCGCCGCGGCTCCAGCTTAGGCTTCAGCATGGAAAGGTAGGCTCCCTTCTTTAGAGGAAGTATCGATATCAATCCCTATAGAGGGATCGACATCGATCAGTCTCAGCGAACCAGATTGGTTTGCTTGTTAATATCCCGAAGCTTATACGTGATATCCATCAACTCTTCGACGCCTGTGTCTGTTATAATCATCTGATGAACTAGAACCCTTCGATGTAGAATAAGGGGTTAGGTACCTCCTAACTTTCCCCCGCTATTGCTGACAGAGTTTTTTCATTAGATCAACATTGGCTTGAATCTACTGATATAACTACCAGTGGCGAGCCACTAGCTCTCTCATCAGATTCTAGAATTCAGCTCTCGTAATGGAATCGGGCGGATTCTGGACATCAACTGGATTGGTAGAATTCACATCTACTGGTGGATTGCTCGGGTCTTCTTGCTGGACGCTAGCGTTTTTGTTTCCTTTTGTGTTTTGAGATGTAGATCTGGTGTTCCTAACCATTGTTGATAGTTCTTCTTAGAATTTTGCAAATCTGAATAGAATGAATAAGCTTCTTGAAGATAACTTCGGATCTCTTTAGAGGATTATGCAATTCAGTAGCACTAAAGGGATCCAAATAAGGCTGAGAATCTAGCTCACAGTGAAAGCATCAAAATATTTGCACCAAAAATTGGCACAAACATCCAATAGAGAGTTTGTAGAGGAACAAATGAAGAATTTAAAATGAAAATAGAGGAAATAAGCAATTAAAACAATAAGAAACATGCAACAGAGACACAGCGATTATAGTGGTTCGGTGTTGTTTGCCTACGTTCACTTTGAATGGATTGCTTTGCTAATCACTTTGTAAAGCGAGTACAATAGGGATCGGATGAAAATCCTTAGCTACGATAGGGGATAAAACAACTAGCCACATAAAGGTTCCGAAAATGAACAACCAAGCCTGTATTTACAAGCGAAGATGGTGAAATATCCCCTGAAAATTGGGCAGAAGGATCTCCAAAACAACATGGACCCATAAAAGGGATAGCATGGCCCAAATCCCAAGGAATAGGGATCGGTGTCGATCCCTATTTTTGAGAAATTTTGGGGTATGATCCTTATGGGAGCTTTCCTATGTTGTAATATGCTTACCCTCCAAGTTTCATGCCAATTGGATTAGTAGAACTTGAGTTATTGTTCTATCTTTGCTTCAATGTGAGTTGTTTTCTGATTTTAGCCGATCTCTATTGAGGGAAGAGGACCGATCCCTCTTGCTTCATCTATTTTAGGTGTGATCCCTATGGTAGGCTCTCCAGGGTCCACATACCTTGCTCATAAAATTTCATAGCCATTGGACTTATGGATTTTAAGATATTGATTGCTTCCCATTGACTTGCATTTGCTTAGTTGAAATATGCCGATCCCTTTGTTGGAGAATGATTATAGCCGATCCCTCCTCTATGTTGAACTATATTCCGTATTTTGAACATTCTGCATTGTGTATCTCTCAATTCCGTTCAACCATGGCTTCATATTACCATTTGTACTTGACTTCTGGACCCCACAATCATCGCTCTGGACTTACTGGCCTTAATGACAGTCGAATCTAACTTGTCCAATCAGTTCGAATACGGTCGGATCAAAATGTCGGATAACAAATACTATAGATACATAAATTTTAGAATTATCCAAATCAATTTTCATTTACTCCAAAACCATTAAACACACTTTCCAAAACATTAGATTGTATTCAAAATTTATAAAATATAATTTGAAATCTATAAAATATTAATTAGAAATTATTTCTTATTTTACTAAAATTTTATAAGATTTTTAAATAATTAATAAACTCAAATATCATAATTCTTTTAAATATATGATCATCTTTATTAATATTATTAAAACCAAATTTGAGTAAATAATTCTCCAAAATAATATCTCAATCTTATCATACATAACCTATATTAATTAAATACATTTATTATCAAACATTATTATTAACATAAATTAATATATATTATTTTTATTTATTATTATTTTAAATATGGACATGGTATGTGCAACCGGTGGCACCACCGATCGACCGGTTGCCCTACCGATCGTGCATTTTGGTGCCCGCATTAATTTCATTTTTTATTGATTTTCGACTCCTCCTCCCCAATAATTTCCCATTTTCAAGCTAAACTTGATGCACATATGAATATTCGTCCATACAACAACCCAATCAAACATATATGATGAATTATTTGAACTGGACATATGTTCGCGAGTAAGATACTCACTTGACAGTGACGCTTCTCCTACTTCTTTTCTTATTCTTCTTTACTGTATCCAACCTCTATAACTCAAAATCATAATCAAAACTCTAACTGCTTTATGGCCATAGGTGTAGATCGATGTTGAGATGCACATAGTTGAATTTGAGAATTTAATGTAATTTATTTGATTTATTTTGGGTTTTAGAAGTGAAGAGGTTTTTAGGACTTTTGTTTTTTTGAAGTAGAGAACAGAAAAATGAAGAAAGGAGATGTTACATGTTTAAGTGTGGAGATAAATCTCGATGAAGAATTGTTTGGAAATAAAAGTTGGGCTTGGGCCGTACACAAGCCTTAACCCATTATATTTCTTTCACAAACTATATTTTATTTTTCTACTCAAAACATTATTAATTCTCAAATAAAAATTATATTTGCATCAATTAGGCAAAAACATATCATTATGAAATTTTATAGAATTTTATTTTCAGAGATTGTTTTCATTTTACAATTATCTTTTACTCAAATCAATATTATTAAACTTTATAAAATTATTCAATCACTTTTTATATATTAAAAATCATTTTAAACTCTAAAGTGTCATCAATATCGATTTAAATAATTAAATTCCATATTTAATCAATAATCCATAATATTTAAATTAATTAACTTCTAAAATACTTCACTATAAAGCTCTTTAATAATCCTTCCCAAAACAATTTGGATTCCAACAATTAGTATTCTATTATCAAATAATTCAAAATCATTCATATTTGACCTGTAAATATACAATTTAGTTAATTCGGTTGTTATTATTAACTTTAATAAGTTACTTCTCAATACCTGTTGCAGCATTCATCGTATGAATCAAACTTTGGGGAGCATGTTTTCAACCATAATTTTTACTCGGTTATATTGCACCCATAAGTCATGTAAACTTTACTCTGTACTAAACTTCCCATGAATATTGAATCACAATATATATATTGTATATAAGTTTGCATTGCACTCTTAGACACACAAGCCAAAGGATAACCTTCTATGCCGAAGTATAGACAATACCCGAGAGGAGTGGTCCTTCAACTAGCTAAAAACCAAAGGATTAGGCCTTCAAAGATATGCCTAACGAAAACTAAGGCAAGGCATGGGTTCAAAGATGAAGACTAGCTACAAAACAATCATGATAAACGAAAAAAATGACCTAAACTATATACAGCACGCATAGATTGCTACATCCAGAAAGTATATTTAAGATGCCAAGTCAGCAATTAGTGTCAATTGCCAAGCAACCCAAATATCAACACGTGTTCTGATGTTAGCCTTACAGGTGGGCCAAGTAATCAATTCAAGGGGAAAGCACTCCACCAATAATAGCATAACAAAATGCTTATAAATAGGCACTGATCCCAATGCATTAAGGATCTTTTGGAACCCGTATAATTCAGATACTAAGTAGATTGTACTTTCCTATATTAGAGTTCATATCAAAAGCTTATTAATGGAAGACTTATCATTGTAACAGCCTCATGGATCAATATAGAACTATACAGAAGGAAAGGATAATAGACGCAGTGATTTTAGCCTGAATCGCTATAACTCTCAATGTCTTTAGTTTCAGTATCTTTACTTTTGGTTTTATTTAGTGCATCTAGTCCCGGCTTGGTTAGAATTAATAAACCTTCGATATTAACCCTTAGGAATTCAACGTAACTTCTAACTTTCACCTAAGAACATTTGGTAATCAGCCTAGCAAAGCACTTACAAAACTATCTAATCAAGATTTTCCCTTCAATCTTTGGAGTGTTAATATGTGATGAAAAATCCAACCAAGATGCATAGCCATGCCTTTCTATCCACGAAAGATTCATTTCTCCCATAAGGCTTTCCACACATACTTACTAAAATCTCTGCATAGCTTAGCAAAGTCCACAATTGGTAGATTGACAAGAACTTCTCCTTGCATCTGATGCACAAGTGCATCCGGATTGGTGTTAATCTATGCTCTAGCCTAAAGATAACTATGGAACCAAAATGGAACATTTATGCTTGGAATCTCTGTGGTTGTATCTCATGTACCTGCTCCAGCATTGTTATCCATTTCAACTATTAGTAAACAAGATTTATTAGCAACTTCCCTAGATAGTAGATATTACTAGAAAGTGGTATGTGCATATGTACTTTTACTTTCCTATTTATATCTATATATAAAAATACAAATATGTTGTCTTAATATGCTTTTAACCTATAGAAATCAGATAACCTACGCACTAATATCAAATATAACAACCTGCCTTTCACTGCCATCTGATTCTACATTCAATTTGATGCACAAATCTTAAGGACCATAAAAAGTAGATCGTTATGGTGGAAGGTGAAATAAACAACACACAAAGCTATCTACTTTAGCTAAACCTTTCAAACTCATAACACAAGAAATAAAATATTATAGAACTTATAAAATAAATATATGAAGTAATCTAGGAATAGGCGTTATTATGTAAATTCAAATAATACTTCAAAATTCGTGGTTCAATATAACATAAGTGTTGAATAATAAATGGCAAATAAATAAATAGCTAAGGAACTCTAGTGTCTCCATCTGCTCCATCTCATGCCCAATATTCCTTAAACCCTATCAACCTAAAATATATAGGAAGAACGAAAATATAGAGGAGGCTAGACATAAGCCCAGTGAGTGAGAAAATACCTATAAGCATACGACACTATCATACTAGTAAAACATTACTGAAAGCTTTTTTTTTTTTAGAGAAATATGTGATCCTCTAAAGTAGAGTAGAGCACACATGTACATATATATATAGTAAAGGAGCTGTAAACATGCTTGGCAGGTGACAAATCATAACACAGAAAAATCTAAGATAACAACATCAGGTAACTTCTTAAATGAGCTCTGGCAGGGCCACCGCCCACTACACCTCGGTATCGAACTCTGGCAAGGCCACCGCCCAATAATGAAGTGTTAGAAGTACCCAATATAAACCATGGTACATCCAAGTGAACAAATGAGATCAACAAGCAGCACCACTAGAGAATGAACGCCTCATAGCTAGCACAGATGATCCAGATCTAAAATGTGAAATCTCTCCAAACAACGATCCTACGAACAGCAATCCTACAATCCTGGTAACAGCAACCCTGAAACCCTGCGAATAGCATTCTAGCACCATTTATAGCATAAACCTGTACCTGAAGATGGAACTAAACAAACAAAAAATAAGAATAATACACATATATATGTATATAAATAAAATTTATATAAATATATATATGCATTAATGAAATAAAAGTAATAAAACTAGAGTTAAGACTATGAACAGCAAAGAAACTATAATAAGAGCTAGAATAATAAAAGGGTCAAACTCATTATGCGACATCATAATTTTTATGTTATGAGATAGTGATCACGAAATCAAGAGGCATAAATATTAACAAAATATGTAATTATATACTTATAAATTTTAAAAAAACTAAAAAATATTAACATTATGCTTCTTTGATCAAAAGAAAATTATGATAATTAGTAAAATCTTCATTCGATTTCGAATAAATGCTAACGCTGTAGTTATTAGTGTTAAAAATATTGTTTTTTTTATTTACAATTTTACATAATTCAATTTTTTTCCTAACCTTATTAATATATTCATTAAAATGATTATTTTTAGCCAATCAATATTTTGATTTAGAGATCCAATTGAAACAAAATGATGCTACTGTTATTACCAATTTATTAATATAACTGTTGTTATTATTAAATAGTCTTTGGTTTCCCTCAAATCAAATATACCAACATATTATAGTGAATAAAGTATCTAGTAAAAATCTATTTCCCTTTTTAAACTTAAATCTTAAGTTATTTTGTTAAAAATCACAATCAGTAACTTTAGTTGTAAGAATAAAGTTAAAGATTTCAAGAGTATTATTAAGAATGTAGCAAGTATCCATACAGTCATAATATATATGATTAATATTTTCAAAATACAAGTTACAAAAAGTACATTTATTATCAAATGGAAAATTCTTTCTTTTTAAAAGTTCAATGGTATTTAGCTTTCCATGCATGATTAACCACATATGAATCTTAGCTTTTGGTGGTGCATTTTCTTTCCAAATAAGATTAAAAGTGTTATTAAAAACGCCCGAGAAATTAAGAAATTTATAGGATGAATTAGAAGTGAATTTCTTACTTTTATCCCATTCCTAGTTAATAATATCATTTTCGTTATCAATATTATATAAATTCGGTCTTGCACATAATAAAGAAAATTGTCTAAGAGTTGTACCTTCTATGGTTCTATTAAAACTAATGTTCCAAGGGGATCATTATCCGGAGAAAAACATCTTTAATTAAAGCACTTTTAAAGTTACAAATTTCAAAAAGTTCTTTAAATTCGACCTAAGAGGAATGGCTGATATCCAACGATCATGCCAAAAAGTTGTATTATTTCCTGAATGAACAATCATATTAGAACCAAGGTTATAAATGTCATGACATTTTAAAATTGATTTCCAAAAATTACACAATTTATTGTTAACCGAAGGTGTAATTTGGTATAAATTATTACTACCATTATAATAATGTTTAGATACAATTTCTTTCCAAATAGAATTATTATTTATATCCTTAAATTTCCACAAGCACTTCCCTAATAGAGAAAAATTCATGTTACATGAATTAATAACACCTAGTCCTCCTTCCTTTTTCAATTTACAAATGGTTTCCCAGTTAACTAAACATTTTAGACTACTGCTAGGATTATCACCACTCCATAAGAAATCCCTTCTTATTTTATCAATTTTATTGATCAACCATTCTGGAAAAAAATGCGTAGACATCCAATAAATCGGAAGTGCAGATAAAATAGAATTAATGAGAACTAATATACCCGCTCTCGATAAAAACCTCCCATTCCAATTGGAAATTCTATTTTTAATTTTACCTATTATAATTAGCCGGTGATCATGTTTAAGTTTAGTTAGTCTAATCAAAAATCCAAGATAACCAGTAGGGAAATTCATGGTTTTACAATTTAACGTATTAGCTACTAAACCCTCAACCTTATCAACGTCGTTTAAAAAATAAACCGAACTTTTATCAAAATTAATTTTTAGTCTTGAAAGTAGTTCAAAGTTGTATAAAATAAATTTAAGGGTAATGACGTGATTAGGCAAATGGGAAGTAAATAATAAGGTATCGTTCGCAAATTAAAGAACAAAGAGTCCATTTCATGAAATTTCGTTGCTAACACACCCTAAAGATCCATTTCCAACAGCTTTTTCAATTATCATAGCAAAAACATCGGCAGTTAAATTAAACAAGATAGGCGATAAAGGATAACCCTGTTGTAAGCCACGTTTTGACTGTATTTTATTCCCTAAAATCCCATTAACCATTATACTAGAAATACCAGTTTTAAGCAATGCTATAATCCAACCAATCCATTTATGATTAAAACCTCTACCAGTAACATATCAATTAGAAAATCCTAATCAATCGAATCAAAAGCTTTCGCAAAGTCATGTTTTAGAAGTGCACATGTAATGTTATTCTTACAACGGTGATTAATGTACTCTTGAACAACAGCTACTCCATCTGTGATATTTCTACCCTTAATGAAAGCAGATAGTGAACAATTGATTAAATCATTCATTCTTATACCAAGTAATTTATTTGCTAAAACTTTTGAAATAGTTTTAACAGAACAATTAATTAAAGAAATTGGTCTAAAATCTTTCAAATTATTAGCACCGATTTTTTATGTAATAAAATGACGTTTGCAAAATTAAATCTTCCTAATTGTAGATTCACATTATGAAATTCGTTAAACATTATAATTAAATCAAATTTTAATACATTCCAAAATAGTTTGTAAAATAAAATAGGAAAACCATCGGGACTCGAGGCTTTATCACTAGGCATATCGTTAATAGCCTTCAAAATCCCCTCTTCGGAAAAAGGATTATTAGTGTCATGAAGATTAACTCTAGACTCGATAGGATATAGATCATTTCATCTAACATTTATTCTATGCTTGTTTTTATTACCAAAAATATCCCTATAGTAATCAGTAAAGGCCTTATTAAGATCCCTTTGATCAACCAATTCAACATTATTCACAAAATACAATTTATTGTGTTGCTATGTTTTCTACCGTTAGCCATATTATGAAAAAAAATTGTATTATTATCTCCTTCATTAATCCATTGAATTCTAGATCTATGTTTCACATAACCTCTTCTTTTTCTAAAATTGAATTAAGTTCTTCTTTTAAATTAGCGAGTACATTACGCTCTCCAAGATTTAATTGTTTAGTTTCTTCTATCTTATTAATTTTAAGAATTTCGGAAAGTAAATTATCATTTTTAATTTTAATACTGCCGAGTACGTTCTTATTCCAATTTTTATGAAAATTCCTAAGACCTCAAAGTTTTAAAACAAATTTTTTTGCTGAGTTATCCTTATTTCTGATATTATAAAAATTAATTGATATCCATTTATTTTTAATTAGATTTGGGAAGTTAGATTCTAATAACCACATTTTTTGAATTTAAAAGTTTTATTAACAATTTTATGACGATCACACGTAAGAATGATAGGGCAATGGTCAAAATACGTATAAAAAAACCAGTGACTCTATAAATAGGAAATTTATCTTCAATTTCATCACTGATGAAAAATCTATCTAAAAGAGCCACTGAAGGGGAATCCCTAGTATTACTCCAAGTGAATTCTCTATTAGTTAGAGGCATTTCTATCAAATTACTACTAATAATAAATTGATCAAATTCTTCCATAGAAGAGAAATCTCCTTCTCGGGGTGATCGTTTCCCTAAAAAACATGTAAAATTGAAGTCACCACCCATAATCCAAGATCTAGGAGCGAATGATCTAAATTCTAGACATTTGCTCCATAGAACTCGACGACCAATTTTCAAGTTTGGACCATAAACGTTAGATATATTTAATAAAGAGTTATCGCTGAGGTTAATGAGAAAAATATGTAAAGAGTGTTGCTTAGTAATAGTTTAAAGAAGTTTAAAAGAATTATCACACCACTCTATAATTAAACTCCCAGAAGATCCAATTAAAGGTAAACATGCCCAATGTCTAAAATGATAACCACATAATCTTCTATAAAAATGAAGATTAGGACAATCTATTTTCGTTTCCTGTAAAAGGGTGATATCAGTAAAGTAATCTTTAAAAAATGCTCTAATTTTATCATATTTATTTAAATCATGAAGACCTCGAATATTCCAACTAATAATCCTCATAATCCAGATGATCTAACCTTCTCTATTTCCCTACTCCCGATGTAAGCAGTATCTAATTCATCATCAGTAAAAACAAAAGTGGTATCCCTAGTTAACTGACATAACTCACTGGTGCATAAACTACCTAGAGCATAGGAAGAATAAGTACTTCCTAAAACAGAAGCCATACCCGAGCCTGAATTTGTAGTGCCACTCATAGCACACGAATCAGGTGACTCACACATAAATGAAGAATGAATGCTATGGATCCTGGCACTATGACGAACAACATCATTGATAGCAACTGTATGCCTGCCTCTCTTTATCGATGAAGATAAAAATGGAGCTTTGTTATCAATATTACACTCATTATCAATTACTGCAGAAGAGCTTGATGCACCCTGAACAACATCCTTTTCATTATAATCATCATTCACAGTAGCACCAGAGTTTACAACATTGCCATCCATATTTATATCCTCATCCAACGAACACCCTTGTGCATACCATCCCCATCCAACAGAACACCAGATCTTGTCAACCTACTCACAGCCACTCCATCAAGTTCCCTAACAACGCCACAAAATCGATCACCATTAATAACCAAGCTTTGTGGACTGTTAGAAAGTACTGTCGAAACAGCCACTCTAGAACCCGTTCCATTCGAACTAATAACATCAATCAATGTACAATCAGCTGAAGTAGCACCCACATCAACTAAATCTGCATCAAACATGCACACATTGAAATATGCACCAACAACAACATGATGCTCAACTAGACCCACAAAAACCTTTGCACTATCCAAACTCGCCAAATCTCCCTTCTTTAAACAAACAGAACCCAAGTTATCTTCAACAACATCCAAACCCACCTTAGCCCTATTCCTAAATTCAGAATCCATCAAATTAACCACTGCATCAACCAACAGCTTGCTCATGTGTAACAATTTAACTACTGCATCATCCAACAGCTTTCTTATGTGTAACATCTTCAAGAAATTGTGAAACACAAAGGGGTACAGAACTTTGTGCACACTAGTATCCAAGTATGAATAAACCATATATAGATCACCAACCATCAGAACACTCGAATTTACCAACCTACAATCGACCATTCCATTTATGTCTCCTTCCAGAACACAAAACTGATCACCATTAACAACTAAACTGCAAGAGATAGACTTGTGCACATCAACACATATAGCACTAGAGTCATAATGTACTATATCTACATCAAGCAACCAGAGAACCAACCCTGCCATTGGAGATATGAGGATCAATGGTCTGAGCAAAACCTTCTTTAATAGATATCCCAAAAACTCCTTCATAAGAGTCAACCTCCTTACCAACGTCTCTACCATCAAAAACCTCAATTAAACTATCGGTAGAAGCATTACAATCATAAACATGATTCCTTGAACTATTATCATGCACCAAAAACTCAAATGAGGAAGGAGCAACAGCAATAACATCATTATACTGTATATTCACATCTGCATCTTGCAAAGAAACAACCTCCCTAAACCCACTCACCTCATACCTTTTATCCACCAAACAAACATCTGAAAACCCTCCATCAGTTACAAAACCTTGAGATAGATCAGATTCCTCACTTGAATCCTCCAGTGATCTTAGACAATCAAAACTGTTAGTAGTGACTAACTCAAAACTCCCCACATTACAAGATTTAACTCTAAATTTTTTATTATGAACATGAAAAAAAACTTTACCCAACTCACGTGAATGAATTGCAGAACCAACACCACAAACTGCACACTATTGCGACTTTTCTATTGGTTAGAAAAGCACAAATTTTAATAAATTCTGCAAGCGCACAGGCATGTAGTATGCAGGTCGAACACAGGGAATTGTGTTTTAAAATATTTGAAATCCATATTTATATCTTAGGCGTGTTAAACAAATTCGATGGTGGTTCTTGAACAGGAAATAAAAACAATAATATATTCCGAGTCGATTTCGAATCTAATCAAAATTGCAATCAAAAATATAAAATTGTAGAAATCAGAGCAGAAACTAAAAGTGCTTAAAAGAAAATAACAGAGCAAACAACTGAAATAAAATGAACTGAATTTATTAACTAACTGGAAAGAGTGCAGAAAATAACTAAGAACAAGAATAAATAAATTGCTAAATCTAATTAACAATCCTACGTATTCTGTCCGGAAATAAAAACACTACTGAAAATAAAACTAAACTAGAAGAAGAGTGATGGGTAAGAGATGATTCCTAAAGTGTCGTATCCCTCCGGTATATATAGGCTCCTGAATGAATTATACTTGCCACTTTCATAGGGGACCTTCTGGAAGAACTAGTCCATTGCAATATTTGAACACGTAGCCTTGTTTGAATGGTTCAAAGATGAGAAAATGCAGCCAATATTTACTAAATCAAAGCATGTGCATGCTTTTCCACGTCATTGATTGAAGAAAATATATGCTGAGCATTGGTTGGTCCACATTTTCTTGAATTAATTATATTTGGTCCATGCTTTGAGTTGAATACTTGACTTGCTTTACTGAATTGGAAATGGGAGTAATTTGAGATATATATGATTTGTTTCCCATGTTGCTTGCACCCATATGCTGAAGTGAAAATGTGAACTGACTCATTACGAATAAATTGAAGTGTGACATTGCTTTGATTTATTTGGTGCTCAAAATTGTTGCACTCTTTTCTGCGTGTCATTTGAACCAATGGACGGCACAACTGATTAATTTCAACGTTGCACTTCGGAATCTATAATCTGCAAAACCATAATAAAATACCCGTATAATACCGCTTTATTAAAATGAAAATATATGAAACAAACGGTTTGAAATGCAAAAAAATACGTTCATCACACACCCATAATCAAGCATTGTAACCTTGGTTTCCAGAGAATGAGGTACCAATCTACATTGTAAAACAGCAAAGTCTAAATGCAATGGATAAAAAGAATTCAACTCCTCTCTAAAAACAGCAACAGAGACATCTGAAGTTTCAATGACACCAACAAAATCACCAGATACCCCATTGCATCCATTAGATACAAGCACCACATCAATAGCCAATTCATCTCTATCCAAGGAAGAAACAGAATCTCCAAAATAATCTTCAGGATCTCCAAACTTCTTTTTATAATTTCTACCGATATTAACTGCATTAAGCACATCAAAATGCTTGAACAAGTCCTCCAAGAATTCGATTCTGTTATTCCTCTGAATGCAGAGATAATCTAACAAGATTCCCTTAAGATTCATACATTTTAAAACAAACAGAAATCCATGGTCAGTGATAGAAAGGCTTCTGTGATCGCCAGAACTAGGATCTAATTTCATCGAACAGTCAACTTTTTATGACCAAAGAAACGACACCAGAAACATTTAACAGGTTCACGACAGTCCTTAGCCAAATAAGAAAAGTCCCCACAATGAAAACATATTCTTTTCCACTTTCTAGAATCTACTCAATTCTTAAATTTAGCTTTATGGTTAAGAAATTGAGGAGAAGAAAACTTCGATTCCTTAACCACTTGGGCATAGGTACGATAGGAAGAAGAATCATAATCGATAAAGGAACCAGAATTCGAAAGATCAGAGAAGCGAGGATGCATAAACGAGAAAGAAGGAGGCAAGAAATTGAAAGCTGTTGTCACCATTAGATAGATTTAATATTTCCTTTACTCCAAACATCACTGAAAGCTAATACTACAATTATCATTTCAGGGTTACTTATTTAAATGTTTAGCCTATCTTTACAACATGTCAATTCTAAACATTTGATAATATTATTATATATCCATGATAAATGTACTAAATAGGGAAAACCGCATATACGATTAATATCCCTTATCTATTCCATTGGAAATGATCACTTCTCGTATACACCATCATTGGATCATTTAGACAATGACCCTGTGTTGTTTACATCTTTCAATCCCTAAGGCTACACCCTTTCATTGCATAAGCCACATGATTTTAAACAATGAACATCAATCGTATATGTCACACAATACATAAAATAAGGTAATGTCATATATCATATACACCATGATCCATTATTAAGGCAAAGACTGTTCCATCATATATAGCCAGTAATCTAACCATGTCTGGGGCTTAGTTGACATACCCAAGAGATGCAAACCAATTAGGAATAAGTGGATCTTTAAAAGAAATTGAAAATTAATGGTTCTGTAGATAAATTCAAGGCTAGATTAGTCGCCATTAGTTTCACTCAAAAGAAAGACATTAATTATTTTAACACTTATTCCCCTATCACCAAGGTGGGTACTATTAGAACTTTAGTTGCTTTGGCTACTGTTCATAATCTACTAGTACACTAAATAGATGTAAAAACTTCTTTTTATGGCTTAAAAGAAGAAATTTGTGTGCAATATCCTATTGCTTGTGTGGTACCTGGTCAAGAGAATAAGGTTTACAAATTAAAAAAGTCTCTTTATGGCTTAAAACATGCTCTTGAACAAAAATATGAAAATTTTGATAGGACCCTAGTAAATAATGATTTTATAGTGAATGCCTTTGGTTCCTTTGTATATTCAAAAATTTTTGGTTCTCATTGTGTGATTATTTGTCTTTATGTTGATGAAATGTTGATATTTGGTACAAACATGGTTGTAGTAAATGATGCAAAAAAATTCTTGTCCTCCCAATTTGAGATGAAAGATTTGAAAGAGGCTGATGTGATGCTAAGAATTAAAATGAGAAAAACTACAACCAGTTTCTCACTAAATCAGACTTACTACATATAGAAAATTTAAAAAGGTTTAATTGTTTTGATGTGACTCATGTTCGATCTCTGTGTGATCCTAGTATGCATCTTAGAAAGACCAAAGGTCCTTGTATGTCAAATGAATATGCCAAAGTCATTGGAAGCGTAATATTTCTTATGAATTATACCAGACATGACATAGCTTACACCGTGAGTCGTTTGAGTAGGTACACTCACAACCCCAACAACGAATATTGGAACGCTCTTCATCGCCTTTTGAGGTACCTTAAAGGTACAGTTGATTGGTGCTTGCATTTTGGCAAATATCCCGCTATCTTTAAGGGATTTTGTGATGCAAACCGGGTTAATGATGAAGTTGTTAGTTACTAAGCGTAGGATCGAAGATGGTTATAGATATAAATAATGTAAATGCGACAAAAATATAATAACAGATCGTAGGGTCAATTTATACTGGTTTGGACCTCTCATCCTACGTCTAGTCCTAAACACCTCGTAGGAATTTTAATATCAACACACTCTATTCACCCGAAGGAACAGGTTTACAAACTCTACCTGAATAACTGAATATGACTTCAACACTTACTGCTTGAGGACTTTGCAACAAGACATTAATCTTTCTTTTTACAAAGAAATAACTTAACTAGGTATTGTGTCTTCAATACGTTGAGTAGTCACATTGGAGTACAGCTTCTAGAACCTTCAAAAATGATGTCGAATGATGCTTTT
The DNA here is from genome assembly GCA_030737815.1 of Allium fistulosum. Classification (NCBI taxonomy): domain Eukaryota; kingdom Viridiplantae; phylum Streptophyta; class Magnoliopsida; order Asparagales; family Amaryllidaceae; genus Allium; species Allium fistulosum. Next base: position 428,986,342 of record CM060902.1, read on the forward strand.
ATAATGAATATGGAGCTTAGGAACTTAGGAAGCAATATTAAAGTGGTGCAGTGGTAGAGAGGCACATTGCTATTTGTCAGCGCCTGGGTTCAAATCCCGCTTGTACCAATTTTCCTTATATACTTTTCTAATGCTTGCCGCCCATTATAAATGGTTGTAAACCTTGTTGTACACAAAGGCAATGGTAGTGTGTGGATAGTGAGCAAGTGGCATTTTTCTTCTTTGATCAGCAATCAAATCCTATCTTGTCCATGTTTTCAACAATTTAATTATGGTTTCCTCTGGAATAAGAAAAGGTGCTAAACAATTATTATTAGTTGCAGTTGTAGTGTGGTTGGTTGGGAGATGCTTATCTATGTTGCCCACCTGTGTTCAACTCCTAGCACCACATAATTTTGCAAACTAGTTTTCCATTCTCTCCACGCATTATATGGAACTGCTGATTCAATTATTTGCCAACGCTCTTTCTAGTATGGTTGGTTATTGGAGTGCTTTGCATTGTATGCCCAAGTTTAACACCTAGTCTTGCTGCTCTTTGAATAATTTTCTTTTTTTTCTTGATTTGCATTATCTAGGTCTAATTCCCACTATGGAATTTCTCCTTTTTATAAAAATTCTTTATATTCTTCCTTCAATGTAGCGTGTGTAAATTTTATCATCCATTGTATAACTGTTTGACCAAATAACTCAGTAAATACATTAGTGGCATTGTCATATAGTTGTTATCATCAAAACACAAACTGTGTTTTCAACATTCTCTCCCTTTTAATGATGACGACTATATGACTTTATAAAATAATATTATATTACTCTCCCTTAATAGTTGATCCTTAAAAATTTATATACTCCCCTATCAATATGCATAATTTTCTCTCCCTTTGTCATCAATAAAAAGGTTGAAAATCATCACAGGTTTTTGGTTATATATTTGGTCTTATAAAAAGAAAAAGAGTTAGATATACCAAATTTGCTATAGTTCTATTATGCATAAATGCTCCTTCTCCATCATTTGTACGGAACATTTACTATGCAAAATCCATCTAATTCTTTTGTCTTTCTAGGTTACCTACAAAAATAAATTCTATATTTTGGTACCCACTTCCTATGTTAGGGTCAAAGAGGTTAGGTCGAAGATAACCATACCCAAGTGGGTTTGGTGGAACCTTTGAAAGTAAAATTTTCATTGTTAACTACTGTATCAAAATAATCATCAATGTATTATTCTCTGTTTTTTCAATTCACGGGAACGCAAATACTTAGATAATTTTTATTTATATAATTTCAATGGTTTTGTACTTCTAGAGATGTTATAAACATTATTGGTTACAGAAGTACTTGAATTTCAATAAAAATTGGATTTAGATTTTACTCGAAATCTAGTTCTAGCATCAACATTTTTATCATACACGAAAACGTACAGTTCTCATTTTCGAGAAGAAAAATCCGAGATTCTTTCGAAATTCTAAATTATCTAAAGAGTATTGTAATAAATCATTTTGTCTTTTCAAATCCAAAATTTATTTTGAAAATTTTTCTCTCTCCTTTTCAAATATTGTGTTCATTTAGAAAATCTTTAAGAGTCACAAATTATTTTTCAAAACACCATGTTGATTTTCTAAATGTAATTTCTCATTTTCAAGTTCGATAGATTTCATTTCTAGAATAACAAAATTAAGTTTTGAGATCTTATCGCTTATACTAGCTATTTCATTATTATCTTCTACTAAAATTTGTAAATCAGAAAGTACCTTTTTATAGTCCTCATCAATGGTGTATTTGATAGTACCGGGCTTTTTGCTTGTTGTATTTCGACTGGATCTTTTTTGGCCATTATTTTATGATGATGTGACGATCGATAAAATCCAGGCTTTGATACCACTTGTTAGTCACTATGCATAGGACTGAATATGGCCAATAGATACAAATAATGTAAATGCAGCAGAAATATTATTGGAACTGGGCCAGCCTGCAGTAGAAGTTATGGGTGAATTTTAATTTTTTTGACCCTATTAGATCTTTTATGGGCCTATGTAGTTAATTCATTTAGAACATTTCTAAATTTTATTAAATAAAATATCTTATTTATTTAAATTTATAAATTACATAGAGTTTTATTTAATTAATATTTTATATGTATAAATTTACACATATGTATCATATACTTATATGTGTGTGTGCATGTGTAATATGGTAACCCGTGCAAGGTATAACATGACATATATAGATTTTGGGATTTACATCGCAACGGACAAGTTAGCTCATCTGATATGTATTGTATGCTGTCCAAATATATGTATGTATATAAATTTGTTATTTATATAGATATTATAAATACATATATGTATATGTATATATAAAACTTATATATATATATAAGTAAAATAATATATATACATATATACGTGTGTATGTGTGTGTGTGTATTATTATAGTAAATATTAAAATAATTTATATACACATAATATAAAAGTTTTTTTAATTATGAACTATTATATATATATATAATTTTGTATGTGTTACAAAGATAAAACAAATTTTTTTATTTTTATATATAAGCATGTTTATAATATCTAAATATACATATATATATGTTTCTATATAATAAAAAAATTAAATAAAGAAATTTATTTTAAATTTTAAACAGTTCTAGATCGTATACACAGCTCAACAAAATTTTATTATAAATTCATATATATTAAAAAATATATATTGATTAATTAGTCAAAATAATAAAATATTAATAAAAAAATATTTTTAAGACATATTTTAAATTTCTAGAAAATCTAACATGATATTTTGAAGTTCGAAAAAATTATCCATAATCTTTCCTTGTCAAAATTTATTTTTTATTAATTAATTATTTTTGACTATATATTATGATAATTTTTAAAAATATAAAACATTATTTTTAAATTCTCATTTTTGGGCCGAAAGTTTATTTTATGATAACATAATTTTACAAAATTTAGAAGTTAATTTTTGAAACATATTTTATTTTATATAATTATTTAGATGGTGTATTGATTTAAATAATAATAAATAACTATATAAAAGTAATCTACATCTGCTGAAAATCATAATTAATGTAAATATACATGTATAAAATATTTGTCCAATTATTAGCATTAAATGATGATATACTTAAATACAAACGATATAATTATAATTAAATGACATATTAATATGTATATGTTAATTAACAAAATAAATATTATTATAAATTAAATATTTGGCTATGCATTCTGATCGATATGTGAAAAATTGTTTATTTAATGAATACATACATATAACCAATCTAGTATGTGACAACATCAATATATATTAGAATCTTCACCTAACTAACAATATAATAATAATACATATGAATATTAAAATATTATTCAGAAATTATAAACAATATAATATAGTAAAAACATACATAAAACTAATGCCTTAAAGCACACCTAGTAATGATGAACTCTCTCTCCTTTGAAAGCTTTTCGATTCGGCAGACTGGTAATCCTTGAACCGTAGATCTTTGACTATCAAATAATGATTATCTTTTGAACTGATTTTAGTTGGATTTTTTTGATTTCCTATGGGATGAAATCGTCCAGCAATGGAAGTGGATAGTGTCAGCAAAAAAATCCTAAACAATTAGGATTAGAAGTCTTTAAATATCGGATGAAGGAGAGAAAGTAATGGATCATATCTCATACCAATTCTCACTAAATCTAAACCATTCATTTTTATCCTGTAACATCCCAGAATTTAACAGAAAAATCCAAAAGAAATTAAAATAAAATAAAACAATGAGTTAAAAGAAAATTATCGCAAACATCCAAATTTGGCTATAAAACTTGCACCATCACTTTCCTAGCGATTTACTAGACGATTTTCATATATAACACATCGTAATCCGAGTTAGTATGGAGAATTATGGTCGTTAGATTGAATTAAACATCAAAATCAAAAAATTTAAAATTTATATGGCTACTATTGACTTGTAAGTTTTCAAGGTCGACCAGTAGCGGTCGAACATAGAAAGGTAGTGATCGAGTGTTCATGCTTTTGTGATGACGTGTTGAACGAATGAGATTAGTTAATTGTGAACGAAGGCTATGATGAGGGGACCCGATTCTCTAAAAATATTTCCTAAGCTAATCCAATGGACCAAACTAAAACCCTACCCCTATAAATACCATACTAATGAAACCCTAATTCTCAACTAAAAGTTTAAAGTAACAAAACTTGGCCAAAATTTCCCTAAACCTAAACCCTAAAAATTTCAAAAAATTAAATCAATTCAACCTAAAAGACAAGAAGCAACTAAATCAAGGCAGATCAAGGCGGAGCTATTGATTTGGAGGGGACAATTCTCTAGTGCAAGTTTTAGACAGAGCCTAGGTTTGAGGTGAGTGGGCACAATTTTAATAAGTTAATTATTGTAGTTAGTTTAAACTATTTTAATTGAGCAGGGTGTTAGAGAACCCTATTTGGATATGTTAAATTTAAATTGAATATGCTAAAACCCTAGAATTGGGCCAAAAACCCTAGAATAGGAATTACAGTAATTAAGTGGTCAATCGTTCGCAACGAAATTGCAGAAATTAAACCTTGGTCTAAGGCCTAAGTTTAATAATAAAAATTAACATAAACTAATGTTTGTGAAACTATTTAAGGGCATTTGGTTGTATGTTAGGAAAAGTAGGGAAGCTAGTTCCCTATGAGAGGATGCTAGGTCATTGAGATGTTAGGTAAATATTGTTTACCCAATTTAGGATATAGTAATCGATTCGAGGCGATGTGTTTTCACAAATTGCACTCATAAGAGGTTCCAACGATGGGTGTGCAGACTAGCGTGGATGCCTGACGGGGTGGGTTCGGCACAACGAGAGGTCCATGTATGCACGATTTCTAACGCACGTGATACAGTTCAAATGGACGACCCAATGCATGCAATAAGTGGCCAACACTACGATTGAGAGGTGAAAGCAAATGCAGACGATGAGATATTCCCATGAATTGGCATCTCGGGTTCTTCCTTTCTAGACATAGTGAAAGGGGAAGCATTGCCCAGTAGCCTAGTGGTGGTGATAGTAGTGGGAATTTAGTTCTGCAGTAGCCTAGTGGTGGCGTTTTCATGGTTAGTACCCAAGGGGGCGGTGTTTCCACATTTAGTAGCATTGTAGCGATGCTTACATGTTTAGTAGCCTAGCAGCATTGTTTACATTGAATAGCTCTAGGAACGGTGGCCGATCGTCAGACATGAGATTCGATCCTCAGTTCGATCCATTATATTAGCCTACACAAATTATAGTGTAAGAATGTATTGGACCAGAACCTTTAGGTAACAAACCTTAGGAATTCATGGACACTTGTATCACACCTTGTATCATCTAGAGTAGTATTGAAATAATTGCATATGATCATCACATACTAAAGTTGTATGCATTCGCTAGACTTTTGTCTAACCCACTCCCTCCTTTACATTTTTTCCCAACACGAGATAACAGATTAGCAGTTGATTGGGCATAATACGTGGAGAAATAAGCTTCACGTGGGAGTTATCATATTCTTGTTGTTCATCATGTAGTTATTTACTATATTAAAAGTCTGTAAAACATATGTTGTGCTTTGAAACAGTGTAAACAGTAAATAAAGTATTTTGGAGACTTTTTTTTGAAATGTTTATTTTTCAATACTTATATTTTAATTCCTAAAACGACATAAAAATCTTCCCAAAATGAACGTCACGGTCGGCCGCTCTCTAGGATCGGTCGATCGGTAGGGTAGGGCGGTCGACCGTTGACTATCAAATGGCAGCTAAGGTTTCTGAATTTGAACGTTCTAGATTTTATAATTTCCAACCGACCTTTATCCAACGGTTCCGGTGCATTCCAACTATAATAAATAAGACCATAGACCCCTCACTTTTATTCACAAATATTTTAGGGACATTAGCAAAGCTCTGTCAGTTTGTCTCATCATAGATTCAGAAAGCTCCATTGGAGTTTCAAATAAGAAATCATATACATCTATTTTTGTTTATTATTTATTTTCTTACTCAATTCTCCTCCAATTTGTCAATTTATGAATCTAATCTGTATGTACAAATCACTTGTTGTATATATATATATATATTAAAAAGAAGAGTAGATAAGGATTGTTAAAGTCATGTCAAATTCAAAGGAGGCAAAGCTAAGGATATACTATGAGTGAAAATCTTAGCTTTTCTATTTTAGTAATTGATTAGTATAGTGTGGGTTTGAATATGCCTTGGGAAGTTCTGGTTTAAGAAACATCATATTATAAACCCCCAAAACTCCTTCAATGTGAAATATCAATTCTATGTTGGAATCTCAATTGTTTATGGCAAAATAATGGAAATAGGGTAGGTTTGCAGTTTCAAAAATTTTACCATCTATTCCACTGCTTATTCTTTTTCTTTGAATATGGTTAAAGGATTTTAATTAAGGAATAGTGTGTAAGGTACGAATTTTATTCGTAGTTTGCACTGCTTATTCCTACAAATTAAATAGAAATTCCTTTGTTTATTTTTATGTGAAAAAAGACTTGAATAGAGCATATAAATTGGAATTGTAAGTTTCTAGTATCAATATATTCTATTATTTTGATGTAATAAGTTGAGTTTAAATTTTATTATATACAAGTCCATTGATTGGAATTTTTGAATATGAATATTGGAATTTTGGTAGTGTTGATAATATGGGATAAGACTTGTATAATTGTTGAAAGAGTTGACATTTAAACGCTAGTATATAGCATAAATTCCGCATGCTTAGAAATTACTAGGCATATATATATATATATATCTGTGTGTGTATGTGTGTGTCTATACACACACACACACACACACACACGCACATATATATATGCATTTGTGTGTGTGTGTATAATGTATGTATGTATACGTATATACACACACACATAGATATATATATACATACACACACACATATATATACACATATAAATATATATATATATTTGCGTAATTAACATATAATTACAACGTATAATTGCGTAGTTAAATTGGTAATTAATTTTATTAAAATCCCCCTTGGGAAGGTAATCAACGTTAAAGGCGAAATAACAAAGATTTCTTACAAGGCCTTGATTATGGAAACGATGAGATATCTGATAATATATCCAGAGTGTGATATAGATTATGATTAAGTTATAGGGATGTGAGGTCAATCAAAAGCACACGGAAGTCTACCAGCTAATCTAGCTACTAGCAGTGTGACTTTGAGGTTGATGTGGGGCATCGCCTATAATAAGTAACTACGATGATGAGAGGTTAGTTCCAAATTCTATAGGGTAAATCTGCTCAGTTAATCTGGCTAGTAATATCTATGAATAGTCGGACTAATATGAGACGTCACCATGGAGTATGGGTCATAATACTTAGGACCTGCTTCAGAGATTGAAGGTAACAGTGGTTGTATGAGGGCCCGCCTTTTCTCTATGTAGGAAGTAGTAAGTGGTCGGGATTATGGGTTAGGCACAGTAGAGGATATCTGTAATAACCCGCCCTGAAATAGACCTAAACTCCGACCTAGAAAAGGTCCATCGAAACTTAGACCCATCTCAAAGCTGGCTGTTGGTTGGTATAAAGAACAATACAGAGCTATTTATCTATACTTTCGGAACTCACGATGGAAGGATGAAATACAATAACAGAAACAGTACTTATTTTATTCAAAATCCAATTGTCATAAAATCCATAAAACAATACATATTCATAGTACAACATTTTCAAAATACATCATTATACACTAATGGGTACATCAGAAAATAACATAAGTAGATAAATAGTTAAACTACCATAAATTTTCTCCACTCCTTCACCCTCAACATTATTATCCGGCCTTTTGACCCGGCTATATCCAGGCTGATTGGACAAGTTAGACTCGACAATAGATAAGGCAAGTAGCCCAGAGGGATGATCATGGAATCCAGAGATCAAGCACAGACAGTGGTATGAAGCAACGATCAAGTGAGATCAAGAGAGACTCTCTAGAATATTCTAAGTATAGATTAGTGCCTCCCCTAGGCACAGGATGGGTACCTATCCCTTCCTCCAGGTAGGGTATCGGATCAGATCACTTTGGCTATGAACAACTTAAACTGGCAGTCCAACTCAATGGAAATGAATCGATATCTCCACAAAACATGCAGGTGACTATGCAAAACAACTTTGGAAACACAAAGCTAGCATGGAGGGGGATGCATGGAAGGGATCGCATGGGCCCACAAGGCCATCTAGTACGACCGTCATTGATCGCCCGTCCTTGGGAGTTGGACCATGAAACTTTCTGGGTGACCTCGTCTACATCATGAAAGTCTATCGATGAAATTTTTGGAAGATATTTGGTCATCTACACCTATAAATATAGAGTTCATTATTCATTTTAAGGATCTTTACACTACTATATTACTTCAACTCTATTATAATCAAGGATCTATTACGATTCAATCCCTTTGTAACCAGAAAAGCAAGTATTTAATAAAGCAATTCCTTTAAGTGGATATAGGTAATAAACGCTGAACCACTATAAATTTGTTTGCTCTTGTTTCTGCTTGTTTATTCTCTATTTTAAGTTTAATTGTTCACGTTATCTCTTTAGTTTCTATCTATTGGATGTTTGTGCTAACTTTTGGTGCAAACATATAATTAAGGATCTATTACGATCCAATCCCTTTGTAACCAGAAAAGAAAGTATTTAATAAAGCAATACCTTTAAGTGGACGTAGGCAATCAACGCCGACCACTATAAAATTTGTTTCTTCTTGTTTCTGCTTGTTTATTCTCTATTTTTGTTTTAATTCTTCACTTTATCTCTCTACTTTCAATCTGTTGGGTGTTTATGCCAACTTTTGATGCAAACATTTTGGTGCTTTCATTAAGAAACAATTCTCAACTTGATCGAAACTCATCATCAACTTATGGATTCCCATATCCGTGAGATAGATCTAGATTTTACCAATAGGTCCATTTCTACTCAAATTGAAGAAGATCTAGAAGGAAGCTATTAGCCATGTCCAGAGGAAACAAGTCCACTACTTCCCATGTTGCTGAAGGTAATGCAAATACCAGCATTCAACAGGTTGACCAGAATGTGCAATCGGCGGCTACCGATGCCCCAAATCCAGCTGATTACATCACCAAAGCCAACTTTGAAGTCTTGATAAAGGAACTATTAGATAGCCGTCTGCAGCTCAATCTGCAAATCCATGCCAATATCGACCCGATGAACCAGTTGAAAGACCAAAGTGGGAAGATAAGGAGGGAACCTACTCCATACTCAGGATCAGAGAACTCCTCTTCATCTAACAACTATCACAGGAACAGATGGTGTAAGATTGATGTGTATGATGCTGGAACATCAAAGGGGAACTATGCGATTAACTATCGCCAAACTACCCGAATCGGCACTGAACCCTCCAACCTAGGGGAGAATCTTCATGCTGGTGGAGGAGCCAACTCCGGATGCACCGCGACCGATCAAGGTGCTGGAACCCAAGCGAATGTGATTCATCCACAACCGAGAGATAATGATAGGATTGCTGCTCGGGAGGTACATGAGGAGCTCGCTCAGCCAAGGCAATATGGTGCTGCTCGAAAGCATGGATCGGGTCATTCACGTGAGGTAGAACACGACCACCGCCATGCACCAGGCATCAGACCTAAAACCTATAGTGAGATAGCTTGTGAAAGATAGCCAAGGATCCTGACATTTGACACCTATACTAATTGAATACATCATTAAAGAACATCTATCCATCGACTCATAATACTATGTAGTAAAGAAAACCACCTCTGTGATGTCATTGAAAAGTTGATTCATGAAAGAAAGTTGCAAAAGTTTGTTAAAGCCCTACAGGATGGCGGGCAACGGACATCTGAGCCCGATAGAGGACTAGCCCCGCCTAGTGCCGAGGAACCTAGACGAGTATGTAGAAGATTAGTCATTAACACTATTGTTGGAGGACCAAATCCAGCTAAAAAAGCTAGAACGAGATGCAACATTACATGAACGCTATAAGACATGTTGATATGGAGTTCTGCTCGAACGCGGAGGACAGTGCTCCAGCAAAGCAGCAAAGAACTATGACTGACGATATCATATTTTGGAGTAGAGATGCTGGCCTCTATAGTAGACCCAATGGTGATCTTGGCCATGAACAACCCTGCCTTAGTAAGAACGATTCTGATTGACTATGGAAGTTCAGTCCATATCCTTTTTAAGAAGTCCTACGACCAGATGTTACTTGAGGCCAAAAATTTGAAACCGTGTAAAGCCTATATTCATGGTTTAGTGGTATTGCTATTGAGGTGGTAAGCTACGTCGAGCTACTGGTGAAGTTGGGAGACAGCAACTGTAGGAGAGTGCAGGTGTTGCCGTTTGTTGTGATGGATGTGAACTCTTCATACAATGCTTTCTTGGGCCGACCGACCCATGCTGAATTCAGAGTAGCTATCACCCCTTGGTGCTTAACACTTAACTTCTAAACAATGAATGGCGTGGGAATTATTAATGGAGATTAGATGACTGGTCATGCCTGCTATGTTGTTGAGTTAAGGGATGGTCAACATAAAGAAAAAGGAAAGGATGTGGGGAAGCCTCTCTGCACCAAAACTAATGAAGCCTCACCATCAAGGTCCGAGCCTTGGCTTGGGTACTACAGTCTGTTCTATAAAGATATAGACCCAAGAGATAAGAAAGAGGGGCCCAAAAAACCCAATGTTGCACCCGCTGAGATGACGATTGAAATCACGGTCAGCCAAGACAACTCATCGCAGGTCGTGAAGGTCGGATCATAGCTCAGCACAACGATGATGAAGTAATTAGTCGGCTTTCTCCGGGAGAATCTTGATGTGTTCGCTTGGACCCATTCTGACATGTGTGAGATCTAGCCAACCATCGCAAGCCATGCATTGAATATCAACCAAAGGCATGTCCCAGTGAAATAGAAACGACGCAGCATGTATCCAGAGAGATCTGCTATGCCTAAGGAGGAGGTGGACAAACTCAAGAACAATGAGTTTATCCATGATGCCCTCTACCCAAAATGGGTATCTAATCTTGTACTCTCGAGAAAGGGTAATGGAAAGTGGAGGACATGCTTCAATTACTCAGACCTGAATAAAGCATGCCCAAAGGATAACTTTCCATTTCCAAGGATCGACTAGCTGGTAGACTCGACAACTAGACTGAACTGCTTTCATTTATAGATGTGTACTCTAGGTATAATCAAATCTCGATGCACGTCCCAGACTAGGAATACACCGGCTTCATTACCGACCTGGATTTATACTGCTAAATTGTGTGCCTTTTGGACTAAAAAATGTTGGAGCTACTTGTCAAAGACTAGTCAACCGAATGTTCAGAGATCAGATCGGACGATCAGTGGAAGTATATATGGATGATATGCTCATGAAGTCATGATGATCAAACAATCACATTAGTGATTTGGCAGAGATATTCAATGTCCTCCAGAAATACAGAATGAAACTCAACCCTTTGAAATGATCTTTCGGCCTTTTCTTGGGGAAATTCTTTGGTTTCATCATTAACTCTTGTGGAATTGAATCCAATCCTAAGAAGATTAAGGCGATAAGAGATATCTGAGCACCGAAGACAATTAAGTAGAGGCAAAGCCTAAATGGGAAGGTTGCTGCCTGAGTCGATTCATCTCCAGGGCCATAAATAAGTGCATTCCCTTCTTCGACTTGATAGGAAGAAGGAAGAGGAACTTCGCATGGACACAGGATTGTATTGATGCAATCCGGGCTCTAGTACATCACCTAAAGGGACCCTCTATCTTATCTAAGCCACTGGATCATGAAGACTTGTATATCTATTTAGCGGTGTCGGTACATGTCATAAGTGTCACATAGCTGCGTGAAGAGAATCGGATCCAGAGGCCAGTATACTATGTTAGCAAGTGGTTGACAGGTGCTGAAAGAAATTATCCAAAGTTGGAGAAGCTCGCAGACTTCCTGTTGATTGTAGCAAGGAAGCTCTACCCTTATTTTCAGGCTCACCCCATCAATGTCTTAACCGACCAGCCGTTACGACAGATCCTATAGTGAACTGAGACATCTGGGAGGTTACCAAAATGGGACATCGAACTGAGCCAGTTCGATATCATTTATCTCCCTCGAAGAGATATCCAGGGACAAGCATTGGCAGACTTCATAGCTGAATTAATTGCATAAGATGACTCTCCTAAGAGTAGTGGAGAATCTACCATCCAATGGAAGATGTACATGGATGAAGCATATAACGATCGGTGTTCTATCGTCGAAGTCGTACTAGTAACTCCTCGATCTGTTGTGCTCTGAAACTCGACTTCCCTACGACGAATAACGAAGCTAAATATGAAGTCTTGATCGTCGGGCTCAAACTTGCTAAAGAACTGGAAGTAAAGCTTTGCAATTTTTTTGTGATTTCCAGTTAGTAATGTGCCAAGTCAGGGGAGAATATCAAGCCAAGGGAGCGCAACTTGCTCCTTACCTCAACCGGGTCTAAGAGTTGCTTGTTGATTTTGAGCATTACAATATTACACATATCCCTAGAGAACATAACAAGAAAGCCGACTCACTGGCCAAATTGCCCAGTTTCGGGGATGCACAGCTTATGGGCTTGGTCCCAGTGGAAATACTAAATGGTTCGAGCATTGACCAGATGGAAATTGATGGGTCATATAGACGAAGATCGAAAAGAAGTTGTGGGTGACTATGATAAGAGATTATTTGCAAAGGGGAATCCTTCCTGAACGGAGAAATGAAAAATGACAGGTCCTTCGTAAAGCTTCACAATACATCATTCAAGAAGAGGTCATATACAAGAAGGGTTTTTCCATCCCCCTACTTCAGTGTATCACCAATGATGAATTCAAACAAGTATTAAGAGAAGTGTATGAAGGAGAATGTAGCGACCACACCAGGGGGGAAGTCTTGGCGAAGAAGATACTTCGCTATGGATATTACTAGCCAACTGTCAATCGAGATGCAGCCAATTGCGCTAAACGGTGCGGCAAATGCTAGAGATACGCAAAAACTCCGAGAGCCTCCCTCCCCTCCGAAGGAGATTACTCAAATGGTCGGTCCATGTCCGTTTTCTACATGGAGTATAGAAATCATCGGTACTCTGCCGATTTCCAAAGGTGGCGCGAAGTACGCCATCTTAGCAGTCGATTGCTTTACTAAATGGGCTAAAGCTGAAGCTTTGGCCACAATCACTATAAAGAAAGTAATCAACTTTGGTGTACGAAATATCATCTGTCATTTTGGTCCCCCACAAACAATCATAACTGACCATGGGACCCAATTGGGCGGTGCTGAATTCAAAGATCTATGATGTCGGCATCATATTGAAAAAGATTTATGGTAGTTTCTCATCCTCAAGCTAATGGACAGGTTGAAGTTGTTAATAAAATCATAAAGTCCATTCTGAAGAAGTGTTTGGAAAAGGCTAGAGGTAAGGGGGTCAATGAACTCCCGTTAGCACTATAGGCATACCGAACCACCCGCAAGTCCAAGACTGCTCACACTCCATTCGTCCTTGCTTATGGCTCTGAAGCCGTGACTTACTATGACCTTAGAATAAATAGAGACTCCTTTTGGAATCTCTAGATTTGATAGATGAGAAGCGCGAAGAGGCTAACTTGGGGGTAGCTGCACACTAACACGAAGCAGCCTGATACTGCAACATCAAAGTCCAAGCTAGGACCTTTGAAGTTGGCGATCTTGTTCTGAAACGGATCTTCCCTATCTCCGCTAACTTAGATCCGAGATGGCAAGGACCATATGTCATCAATTAGAAGATTGGAGATGGAACTTTCAAGCTAACGATTTTCGATAGCATGACACTCCTTAGGGTATGGAACATCGAGCTTCTACGACACTACTTCACTTAAGTTTCATTTAGTTGTATTTTATTTTGTGACGACCCACCCTTTCCACCCTCGAAAATTGACATAAATACGCTCATTGTATAACATGCCGAACGATCGAGTGCCGGAAAGACAGATTGTTGAGGGGAAAGAAAGTAGGTAGAAGAAAATGAAAACAAACAACAGAATCTCATAGCAGACTGAATAACATATAATATGAACAGTTCTTTACACAAATCAAAAACTGTAATATACATATCTCACATCAGAGTACACAAATCAATAGTTACCAGCCTGGACAATTATAACAACCAGCCTTCACAATTGCTGATAACTTCAACAAAACACTGCAGCGGAATAAAATCAAATACGAGTAATACGTCTTCGCCATCCAGCTCGTCCCCTGAGCTTCATAGCATCCGAACCTGAACATGTAATACTCGGTCTGACCCGAGCATTATAATAAAATAACACCCGAGTCAGTCTGGAAAACCAGCATGAGAAAACACACTCGATTTGAATTATTAAAGTTATCAAAATCCTTTAAAAATCAAAAGTATCTCGTAAGACCACTCCACACATAAACACGACGGGTTTTTACCTTACGATAACCAAAACATTTCATATCAAAATCATCTGATATTATAATAGTGTCTAAGTACAAATACTTATTCAAATAGATGAAATGCTTGCATCTCACGTTTCAGCATAGTTGGGCACAATCAAAACCGTACGGCGCTTATTGGCGAATGGATTCCATACGAATGAATAGGTACCGGGGTATCACATGTCACAGTACATGTCTAGAAACACTGTACCGAGGACCACGCCGGGATCCCCTGCCACACAAGACCGGACTATCCCTAACCTGGATAGACCGAATATGCTATCACCCCGGGTGTTCCCACCCTTTATTGAGCTCCTTCCTTAAATCATAGTAATAATAATATCCAAGGGTATCTAGAATGGTGATAAACATACCCTACTTGGGTGCTACCCACTTAGCCTTGCTGCATCTCCCCTGCTTTTCAGTCATTCTCGGTTGATGAGGCTAGAGGCTACGATTACCTTTTTAAAGAATTTTCACTTAGAATGCTCATTGTCGTCCAATGACAATGTTCTGATAGCATTCATCTATACAAGTCCGTCCTGGGTCCGAACGGAACCGATGGCACTACTCCTACTACATCCATTTTGGAATCACCCTCAGGATTAGTAGCGATTAGCCCTTGCACTTCACTGCTCCATCTTCGATTCCATGCTTTTGTCTTCATTTCGAAAATGTACTCGTTGGATCGAAGTGGTTTTCGGATAACTTATCCGATCCCGGTCTCTTTGAAACAACGTTCGCTATTTCTGGTAAACTCAACCCCGGTTCTTTAGGAAATAAACCGACGAAGTAAGATCGAAGACCACCTCCTAACTGTTAGTGGATGGATTTCCTTAACATCATCCCAGAAGAATGAAACGAGTTTATACGTACAGTATAGTACCTCGAACGATAACTGTACCATATAATTCCCGTATTTCTTCCAGATATTTCCAAAGTTATATTTTTGGTCCAGATTTGATAGTCGGTTATTTAACTATCAAATAAAACAATCATTCAACCAAATATTCCATTTTCCACTGAAAACATTAAATCTCTTTTCAATTTAATTTATATTTCAGTCACTTAAATTTCCTTATCTAAATATATGTACTTATCTTATCGAATTCAGTATATTCACAAATTATCTTTTTCAAAACATTTGAAAACCCTTTTTAAAATAGTATGAAAAGTACCACTGCGGTATCAAACCATGAATTCACAGCTCAATGGTTACATCTCTATCCCAGAGAAATCCAAGACTTAACCGCAGACACTCACTGCCTCCGATTACGCCATGTGAGTATACCATTTACTTCCCAAAAACTTTATTTAATAATTATCTCAAAATAATGCTTATAAGTTTATAAAATAATTTTACAAGTTTAATCTAGGAAATTATACTTAAATAAAAGTTATTATACAAAGCCATATAAATATTTCATAATTTATCTTTTTAAAACAACAATACTGACTAATTCTTAAATAATAGATAATAATAAATCTTTAACAATCATTATAAGGTAACTAATTAACAATTAAATATGTTTAAACAATTTAAAATAATTAAATAACTAGTTTCCAAAATATTTTTAACACCTTTAAAGTTATCTAGTTAGTGATTAAAAATCCTCTTTTTAACACAAGCCCAATTTCACAATTCTAATTTCATCTCGTAAATTTGGAAATCTTACTGGGTTCCAGTATAACCACTTTTATACTTATTTCAAAATTCGCTTCTATCCTTCAGAAATATTAAAAACCCATTTTTTAACCCTTTTTGTTTAAACAGTACACTTAAGCATTTATTATTTATAATCCTTTTTATAATCTTTTATTCCAAAATCTTTATTTACAATATTTTGAATTTGTTAAGCACAAATTCCAAATCCATTATTTCATCAGATCAATTAACCCCAAATTTCCAGATAAATATTTTAATTCAAATCCCTTTAAAATTCATTTCCAATTCAAACCATATATTATTGGTATTTTAAAATGCCAAAATTTAGGCCAAACAAACATAGCATCCTATCAATTCAAATCACACAATAACAAATCACATATTATTCCAACCAAACATATATCACTATATATGAAATTAAATTCAACATTTTTGAGGAATCCAGTTGGATCCCTCCAACATGTTCCTTGCATCCACAGATGTTAGCACAACATAAAAAAATACCAATTCCGCTTCAAGGCGGAATATCGTGGTATATAGGGTCATCCGCTATTATTCGGGGCGCATAAGGTCTCATCTGCTATGTATATGCGGGAATATCAATCACTCCAATATATATATATATACTACTATATATAATATCACATCCAGCTGATAAAAATGTATCAATTCAACCAATCAATCATTAATTAATTTTAACTATTTAAAATTAAAGCCAGCAGTCCAAAATTGAGTGAGATTAGCTCACCTTGAGTTTTAATTCGCCAAACGTTCCAATTTTAAATTAAATCGAACACGTTCGATTTAACATAAATTTTTAGCTCACTCTAATCATCTCCAATTCTATTCCAACACGTAGTATTCGTCGCTGCGATTCCGTCGCTGCTTGTTTCGTCCGATTTCGACCTCGTATGAGAAAGATATGCAATTTCAAAGTTTTGAAAATAAATTACATAAATAATTTAATTTTTTTTAATACTAGAAGTGATCACGCTCAGGCTAACCACGAACCCACTTTGCCAACTTCTCCCGACCGTCGCTCCTCCCACGACCACCTGGAACATGATCGGTGTCCACCAAACGAATGTCCCCCACGTCCCCTACCCTCGGCCAGATCCATGTGAAGCTCGGCGCTCCCTCTAGCTCGAAGAATGAGCATGAACGTGCTGCCTTCCAATCCAAAACGCCGTTGCGTCGAGGAACCTCAGGCGATCGTAACAGTTCACAATGTAGAGCTCGACGAGCCCTTCGAGTTTGCAGTTGGAGGATTTGGCTATAGGTGAATGGATTTCGAGAGATTTGGGAGGGAAACTCGAAAATTTTCGACCATTGAATTATATGCCGGCGGCTACCCTAGTTTTCTAGGGTTTTACTGTACTGGGGGGTATATATAGGGTATATATATTATTTTATTAATATTTTAAAATTTTACATGCTTTTTTAAACGAACTCCAAACGAAACGTGTCGCCTGACGTTTTTAATGTTTTACCCCTAGTCCGAACACAGTGGAACATGTTTCGGGGCCTAATTCGATCGTATGTGGAAGATAGCTTTTCGAATCAAATTAAAATATTAAAATTTTGATATTTTATTTCAACGCGTTTCTTCTCCATACGACCAACCGGTAACTCCAAACGCTACGAAATTTGAAATCTGATAATGATAAACTATTACGGATTCAATGGAACTAGTTTCATCAAATTCCGAGACTGTGTCCCGGAAGGCTATTTTAACTCGTCGATTAAATCGAGCGATTTTCCAAAATTGACAAAATTGCTTGAAATCTCAAATTTTAAAATTTTACTAACTCAATTAGAATTCAAATAGAATTTATATTCATATTAGAAATAATTTTGATTTATATTAAATCAAGATGCAATTATTTACATTATTACTATATATTAATTTCACCATTAAATTAATATATAAATTTCAAACCTTAAATTTATCGACTTTTAATTACATTCAAAAGTCCAATATTTTAATTCTAACCCAAATAGAATTTAAATTAATTTTAGGCATCATTTCCATGTCCATTTATTTCCAGATTCACATATTATCTCAATTTTCAAATATTAAATTACCATCTACTGAATCTATTAATCGCTATTTCTAAAATGTTAAACTATTTTACTAATTCTCTCAAAATCTCCATATTCAAAATCAATTAATAATTCAACTTCAACATTTAAAATAAATTAAATGTTCAAAACTAAACGACCAAAATCCCGAGTCGTTACATTCCTCCGCCTTAAAAAATTTCATCCTCGAAATTTGCTAAGGTCGGAAAAATGCTCCCAAACCCATTAACTTTTTAAAACACACTTACTTAAAATCCTACATTCACTTCCCTAAACCCTTTTAGTTTTTATCCAAAACAATTCGTTTCCATTTCTAACTCAAAAACTTTGGTTTCTAATACCGTTAAAAAATCAACTTTTCTAGTTAACAAAAATTTTCCAAAAAATTTCAAAAATTTTCTAACACCCTAAATTTTCGAAAATTTTTAATAGCGTCTTCTTTGTACGGAGAGCCTTTTACAATATCACAAATATGATAAAAATCTATACATCGACCCACACAGTCGGAAAACAAAATATATATCAATATATTATCATTTCTTAATTTTATTGCATAGGCGTACCTCATATTAGCGTTATTAAGCGAGCAGCTTATTTTATATGCTTTTACGCAACCCAAAATCTATCCAAACAGCTCCTTGTACCTATACTTACTCAAAATAAGCACATAAGTTTTCATAAACATGAAATTCCATAACATCTCATTTATTTAACTAGCTAAAGACATAAACTTCATAACCCAAACATGCCAATCATAAATTACAAGCAATTTTAAGGTTCCAACACTGATTTAATTTCTTTTCATGGGTCCCTATATCATTTCATTTAATTCGAAATGATTTACAACCAAATTTATTGCATTCAATTCGAATTCACGACAAACAAACTCATATCCATTCTGAATTGATTTATATGAGCTTTACTTGCATAAATTCAATTTCATTCAATTTCAAATTGATTCACAATCAATTTTAATTTCATTCCATTCATTTTTTACTTTCATTATATGTGAATCCATTTTACTAAGCTTTCGTACACAAATATGTCATATCATGTGTTTTAGAACGCATATGCAATATACAGGGTTCAAACACTCAATTATACACTTCCAAATTGATTTCCATACCATTTATTCAATTTTAACTTGATTCGCAATCCATTCAATTTCATTCTATTCACATTCACACTTATTATATTCATATCCATCTTATTAAGCTTCAACTGATCAATTTAAATTGATTTTAAATCAATTCATCTATTTTCCATTTGATTCCCATTTATGCTATTCACCAAACTTTGTTTCGCTACATGTTGTATTAAACAACATTTCAATCTATGTTAATTTTATTTATGAATTCATTTCATAAATAATCACTTAAGTTAAGTTTCCATTACAACCAATTTCCATTTCATTTTAAGTTGATCTCATTTAATTTGTTCGCTTCCATTTACTTAGTATATTCAAATTATACTATCACTTGGGGATCATTTCATATAGATCAATTCTCGAACAATTTATTATATCACAACATGGTTCCTGCACTTGCATTTTTATTAACTTTACCTCCATTTATTTTACATCCTTTCCATTCACTTTCATTTTATAGTGAACGACATTTCAGTTTAAGCTAATTTATTTATAAACCATTTCACAAAATTATTTCTAAGGTTTACTATAAACATTCCATATCGCTGCTTAAGTTATATTCAGCTTTAAAACTTAAGTTCACACTCAACTTATCCAATTCATATCCCAAAATCATATTCAATTCATTTACTATTAAATTGAATTCATTTCTTGTTATCAAATACTTAACCATTTGACTTGGTTGTACTTTTTCACTTTTCCAGTTTAATAAGTTATACAACCTATTTATTCACAATTTCCTGAATTTTCCAACTCATGTTTACTCACATTCAATATTTATAACATGTAGTTATATAATCACTTCACCATTCATATTTATATTCAATTTATTAAATTTCAATTTACCCTCCATTTAAAAATTCAAATTTTTGAATTTCCATTTCTTTACTATAGTATCGCTATTTTCATTTAGGTTTCACCATTTCATTTCTCAATTCATAAGTTCAAAACTTATTCACTTAACATCTCCTATTACTTACTTGAGTCCCCTTACATTTTATAATCATAACTCTGGATTACATACATCACTTGATAGCTTAAGTTTATCTATTCCATTCAATAATTATAACTTATAATTATATAATTATTCTACATTTCAACTTAATATCCAGTCCAATCCAAATCCAATTTTAATTTTTATTTAACTTATCTTAAGTTCAGTTTCAACCCATCTTATTCCCTTTAACTTACTCAAGTTAAACTTTAATTCCAGGATTAAATTTTACATTTTTCTTTCTTACCTATATCAACTTCAAATTATAAGTTCCACAACTGATTTCACTTAACCTTGCAAATCATTTAAATGGAAATCCCAGAATTCAATCACCCGGTTTTTATTTCAAATCATAAATATACGTATATTTCCTTGGTATATCAAATCATACTTTCGGATTTTCAAAACAACTTGGTTTTGCCCAAAACAATTTCCCTTTTGGAACTTCTAAAACAAAACTTGTTTATCAAACAAGTCCAAACAAATAATCATAGTCAATCACTATGGTAGCAATCCATCACTTAGAAACTCAAAAATGAATATTGATGATGTAGCCATCATCACCAGGATTATTTTTCAACGACTGAAGTGAGTTCAATGCTTCCTTACTTCCAAAAATCCATTTTCAAACAATTTCTATTCCAAAAAGATCTAAAAATAATACTCCATTATTCTTCACAAACCATTTTGGAAAACATTCCCAAAGGCTCTAAGATTTAAAAATTCAAAACATTTAGTTCATAACCAATTTAAAACATTTTCCAAAATAGCCGAGTTTTAAATTTTGGTTTAAATCCAATTTTAGTTATACTCCTTTGTATAAATCATTCTTATACAATTTCTATTTGGTTATATATATAACCATTTCAAAATTTATAATCTATTCCGATTATAATATTAACATCCAAACATTCCAATTATATACACTATAATAATTTCAGAAAATTATTTCTTTTGTATCAAAATATAATTTTTGGTAAAATTATTTCATTTACCCACTTTTAAAATGATACTTTGTCGGTTTACCTTGTTTAGGAGTTTAGAAAACCCTATCGATACGGTTGTACTTCCTGTACTGACCAGAATTCATAAACACTCAACCGATAAGTCAACACAATATAAAAACATTTTATATTCACTAACAATTATGCGCTCATATCTATTAATACACTCAAACTCATTCTAGAGTACTACTGACTCTATCTCTAATGAGTAATTCCCCACCAAAGCCTAGGTATATCGCCAACCTAAGCTCTGATACCAACTATGATGACCCGCCCTTTCCACCCTCAAAATCGACATAAATACGCTCATTGTATAACATGCCGAACGATCGAGTGCCGGAAAGACAGATTATTGAGGGGAAAGAAAGTAGGTTGAAGAAAAAGAAAACAAACAACAGAATCTCACAGCGGGTTGAATAACATATAATTTGAACAGTTCTTTAAACAAATCAAAAACTGTAATATACATATCTCACATCAGAGTACACAGATCAATAGTTACCAGCCTGCATAGTTATAACAACATGCCCTCACAATTGCTGATAACTTCAACAAAACACTGCAACGGAATAAAATCAAATACGAGTAATACGTCTTCTCCGTCCAGCTCATCCTCTGAGCTCCATAGCATCCTATCCTGAACCTGTAATACTCAGTCTGACCCAAGCATTATAATAAAATAACACCCGAGTCAGTTTGGAAAACCAGCGTGAGAAAACACACTCAATTTGAATTATTAAAGTTATCAAAATCCTTTGAAAATCAAAGGTATCTCGTAAGACCACGCTACACATAAACACGACGGGTTTTTACCTTACAATAACCAAAACATTTCATATCAAAATCATCTGATATTATTATAGTGTCTAAGTACAAATACTTATTCAAATAGCTGAAATGCTTTCATCTCACGTTTCAGCATAGTTGGGCACAGTCAAAACCGTACGGCGCTTATTGGCGAATGGATTACATACGAATGACTAGGTACTGGGGTATCACCTGTCACGGTATATGTCTAGAAACACTGTACCGAGGACCAGGCGAGGATCCCCTGCCACACAATATCGGACTATCCCTAACCTGGATAAACCGAATATGCTATCACCCCGGGTGTTCCCACCCTTTATCGAGCTCCTTCTTTAAATCGTAGTAACAATAATATCCGAGGGTATCTAGAAAGGTGATAAACATACCCTACTTGGGTGCTACCCACTTAGCCTTGCTGCATCTCCACTGCTTTTCAGTCATTCCCGATTGATGAGACTACAGGCTACGATTACCTTTTTAAAGAATTTTCACTTAGAATGCTTATTGTCCTCCAATGACAATGTTCTGATAGCATTCATCTATACAAGTCCGTCCTGGGTCCGAACGGAACCGAAGGCACTACTTCTACTACATCCATTTTGGAATCACCCTTAGGATTAGTAGCGATTAGCCCTTGCACTTCACTGCTCCATCTTCGACTCCATGCTCTTGTCTTCATTTCGAAAACATACTCATTGGATCGAAGTGGTTTTCTGATAACTTATCTGATCCCGGTCTCTTCAAAACAATGTTCGCTATTTCCGATAAACTCAACCCCGGTTCTTTAGGAAATAAACAGACAAAGTAAGATCGGAGACCACCTTCTAACCATTAGTGGATGGATTTCCTTAACATCATCCCAGAAGAACGAAATGAGTTTATACGTACAGTATAGCACCTCGAACGGTAACTGTACTATATAATTCCCGTATTTCTTCTAGATATTTCCAAAGTTATATTTTTGGTCCAAATTTGATAGTCGGTTATTTAACTATCAAATAAAACAATCGTTCAATCAAATATTCCATTTTCCACTTAAAACATTAAAACTTTTTTCAATTTATTTTATATTTCAATCACTTAAATTTCCTTATCAAAATATATGTACTTATCTTATCGAATTCGGTATATTCACAAATTATCCTTTTCAAAAACATTTGAAAACCCTTTTTAAAATGGTATGGAGAGTACCACTGCGGTATCAAACCACGAATTCACAGCTCAATGGTTACGTCTCTATCCCAGCGAAATCCAAGACTTAACTGCAGGCACTCACTGCCTCCGATGACGCCATGCGAGTATACCATTTACTTCCCAAAAACTTTATTTAATAATTATCTCAAAATAATGCTTATAAGTTTCCAAAATAATTTTACAAGTTTAATCTAGGTAATTATACTTAAATAAAAGTTATTATATAAAGCTATATTAATATTTAATAATTTATCTTTTTAAAACAACAATGTTGACTAATTCTTAAATAATAGATAATAATAACTCTTTAACAATCATTATAAGGTAACTAATTAAAAATTAAATATGTTTAAATAATTTAAAATAATTAAATAACTAGTTTCCAGAATATTTTTAACACCTTTAAAGTTATCTAGTTAATGATTAAAAATTCTCTTTTTAAAACAAGCCCAATTTTCTCGATTCTAATTTCATCTCGTAAATTTGGAAATCTTACTGAGTTCCAGTATAACCAATTTTATACTTATTTCCAAATTTGCTTCTATCCTTCAGAAATATTAAAAACCCTTTTTTAACCCTTTTTGTTTAAACAGTACCACTTAAGCATTTATTATTTAAAATCCTTTTTATAAACTTTTATTCCTAAATCTTTATTTACAATATTCCGAATTTGTTAAGTACAAATTCCAAATCCATTATTTCATCAGATCAATTAACCCCAAATTTCCAGATAAATATTTTACTTCAAATCCCTTTAAAATTCTTTTCCAATTCAAACCATATATTATTGGTATTTTAAAATACCAAAATTTAGGCCAAACAAACATAGCATCCTATCAATTCAAATCACATAATAACAAATCATAGATTATTCCAACCAAAACATATATCACTATATATGAAATTAAATTCAACATTTTTGAGAAATCCAGTTAGATCCCTCCAACATGTTCTCTGCATCCACAGATGTTAGCACAACATAAAAAATACCAATTCCGCTTCGAGGCAGAATATCGCGGTATATAGGGTCATCCGCTATTTTGTGGGGTGCATAGGGTCTCATCCGCTATATATACGGGAATATCAATCACTCCAATATATATACTACTATATATAATATCACATCCAACTGATAAAAATGTATCAATTCAACCAATCAATCATCAATTAATTTTAACTATTTAAAATTAAATCCAGCATTCCAAATATGAGTGAGATTAGCTCACCTTGAGTTTTAATTCGCCAAACGTTCCAATTTTAAATTAAATCGAACACGTTCAATTTAACCTAAAATTTTAGCTTGCTCTAATCATCTCCAATTATGTTCCAGCACGTAGTATTCGTCGCTGCGATTCCGTTGCCGCTTGTTTCATCCGATTTTGACCTCGTATGAGAAGGATATGCAATTTCAAAGTTTTGAATATAAATTACATAAATAATTTAATTTCTTTTTTTTAATACCAGAAATAATTTGGCCGTATGATCCGGGTTCAAGAAATCAAGGCCGGTCATTTGTTTTCCCTCTTCTCTTATGCCACTACACACATTGTAGGGCATCGAACTTAGAAGCTCCACAATAAAGAAATTAGGTTAATTCGAGTATAATGGGGAGGAAATCTGACGGAAAGGATAAGGAATTCTTGTCCTAAGCTTTTCTCTGGTAAACTTTTTTTCTCTAAAATTAAATTTTGGTTGCATCGTGGTTGCTATATTGGATGGTAGAAGATGGTTCCTACACTTTTACCATCACTTTTGCACTTACATAGAACACTTTTTGCATGTTTAGGATGTTTGTATACATGCCTATATGTCACGACACTTGCATTCATGCTAGGATTGAGCTCACTTATCGTATGTCTGCACACATAATCACATTGCACTTTTGGTTGAGTGGATGGTTGTGTAGATAACTTAATTGTATATCATGGATGTTTATTGCGCTTTACGCTGTTCACCACTTGGAAAAAAGATTTCGGGGATGAAATCCTTTTTGAGGGGGAAGAATGTAACACCTCGTAAAATCAACCATAAATAAATTAGTAAATTAAATTAAATAAGATAGGGATAAAAGTGGAAATTTCATAAAAATTGGAGTTTGACCATAAAAGTTATATTTTTGCATTCGTGGCAAAATTCTAATAAATTTCCACATATAATATGTTGAAAACAGAGCTCAAATGGAAAAGTTATGGACGTTTAAAGTTTTCATGTTTAAAACAATTTAAATAGAATTCAAATTCAAGTGAATAATTAATTTTAAAATTTGAAAGTTAACAGTGAATAGATTTAGGGGTTAAGTAAATGTTAAAAATAGCGTTAACATTAAATGATAATTAAGGAAGAAAATAAATAAAAAACAAAGACACAAAAAAATTTCCAAAATAAACGTCACGATCGACCGCTCCCTAAGACTGGTCGTTAGCTAGCGATTGACTGGTAAGGTAAGGCAGTAAACCGTTGGCTATCAAGTGGCGGTTAGGATTTTTGAATTTGAACGTTCTAGATTTTATAGTTTCCAACATACCTTTATCCAACGGTTCCTGTTACAACCCATACCTTAATGGGCCTAAATTATGACAAAAATCAAAATCCAAGTCCATCAAAGCACAAATAATTGGATTTGGTACTTGCAAATACGCATGAGCATTATCAGATGATAAAAATCTAAACTCACAACGGAAACAATAATAATATAAGAATACTGATTATGACTACTACCTAGGAATTAATTGTATTCCTTGGATAGCAGATTGTAACATCAGCATCGAGCATGAGAGAAAAGAAGACTTCTCTAACAACTAAACACATCCAGCTTCAATGACCTATTCCTCTATCATGTGGGTTGTAATAAGGAGGGGGTCAGAATAATGTTCCAGTGACTAGAAAATCTATAAATTGTCCATAACATAAATTTATACTGATTGGTTCCATTTAATTGTTATGTCTGTTATGGTTAGCAATTCTAGTCTAAGCTTGCATTGCACAAAGGATTACTTACCTACCCATTCCCAAGGCACAAAATACTGACGAAGCTTTATCAACCACCCAATACTTTCATACCCATTTTCTACTTAGTACTTTTAAATATAAAGCGGGCTTCTACTATCACCACATAATACTCTTTTGCAGGCAGACTTTGCCATTTAAGACCTCAATCGAGGTAGACTGCGTCATTTAAGACCTATTCCCAAGGTGGACTTCTAGCGTCGTCATTATTGGCCTATTGGTCCTAACTACAGAGACCTTTAACTACTCTATATGGCCGTTGTAACGACCCGTAGATTTTAACTGTTTTAATAACGTAATTAGTTGAAATTTTGTGAAATTTTAAACGATAAAATTTTGAAATAAAATTTGATATTTGGAATGCGTCTAATTAATCATAGCAACTGGTAAATTTTCATCAGAAAATTTGGAAGTTTATTTTCTAGTGTAATTTTATTCCAATTTATATCAGTTAAAATTAATGATAATAAAATGTTTTCCAAACCTGAATATTTTTACATAGAAAAATTCTAATTCATCTTCTGACTAAGACGTCATTTTTCGTTTTTCCAAATTCGGACTTCTTTAGCTCCGTCGATCTTATTTTTCTGCGTTTTGCTACATTTTCCGCTAGTAGAAAATTCGAATTTTTATAATTCAATCATACCACTGATATCTGTATACCATTTTGATCGTCTCGTCGTGCTGATCTCTGCGGTATAATCAATTCTATATTTTGAAGTCCGATACGCAGCGAAAACTGCGTAACGGACAAATGTATCGATATCGTTTCCTGTGTCCATTCAAATTTGACAACGGTTTAAATCAAGCAGTCTTCAGCCTTTTATCACTTCCTGTATTAGCATGCGTGACTTTATTATTCCAACCTGTCGCCAACTTTTATTATTTCCAGTATTGAATATCAATTGGCACTATTTTCCATTCCTGGATATTTATTATATTTGTCACTTCATTTCTGTAGCTCCATCTTCTTTCCTCAGCCTTTTCTCTGACACTTCACATTCTAATTTGCCAATGGCCGACCATCCTTCACGCTCGACCCCCTCGCCTGACCGAGATCACAGCAACCACCGTCCTTTCGTTGTCTATTACCTTTCACTGTTGCTTGAAAGGTGAGCCAACTATTATTTACATTCATATTAGTACTACATTTATTTTTGCAAACCTTTCCCCTTCCCATTTTAATGTTTGCATTCTTATATTCGAGTTCTTCATCCACTGCTCATTTCTTTTGTTCATCTTCCTCTCCCTCATTTTTTCTTTTCTCCGTTCCAGGCTCTAAAAAAAAGAAGAGAAAATGAAATTTCTATGTATCGACTACCCAGAAGCTCTCCACCCCAACCGCTTGAGCATCACGCCCGAACACACCTTGCTCCCATGCGTGCACTGCTTCAACCCCCTGCAACCTGTCACCAAGTCTTCATTTTCCATTTCCTGTCTTATTTTCAACTATATCTTTTATATACTATATTTGCTTATATAGTCGATACTAATTTATAAAATATAAGTTCTATTTATTTTATATAATAGCTTATATGAACTATAATATATATATACATATATAACAATGTATACGAGTACATATAATCTGTTTATGTAACGACCCGTATTTTTACGGATCGACAAGTTCGTCAAAATCTGGAATTTTTGCATTTTTAAGTCATTTCAGATTTTTGACGAAATTTGTCTAAGTCCTAGGTCGTGGACGACCTAAGAGCTAAGTCGTGACCGAGTTAAGGACTTCGGCGAGTTAGTGTTAGGTCGTGGGTTAGTTGGAGCGACCTATAGAATTGTGCAACCTAGGATTTAGTTAAGTAATTAGGTCGGCAGGGCGAGTTAACGACCTAAAGACTGACCGACTTAAGGAAGACTAGTTGTTGGCTTTGGTTAGGTCGTAGGCGACCTAAGGGGTTAAGTCGTGACCGACTTAAGAGGTTCAGGCGACCTAAGAAAATGTGTGAGCGACCTAAGTGTTAGGTCGGCAGTTCGAGTTAGCGACCTAGTAGAGTTAACGACTTAGGGAATAAGCAGTTTGCGACCTATAAGAGTTAGCGACCTATGGGTTTGACCGACCTAAGTGTTAGCGTAGTTAGGTCGTTAGATCTGTGTTGAGTTAGGTCGTAGACGACCTAAGATGGTTAGGTCGCGTGTGTGTTAGGTCGCGAGTTTGCTGAGTCGTAGGTCGCGTGAGTTGTTAGGTCGCTAGAATAGTTTAAGTCTTAGGTCGCGTATTGGCTTAAGTGTTAGGTCGCGAGATTGTTAAGTCGCGCATAGGCTAAGTCGTAGGTCGTAGAGAGGCAGTGTGTTAGGTCGCTGGGTTTCGTCTAAGTGTTAAGTCGTGCATAGTTAAGTCGCGCAGTGTTAAGTCGAATGATGCTAAGTTGTTAAGTCGTCCAGGCGACTTAGGAGTGAAGTGCGCATAAGTTAGGTCGGAGGCTCTGTTAAGTCGTAGGGGTTTTTAGGTCGTAGGTCGGCATATGTTAGGTCGGCAACGACTTAAGGAGATAGCCGAGTTACGACTCAGGCAGTTTTTCAGCTATAAATAGGAGGGGTTGTTCTCACTTTTTGGGATCCGGATTTTGAAGCGACGAAGTGCTGCCATTTTGAGAGCTCGACTTCTACACTTCTTCACTTCTTTTCTCCACTCTAATCAAGTGCTTCCATCCATCCAAATCGAAGATCAAGATTGAAGATTCAAGAGCTTAGATTGAAGATCTTCATCTTTTCGAGAGAGATTTCTTCATTTGAAGCGGATTTGTGATAGATCAAGCTTGATCCTTCGCTGTCCAGATCTGAAGTGTGTTGATTTGAGGTTGTTTAGGTGATTTGGTGAGTGGTGATTATCTCTCTCACGGATCCAAAGGAGTATATCGGATTGTTGGCTCGTTTTGGTGTTAAAATAGAGATTTCCATGCATTTTCTTCATCCTATGTGTAGATCCATATAGATCCATTGTTCATGATGATGTTGCATCCATTTTAACATATGTTAACCTATGCAAGTTCATTCATCAAGTTTGTAGAGATATAATACATGTTTTCATGCTTATTGGACTTTCAACTCTTTAATTACGAAAATGCCATTATTGTTATAATTGTCTACTTAGATCATTTTTGAATGCTTGATTGCTTGGATTGATGTTTGATTTGATTGATTATTATGAACTAGATGATTGATGATTAGATTTAGACCAAAGATGATTCAAAAGCTAAGGTAAAGGCCCTTGAATTGGAAAAGCTGCTCGTGGCATATGTAGCGGGATGATGAAGCTCTTATGCATAGATTCGATGATGCGATGATGAGATGAGGCTTTGCGAGGATGTAATGAAGCGAGGCAATCATATGATGAAGACTTGGTCTAATCCAGACGGGATCATTCCAAGCATGTTGATAACTCGGTGATATGATTCGAGTTGAGGATAATGAATGGATATGAGAATAGTCGTCGAGGAGGATGACTAGGAGGCTTGGATAGCATCGTTGTTGAAGGTTCTAGCATGCTCTAAGCAAGGGTACGTTTGGGCAGATTCGATAGTCCCAACGGCCAACTGTTGATGGTCGAGTACTCTGGGCAGATTCGATAGTCCTAGGCACGGGCTGCGACGACGTGCGGGAGTTATGTCTAGAACCGGGGTTTCCATTAGCCCTTGACGGACGGCTGAAAGAATGTGCCGGTCATTCAATTAACGGTGATATCGAAGCAATGATAACAGTGATAGCCAGAGTCATGGATGTTTGGTTGTATCGTCATTCGGACTCAAGAGCGGTATTTTCTGGGTGCTTATCTGATTTAGGCCTTGGTACTTGGAAAACATCGCCCTTGACTCGAGTGATAGTAGCTTTACTTTAAAATTGTATGCTCTGCTATGTTTGCTTCTGCTTAGTGTGTGTCTGGGGGCTATCACTGTAGAATGAGGTTGGAGTGGGAGGGTTGTATTCCTATTCCTTTTCCTTTATGCTCTTTTGGTATGTTGTTAGTTAATTTACTGCTCACTAAGACCGTTGTCTGACTCAAGGCTTTATGTTTTAATTCTTATTGCCTTGGGCTGTTCGTCCATTTTTGGGACGGGCAGACTAGGTAGCAGGTGACAGGTGCTGTTCTCTTCTCACGATGCTGATATCGAAGACGAGCTTGAGGGTTGCATATTATCTTCTTATTATATGTACTGGATATTCCGCTGTTTTGTATTCTCTGAGAGATATGTAGTGAGGCTGGATGTATTAACTATGTGGATGCTTGTATTCAACTATTATGGAGTTTTATATGATGTCATTTTGTTCTGTAAAGCTTCACTATACATATGTTCTATTGTATTTTGTCCATGCGCTGTGAGTAATACGATAGATTCTTTCATTTTAAATCTTACCTTGACAATTGTCCATGGTCGCCTGGCACACTTTACAGCGCACTATCTCTAGATTCGGTGCAGGGGTCATGGGCGGTCGTCACATTTGGTATCAGAGCATTGGTTAATCGGTTTTACCCAACGCTCGTTGTCATAACCACGTATGAGAGACGTAATTGTATTTTGATGGATGATTACTATATATAATATAGTAGCTTAGTAGAGTTTGAGTCCTTTATGCAGTTGTTTCTCTAGATGTTTTAATCATTCCTTTTTATAGATATTGAGAATGAGTCGAAGAGGGAGACCAGCTGCTAGGGGAGGTCGTGCTACTGAAGAGACTGCTGATTATGCAGCCATGTTCGAAGCTATGATGACTTCGATCATGAGAAGGATACCAGTTCCGGGGGCGGCAGTTGATGTTGGAGTTCAAGTCCAAACTCCGAAACCAGTGGATTTTGCTAAGCTGTGCAAGGATTATACTGCTCTTGGAGGGAAGGTTTTCTTGGGAACAGAATCTACCATTGAAGTCCAGAGGTGGATAGATGCTTGTAGAAGGATCTTTGGTGATTTGGGAATTGATGATGCAACTAAGAGGAAGTTGGCATCGAGGCAGCTTCAAGGGAGAGCTTCTGATTGGTGGAACTCTATTACCATCACTACTCCGGAAGAAGAGATTACTTGGGAGCAATTCCAAGTCAGATTTGAAGCTAAGTTCATTTCTACAGCTCAGAAGTCTGTTCTGTTCAAGAAGTTTGTAGAGCTCAAGCAGGGTGGAAGATCTGTTCTTGAGTATGTTTCTGAGTTCGAAGCTCTGTCCAAGTATGCCCGGTCGTATATTGAATCTGCTTATCAGAAGAATGAGAAGTTTGTGACCGGCTTGGATAGTTATCTTGGGAGACAGTTGGTGGATCATTTGGACGATTCATTTGAGAAGCTTGTGGAGAAAGCTCTTAGGCATGAGAGTCTGTTTCCTAAGGAAGGACCTGTTGTTGCTGTTACCAAGGGAGAATCTAAACCACAGCAAGGTGGAAACCAGAAGAGGAAGCAGCAGCAGCAGAAGGGTAAGGATGGCCAGAAGAAGCCGAAAGGCGAGGTGACTTGCTACAACTGTCAACAGAAGGGCCATTTCTCTAAGGATTGTAAGAATCCGAAGGCGCCGATGAAGTGTCACAACTGTGACAAGCCGGGGCATTTCAGGAAGAATTGTCCAGAACCAAGGAAGGACAGGCAGATTGTGCAAGCCTATGCTTTAGGAGCTGTTCCGTCGTCTTCAAAAGCTCCTACTGCTGAAGAGAAGGGAAAGAGTGTGGTTGTTCAAGGTACTCTTTTCCTATGTGGTGTTCCAGTTAGAGTTCTGTTTGATACTGGAGCGTCGCATTCGTTTGTTTGTAGTGAACTAGTAGGCCGGTTAGGTTTGGAACCGGATATTGTTGATAGGCCATTGGTTGTGACTAATCCAGTTGGGGGTTCGTCTTGTTTGTGTATGTTATGCCGTGGTCTAGTTGTGTCGAGTCATGGTTGCTCTTTTGTTTGTGATTGCTTTGTTCTGAACTTTGCGGGGTTCGGAATTATCTTGGGTATGGACTGGCTTAGGAAGTATGCGGCTAAGGTTGATTGTGAGAGGCTGGAGGTGACAGTCGAGAATGTGGAAGGGCGAAAGATTGTGATACGATGTAAGCATGAGGAAGGCGTCTTCATGAGCTTCATGTATTCGCTAGTTGTTCCACGGGATGGACTGTCATCAGTGCCGATCGCTAATGGATTCGAGGATGTCTTTGACGAAGTCAAAGGGTTGCCGCCGCATAGAGAGATCGAGTTTCGTATAGATCTAGTTGAAGGAGCCAGACCTGTTGTGATGCCTCTTAGGCGAATGGCGCCTAGGGAACAGCAAGAGTTGAGGGTGCAAGTTGATGACCTTTTACAGAAAGGATTCATTCGGCGTAGTGTGTCCGAGTGGGGTGCACCAGTTGTGTTTGCAACTAAGGCAGATGGGTCATTGAGATTGTGTGTGGATTATCGTGAGCTGAATAAGGTGACTAAGAAGAACAAGTATCCATTGCCAAGGATAGACGACTTGTTTGATCAGCTTCACGAAGCTAAGGTGTTTTCTCAAATGGATTTGGCAACGGGATTTCACCAGTTGAGAGTGGCTAAGGATAGTGTGCCGAAGACTGCTTTTAGGACACCATCCGGTTTCTTTGAGTGGCTGGTAATGCCGTTTGGATTGACTAACGCGCCAGCATATTTTGTGGATCTTATGAATAGAGTGTTCAGAGATCAGTTGAACAAGTTCGTACTTGTGTTCGTGGATGATATTCTGATTTATTCCAGAACGGAAGAAGAGCACAAGACGCACTTGCGTATTGTTTTGGAAATCTTGCGGAAACATCAGCTGAAGGCTAAGTTTTCGAAGTGTCACTTCTGGAAGAGTGAAGTGAGGTTCTTAGGCCATGTGATTTCTGGAAATGGAATAGCGGTTGATCCCGCTAAGGTGGCAGCAATCCAGGATTGGGTTAGACCTAAGAATGCGTCAGATGTGAGGAGTTTTCTTGGATTAGCAGGATATTATCGACGGTTTATCAAAGACTTCTCCAAGGTAGCTGCACCATTAACAGGATTGACGAAGAAGAACAAAGTGTTCAGTTGGGATGCTAAGTGTGAGCAAGCTTTCGGAATCCTGAAAGAGAGACTAACGAGTGCTCCTGTTTTGACTATTCCAAGTGGGAATGAAGAGATGGTGGTTTACACCGATGCATGTGGTACTGGACTTGGAGCAGTGCTGATGCAGAAGGATAAAGTTGTTGCGTATGCCAGTCGACAACTGAAGCCGCATGAAAGGAATTACCCAACTCATGATTTGGAATTGGCGGCGATTGTATTTGCTCTGAAGATGTGGAGACATTATCTGTTGGGAGTTCGATTCGAGTTGTTTACGGATCATAAGTCGTTGAAGTATCTTTTCTCCCAGAAGGATTTGAATCTTCGGCAGCAACGTTGGCTAGAGTTTTTGGCATCGTATGACTTTGGTATAGCTTATACTCCGGGAAAAGGTAACGCAGTGGCTGATGCGTTAAGTCGGAGACATGCAGGATTGGGAGCCATGTTTTCAGAATGGAAGAGTCTCGAGTATTTAGCTGGGTTTGACTTCAGGCCTAGATGCGAATTGGAACCTGAGATGTTGGCAAACTTATCAATAAGACCCACTCTTGTGGAAAGGATTGGTGAGAGCCAAAAGCGAGATGGTAAGCTTGTCAGGATTATCCGTGAATTGGAATCTGGATTGGATCCAGAAAAGGATAAAGGATTCGAGGTCGATCAAGAGGGTTGGCTTCGGAAGCAAGGACGACTAGTTGTTCCCGATATAGATGAATTGAGGAGTGAAGTTCTGAAGGAAAGTCATCACTCGAAGTTGACAATTCATCCAGGTGGAAATAAGATGTATCGGGATATGAAGAGAACCTACTATTGGGAAGGTATGAAGAAGGATGTTGGAAATTTTATTTCCAAGTGTATGAACTGCCAGTTGGTTAAAGCTGAACAGAAGAAGCCAAGTGGATTGCTTCAGCCATTAGAAGTTCCTACATGGAAGTGGGAACAAGTGTCGATGGATTTCATCGATGGATTGCCTAGAACCAGAACGGGAAATGAAGGGATTTGGGTCATTGTGGATCGTCTGACTAAGAGTGCACGATTCATTCCTGTTCGATCGACTAGGACTGCATCAAAGTTGGCTGAGTTGTATATTA
The DNA here is from genome assembly GCA_030737815.1 of Allium fistulosum. NCBI lineage: Eukaryota > Viridiplantae > Streptophyta > Magnoliopsida > Asparagales > Amaryllidaceae > Allium > Allium fistulosum. The sequence goes on from CM060902.1 coordinate 429,020,852, forward strand.
AGTGGATAGTTCGATTCCATGGTATTCCGAAGAGCATAGTGAGCGATCGAGACCCATTGTTCACTAGTGAATTTTGGAAGAGCTTCCAGGAAGTTTTGGGAACCGAGTTGTGTTTGAGTACAGCTTATCATCCCCAAACAGATGGTCAGACCGAGAGAGTCAACCGAGTTTTGGAAGATCTTCTCAGAGCATGTGTTTTGGACTTCGGAGGATCATGGGAAGATCACCTTCATTTGGTGGAGTTTGCGTACAACAACAGTTACCAGTCAAGCATTGGTATGGCACCGTATGAGGCGTTGTATGGAAGACCGTGTAACTCTCCGACATGTTGGTTGGAAACTGGAGAAAAGCTGATACTTGGGCCAGAGATGATTCGTCAGACCTCAGATTGCATAGAGATCATTCGGCAACGAATGAAGGCAGCCCAAGACCGTCAGAAGAGTTATGCCGATAAGCGTCGAAAGGATTTGGAATTCGACGTAGGGGATATGGTTTTTGTGAAGATTTCTCCACTGAAGAATGTTATTAGGTTCGGGAAGAAAGGAAAATTGACTCCGAGATTTGTTGGACCATTCCCGATCATCGAGCGAATTGGAAAGCTCGCTTATAGATTGGAGTTACCGGAGAAGATGTCGAGTGTGCACAATGTTTTTCATGTATCATATCTACGAAAGTATGTGCATGACTCGAATGCAGTGGTTTCTGCTGATAGCTATGAAGATTTTGAAGTTGATCCAGTTGATAGAAGGCCTCGTAAGCCACTTCGTGTTGTGGAAACCGACACGAAACAGCTTAGGAGGAAGGTAGTTAAGTTACTCAAGATACAATGGAGTGATGATGATAACGACTGTACGTGGGAGGTGGAAGAGAGGATGAAAGCAGCTCATCCTGAACTCTTCAAGGTATGGCCCTAAGGTGTCGTGTCATCTCACGATATTGTAACTTGTTCTAATTTTAGAATTTTGTACGCTAAGTTAGAATTGGATGCATGGTTTGTTGATTGCTATGGATGGTAGGCGTACAGAATAGTTTTGATTGCTTGGAATTTCGGGGGCGAAATTCCTAAGGGGGAGAGAATGTAACGACCCGTATTTTTACGGATCGACAAGTTCGTCAAAATCTGGAATTTTTGCATTTTTAAGTCATTTCAGATTTTTGACGAAATTTGTCTAAGTCCTAGGTCGTGGACGACCTAAGAGCTAAGTCGTGACCGAGTTAAGGACTTCGGCGAGTTAGTGTTAGGTCGTGGGTTAGTTGGAGCGACCTATAGAATTGTGCAACCTAGGATTTAGTTAAGTAATTAGGTCGGCAGGGCGAGTTAACGACCTAAAGACTGACCGACTTAAGGAAGACTAGTTGTTGGCTTTGGTTAGGTCGTAGGCGACCTAAGGGGTTAAGTCGTGACCGACTTAAGAGGTTCAGGCGACCTAAGAAAATGTGTGAGCGACCTAAGTGTTAGGTCGGCAGTTCGAGTTAGCGACCTAGTAGAGTTAACGACTTAGGGAATAAGCAGTTTGCGACCTATAAGAGTTAGCGACCTATGGGTTTGACCGACCTAAGTGTTAGCGTAGTTAGGTCGTTAGATCTGTGTTGAGTTAGGTCGTAGACGACCTAAGATGGTTAGGTCGCGTGTGTGTTAGGTCGCGAGTTTGCTGAGTCGTAGGTCGCGTGAGTTGTTAGGTCGCTAGAATAGTTTAAGTCTTAGGTCGCGTATTGGCTTAAGTGTTAGGTCGCGAGATTGTTAAGTCGCGCATAGGCTAAGTCGTAGGTCGTAGAGAGGCAGTGTGTTAGGTCGCTGGGTTTCGTCTAAGTGTTAAGTCGTGCATAGTTAAGTCGCGCAGTGTTAAGTCGAATGATGCTAAGTTGTTAATTCGTCCAGGCGACTTAGGAGTGAAGTGCGCATAAGTTAGGTCGGAGGCTCTGTTAAGTCGTAGGGGTTTTTAGGTCGTAGGTCGGCATATGTTAGGTCGGCAACGACTTAAGGAGATAGCCGAGTTACGACTCAGGCAGTTTTTCAGCTATAAATAGGAGGGGTTGTTCTCACTTTTTGGGATCCGGATTTTGAAGCGACGAAGTGCTGCCATTTTGAGAGCTCGACTTCTACACTTCTTCACTTCTTTTCTCCACTCTAATCAAGTGCTTCCATCCATCCAAATCGAAGATCAAGATTGAAGATTCAAGAGCTTAGATTGAAGATCTTCATCTTTTCGAGAGAGATTTCTTCATTTGAAGCGGATTTGTGATAGATCAAGCTTGATCCTTCGCTGTCCAGATCTGAAGTGTGTTGATTTGAGGTTGTTTAGGTGATTTGGTGAGTGGTGATTATCTCTCACACGGATCCAAAGGAGTATATCGGATTGTTGGCTCGTTTTGGTGTTAAAATAGAGATTTCCATGCATTTTCTTCATCCTATGTGTAGATCCATATAGATCCATTGTTCATGATGATGTTGCATCCATTTTAACATATGTTAACCTATGCAAGTTCATTCATCAAGTTTGTAGAGATATAATACATGTTTTCATGCTTATTGGACTTTCAACTCTTTAATTACGAAAATGCCATTATTGTTATAATTGTCTACTTAGATCATTTTTGAATGCTTGATTGCTTGGATTGATGTTTGATTTGATTGATTATTATGAACTAGATGATTGATGATTAGATTTAGACCAAAGATGATTCAAAAGCTAAGGTAAAGGCCCTTGAATTGGAAAAGCTGCTCGTGGCATATGTAGCGGGATGATGAAGCTCTTATGCATAGATTCGATGATGCGATGATGAGATGAGGCTTTGCGAGGATGTAATGAAGCGAGGCAATCATATGATGAAGACTTGGTCTAATCCAGACGGGATCATTCCAAGCATGTTGATAACTCGGTGATATGATTCGAGTTGAGGATAATGAATGGATATGAGAATAGTCGTCGAGGAGGATGACTAGGAGGCTTGGATAGCATCGTTGTTGAAGGTTCTAGCATGCTCTAAGCAAGGGTACGTTTGGGCAGATTCGATAGTCCCAACGGCCAACTGTTGATGGTCGAGTACTCTGGGCAGATTTGATAGTCCTAGGCACGGGCTGCGACGACGTGCGGGAGTTATGTCTAGAACCGGGGTTTCCATTAGCCCTTGACGGACGGCTGAAAGAATGTGCCGGTCATTCAATTAACGGTGATATCGAAGCAATGATAACAGTGATAGCCAGAGTCATGGATGTTTGGTTGTATCGTCATTCGGACTCAAGAGCGGTATTTTCTGGGTGCTTATCTGATTTAGGCCTTGGTACTTGGAAAACATCGCCCTTGACTCGAGTGATAGTAGCTTTACTTTAAAATTGTATGCTCTGCTATGTTTGCTTCTGCTTAGTGTGTGTCTGGGGGCTATCACTGTAGAATGAGGTTGGAGTGGGAGGGTTGTATTCCTATTCCTTTTCCTTTATGCTCTTTTGGTATGTTGTTAGTTAATTTACTGCTCACTAAGACCGTTGTCTGACTCAAGGCTTTATGTTTTAATTCTTATTGCCTTGGGCTGTTCGTCCATTTTTGGGACGGGCAGACTAGGTAGCAGGTGACAGGTGCTGTTCTCTTCTCACGATGCTGATATCGAAGACGAGCTTGAGGGTTGCATATTATCTTCTTATTATATGTACTGGATATTCCGCTGTTTTGTATTCTCTGAGAGATATGTAGTGAGGCTGGATGTATTAACTATGTGGATGCTTGTATTCAACTATTATGGAGTTTTATATGATGTCATTTTGTTCTGTAAAGCTTCACTATACATATGTTCTATTGTATTTTGTCCATGCGCTGTGAGTAATACGATAGATTCTTTCATTTTAAATCTTACCTTGACAATTGTCCATGGTCGCCTGGCACACTTTACAGCGCACTATCTCTAGATTCGGTGCAGGGGTCATGGGCGGTCGTCACAGTTTACTTATAATTGAAGGTTATATAAAGTTTATACAAGTGGTATATTATCGGTTTGGGCCATCTGTGATATGTATTATAGATATATATTACCCGCATTTGTTTATTGCCAATATGGGTTGCACATATCTAATATGTCCTAGTATCCAAGGTATCATATGTTGTGCACATGTATGCGCATTCCTGACATTAGAGCTGTACTCTGTTTTGATTCCTGCTCTGTGCCAGTCCGAGTTTTGTTTTAGCCAAGGTATTCATTGATATTTTGATTTTAAATTTATATATAGAGTTTTAGAGTATTATATATCTGTTTTGATGTATGTATGTACATTAAAGTAAGTTTATACGTATATATATAGAGATGTTTACAAATTTTGTTTACAGTTAGATATATAGGCGTATTACATTTTAAAGCTTTGGGCCTGTTGTTTCTACCCTTATATATAAAGTAAGAAGGGTGTATATATATAATAGTTTTCGTACCTATGTATATAAGTATATATATGCTGCCTATATGTGTTTTAAAATGTTAAATATATAGATATATATATATATAGTATTAGATGTGATGGTATATGGATGTTTAAAGTATGTATATTTTAAAAGAAGTATTTATGTTTACAGTGTTCATTTTATTTTCAATAGTAGTAGTAGATATGTCACAGCTACATATATGTTTAACAGTACATATGATTTATATATATATATAGTGATGTATAAGTTCACTTATACCATTTATTTCATCGATCCAGTTCTGATTTGATTTCCTCAATTTCTACATATATCAGCTTTGTTAGTCGAATTCGTGCCAATCAAGCCTTGATTTGGAATTCGTGCTTGGATCCATAACTCAATTCATTGTCCATCCCCTCTAGCCTCGAAAGGTGAGCAATCACTCACGATTAATGTTCTTTTATTTATTAAATTTGATTTCAATTGAAACGACAATTGAAATATGCTGATGTTAGTTATTCGCACTGTTATATATATGCTATTACCTGTATCAGTTCACATGTGACATCTGACACCATTATTTGCCAATTGAAATATGCTGATGTTAGTTATTCGCACTGTTATATATATGCTATTACCTGTATCAGTTCACATGTGACATCTGACACCATTATCAGTTATTTATATTGATGATATATGCCTGTTATATTATTATCATATTTGTTATCACTCTGCAAGTTCCCTGTTAGTATAGAATCACTATGGGTTGAAATGATACATACCCGAACGGACTTTAGAATAGGAGAAAATCGTTATGGGTTGAAATGATAAACCCAAGCGATTTTCAATTGAATTGAATTTGGGATTACGGGTTGAAAAGATATATACCCGTATATATATAAATTACGGATTGAAATGATAAATATCCGTATCACTTGACTATAGGATAGAAAATTTTATACAGGCACCGTTAGTCTAATATAAATAATTTGAAATGATTACTATGGTTTTGGAAGGAAATATATAGTTTTATTTAATATTGATTTTAAAGATTTATTGAAGTTGATTTAATAAAGTTGATTTGAATCAATATAAAATGTCTTTAAGTATTTATGTAAAACTTATATATTCAAATATAGAGTTTATAATGTTTCAGGTTGAAAGATAAAATTTGAAATTGATTTGAAAATTTGTATTTATATAAGAATCATACTTAAATAAGTTTGGGTTGAAATTTATTAAATTTGAAATTGTAAAGATATGTTTATAACTTGAATTTGATTAAAAGTGACTTAAGTGAATATTTCAAATTTATATAAATTTAAATGGGATATTTTGTTTATTTAAATTTGTAAATTGAAGTTGTATTTAGATGTTATTAAAATGATTAAGTAAATAATTCAAAACTAAATAATAGTAAAGTGAATTTGGTATATATATGAAATTATCAAATTTAGTTTTTGAAATGTGGAATATTTAAAGCTTTGAAATATATTGAAATTTAATCGTTTATTTTGTGTTTCAAATCTGTATTTGAAATCGTTATAATTCGAAATGATTTATTGAGAAATTGAATTGAGTTGAAATTTATGAATTGAGATTGAATTAAGTTGAATTTGGAAGTTGAGTTAATTTGAATCGATTTGTGAATTGGTGGAAACTATTTTATTTTATAAAGTATTTTTAAACTATATCTACAACTATTTATATTTTACTTTATAAATTATTTTAGTATAAACTATTTTATATAAATCATTTTAGTATAAACTATTTTATATAAATCATTTTCAATATATTATTTTATTATAAACTATTTTAACTTATAACTATTTTATATAAACTATTTTAATTTTATAAACTATTTTATAATATACACTAATTTTAATATCTAAACTGGTTAAGAGGGAAGTGTTATGAATTCAAAATGTTATGATTTCAAACTATAGTTTCAAAGTGTTATGAATTTCAAGGGTTGATTTCCAAAGTGTTTTGATTTTAAAGACTTACGATTTAGAAAGCGATATAACTTTGGAAAGTGATATGTTTTTGAAAATGGATTTATTTGAAGTGAAAATGATATCGTATGGATATGGTTTTTGAAATGGCAATGATATTTTGGTTTTGAAATATAAACTATTTTGAAAGTTTATTAAATGACCAATCGGTGTAATAACTACGTAGTTATTGAAGAGTCCGGGATCGGTTAGGGACATACTCTCTGTCCAAACCGAAAACCACTTTAATAACTATTATATGCGGAGTGTGATCCAGAATGAAGTGGTTGGAATGATGATGTTGTTGGATTTGAAGAAAGAGAACGATAATGGATGAACTTGACACTTGTGTCAAATTGGAAATTACTTAAACAGGAGCCGTGCCGGGCCAGTGAGGTTAGCTACCTCTAGCGGACACACTTCTTCATAAACTACTCATTACTTGTTTTTGATTGGTGCGCACCCTTGATTTGGGAGTGTTGTTTCGCGGTGTTGCGATCGCTGCGGCGATGCGTTCTCACCAGTTCGGATCAGGCAAACGGTAGTTTCACTACCTTGGGTATTGCCTCATGTGCCTTGTCATACTTGTATCCCTATGCGCGACCACTACGATTTTTTTTGTGTTATACCTATGGAGTACTCCCTGATAGCCCACTAGTTTACGGTGGAGTTTACAGTGCTGTATAGACTATGATGCTTATATAAAGTGTGTTAAAGGGGATAATGGTAACGCCTTAACGCTGTTTTGATACTTTATATTACTGATAGGCATTATCTACTTAGCGTACACTACTACATAGTAGATAGTTTAACGGATCCTTAGAGGATGGTTATCCCAAACATCCTTCGAGTTACTTGTATTTCAGTCGTTATTTCACTTGAGGTGGATTTATTGATATAAGAATGTTAATCCTGACTCGAGTGTTTTGTGTTTTCTTTATGCTCGGGTCAGACTGAGTGTACCAGTATTCGAGACTCGCCTTTGGAGTTGAAGCTTCGCTTGGAGATCCAGCTATCTATCCAGCTTTCAGATATTCAGTTGATTCCAGTGATGTATTCTGATATTGTATTCGAGACTTCTATTGTAACTTGTTTAACTCTATTATATATATAGTAGCTTCATGAACTACTACTCTTTTGTTTCCGCTGCACTATTGTTATATTACTCTGTGTCTATGATCTGTGATTATTTTATTTACTGTATATGCTGAGTTTTGCCAAATTTTATTTACAATCCATTGTTTTGAATTATTCAAGTCCGGCATGTGTGGATTTATTGTCGACTTGAATGGTCCAAAATACTGGGTCGTTACAGTTGGTATCAGAGCTTTAGTTCTAGGCAAAACTTAGCATATGTGGTAAATTTATTTACAGAATCACTTTCGTTCGAGCTTGAATCTCTTCCTCTTTGACTCGGTTTCCTTTGGATTTTGGAATGTTCCCCTCGGTTCTAGAATCTATTCTTGTCTCCCATATTCATGTCATTTGATTCTGGAGTATCCCATAACTCCACTTCGAATGATCTCTATAATAAATCGATGGTCTTGCCAATCTCTGAATGATTGTAAAGGGGTGAAACTTCTCTACAACAAGCATTGATTCACCGAAGATTCCTGTATCCTCGGTTTAGATGCTGCTATCACTTGCTATACCCGAATTCTATCTCTGGCGATCGAATGTCGATTTGTCGCAGAATTCTACATCGAATTTATTCTTGGAATCACGGTTGACCCGGTTAAGGTTACCCGCGATTTATATAAGTTTGTCCATCTTCTGTTTGAAAATTCAATCAACTTATCTCCCTACCGAGTCTATCTTTTAGTTGAATTCTATTTGATTAGAGTTCCTCTACTTTGAATCTCATCTTTGCTTTGAAATCCATTCTTGAATTATCGAGTGAGGGAGTGTATTTGTAATTAATATTAAAATGTTTTATATATTGTGTTGTTTGAGTTGTTAATGTTGGTTTGGATTTTCGATCGATTCGTATGATCAACGCTATCGATAGGATTTCCAAAACACTTGAATAGAGCAAACTGACACAATATTATTTTCAAATTTGGTAAATTGAATAGATTCGTATGATTATATTATATATATATATAAGTATAGGATTTTCTGGATAGTTAATTAAATTGGTTGTTTGAAATGATAACATTTGATTATCATTTATTGTTCTAAATGAATTTATAAATATGGTATAAATTGATTTGGAATTTAAATAAATTTAAATCAGGAATTTGAGAATTTAATTTCCGATGATTCCAAACTCTGATTTTAAAATTTTAAATGTATATTATATAAAGTATTTTCGAATATAAATGATTTTCAAAGAATTTTAATGTTTAAATCAGTACTCTTCTCTTTTGTCGCTGGAAAATAATTTCGGTGCTGACGGCCCATCATCGACATTCATTTTCGAGTTTCGAAGTGAAGAGACCATTTAGTAGCTTTGCTACACTTTGTTCGAAAATTTAATTTGATTTGAATTTCTGTGGTATGACCTGATTTATTATATATATAAAGACTAATTTTGATCTGATATATACTATATATATTTATTTCAAAATTGTTTGAAGTAAATCGGAGATTTAAACTCTTAAGTTTATGATTTAAAGATGATTTCAATTATAAACTGAAGTCAAAAATTTTGGATAAATATTTAAACTTGAAATAATTGAATTTGAAAATTTTATTTGTATAGTACTAAATTGCATTTCAATATAACTTACCTAAATTACTCAGAAGTTAAAATGTAATTGGATAATATACAATATAAAATGAGTTTATAAATAAAATTTGAGTGTTTATAATAAATGTTATACACTTAGATTTTAATTATAAAAAAAATGCTAATAAGGATGATAGAATAATAAGTTAATTGAATGAGATGAATATAATAAATTTTTTTCTGAAAGAATTAACAAATTGAAATTAAATTAACTTATGGAAATACCTTAAATTTAAACCAATTATTGAATATAAATTAATTTAAATTGAAATTTATATAGTTTAAATTAATTTATATGGTTTAAATATATGTAATAAGATATATTAAGTGGAATAAACTTAATAACAATTTGGAATAAAAGAATTAAATTTGTTGAATAAAATACGAGTACAATAAATGATTATACAAATTGAGGATTTAGAAATTGTTAATTGAGTGATAATAATATAACAGACATAGATAATAAGATAATGAATTTAGAAATAGATAGATTGATTTAACTTAAGTGAACTCAAAGGGATTTAACCAAATTGTTAAATATTAATTAATTTAAATTGAAATTTATATGGTTTAAATTAATTGTTTACTTGTATTCCAATCTATTTTCTTTCTGCTTGTTCTATTCTCCTACCTCCTTCCTTTTCGGGGACGAAATGTTTTGAGTGGGGGAGAGTGTAACGACCCATAAATTTTAACTGTTTTAATAACGTAATTAGTTGAAATTTTGTGAAATTTTAAACGATAAAATTTTGAAATAAAATTTGATATTTGAAATGCGTCTAATTAATCATAGCAACTGGTAAATTTTCATCAGAAAATTTGGAAGTTTATTTTCTAGTGTAATTTTATTCCAATTTATATCAGTTAAAATTAATGATAATAAAATGTTTTCCATACCTGAATATTTTTACATAGAAAAATTCTAATTCATCTTCTGACTAAGACGTCTTTTTTCGTTTTTCCAAATTCGGACTTCTTTAGCTCCATCGATCTTATTTTTCTGCGTTTTGCTGCATTTTCCGCTAGTAGAAAATTCGAATTTTTATAATTCAATCATACCACTGATATTTGTATACCGTTTTGATCGTCTCATCGTGCTGATCTCTGCAGTATAATCAATTCTGTATTTTGAAGTCCGATACGCAGCGGAAACTGCGTAACGGACAAATGCATCGATATCGTTTCTTGTGTCCATTCAAATTTGACAACGGTTCAAATCAAGCAGTCTTCTGCCTTTTATCACTTCATGTATTAGCGTGCGTGACTTTATTATTCCAACTGTCGCCAACTTTTATTATTTCCAGTATTGAATATCAATTGGCACTATTTTCCATTCCTGGATATTTATTATATTCGTCACTTCATTTCTGTAGCTCCATCTTCTTTCCTCAGCCTTTTCTCTGACACTTCACATTCTAATTTGCCAATGGCCGACCATCCTTCACTTGATCCTTCACGCTCGACCCCCTTGCCTGGCCGAGATCACAGCAACCACCGTCCTTTCATTGTCTATTCCCTTTCACTGTTGCTTAAAAGGTGAGCCAACTATTATTTACATTCATATCAGTGCTACATTTATTTTGCAAACCTTTCCCCTTCCCATTTTAATGTTTGCATTCTTATATTCGAGTTCTTCATCCACTGCTCATTTCTTTTGTTCATCTTCCTCTCCCTCATTTTTTCTTTTCTCCGTTTCAGGCTCTAAAAAAAAGAGAAAATGAAATTTCTATGCATCAACTACCCAGAAGCTCTCCACCCCAACCGCTTGAGCATCATGCCCGAACACACCTTGCTCCCATGCGTGCACTGCTTCAACCCCCTACAACCTGTCACCAAGTCTTCATTTTCCATTTCCTGTCTTATTTTCAACTATATCTTTTATATACTATATTTGCTTTATATAGTCGATACTAATTTATAAAATATAAGTTTTGTTTATTTTATATAACAGTTTATATGAACTATAAAATCTATATATATACATATATAACAATGTATACGAGTACATATAATCTGTTTACTTATAATTGAAGGTTATATAAAGTTTATACAAGTGGTATATTATCGGTTTGGGCCATCTGTGATATGTATTATAGATATATATTACCCGCATTTGTTTATTGCCAATATGGGTTGCGCATATCTAATATGTCCTAGTATCCAAGGTATCATATGTTGTGCACATGTATGCGCATCCCTGACATTAGAGCTGTACTCTGTTTTGATTCCTGCTCTGTGCCAGTCCGAGTTTTGTTTTAGCCAAGGTATTCATTGATATTTTGATTTTAAATTTATATATAGAGTTTTAGAGTATTATATATCTATTTTGATGTATGTATGTACATTAAAGTAAGTTTATACGTATATATATAGAGATGTTTACAAATTTTGTTTACAGTTAGATATATAGGCGTATTACATTTTAAAGCTTTGGGCCTGTTGTTTCTACCCTTATATATAAAGTAAGAAGGGTGTATATATATAATAGTTTTCGTACCTATGTATATAAGTATATATATGCTGCCTATATGTGTTTTAAAATGTTAAATATATAGATATATATATATATATATAGTATTAGATGTGATGGTATATGGATGTTTAAAGTATGTATATTTTAAAAGAAGTATTTATGTTTACAGTGTTCATTTTATTTTCAATAGTAGTAGTAGATATGTCACAGCTACATATATGTTTAACAGTACATATGATTTATATATATATATAGTGATGTATAAGTTCACTTATACCATTTATTTCATCGATCCAGTTCTGATTTGATTTCCTCAATTTCTACATATATCAGCTTTGTTAGTCGAATTCGTGCCAATCAAGCCTTGATTTGGAATTCGTGCTAGGATCCGTAACTCAATTCATTGTCCATCCTCTCTAGCCTCGAAAGGTGAGCAATCACTCACGATTAATGTTCTTTTATTTATTAAATTTGATTTCAATTGAAACAACAATTGAAATATGCAGATGTTAGTTATTAGCACTGTTATATATATATGCTATTACCTGTATCAGTTCACCTGTGACATCTGACATCATTATTTGCCAATTGAAATATGCCGATGTTAGTTATTCGCACTGTTATATATATGCTATTACTTGTATCAGTTCACATGTGACATCTGACACCATTATCTATTATTTATATTGATGATATATGCATGTTATATTATTATCATATCTGTTATCACTTTGCAAGTTCCCTGTTAGTATAGAATCACTATGGGTTGAAATGATACATACCCGAATGGACTTTAGAATAGGAGAAAATCGTTATGGGTTGAAATGATAAACCCAAGCGATTTTCAATTGAATTGAATTTGGGATTACGGGTTGAAAAGATATATACCCGTATATATATAAATTACGGATTGAAATGATAAATATCTGTATCACTTGACTATAGGATAGAAAATTTTATACAGGCATCGTTAGTCTAATATAAATAATTTGAAATGATTACTATGGTTTTGGAAGGAAATATATAGTTTTATTTAATATTGATTTTAAAGATTTATTGAAGTTGATTTAATAAAGTTGATTTGAATCAATATAAAATGTGTTTAAGTATTTATGTAAAACTTATATATTCAAATATAGAGTTTATAATGTTTCAGGTTGAAAGATAAAATTTGAAATTGATTTGAAAATTTGTATTTATTTAAGAATCATACTTAAAAAATTTGGGTTGAAATTTATTAAATTTGAAATTGTAAAGATATGTTTATAACTTGAATTTGATTAAAAGTGACTTAAGTGAATATTTCAAATTTATATAAATTTAAATGGGATATTTTGTTTATTTAAATTTGTAAATTGAAGTTGTATTTGGATGTTATTGAAATGATTAAGTAAATAATTCAAAACTAAATAATAGTAAAGTGAATTTGGTATATATATGAAATTATCAAATTTAGTTTTTGAAATGTGGAATATTTAAAGATTTGAAATATATTGAAATTTAATGGTTTATTTTGTGTTTCAAATCTGTATTTGAAATCGTTATAATTCGAAATGATTTATTGAGAAATTGAATTGAGTTGAAATTTATGAATTGAGATTGAATTAAGTTGAATTTGGAAGTTGAGTTAATTTGAATCGATTTGTGAATTGGTGGAAACTATTTTATTTTATAAAGTATCTTTAAACTATATCTACAACTATTTATATTTTACTTTATAAATTATTTTAGTATAAACTATTTTATATAAATCATTTCAATATATTATTTTATTATAAACTATTTTAACTTATAACTATTTTATATAAACTATTTTTATTTTATAAACTATTTTATTATATACACAAATTTTAATATCTAAACTGGTTAAGAGGGAAGTGTTATGAATTCAAAATGTTATGATTTCAAACTATAGTTTCAAAGTGTTATGAATTTCACGGGTTGATTTCCAAAGTGTTTTGATTTTAAAGACTTACGATTTAGAAAGCAATATAACTTTGGAAAGTGATATGTTTTTGAAAATGGATTTATTTGAAGTGAAAATGATATCGTATGGATATGGTTTTTGAAATGGCAATGATATTTTGGTTTTGAAATATAAACTATTTTGGAAGTTTATTAAATGACCAATCGGTGTAATAACTACGTAGTTATTGAAGAGACCGGGATCGGTTAGGGACATACTCTCTGTCCAAACCGAAAACCACTTTAATAACTATTATACGTGGAGTGTGATCCAGAATGAAGTGGTTGGAATGATGATGTTGTTGGATTTGAAGAAAGAGAACGATAATGGATGACCTTGACACTTGTGTTAAATTGGAAATTACTTAAACAGGAGCCGTGCCGGGCCAGTGAGGTTAGCTACCTCTAGCGGACACACTTCTTCGTAAACTACTCATTACTTGTTTTTGATTGGTGCGCACCCTTGATTTGGGAGTGTTGTTTCGCGGTGTTGCGATCACTGCGGCGATGCGTTCTCACCAGTCCGGATCAGGCAAACGGTAGTTTCACTACCTTGGGTATTGCCTCATGTGCCTTGTTATACTTGTATCCCTATGCGCGACCACTACTATTTGTTTTGTGTTATACCTATGGAGTACTCCCTGATAGCCCACTAGTTTACGGTGGAGTTTACAGTGCAGTATAGACTATGATGCTTATATAAAATGTATTAAATGGGATAATGGTAACGCCTTAACGCTATTTTGATACTTTATATTACTGATAGGCATTATCTACTTAGCGTACACTACTACATAGTAGATAGTTTAACGGATCCTTAGAGGATGGTTATCCCAAACATCCTTTGAGTTACTTGTATTTCAGTCGTTATTTCACTTGAGTTGGATTTATTGATATAAGAATGTTAATCCTGGCTCGAGTGTTTTGTGTTTTCTTTACGCTCGGGTCAGACTGAGTGTACTAGTATTCGAGACTCACCTTTGGAGTTGGAGCTTCGCTTGGAGATCTAGCTATCTATCCAGCTTTCAGATATTCAGTTGATTCCAGTGATGTATTCTGATATTGTATTTGACTATTGTATTCGAGACTTCTATTGTAACTTGTTTAACTCTGTTATATATATATATAGTAGCTTCATGAACTACTATTCTTTTGTTTCCGCTGCACTATTGTTATATTACTCTGTGTCTGTGATCTGTGATTATTTTATTTACTGTATATGCTGAGTTTTGCCAAATTTTATTTACAATCCATTGTTTTGAATTATTCAAGTCCGGCATGTGTGGATTTATTGTCGACTTGAATGGTCCAAAATACTGGGTCTTTACAGCCGTATAATTTATAATAGCCATACAACTAGTGCATCTATCGTTATTAAAGTCTTAGTAGTGTGAGAGGTTGTACCCAAGCCACTTAATACCTCATTAATAAGGACTAGGTAGGCCTCTGACCATTTAACATCTATTTACAGGTAGGCTTTTCCATTTAATACCTAACTCTAAGGCGGACTCCTCACCGGTACTATCTAGCTGGCATTGCTAGGAAATCTCATTGGGCTACTTAATACTTCTTTTATAGGAAAGAGGCGGACCTTATGGCCACATAATACCTCAAACCTGAAGCGAACCTCTCCCGAGATATCCAGTATCACTCTTACAATTATGGAATCTCATTAGATTACCTCTTTCGGTAGAGAGGCGGGCCCTAAGATAACCACTTAATACCTCAAGCTGAAGTAAACCTTTTTAGAGAAATCACTCATCGCTCCTAATTTCAAATTTGGACAATTTAATACTTTTCAATTGATAAAGTAGGTCCAATCTCTCACGCCGTCATAGGTCCTAGGATTAATGATATCTCACATCAGTATTAAGTGCATTCGATTGTTGATAGCCTCAAAGTGAAGAGCAGTCTTCCGGCTAGTGACTCTACTGACCCCGCATCACTAACCCACTAAGTCCAATTAACTATCCTAAGCCTTTACTTATAATATCTTAGTTAGGCATTGGACTTAGCTTACTAATTCTCCTTTTATTTAAGGCAATAAGATTTACCTTAAATACTTATCTACGCATAATCGCCTTTTAATGCTCACAAATGTCAATTTGTCCATAAAATCCTAACGGACATTTTCATAGACATTTATGAAAGATTACTAATTTCAAATTAGTAACCATTTATATTTATTCCATTTTTATTAGTCCCATTAATCCGCTTGTCCCTGTTAATTGTAACCCATAATTTAATACTATCTATTATTTCTCATTAATTGCCCATTAATTTAGGTTTCAATCTTTCATTTCCTATTAATTAATTAATCTAAACTCCTAATTTATTTCCCATTAATATGAATTACTACCTTTTCAAATTCTAACTATTCGCTTCCCTAATATAATAATAATTAACAAACATTACGTAGGAATAAACATTGTTCTTCTTTATTAGTGCAATAAATACTTATAAATTGCCTAATAAAACTACTTATTCATAACCAAATATATTCTAGTCATAAATATGTAACTAGAATATGCTTTCCATATTTAATTTGCTGGAATTAAACTCCTTAGGAAGGTTTTCCGCTATGATTTCCATAAATTGCTTTAAGAGAAAAAGGAAAGGTTGACTCCATTTGAAATTACAAGGAATGGATAAAAAAAATTAATTGGAACAGACAGGGTAAACAATGGAGAATAAATCTATAATTTACACATCTTTTCCCTTTTTGTTTGTGGATGTTCCTTGTAATTCAAACGTTGCCCTTATGAATGAAAAGTGGAAAAAGTAAACAAATTTATAAAAATAAAACGGATGTTCTTCCCACAAATTAAAATATGGAAAATTTACAGCATAGCACAAATTGGGCAATAATCTAAAAATCCTACTTTACACAAAAGTACAAATCTGGAATAAAAATATACAACATTCAAATTCTAAAATCTTTGAGACTGATTATCAGATTTAGGTGTAAACATATTTCAAATTAGATCTAATACAAGAATATGTAGGAAATAGTTTTTTACACTAATTTAAGCCTACAATTCCCAAATAAAATTGATTTAGGCATAAAAATCAAATCTATGCCAACGGAATAGATTTATAATCATAAATAATATATGAAATTTCCCACTAACTTTTTAAAAGCGATCCAAATCTCCAGATCTGACGTAGAACCTTAAATTCATCTCCAAATCCTTTTTGATCCAAGGAATATGTATAAAAGAGTATATACATACATTAGAATATCAGATCTGAGAAGAGATTTGAGATTGCGAGAGAAAATAGATACAAATATATAAATTACCTCAAATACGCGTATAGTTGATTCTCTTCCCTTCTTTTATTTATTAGATTTCTATTATTTTCCAATTTGTATGAATATAGATATAAATATATTATTTTTATAATTTAGAAAGAAAGTGGAGAAGAAGAAATGGCAGAGCTTCATTACTCTATTCAGAAAAATATGAGAAGAGAAGGAAAGGTTGGGCCTGTATTTATAGGTGCTAGAATCAACTAAAACCGTTAGATCAAAATATAATAGATCAGGGCTATTGGGCCATGGAAAATCCTAGCCATCGCCTTAAGAGCGGTTGACCCCCCTCCCCCGTATGGGGGTCGACTGCCCTAGGTGAACCACACCACTAAGCGGGTCGACCTGTGGATCCCGTTCAATTAATTAAAAACGTTAATTTCTTAAATGAATTATTTCCGTTCCGAATTCGTCGTTCGTTACTTCTTCGTTTGGACTTCGACGTAAAACTTCAAATACGAAAGTTGCTTAGAATTTTGCCACAAATGCAATGTTGCAAGTTTCGTGGTCAAATTCCATCGTTTGCACAAATTCCATTTTTGGAGCCTAATTAATTTACTAACTAAATAATTAAATAACTAAAGCCAAATTACGACGTGCTACAGTTTTGATGCATTCCAACCACCATAAATAAAATCCTAGTCCCCTCACTTTTATTCACAAATATTTTGGGAAAATTAGTGAAGCTCTGTCAGTTCATCGCTTCATAAATTCGGAAAAATTCCATTAGGATTTCAGGTAAGAAATCTTATACGTCTACTTTTGTTTATTTTTTATTGTCTCGATCTATTCTCCTCCAATCCCTCAATTTATGATCTAATCTATGTATACAAATCCCTTGCTATATATATCAAAAAGAGTAGATCTATTAAAGATTGTCAAAGGCGTGTCAAATCCAAAGGAGGCAAAGCTAAGGATATACTGGGAGTGAAAATCTTAGCAATTCTTCTTTAGTAATTAATTAGTATAATTTGGGTTTGAATATGCCTTGGGGAGTTTTGGTTCGCGAAAACATCATATCATAAACCCCTGAAACTCCTTCAATGAGAAATGTTAATTCTATGTTGTAATCTCAATTGTTTATGGCAAAATAATAGAAATAGTGTAGATTTGTAGTTTTGATAATTTACATTCTATTCCGCTCCTTATTCATTTTCTTTGAATTTGATTAAAGGATTTTGATTGAGGAATAGTGTGTAAGGTATGAATTTTATTCATAGTTTGCACTATTTATTCCCATGAATTAAATAAAAAAAATTGTTTATTTTTATGTGAAAAAAGAGTTGAATAGAGCGTAAAAATTGGAATTGTAAGTTTCTAGTATCAATATATTCCACTATTTGATGTAATAAGTTGAGTTTAAATTTTCTGTTGAAGTCTATTGATTGGAATTTTGGTATTATTGATAATATGGGATAAGACTTGTATAATTGTTAAAAGAGTTGATATTTAAACGATAGTTTATGGTGTAAATTCCGCATGCTTAGAAATTACTAGATGTGTATGTACATACATACATATATATACATATATATATATATATATATTAGTGTAGTTAATGAATAATTACGTGGTTAAATAGGTTATTAATTTTATAAAAATCCCCCTTAGGAAGGTAATTAATGTTAAAGGTAAAATAAGAAAGGTTTCTTATAAGGCCATGATTATGGAAACGGTGAGATGTGTGATAATATATCTAGACTGTGATATAGATTATGACTAAGCTATAGAGATGTAAGGTCAGTCAAAAGCACATGGAAGTCTGCCCAACTGATCTGGCTACCAGCAATGTGACTTTGGGGCTGATATGAGACATCATCTATAATAAGTAACTATGATGATGCAAGGCTAGTGCCAAATTTAGTAGGGTAAATCTTCCCAACTAATCTAGCTACTAGTACCTACGAATAGTCGGGCTAATGTGAGATGTCACCATGGGGTACAAGTTATAATACGACGGAGCTGCTTTAGAGATTGAAGGTAATAAGTGGTTGTGTGAGGGCATGCCTCTTCTCTATGTAGGAAGCAATAAATGGTCAGGATTATGGGTTTGGCGGGGTAGAGGATATCTTGGAAAAATGCCCACTTCAATAGGAAGTATTAAGTGGTTGAAGAGATTATGTGCAATGTCAGCTAGATAGTTACTAGTGAGGAGTATGCCTTAGGATTATAAGTAGTAAATGACGTGGACCCACCTTAAATATGGTAGTAAATGGTCGGAGTCTACCAAATTGCCACTAAAACCGACTTGAGTACTATCTCTTACATTGATAGGACATTCTAGACGAAAGATATGGGTTATTAGCATGATAACAAGTTGGCTATGGGCTTATATTTAGAAAGCCTTTTTATTTATGTTTGGGAAAAGCCTTTAGGCTTATATTTGAAAAGACTTATGATGTAGGTAGAAAACATAAGACATATTCCTATTTGAATTATACTGCCTAAGTACTAATATTGTAAGGCTCGATATTTTTGTTCACTAAATATATGTTGTTCTGACTCCCTCCTCATTATAGCACATGTTAGGAAGGGCGATGCTGAAGGCGGAGAATATGATAAGACTTGTGGCAGTAGTCTATTTAATTACTTGTTATTTTCTACAGTTTTTGATATACCCATGAAATAAAAATAATGTTGTAACGACTATTGTTGGGTTTTGGTATTATGGATATTTTGTTATGGTTTTGAATGTCATTTTGAAATTTTAAAAAAATGGGTACCGTTGTTATTATTATATTTTATCATTCTGCTGCGAGATTGTGAATGTGTAGATAAATAGCTTTATATTGTTCTTTTTACCAACTAATAGCCAGCTTTGGGATGATTCTAAGTTTCGATGGGTCTTTTCTGGGTTGGGATTTAGGCCCATTTCAGGGCAGGTTTCTACAGGAATGGCTCTAGAAGACAGCTAAGATTCTAAGCACGAACATCCCTATATGGTTCCGATGGTATCTTAAGCGAGGAGATAAGAAAGGCCTAACCCGATTAAGGGAGTGAAATTATAAGTTTCTAATATATGTATTAATACACATCAACCTATATATTTTGACCCATAAGGGAATCGTTGACTTATCTTTTATAGAAGCAGATAATTTTGGGTCAGAATAAGTGTTAAGGTTTTAACAATTGAGGTGAAAAATAAACTTTTCACATTTATAGGAGTTTACCCCATAAAGGAAGGCTAGTAGAGGATTTGTATACCAACTAGCAGTAGCAGCAAACTATGGACCTAAGGATGAGTAAAGAAGATTAGTCCCATGATGTAATGACCCAAGATTTTTAGGAATTCATTTTGAAAATATAAATAAGTTTAAAATAATTTTTAAACTAATTTTAAAGGGGAATTGATATGGCTTGATATGGTGTAACTGTATGTGTGTACATGTGTGCACAGGAAATACACATGAATTAAAGCTTAATCCCTGAATAATGTGAATGAACACATGTTGATGTGTATGGAAATATTATATATATATAAATAGATTAAATTCTTAAAAGCTATATGCATAAATAAATATATATATATATAGATACTACAGATTGTATTTGAGTGTACATGTGCATGTGTGTCAGTACAAAATAATGTATAAATGTATATATGGGTGTACTAATTATTTCTGTAAGACTTATATATATATATATATATGTTAATAAAATACTAGAGTTCAAATCAGCAAAATAAAATACACAAACATATTTGTAATTATAGGCAGAAAGAAAAAGAATGAAGATATAAAAAGGAGTAATCCTCTTATAAATAAATAAAGGAAGTACATGCTATTTAAATGAAAGCTAAAAATAGAAAAAAATAAGATAAAACAGAGAAATGTTTTGTATAGGCAGAATTAGGAAGAATATTTTATAAATAATGAGAATCAAGTCACACTTTTAGCATGATAAGAGACAAGAAGAAATGTATTTTCTGGAAAAGTAAAATTTCTGAAATTAACCAAAAGGATATAACCACTTCTCTCTTCACAAACTCAAGCCGGGGGAGGGTAAGATTTTGGGTTTAAAAACTAAATGCAAATGGCATGATTTTTTATGGGCAAAAATGACTTTAGCCAACACCTTAAACCCTAAGAAAAATCCTGCATAAATAGGCAGTGAGATGAGGAACCTTCTCTTCTTCCCGGATAGCTCTTGAGAAAAATATATAGATATTATATAAATATAATACAAGTGAAGAAAAGGGTTGAAGGCAGAAGCTTACCAATCAACTAGGAAGTGAAAGAGAGCTAGGTGAGAAAACTCACTCATAAAAATATAAGGCATTAAGTCCTAATGTAGGCAGCCAGTTTATAAGTTAATTTTTCTTAAAAATGTATTTTCATATGTGATTGTCTTTCTGTGATTCCAGAGATGAAAATGTTTTGATTATCTTTAGCTGGTTGTTCTGTATGTTTTATAATATGAAAGTTCTAGGTATTATTAGTATATATATATATATATATGTTTGATAAACTCAGATCTCTCTGATATGTTAATGTTTAGAAACATAAGTAAATACCCAGAGAATAAAATGTTGAATATAGGCAAGTAGTGTTGGTTTTGGCTCAACCCAGAAAATATAAACATGATGAGCTGCAATATACTTATGTATAAGTGCTAAGGCTTGAGACAAAAAGGAATTAGGAGTGCAATAGGGTTGCCTATGTGCTCATGCTCCTAATTCAAAGAAAATATATAAATATTCAAACACATAGCAAATAAATTTTGTGATTCAGTAAAACTTGGTCATTCTGAGTTTAACTAAAGCACAGAAGTTTGCAAAAGAAAAACTCTCTCAAAAGTCATAAGCCAATGTTAGTTGTCTATACTCTTTTTTAAAAATGCAAGAATATATATGTATATGTGCAGAATCTATTTAATTGACACCTATGTTTAATTGCCTGATTGCCTCTGTTTAGTTATGAATGATGTGGAATGCCATGACATGAATGTTTGTCTTAGTGAAATGATTCACTGAATGGTTTAGCCATGAAAAATCAAAAGTGTTATTATTAACTTAAAACCTGATTAGGAAATGGGGGTCAAGAGCACTGCATGAATGACTTGTGTTCTTGAGTAACACAAGTTGACACATGGCTTGTTTAAGTCCTGAGATCTTTGTGTAATGGTGTGAATTAGTCCATTACAGTGTGTCCTTTGATTCATTAAACTGCAGATGAGACCAAGGCAGATAAATATATCAATATAAGAGAATTTGATATAAAGAGGAACTAGAGTTTTCCTGGAATGAAATCTGAATAGAGAATAAATGATTTAATTCATTTTGGTGATTTCTCTGTTTTGTATGGATGCTTATTTGATTTATGACTGAGTTGTATGAATGTTTGAATGTACCATATCTTTATAAGGATCTGAAAAGAAAGATTCAAGTGTGCACATGCACACTGACACAGAACATGCACACATGACTTATTTGTTTTCTAAAGGCAGAGTTATATACATATATACATGTTTCAACTTTAACTTGATTAACAAATTGTTTTAGTGGATTTTCTCATACCAGACATGTGTCTGACCCTAGTGTGCTAATGGCATCTGGGGTGTCTCATTTAAAATGGGGCAGCTTCAAATGCATTTTCAGGGACTGTAGCAACTAAGTAGGAGTAGGAGCAAGGCTTTGAGAAGAAGATTATAGCATGCTAAGAATTAATTAGATAAGAGCTTAAATGATGAAATCTGCATGTATTGATACTTTTAAATTGTAACTTGTATTAAGTACTAAATGTTGGATGGATATTTTGCTAAGTATTTTGCTAAGGAATTGACTTGTAACTGGAATTTATAAATCTGGATATTATCTGATATGTTGAAGAAGTTAATCTAAATTTTGTAAGTGAAGTGAGCAAGAACACCATGATAAATAGGATGGTTATATTTTATAAATGTATTAGTCAATCTTGAGTCTTTGAAAAGGGTTAAGTTTTGGGAAAATCTGGATAGTGGAATCTCAGAAAATTATATGATTTAATCTTCCACCATGACATTTGTATACATGGAGTGGATAGGCATAGGGAAAATGTATTCATGTGTCTGCAGTGTTTTCATAATTTAATTTGTTCTACGCAAATGTTTTATACCTTATTTTTGAATAAAGGAAAATCTACAATATAGGAATTGAAGCTATGACCAAAACATTTGCATATGCATATAGGTATGCCCATTTAAATATGTTTGGTTCAGAGTTTAGCATACCAGTTATTCTTGTATTTTAACATGAGCTTGGATTTCTCTTTATTAAGACTTTGATCAAAATGCATTTTTAAGACCAAATGGGTCATACCAGAACAAAGAGACTGGTTGAACCATGTTTTGGATACCCATGGTTATAGGAAACCACTCAAGTTTGCATTTCATTTAGTTTAGCATACTGGCATCAAAGAATCAAGCTTTTGAAATATGATGCCTCACTTTAAAATATTCCAGAAAAGAGATTGTACTCTAGGTAGATTTTATAAGAAAAATTAAACATGGATAATGATAGAAACTTATATAATTTTTCAGAGCACAAACACTACACCATTAATTTATAGATAATCATAACACAATTATCTGGTTTCTAGGAATCATGCTTCATAGAGAATTCAGCAAGCATTCAAAGGTTAAAAATCATGTTTTTTACCTATATATATATAGATGAAAATTTTGTTGTATAAATTGAACTGAACTATGTGTGGATTGATTAAACTTAATCAATCAAATTATCCTCTTGTTTTCCAGAACTCTGATTCAAACAAGAGAGGCATATACATCTTCACATGTATGTGCATGTCTTTGTGAATGCACTGATATATTTATATTGGTAAAGATTTTGATCCTGGATAAGTTGTTTAGATAAAAAGAAAAAAAATGACTCTACGCTTCAGAAATATATATATGAAAATATATATATATATATATCTCTACGGAAAAAAAAATCCTTTCAAATTCAGGTATAAAAGAGAGGGTCATTTCATTTGGTATCAGAGCTATGTTACTAAAACATAGTTAAAAATTTTGGAATCAAATCCTTCTAAAAAAAACTAACCAGCTATGTAAATTATTATTAGCAAACTATGGTAGGAAGACCACCAAATCAGGGAGCAGGATCCTCCAATGCACCACCAATGGTCAATCTACAAGATTTGGTGAGAGCATTTAGGGATGGGGCAGGGCAAAGGCAAGAAAATCCCCATGAAGAGCTCTCAAAATTACTCAAGACATATACTCATTTAGGAGGCAAAAGCTTTGAAGGGACAGAGAGTATTATGGAAATTCAAGCATGGTTGAGAACATTGGACAGGATTTTCAATGACATGCAGCTTGATGATCAAAGGAAGAGGCAAGTGGCTTCAAGACAGCTGAAAGGAGTAGCTTTAAGCTGGTGTGTAACAACCCGCATATCTATCGATTTTATATTTAAATATTTTATCGTTAGTCGGATGTTAGTCCGAAAAGCTACTTTTTGCATACGGTCAAATTAGGACTCGAGACCACCCCCATTGAGTTCAAAATGACGTTTGCGATCTTTTTGAGTGTAAACTTCGATATGTTTGGAGATAGTGAAATTTTCGTCACTTTTCCCACTTGTGACTTTGGTTGGGACTGCACCTTCTTAACTCAGCCCAACCCCCCTCTTCTCTTCATCACTTCATCAAACACTTCAAGCTTCTTCAAAAATGGTGGGGGGAAAGAGAAATTAAAATTCCAAGCTCGAGATCTTTAGTAAATTCAACATCAAACTCCGAATTCAAGGTGGAGAACATAGATTCAAGCTAGGGGTTGATTCTTGCTTCGTTCTTAAGCTCTCCAACATCAATTTCGTGGAAAAGGTGAGATTTTTGATCTCACATCTTGCCTATATCTATCTTGGACTGTTGGGAATGATCCCCTATTGTATTTGCATCAACATTTGCATTTGGTTTGGATTGGATTGGCGAAAAACTTCAATTTTCAGCGTTTTGGTGATTTTTCTGGCCTTAAGTCGTTTCTGGCCTTCGCTGAGTCGTCCACGAGCTAAGCCTAAGTCGTGAGTCGTTCACGAGTTAAGGGCTTAAGTCGCGCGCGTGCATTTCTGTTCGCCTGGCTTGAGTCGTTCACGAGTTAAAGGCTTGAGTCGTTCACGAGTTAAAGGCCTGAGTCGTTCACGAGTTAAAGGTTTGAGTCGTTCACGAGTTAAAGGCTTGAGTCGTTCACGAGTTAAAGGCCTGAGTCGTTCACGAGTTAAAGGTCTGAGTCGTTCACGAGTTAAAGGCCTGAGTCGTTCACGAGTTAAAGGCCTGAGTCGTTCACGAGTTAAAGTGTTAAGTCGTTCTGGGTGTTCTGCCTTCGCTAGGTCTTTCGCGAGTTAAGTGATAAGTCGTAGCTCGTATTTGAGCTTAAGTCGTAGCTCGTATGGCTCTTAAGCCCTAGGTCGTTGGCTTTTAAACCGTTAAGTCGTATGACCTTAAGTCGTAGGTCGTCCCCGACCTAACTCCACTAGGTCGTTCCAGCCTTAGCTCGTAGCTCGAATAGAAGATTAAGTCGTTAAGTCGTTCGCGAGTTAGTACTTGGTCGTTTGACCTGTTTTTCCCCTAGGTCGTTCGACCTGTTCTTCTGCTAAGTCGCGTGGCATTCTCCACTTAGGTCGTATGACCTTATCCCTTAAGTCGTAAGTCGCTTGCCTCCCTTAAGTCGTAAGTCGTTCGCGAGTTAGTACTTGGTCGTTTGACCTATTTTTCCCCTAGATCGTTCGCGAGTTAGTACTTGGTCATTTGACCGGTTTGGCTTCTCGAGACTGCTTGCCTTCACTAGGTCGTACCGTGACGGGGCGCTGCCCCCTGGACCCCCGCGACCTGACCGGTTAAGAAGGTGCTTTACTCTGCGTAGGCAATCTCTTCTGAAAAACATTTATCAGAAATTCTACTTTGATGGTTTTGGGATTGACTTCTTTGGACTTTACTCACGTCTTCGAACGTGAATTGATTTGTTCTACAATCGTTTTATGACTTGTCACTTTAAAGATATATGAAGGTTTCAATACTAATAGTAAATATCAAAACTCTTTCATCAAAGCGATTTCAACACTATTTTAAATATCAAAAGTTCGTTTTCTCAAACCGATTTTCAATCTACTAGTATATACAAGCCTTTACTTCACTCGAACGAGAAATCGACTTAAACGACTTAGTAAAACGGGTGGTATGAAACGCTTGCGTTCACTTCGTCGGTTAGCTCTTGGACTTGTTCGATTGAACCCTTTTCGTGACAATTTCCTAGTGAAGATTTACAGCTTGTTCGTAAATATTTAAGTTAAGCAAGTGGTTATGGGACACGAAGCTAAACTCATATATTTACTAGCTTGGTGTGATTGACACTTCTCGCTGATCATGATGATCATTTTATGATTTAGACTAGCAATTGTGCGATGTCTCTTTGTTTGCAAGGTAAGACTAGACCGCAATAGTGTGATTCCGACTCACACACATCTCTTTGTCCGCAAGGTTAGTCTAGGCCGCAGTAGTGTGATTCCGACTCACACATATCTTTATGTTTGCGAGGTTAGGCTAGACACCACTTGTGTGATTCCATTCACACATACCTTTCTGCTTTTTGGTTAGCCTAGGCCTCAATCAGTGTGATTCCGACTCACACATATGGGGTAGCTCCCCATGGTCTTCGGACCATCATGTGATAGGCCTCTTTCTCTCTTTTATGATTTCTGGATTTCTTGTTTGATTTTTGGATTTTTATGTCATTGACTTGTTATGAGTACAAGTTTAGGGTATGATGCCCTCTTTGGATCTTTGAGAAGATTCTCGTGATATTGATCATTTCTCATCGGTTGATCTCCTGTTGATCATCATTTTCATACTTATAGTAGTATGTCAGTATGGATATTCTATGTTTATGCCATATCTTTTATTCTATATCATGTCATCTGATATTTATAGTTAGACTGATCCGTTTATTATTTTCTTAAATAATACTCGGGTCAGACCGAGATGTTACAGGTGCTTCTGCTTGACTTCCTTCCGGGATTTGCTACTCTGACTTTTGGCTGACTATTTAGTTTAGCAGTTTTTGTTGTATACACTTGAGATATGGACTCATAGTTGTATTCTTTTTGTATAGCACAAGTTGCTATTCTTTTGTATTATTGTGGAGCTTTTTGACCACTACTCTGATGTACACTTTCATGTGTTAGTTATATATATTCATATCTTCTTTCGCCTTTGTGATATGGATGTCTGTGACTGCTTTGTGTTATGTTTATTTCTATGTTTGTTTCCGAAGATTATTTTATAGCCACCGTGTGATAATCAATTACATGGATGGTCGCTCCTCAACAGCCTTATTCTCCGTGCTAGTTGACAGCACTACATCGTAGTGTCCTTGGCTAGCGTGGGTATTGAGGTGGGGCGTCACATGGTGGGAAGTAATCATTGCAGGGAGAAATGAGAATGAAATCACTTGGAATCAATTCAAGGAGATGTTGGAAGCAAGATTTGTACCAGCATCAGCTAAGACCACTTTACTAGAAGAATTTATTAGGCTCAGGCAAGGAACTTTGAATGTCACTGAGTACACTCAAAAGTTTGAGGGGCTTTCCACATATGGAGCAATGCTAGTGGCAGATGAAGCATCCAAAAATGATGGATACATTAAAGGTTTGAACCCAGGACTTAGCAAAGCCATGTTACCTTATGCTGACAGGACATTTGATCAAGTAATAGACTTGGCTTTGAGATTGGAGCAGCATCACAAGGAAAGGGAAAAGTTCAGAAATTTTAAGAATAATAACACTAAGAAGGGCAAGGGAAGATATCACACTTATGATAAGAATAAAGAAGAGGTCAGTAATAAGGGCACTGGAGATATTAAAACTAAGGAAACCAAGAAGAAAATTGTGTGTCATCAATGTGGAAAGGAAGGACACATCAAACAAAGATGTCTAGAATTTAAAAGAGGAGCTTTCAAGTGCTATCTATGTGGGAAAGAGGGGCATATGAAGAGAAATTGTCCTGAGTATAAACAGCAAGGAAATTTAGCAAACTTGGAAGGCAAAGGCAAATCCACAGTGGAGATTAATGCTGAAAATCATAGTCAAGTGGAAGGTACACTATTTATTTGTACCATACCCATAGCAGTAGTATATGATACTGGGGCTGTAACGGACCCGATATTTTCAACCATTCGCATCCATTATAAGTGTATAGGTAGACACTCATGCCGGTGTTGAATTGCTCAAAATACCGCGTTGTAAATAAAATTTGGCAAATCTCAGAGTATACAGTAAATAAATATAATCACAGATCACAGACACAGAGTAAAATAATGCAGCGGAAGTAAAAGAAATAGTAGTTCATGAAGCTACTATGAAAATATATCAGAGTTACATAAGATACAACATAAGAAATAAAGTACAGCAGAAGTCTCAATACAATAACCAAGTACAGGCTGAATAGAACAACGGAACCGAAGTTGATAGAACAAGACTAGCAAATAATCTCCAGCGATTCAAATCTCCAGAAGGTGGAAATCCAAATCTGTGAATACTCAAGCTGACCCGAGCGTAAAGCAAAACACAAAACACTCGAGTCAGGACAATATATACTTATATAATGTAAACCAACTCAAGTGAACTGTAATAAAGGTACAAGTAACTTAGAAGATGCTTGGGACCGCCCATCCTCTAAGGATCCGTTAAAATATCTACTATGTAGTAATATTCGCTATTATAATAATGTCTAATAAGTAAAGTATAATCATATAGAAAATAGCGTTAAGGGGATGGAGAACCTTAACGCGGTCGGATTTTAAAATCATAATCGTAGTAAAGCTCGATATGGTAGGTGACACGGCACAACTAGGCAATGCCAGGGTAGATATACCAATTACGCACACAGACTGATGGATAAGCATAGCAGCCACTACCGTTCCACCTCGAACAACACTCCCAAAACGGAGGATGGCCATCTAATCAATCACAAGTAAGAGTATAATATCGAAGAAATGTGTCCGAGAAGAGGTGCTACCTCACTGGTCCGAGATCGCTCCTGTTTTAGCCACCTTATGCCAACTCACGGGAGTTGGGTCCACGTAACATACCTTAAGAACGTCGCCACCATCCTACTTCATTCTGGAATCTCCACCACGTACACGGTTGTCAAAGTGGTTTTCGGTATCGACAGAGAGTATGTCCATATCCGATCCCGGTCTCTTTGCAACCAATCGTTATTATAACCCATGGTTATAACTTTTAAAAATAGTTTATGTTTCAAATCAAAATACATCCTTTAAACCATTTCAAAATCATATCATTTATTTCAAACTAATACATACTTTCAAACCCAAAACATATCTATTCAAAACCAATTCAAAAATATATCATTTCCATTTCAAAACCAATTCAATAATATATCATTTCAATAAAACCCAAATTTCAAAATCACTGAATATTTCCTTTAATTTATTAAACTTGAAATCTTCCTTTAAATTATCATAGCATTTTGGTATTGTAACGTTAAGGAATCATAGCATTTTTGGAATGTAATACTTCCCAATTTAACATTTTATATAATCAAAGTATTTATATACTTACAAATTTTTAACATGGTCATTTTATCATAGCCTTATAGTTAAATAAACTTGTTACTGTAATATCCAATTTAATGCTGAAATTCTTATGTTAAGTTAAGAGTACCTTATTAACTTACATTATCATTACAATAAAGAAACTTTATTATTTTAGTCATTAAAATATGTCATTTACATTAATTAAAACTTACATATTAAATGTACTTTTTAACTTACATTCCTATTACAGTAAAGAGCATTTATCATTTAATCAATATTACACTAATTAAACTTACATTATCGAATGTACATTTTAATTTACGTTTTATTACAAAAGGGGCATTTATTATTTTAAATCAATATTACACAAATTAAGACTTACATGTTTCTTTCATTAATTAAGACTTTACATGTTTCTTTCAGTAGGTAAAACTTTACATATTTCTTTCATTAATTAGAACTTTACACGTTTCTTTCATAAATTAAACTTTACATATTTCTTTCATTAATTAGAACTTTACACGTTTCTTTCACAATAAATTTCTTATAATTAAATCCAATTTTCAACAATTTACTTAATAAGTTTAAGTGTAAAAGTTCCAATTCTTCACATTTCAACAAATAGACTTAACACTTCAAATTTAAATTACCATTTCACAATTTAACAAAATTTTCAATTTTATTTAATTAACTTAAACCTTTAATTAAAACCAAATTTCACATTTCCTAGTCAAGTTATATTTTAAAAGATCACTTTTAAACATTCATTTATTTAACCACTTAAATTCATAGAAAAATCAATAATACTTAATAATCACTTAAATTCAAATTTAATCAAATTATCATATTTACCATTTCCAAATAAAATTCAATATCCATTTTATTTATATAACTTAAATATCATTTTTAACCAAAATTCCAAATTTCCAACTTAAGTTATATTTCAAAAATCCAGTTAAACCATTCATTAATTACATTTTTAACACATAGAAAAATCATAATTTCTTTAATTCAAAATATTTCAAAATCTGTTTAAATCAAATTTCATAAATTTATATTTTTAAAATACTTAAAAATATTCAAAACACTTTATAAAATAACCACGGGCCTGTATATAATTTTCTAACCTAGGTCAAGTGATACGGATATGTATCATTTCAATCCGCAGTTAAAAAAGAAAAATCCGGGTTCTATCATTTCAAACCCGCAATCCCAAGTTAAAATAATTTAAATAAAAATCATTCAGGCCTATCATTTCAGCCCATAACGA
This sequence comes from Allium fistulosum, assembly GCA_030737815.1. Taxonomy (NCBI): domain Eukaryota; kingdom Viridiplantae; phylum Streptophyta; class Magnoliopsida; order Asparagales; family Amaryllidaceae; genus Allium; species Allium fistulosum. The sequence continues at coordinate 429,051,529 of CM060902.1, forward strand.
TTTTTCCCTATTCTAAAGTCAGTTCGGGTATGTATCATTTCAACCCATAGTGATTCTAATCTACAGGGAACTTGCAATGGTGATAACAGATATAAATAACAGAATAACATTAAATAATAGTAACATATGATATAATAAGTGTAATAACAGGTGTGAACATCATATGATAATAATATAAACATATATAACATGATGATATACATTACAGATTCAAATGGTGTCGGTTTATCAGTTATATAGGTACATATTGTCTGGTGAGAATAACTCACCTTTTTATGCTGGAGATATCAATTAGAATGACACAACGGATCCAGAAGGCACGACCTTTGATTTGAGTGGAGAAAATAGCCAAGATATCATCTTGTAAACAATACCCAAACAAGACAAAACAATATAGCACATGAATATACTTAACATAAAACAATGTTGAACAAATTGAAATACAAAGCAATAAAGACAAGACTTTGCCTTTACCATTCAAATGCTTGACCATAGGGGATCAAGTGCTCAGCCATGATGTGTTTGGGCTTAGGTTAGCATCATATAGGTCAGGTTTAGCACACCTAAGCATGGCAACATGAAGTGATGTGAAGGGTAGGAGATGCAACATGAAGAATATCAATGGACAAGGCAAATAGGTGAAGTTTTGGTCACAACAAGGCTCGACTTGGTCATTGCTTGGCTCAGCCATGCATGGTACAGGTCTGGACAGTGGAGGGTGATGGTGCAGCAGCAGCCAAAGGTCATGTAGTTGCTGGTGGTGGTGGTTCTAGGGGTGGCCAAGGTGATAGATGAAGGTGGTGGTGAAGCATATGTGGTTTAGGCATTGTTTGGAAGGGTTTTTGTGCAATTTTGTGGTGCTAACTTAAATGGATGGGCATGGCTTGTCATGGTCAGTGGAGGAGGAGGAGGTGCTTCTGTAGATGGTGGTGGGGCTGAAGGTGGAGAGGATGGTGGAGATGAAGGTGGTAGAGGCCAAGCAAAGCTAGAAGAGGAGGAAGGCAAAATCAATGGAAATTGTGAAGTAAAGAAGAGATAAAGGAAGAAGATAAGAGGAAAATGGAAGCCATAATTTTTTTTAGGGTTTAGGAGCTTTGGAATTTCGTGAATGAGAGAAAAAAAAAGTGGCGGCTGAAGAAATGAGGAGATGTTGCCAATTGAATGAAAAGTTAGGTTAAAAAGTAGAAGGGTTAGAAAATAAAAGGGCCTTAGGAAGATAGAAAGTTTAAGGCCTTTCAAATTTCTTTAATTCATTTTTATAAGTTTATATTTCTGATAATAACATAAATTCCAGTTAAAAATTCGAAAATTTGATAAAATATAAAAATATATATAATATTTATTGATTATATAAAGTAGAATTAAGGAAAATAGTTAAAACAGTGAACTAGACTAGAAAATTTTGAAATTGAATAGAAAAAATTTTAGAAAATTCACATGAGCTTGCAATATATTTTTAAATATAAATAATATATAAAATAAAAATATATTCACAAAATAAATATTTAAAATTTAATTTACATATAATTTTTAATGAAGAAAATAGCAGAAAATAGGAAAACAGCCTTTAAAAATGAAAAATAAATACAGTAAATTTTGGAAAAATACTATTATCAATTTAAAAACATAAAAAGACAAAATATACATAAAAAACATATTAACACATATTAAAACAAAATATAAGAAAGAAAATATGATTTAAAAAAAATTAAAATAGGCAAAATTGGACAAATAAACAAATTATACTAAAAATTGAAATGTACATAACTTTTACATTTTAACTCCGTTTTCAACGAAACGAAAAGTAGTGTTCAAGTTATTAAATCTATTTTCATAATAAAAGATAAAATTTATAATTTCAAACTATTAAAAATTTAAACTTAAAAGTCAAAGTTTGACTATTGACCAAAATTCACATTTTCAGGAAATATTAAATTTAGTCATATTTGGAATTCTAATCCACATCAAAGTCAAAGTTTATATTTAAAATAACAAAATTTATTCTTTTCATAAATAAAGCTTTTGAATCTGGAAAAATCAATAAAAAAATATTTGAAAAATACAGGGTTGTTACACTCTCCCCCACTCAAAACTTTTCGTTCCCGAAAAGGAACGAGGTACGGGAAAGCACAGAAAAAGATAGAATGAAATAGAATTAAGACAAGATGATAAGACGATTGGAATTACACCTGATAATTATTGTTATAGGTAAGTTTAACAAGATGGAGGTGATCAAATCAAGAATATAAGCACAAAAAAGATCCTCTAGAGTCTGAATCTCCCTTTCACTTGACCGACAGTCTATGAATGGAAAAAACAGTGTTCAGATCCAGATGAGTAACAAAGATTATCATAGATTACAGAAAGATTTCTAAATAGACTGGTATAAGCAATAGCCTTCCCATTCTGTAACAAGATAAGGTAAATAAGGACAACCAAAAGATAGTTTGGAAAAAACAAAACCAGATAATAAATTTAAAACCATAATGCTTTGAAATCATAACAATTTAGGGATGTTTATCATTTGGAAATCACACTGCTAAAATCATAACACTTTGGACAAGTTATTTTTTTTTTAAAAAAAAAACATAATACTTAGAAAATCATAACACCCTAAAAAAAGTAATCTTCATTTAAACCATTTTAATTCAAGGTCAAATAATATTCATTTTAAAGTTGTAACATTTCTAAGTTCATTTAATTATAAAAATTTCCAAAACATTGTATTTTCAAAATAGTAGTACTTATAAAATGCTACAGTAGATATATTAATATTTCAAATCAGTTCAATTCCAGAAATATTTATTTGGATATCATTTAACTTATGACTTATTAAACAAACTTTATGAATGGAATATTCAAATCAAACTATACTTCATTTATTAAGTTAAAAGTTCACTATTTTAGTTAGCTCTTAATTTAACACATAACCTAACACTTTATTTAAAATACCCATTTCATAAATAGATATTCCTTTAATAAGTTACACTTAAAATTTCATTTGAAAACCAAATTCTCAATTATCAAATTTTAGTGATGTTAAAATACATTTTAACTATTTAAATCATAATTATTCATTTTTCAAGACATATCTATTTCATAAATAAAGTATTTATCATAGCAAATATAACAATCAAATTCCTTTACACATTTATTCATTTAGACATCAATTAAACTATGAATTCAAGTTAAATAAACTTTATTACAAAATGTCCAATTCCAATGTATTTTATTTTATCTATTCAAAGATACATAATTTATTATACAACATATTCCTTTCAGAAAATAACCATTATTAAAATTCCTAGGTTAGACTTAAGGTTCCATATTAAATCAAATTTGATTATCAAGTTATTTAAATAAAATCTCTTTAAATTCCTTTTTCACTATTTACCTCTGTAAATCTTTTATAACTAAAATTTAGGTGTATAAAATTTATTATAACCACTCAAATTTTATTTAAAAAATCCTTTTTATATTATATATTATCCAATTACATTGTTAACTTCTAAAAATTTTTTAAGGTAAGTTATATTTGAATGCAATTGTATTATACAAATAAAACTTTCCAATTCAATTATCTCAAGTTTGAATCATTATCCAAATTTTTGATTTTTTTCTTTTTATAATTGAAATTATTTTTTTAAGAAAAAAATGTAAGAATTAAATTTCTGATTTCCTTCAAACCGGTTAGAGATAAATAAATATATGTACATAATATGTCAAATCAATTTTAAATCATATACCTATATATAATATAAATCAAATCATATTTTAGAAATTCAAACCAATTAAATTCTCAAAGCAACACTGTAGCAAGCCTACAGAGCGGTCTCTTCACTTCGACACTCTAAAATGAACGTCGATGATGCTGCAGTCATCACCGAAATTATTTTCCAGCGACAAAGAGAAGAGCACTAAATTTTTAAACTTAAAACTCCTTTAGAAACAAATTTCTACTTGGAAATTCTTTAAATAATATATCCTTTTAAAACTTTTAACATAAGGTTTGAATCCATCGGAAATTAAATTCTTAAATTTCTTGTTTTAAATTCATTTCAGTTCCCAAATAAATTTATAAACAACTATTTATAAATTCATTTGTAGAACAATAAATGATAAATCAAGTATTATCACTTCAAATTATCAATTTAAATCAATTTATTAAGTTCCATAAATTTACTTATATATCAAAATTTTATTTCATTAACCAAATTTAAAATAATATCGTGTCAGTTTGTTCTGTTAAAGTGTTTTAGAAATCCTATCGATAGCGTTGATCAGACGAATCGATCGGAAATCCAAATCAACATCAACAACTCAAACAACACCATATATAAAACAAAACATAGATTTACAAGTACAATTCAAAATGTTTGGAGATAGTTTAGAAACAAAAGACAAGATGGTTAAACAGAGTAGAGAGATGGGTAAGCTTAGGTAAATCGCGGACAACCTTAACCGGGTCAACCGTGACTTAAAGAATAAGATCGATGTGGATTTTTCTGGGATAAATCTACGTTCGATCTCAAGAGATAGAGTTTGGAATAATAAAAGATATTAGCATCTAAACCAAGGATAGATAAAATCTCTGGTGAATCGATGCTGACTGTAAAGGATTTTCACCCCTTTACAAGAAAATTAGAATATTGGCGAGATCGCCAATTCACTATAAAGATCATTCGAAGTGGAGTTATGTGATACTCCAAAATCAAAAGAAGATGAATAGTGAGGGACAAGAATGAATTTTGGAACCGCAGGAAACGTTCCAAAATTCAAAGGAAATCGAATCAAAAGGAAGAGATTCAAACTCGAACGAAAGTGATTCTGTAAATAAATTTACCATACATTCTAAGTTTTGCCTCAAAGCCAAAGCTCTGATACCAACTGTAACGGACCCGATATTTTCAACCATTCGCATCCATTATAAGTGTATAGGTAGACACTCATGCCGGAGTTGAATTGCTCAAAATACCGCGTTGTAAATAAAATTTGGCAAATCTCAGAGTATACAGTAAATAAATATAATCACAGATCACAGACACAGAGTAAAATAATGCAGCGGAAGTAAAAGAAATAGTAGTTCATGAAGCTACTATGAAAATATATCAGAGTTACATAAGATACAACATAAGAAATAAAGTACAGCAGAAGTCTCAATACAATAACCAAGTACAGGCTGAATAGAACAACGTTGTTGTAGTTGATAGAACAAGACTAGCAAATAATCTCCAGCGATTCAAATCTCCAGAAGGTGGAAATCCAAATCTGTGAATACTCAGGCTGACCCGAGCGTAAAGCAAAACACAAAACACTCGAGTCAGGACAATATATACTTATATAATGTAAACCAACTCAAGTGAACTGTAATAAAGGTACAAGTAACTTAGAAGATGCTTGGGACCGCCCATCCTCTAAGGATCCGTTAAAATATCTACTATGTAGTAATATTCGCTATTATAATAATGTCTAATAAGTAAAGTATAATCATATAGAAAATAGCGTTAAGGGGATGGAGAACCTTAACGCGGTCGGATCTTAAAATCATAATCGTAGTAAAGCTCGATATGGTAGGTGACACGGCACAACTAGGCAATGCCAGGGTAGATATACCAATTACGTACACGGACTGATGGATACGCATAGCAGCCACTACCGTTCCACCTCGAACAACACTCCCAAAACGGAGGATGGCCATCTAATCAATCACAAGTAAGAGTATAATATCGAAGAAATGTGTCCGAGAAGAGGTGCTACCTCACTGGTCCGAGATCGCTCCTGTTTTAGCCACCTTATGCCAACTCACGGGAGTTGGGTCCACGTAACATACCTTAAGAACGTCGCCACCATCCTACTTCATTCTGGAATCTCCACTACGTACACGGTTGTCAAAGTGGTTTTCGGTATCGACAGAGAGTATGTCCACATCCGATCCCGGTCTCTTTGCCAACCAATCGTTATTATAACCCGTGGTTATAACTTTTAAAAATAGTTTATGTTTCAAATCAAAATACATCCTTTAAACCATTTCAAAATCATATCATTTATTTCAAACTAATACATACTTTCAAACCCAAAACATATCTATTTAAAACCAATTCAAAAATATATCATTTCCATTTCAAAACCAATTCAATAATATATCATTTCAATAAAACCCAAATTTCAAAATCACTGAATATTTCCTTTAATTTATTAAACTTGAAATCTTCCTTTAAATTATCATAGCATTTTGGTATTGTAACGTTAAGGAATCATAGCATTTTTGGAATGTAATACTTCCCAATTTAACATTTTATATAATCAAAGTATTTATATACTTACAAATTTTTAACATGGTCATTTTATCATAGCCTTATAGTTAAATAAACTTGTTACTGTAATATCCAATTTAATGCTGAAATTCTTATGTTAAGTTAAGAGTACCTTATTAACTTACATTATCATTACAATAAAGAAACTTTATTATTTTAGTCATTAAAATATGTCATTTACATTAATTAAAACTTACATATTAAATGTACTTTTTAACTTACATTCCTATTACAGTAAAGAGCATTTATCATTTAATCAATATTACACTAATTAAACTTACATTATCGAATGTACATTTTAATTTACGTTTTATTACAAAAGGGGCATTTATTATTTTAAATCAATATTACACAAATTAAGACTTACATGTTTCTTTCATTAATTAAGACTTTACATGTTTCTTTCAGTAGGTAAAACTTTACATATTTCTTTCATTAATTAGAACTTTACACGTTTCTTTCATAAATTAAACTTTACATATTTCTTTCATTAATTAGAACTTTACATGTTTCTTTCACAATAAATTTCTTATAATTAAATCCAATTTTCAACAATTTACTTAATAAGTTTAAGTGTAAAAGTTCCAATTCTTCACATTTCAACAAATAGACTTAACACTTCAAATTTAAATTACCATTTCACAATTTAACAAAATTTTCAATTTTATTTAATTAACTTAAACCTTTAATTAAAACCAAATTTCACATTTCCTAGTCAAGTTATATTTTAAAAGATCACTTTTAAACATTCATTTATTTAACCACTTAAATTCATAGAAAAATCAATAATACTTAATAATCACTTAAATTCAAATTTAATCAAATTATCATATTTACCATTTCCAAATAAAATTTAATATACATTTTATTTATATAACTTAAATATCATTTTTAACCAAAATTCCAAATTTCCAACTTAAGTTATATTTCAAAAATCTAGTTAAACCATTCATTAATTACATTTTTAACACATAGAAAAATCATAATTTCTTTAATTCAAAATATTTCAAAATCTGTTTAAATCAAATTTCATAAATTTATATTTTTAAAATACTTAAAAATATTCAAAACACTTTATAAAATAACCACGGGCCTGTATATAATTTTCTAACCTAGGTCAAGTGATACGGATATGTATCATTTCAATCCGCAGTTAAAAAAGAAAAATCCGGGTTCTATCATTTCAAACCCGCAATCCCAAGTTAAAATAATTTAAATAAAAATCATTCAGGCCTATCATTTCAGCCCATAACGATTTTTCCCTATTCTAAAGTCCGTTCGGGTATGTATCATTTCAACCCATAGTGATTCTAATCTATAGGGAACTTGCAATGGTGATAACAGATATAAATAACAGAATAACATTAAATAATAGTAACATATGATATAATAAGTGTAATAAAAGGTGTGAACATCATATGATAATAATATAAACATATATAACATGATGATATACATTACAGATTCAAATGGTGTCGGTTTATCAGTTATATAGGTACATATTGTCTGGTGAGAATAACTCACCTTTTTATGCTGGAGATATCAATTAGAATGACACAACGGATCCAGAAGGCACGACCTTTGATTTGAGTGGAGAAAATAGCCAAGATATCATCTTGTAAACAATACCCAAACAAGACAAAACAATATAGCACATGAATATACTTAACATAAAACAATGTTGAACAAATTGAAATACAAAGCAATAAAGACAAGACTTTGCCTTTACCATTCAAATGCTTGACCATAGGGGATCAAGTGCTCAGCCAAGATGTGTTTGGGCTTAGGTTAGCATCATATAGGTCAGGTTTAGCACACCTAAGCATGGCAACATGAAGTGATGTGAAGGGTAGGAGATGCAACATGAAGAATATCAATGGACAAGGCAAATAGGTGAAGTTTTGGTCACAACAAGGCTCGACTTGGTCATTGCTTGGCTCAGCCATGCATGGTACAGGTCTGGACAGTGGACGGTGATGGTGCAGCAGCAGCCAAAGGTCATGTAGTTGCTGGTGGTGGTGGTTCTAGGGTTGGCCAAGGTGATAGATGAAGGTGGTGGTGAAGCATATGTGGTTTAGGCATTGTTTGGAAGGGTTTTTGTGCAATTTTGTGGTGCTAACTTAAATGGATGGGCATGGCTTGTCATGGTCAGTGGAGGAGGAGGAGGTGCTGCTGTAGATGGTGGTGGGGCTGAAGGTGGAGAGGATGGTGGAGATGAAGGTGGTAGAGGCCAAGCAAAGCTAGAAGAGGAGGAAGGCAAAATCAATGGAAATTGTGAAGTAAAGAAGAGATAAAGGAAGAAGATAAGAGGAAAATGGAAGCCATATTTTTTTTTAGGGTTTAGGAGCTTTGGAATTTCGTGAATGAGAGAAAAAAAAAGTGGCGGCTGAAGAAATGAGGAGATGTTGCCAATTGAATGAAAAGTTAGGTTAAAAAGTAGAAGGGTTAGAAAATAAAAGGGCCTTAGGAAGATAGAAAGTTTAAGGCCTTTCAAATTTCTTTAATTCATTTTTATAAGTTTATATTTCTGATAATAACATAAATTCCAGTTAAAAATTCGAAAATTTGATAAAATATAAAAATATATATAATATTTATTGATTATATAAAGTAGAATTAAGGAAAATAGTTAAAACAGTGAACTAGACTAGAAAATTTTGAAATTGAATAGAAAAAATTTTAGAAAATTCACATGAGCTTGCAATATATTTTTAAATATAAATAATATATAAAATAAAAATATATTCACAAAATAAATATTTAAAATTTAATTTACATATAATTTTTAATGAAGAAAATAGCAGAAAATAGGAAAACAGCCTTTAAAAATGAAAAATAAATACAGTAAATTTTGGAAAAATACTATTATCAATTTAAAAACATAAAAAGACAAAATATACATAAAAAACATATTAACACATATTAAAACAAAATATAAGAAAGAAAATATGATTTAAAAAAAATTAAAATAGGCAAAATTGCACAAATAAACAAATTATACTAAAAATTGAAATGTACATAACTTTTACATTTTAACTCCGTTTTCAACGAAACGAAAAGTAGTGTTCAAGTTATTAAATCTATTTTCATAATAAAAGATAAAATTTATAATTTCAAACTATTAAAAATTTAAACTTAAAAGTCAAAGTTTGACTATTGACCAAAATTCACATTTTCAGGAAATATTAAATTTAGTCATATTTGGAATTCTAATCCACATCAAAGTCAAAGTTTATATTTAAAATAACAAAATTTATTCTTTTCATAAATAAAGCTTTTGAATCTGGAAAAATCAATAAAAAAATATATCAAAATTTAAAATTTAAAAAGAGATGTATCAAAATTTAAAAAGAGATTTTTGGTGGAAGGGAATGAAATCTGATGTAGCCAAATATATTGCAAAGTGTATGACTTGCCAACAAGTCAAGGCTGAAACACAAAAGCCATTAGGGTTGTTGCAACCTCTTAGCATACCACAGTGGAAGTGGGAAGATATATCTATGGATTTCATAGATGGACTGCCTAGGTCTAAAAGAGGAAACACAAGTATATGGGTGATAGTAGATAGGCTAACTAAAGTGGCACATTTCATCCCAGTCAAATCAGAAAGGAATGCACCAAAATTAGCTCAAGTATTTATGAAGGAGGTGGTAAAATTGCACGGCATTCCCAAAACCATTGTGAGTGATAGGGATACCATCTTCACCTCAAGATTCTGGAGAAGCTTTCAAGAAGCCATGGGAAGTAAATTATGCTTAAGCACTGCCTACCATCCACAATCAGATGGGCAGACTGAGGTGGTGAACAAAGTTAGAGGACTTGTTAAGGGCATGTGCACTGGATTTTAGGGGCAACTGGGAAGACTATCTCCATTTAGCTGAATTTACATACAATAACAGCTATCAAAGCACCATAAGAATGGCTCCATTTGAAGCCTTATATGGCAAGCCATGTTTGTCACTTGTTTGTTGGGTAGAAGCAAGAGAAAGAGCTATTTTAGGGCCTGAGTACATACAAGAAACTAAAGAGAAAATTGAGTTGATAAGGAGAAGAATGGCAGCAGCTCAAGATAGGCAAAAGAAATTTGCAGACATGAAAAGGAAGCAGGTGGAATATGAAGTAGGAAATTTTGTTTTCATCAAAATCTCACCTATGAAAAATGTACTGAGATTTGGGAAACAAGGCAAGTTAACCCCAAGATATATTGGGCCATACAAAATTCTGGAAAGAATTGGTTCCTTGGCATATAAGTTGGAATTACTAGAAAACATGCAAGGGATGCATGATGTTTTTCATGTATCACAATTGAGAAGATGGGTCCATGACAAGGCAGAAATCCTTGAGACTCCAACCCAAGTGCAAATAAATCCTAATTTTGTTTATGAAAAGGATCCAGTGGGAATTTTGGCAAAGGATGTGAAGAAGTTGAGGAATAAATCACTGAAACTTGTGAAGGTACAGTGGAGTCTTGATCCCAGTGATTGCACATGGGAATTAGAAGACAAACTTAGGATGAACTACCCTAAGCTATTTTCAGATTAAAGGTAATTCTGATTTTTAATTTTCTTTCCTTTTGGATGCATGTATTTTTAGTTATTATGATAGAACTAAAAATCTATTTGGTTGAGAATGTACTTGTTCTCTGATTTAAGTTTAAAATTGATTTAAGCTTAGGAAAATTGCGGGACACAATTTCTAAAAGGTGGGGTGTATGTAATGACCCAAGATTTTTAGGAATTCATTTTGAAAATATAAATAAGTTTAAAATAATTTTTAAACTAATTTTAAAGGGGAATTGATATGGCTTGATATGGTGTAACTGTATGTGTGTACATGTGTGCACAGGAAATACACATGAATTAAAGCTTAATCCCTAAATAATGTGAATGAACACATGTTGATGTGTATGGAAATATTATATATATATATAGATTAAATTCTTAAAAGCTATATGCATAAATAAATATATATATATAGATGCTACTGATTGTATTTGAGTGTACATGTGCATGTGTGTCAGTACAAAATAATGTATAAATGTATATATGGGTGTACTAATTATTTCTGTAAGACTTATATATATATATGTTAATAAAATACTAGAGTTCAAATCAGCAAAATAAAATACACAAACATATTTGTAATTATAGGCAGAAAGAAAAAGAATGAAGATATAAAAAGGAGTAATCCTCTTATAAATAAATAAAGGAAGTACATGCTATTTAAATGAAAGCTAAAAATAGAAAAAAATAAGATAAAACAGAGAAATGTTTTGTATAGGCAGAATTAGGAAGAATATTTGATAAATAATGAGAATCAAGTCACACTTTTAGCATGATAGTAGACAAGAAGAAAAGTATTTTCTGGAAAAGTAAAATTTCTGAAATTAACCAAAAGGATATAACCACTTCTCTCTTCACAAACTCAAGCCGGGGGAGGGTAAGATTTTGGGTTTAAAAACTAAATGCAAATGGCATGATTTTTGATGGGCAAAAATGACTTTAGCCAACACCTTAAACCCTAGGAAAAACCCTGCATAAATAGGCAGTGAGATGAGGAACCTTCTCTTCTTCCCGGATAGCTCTTGAGAAAAATATATAGATATTATATAAATATAATACAAGTGAAGAAAAGGGTTGAAGGCAGAAGCTTACCAATCAACTAGGAAGTGAAAGAGAGCTAGGTGAGAAAACTCACTCATAAAAATCTAAGGCATTAAGTCCTAATGTAGGCAGCCAGTTTATAAGTTAATTTTTCTTAAAAATGTATTTTCATATGTGATTGTCTTTCTGTGATTCCAGAGATGAAAATGTTTTGATTATCTTTAGCTGGTTGTTCTGCATGTTTTATAATATGAAAGTTCTAGGTATTATTAGTATATATATATATATATGTTTGATAAACTCAGATCTCTCTGATATGTTAATGTTTAGAAACATAAGTAAATACCCAGAGAATAAAATGTTGAATATAGGCAAGTAGTGTTGGTTTTGGCTCAACCCAGAAAATATAAACATGATGAGCTGTAATATACTTATGTATAAGTGCTGAGGCTTGAGACAAAAAGGAATTAGGAGTGCAATAGGGTTGCCTATGTGCTGATGCTTCTGATTCAAAGAAAATATATAAATATTCAAACACATAGCAAATAAATTTTGTGATTCAGTAAAACTTGGTCATTCTGAGTTTAACTAAAGCACAGAAGTTTGCAAAAGAAAAACTCTCTCAAAAGCCATAAGCCAATGTTAGTTGTCTATACTCTTTTTTAAAAATGCAAGAATATATATATGTATATGTGCAGAATCTATTTAATTGACACCTATGTTTAATTGCATGATTGCCTCTGTTTAGTTATGAATAATGTGGAATGCCATGATATGAATGTTTGTCTTAGTGAAATGATTCACTGAATGGTTTAGTCATGAAAAATCAAAAGTGTTATTGTTAACTTAAAACCTGATTAGGAAATGGGGGTCAAGAGCACTGCAGGAATGACTTGTGTTCTTGAGTAACACAAGTTGACACATAGCTTGTTTAAGTCCTGAGATCTTTGTGTAATGGTGTGAATTAGTCCATTACAGTGTGTCCATTGATTCATTAAATTGCAGATGAGACCAAGGAAGATAAATATATCAATATAAGAGAATTTGATATAAAGAGGAACTAGAGTTTTCCTGGAATGAAATCTGAATAGAGAATAAATGATTTAATTCATTTTGGTGATTTCTCTGTTTTGTATGGATGCTTATTTGATTTATGACTGAGTTGTATGAATGTTTGAATGTACCATATCTTTATAAGGATCTGAAAAGAAAGATTCAAGTGTGCACATGCACACTGACACAGAACATGCACACATGACTTATTTGTTTTCTAAAGGCAGAGTTATATACATATATACATGTTTCAACTTTAACTTGATTAACAAATTGTTTTAGTGGATTTTCTCATACCAGACATGTGTCTGACCCTAGTGTGCTAATGGCATCTGGGGTGTCTCATTTAAAATGGGGCAGCTTCAAATGCATTTTCAGGGACTGTAGCAACTAAGTAGGAGTAGGAGCAAGGCTTTGAGAAGAAGATTATAGCATGCTAAAAGTTAATTAGATAAGAGCTTAAATGATGAAATCTGCATATATTGATACTTTTAAATTGTAAATTGTATTAAGTACTAAATGTTGGATGGATATTTTGCTAAGTGTTTTGCTAAGGAATTGACTTGTGACTGGAATTTATAAATCTGGATATTATCTGATATGTTGAAGAAGTTAATCTAAATTTTGTAAGTGAAGTGAGCAAGAAAACCATGATAAATAGGATGGTTATATTTTATAAATGTATTAGTCAATCTTGAGTCTTTGAAAAGGGTTAAGTTTTGGGAAAATCTGGATAGTGGAATCTCAGAAAATTATATGATTTAATCTTCCACCATGACATTTGTATACATGGAGTGGATAGGCATAGGGAAAATGTATTTATGTGTCTACAATGTTTTCATAATTTAATTTGTTCTACGCAAATGTTTTATACCTTATTTTTGAATAAAGGAAAATCTACAATATAGGAATTGAAGCTATGACCAAAACAGTTGCATATGCATATAGGTATGCCCATTTAAATATGTTTGGTTCAGATTTTAGCATACCAGTTATTCTTGTATTTTAACATGAGGTTGGATTTCTCTTTATTAAGACTTTGATCAAAATGCATTTTTAAGACCATATGGGTCATACCAGAACAAAGAGACTGGTTGAACCATGTTTTGGATACCCATGGTTACAGGAAACCCACTCAAGTTTGCATTTCATTTAGTTTAGCATACTGGCATCAAAGAATCTAGCTTTTGAAATATGATGCCTCACTTTAAAATATTCCAGAAAAGAGATTGTACTCTAGGTAGATTTTATAAGAAAAATTAAACATAGATAATGATAGAAACTTATATCATTTTTCAGAGCACAAACACTACACCATTAATTTATAGATAATCATAACACAATTATCTGGTTTCTAGGAATCATGCTTCATAGAGAATTCAGCAAGCATTCAAAGGTTAAAAATCATGTTGTTACCTATATATATATAGATGAAAATTTTGTTGTATAAATTGAACTGAACTATGTGTGGATTGATTAAACTTAATCAATCAAATTATCCTCTTGTTTTCCAGAACTCTGATTCAAACAAGAGAGGCATATACATCTTCACATGTATGTGCATGTCTTTGTGAATGCATTGATATATTTATATTGGTAAAGATTTTGATCTTGGATAAGTTGTTTAGATAAAAAGAAAAAAAAATGACTCTAGGCTTCAGAAATATATATATGAAAAAATATATATATCTTTATGGAAAAAAAAAATCCTTTCAAATTCAGGTATAAAAGAGAGGGTCATTTCACATGAGATACCTATAATAGGAATTAAAGGTGGATTTCTCAATTATAGTAGAAACTCTATTCTCATATTGGTAGTAGTCATAACGACTCCTATTTATTTTAAGGTATGGCTGGAATATTTCTATGATAAAGTTGGACCATGAGTTGGAATAAAATATTTGAGTTAACCATCTTAGAAAAGGAGGGCAGAAACCTTATACACTTAAGCATTGTTAGGTATAGGTGGGTTTAGGTAATTAGGATTGTTATTGTCTACTCCAATTTAAATGATAAACCAATGAAATTGTTATCTAAAAAGTTAAAAATAGTATATTTCTGATATTTTAAATAGAAAAGAAGTTGATTTTTAATTTTGTATAAAATAATTAGACAAACTTTATGAAATTTGCCTAAAATGTAAAAGTTGGGAATTTGATAAAAAGTTAATTTTCAATAACTGTTTTTAAAACTTTGTTTTGTCTTATCAGTGCATTGTTACACTACTCTTAATGTGCATTTTTCTTTTAACACTATAACTTTTGGAAAATAAAAATAAAATTAAGAAATATGTAAGATCCGACTTTTGAACTCTTTTTATAAATAAGAAATGGTTAGCATTTGAAAATATCTTTTATCGATGTTTTTCAAACTCTAAAGTAAAAATAGTAATGAGTTAAAAATACCACATTTTCTTAAAAAATAAGTTTTTTTTTAACATTTCTTATTTGTGAACAAAAATTTTAAAATGGTGTTTTATGTACTTTTTGTGAAACTTAAGCTCAACTGTTTTGGGTAATTTAATTAAAGAAAAATATCATGATCTTAGTAAGAAGAAAACACTTGATAAAAACAAAAGGAGAGTTTTATAGTTTTAAAACTTGCTAGTTTTGTGGGAGTAAAGTTAAAAATCAAAGGTTTTAATTTGAAAAGAGTAAAGTGAAAATAGTATGACTATCACTTAAACTTAAAAAGGAAAGAAATAGAGTGGAGTTAGATAAATAAGATTAAACAGCCCACAAGGAAAGAATTTGACTACAGAATTGGGAAGGCTCGAAAGGGTTGAGACTGAGATAAAAAGGGAACATGTAAATTTAGCGACCCTTTCAATCAACTGTTAAAATTGGAAAGATATAGTGCTAAGTCAAACTTCCTGAAATGGTGAAGAGTAAACACCACCATGTATCTTTATACCCAAGTATGATTTGAATCATAGAATCTTGGTGTGAGGAAGTTTGAAAAGTATGATTTGGATAAGACATATTCCAGAATAAGGGAAGAGTAAGCTGAGATGTTTTATTCTGTCAAGGGATGCTATATAGGCAAAGAATTTTATTCGGTTTGAATGTAGAAAGGGCCAAGTAGGGTCTACTTCAATTCTTATATAGTAAGTTAAAGGGGCGATCCAGATATTGGTTGTTACCACATATGTAAGGATAGGATACTATAGGCTACGGGTGGTCCAGGTATTGTGTTGTTTCACTAGAGGATATGGCAAACCAGGTTGACATGAGTGGAAATTCATATTAGTAGGAGAGCAGTCCCCACAGTAGCATTTGGTAGTGTTACCTTATTGGGTTCTATCATTGTAGATGTGTTCCAAGTATGCCTAACTAAACCTTGGAATTGTATGGTTAGAAATATGCACCAATTTGAATCTAGAAAATATTGGGTATTAGTAGTCCCTAAACTTATAGATCATGTGGTAGTTTCATATTTGTAGATTTGGATGACATGTGCTAGTAAAATGTACATTATTTAAGCATGGTAAATTGTTAGGATTTAGGTAATCCCATACTTTGTTGGATAATTGATATGGTTAGTAGACATAACTGAAAGTAGTGGTAATTTGAAAATGGGATTTAAGTAGCATTTTAACTCATTGGAATGTAAGGGGTTGCAATGAAAATTCCTATGGATTATCAAGTTCAGATTTATAAATAAAAGCGTATCATTTGAAATGACAAGGAATATGCCCAAAAAGAAGGAGACGTATAAAATAGGGATATTTACTGTATTTTGTACTGTCTATTTCAATAATATGAAAAAGATAATTCCTTGTAATTCCAAACATAGCACAAATTTTCCTTTTGGATTAGACATAGTAATTTAAACTGTTAACCTTTCCTTTGGGAGAAAGGTAGTTCCAATGCATTTAAATACAGAAACTCCTAAGTTTAAATCAAAGTATTAGTCTTCATTCTGAATTGAGTTATCTCAACCATAAAATAATTGGAATAAAGTGTTAAGAGGCTATGTTTAGTAACAAGGTCTCATTTATAGAGGACACTAAGAGGTAGTAAAATTTTGGAAGTTCAGGTCATAAAAGGTATCCTAGATAAAATTTTATTCAAGATTGTATAAGGGGTGGTTAGTTCAAGGATCTGAGCCGCTGTCAAGAAAAGGTATTGATATTTGCACACATTTGGAATGCGAAGGCGATTTTCATAGGAAAGTAGATCGGAAATTCTTTTGATAACATTTGAAGGAAAGGATAAAATGGATTCTTTTCAATCATTTCTCGGGTTGAAAGAAGACTATTTACTTTAGGAAATACATGGAACATTAACTTAGAATACACATTTGTGTGCATATCAATCGCACGCGAACAAAGTAACACTTAAGGTGATTATTACCAATGCTAGAGTGATTCTCTGTTATGACTTTAATTTACTTTGGAACTTTTATTGTTAAGATTGAATGGGAAGATAAACCAAACTTTCACATGTGAAATTTAGGATGGATCCCTATAAACTCAAAACGTGATAACTAGATACCATGATTTTTAAAGGACTAAAGAAACCATTTAGAAGTAAATTGAGATGATTTAAGCTGGATCGAATTGGAAAAGAAATTTTGCTATTTTCAACATTTGAAGAAATCACCAAGTTGGATACCCCACGGTAAAGTGGAAAATTAGCAAAGAGCTAACTAGGAAATGCCATGGAAGGACGCGCCTCCACATTCGAGTTGTCTCACTTGTTATCTAGAAATTGAGGTAATTGGGTATACCACTGGATAAATTAAGGCGGTAGGTTGTGCATTGATGATTTCATAGAGCTATAGTTTTATGGGAGCATACTTATGCTCAAGTTATTTAGCATGGTGCATGACGACACCATTAGAATTAGTAGCATGGATTGTAGGGAATTCACCTATGCAAATATCTCAGATGTAAGGTTTATGTCAATGGTAAAGGATGAGAAGTGCAGTCGAAAAATATGGATAGATTTATTTCATTGAGGGACAAGGACTACACAGGGTAGGAGGAAAAGTGAGTAATAATAGGAGACATATGGGATAGTCCGAGGAGCTGAGTCCTCTATAGTCTGTAGAGCCGAGTCTACAATCGGAAAGCAGACAAGTAGAAAACCCCTAAGGCAAGATAGAATACGGCTAAATTATGGGAAGCTGTCATTAGGTACTTGCGGAAGTGTCTATACAATGCAGTTACTAAGGTCAAACTATGTCAGTTAGGGAAGTTTAAAAGGGTAGGTAAGTCCCTCGTTCGCTATGCACCTACCCGTATTTTTGGGTATGGTACAAAGCGACTCTAAAATAATTGAACTGGTTAGAGTCCAGTAAGGAGATGATCCAGTTGAGAATACATGGAAGCTTAAGGAGAAAGTCCAAGCTACCAATCCTAAACTCTTTTCTGGCACATTTCCATTTTAGTTAGAAGAGATTGTTTTTGTATATAGGTTCTAGCTTAGGTAGAGACCATTGATGGTAGGAATGATCGTAGACATGCCAATATGGCGTGTTATGGATGATGGATGCTAGTGGATGTAATTGGATGTATTGTTTGGATTGCTTGTTATGCACGTTTATGACTGTATATCCTCTAAGTAGTACACATACATTCACATTATCCCTTATTATTGCCTATCTTGTTTTATACATATGGATGCATGATTTTTGTTTATCGTGCATATGGATGGAATGGTAGTGCACACAGGTAGAATTGTAAGTATACTTTTTTGGACATTGCATACATTTTGGATGCATGATACGAGCACTTGCATGATGGGAGGTTGACTGAATTAGTAGACTGCCTACTTTTTGCATAGCATAGGTTCACGTGCATTTCACGTTGCATATATATGTACATATTACATTAGAAAATTTCTAAGGACAATGATTGTCATAGATGATGGATGAGTATATGCTTATAGTTATTAGTTGATGTGTGTATAGGTTACATTTTTCCATCCCTTGAGATTTCAGAGATGAAATCCTTTTTAGAGGGGAGAATGTAACACCCCAGAATTTAACGTAAAAATTCAACTTAAAATAAAATAAGGACTTAAAAGGTAATTTTTGTATATGTCCGAATTTGGCTAAGAAACTTGCACCATTGCATTCGTAGTGATTTTTTGGATGATTTTCATATATAACACATTGTAATCCGAGTTAGTATGCAGAAGTTATGGGCATTAGATTGAATTAAATATTTAAAATCAAAAATTTAAAGATTTATAATAAGGCCACCGGTCGACCCGTAAGGGTTCAAGGTCAACCACTAACAGTCGACCATGGAAGAAGAGCGGTCGAACTAGACTCGTGAATAATCGAGCATTTCTGCTTTCGTGATGACGTATTAAACGAACGTGATTAGTTAATTGGGAACGCAGGCTATGATGAGGGGACGAGATTCTCTAAAATATTTCCTAAGCTAATTCAATGGCCCAAACTAAAACCATGCCCTTATTAATATCATACTAATGAAACCCTAATTCTCAACTAAAAGTTTAAAGTAACTAAACACTGCCAAAAAAATTCCTAAACCTAAACCCTAAAATTTTCTAAAATTCAAATCAATTTAACCTAGAAGACTAAAAGAAACTAAATCAAGGCGGAGTTATTGATTTGGGGAGGGGGACAATTCTCAAGCGTAAGTATTAGGAAGAGCTTGG
This sequence comes from Allium fistulosum, assembly GCA_030737815.1. Lineage (NCBI taxonomy): Eukaryota > Viridiplantae > Streptophyta > Magnoliopsida > Asparagales > Amaryllidaceae > Allium > Allium fistulosum. Next base: position 429,071,134 of record CM060902.1, read on the forward strand.
ACTTGAGGTGAGTGGGAACAATTTTGATAAGTTGATTATTGTAGTTTGTTTAAACTATTTTAATGGAGTTGGGTGTTAGAGAACCCTAAATGGATATGTTAAATTTGAATTGAATATGCAAAAACCCTAGATTTGAGCCTAAAAACCTAGAATTGGAATTACAGTAATTTGCTAATCTAATTAATCGTCTAGCTATATATTGTATTATCGAATTTGCAAACCCTTAACCTTAAATTGAATTGAAATTTGACAATTAAACTGGCCACTTAGTAAATTAGGGTTAATTAAACATTGCAAACCATATGGATTAAGTATACAAACAGTCGACAATTGAAACGTGCAGGAACCCTAATTTTTTACTCCGCAACCTGTCGACCTGGAAACCTAGCGGTCGAATGGAGGGTATAAGTGGTCGACTGTTAGCAATAAAATTGCATAAATTGAACCTTGGCCTAAGGCCCAAGTTTAATAACAAAAATTAAAATAAACCATAATTGTTTGTGAGCTTATTTAAGGGCATTTGGTTGTATGCTATGAATAGTAAGGAAGTTAGTTCCCTATAAGAGGGTGCTAGATCATTGCGGTGTTGGGTAAATATTGTTTACCCAATTTAGAATCTAGTAATCGATCTAAGGCGATGTATTTTCACAAACGGCACTCACAGGAGGTTCCAACATTGGTCGTGCAGACTAGCGTGGATGCCTGATGGGGTGGGTCCGGTACAACGGGGGGTCCATGTATGCACGATTTCTAACGCATATGATATAGTTCAAATGGAGGGCTCGGAGCATGCAGTAAGAGTCCAACACTACGATCGAGAGGTGGCGGCGAATGCAGATGAAGAGACATTCTGATGGGCATCTCGGGTTTTTCCTTTCCAGGCGTAGTGAAAGGGGAAGCTTTTTCCAGTAGTCTAGTGGCAGTTATATTAGTGGGAATTTAGACCCACAATAGCCTAGTGGCGGAATTTTCATGGTTAGTAGCCTCGGGGTGGTGTTTACACTTTTAGTAGCATTGTAGCAGTGCTTACATGTTTAGTAGCCTAGCAGCATTGTTTATATTGAGTAGCTCTAGGAGCGGTGGATCGTTAGGAATGAGATTCGATCCTTAGTTCGATTCGTTGTATTAGTCTACCCAAATTATAGTGTTGGAATATATTAGACAAGAACCTTTAGGTAATAGATCTTAGGAATTCATGGACACTTGTATCACATCCTATATCATCTAAGATAGTATTGAAGTAATGCATATGATCATCACATATTAAACTTGTACTCATTTGCCAGACTTTTGTCTGACCTACTCCCTCCTTTCCATTTTTTCCCACTACAAGATGACAAGTTAGTAGTTAATTAGGCATAGTACATGGAGAAAGGAGCTTCACATGGGAGTTCTCATATCCTTATTGTCTATTATGTAGCTATTTACTACATAGTCTTTAAAAAATATAATGTACTTTGAAATGGTGTAAATGGCAAATAAAGTATTTTTGGAGACTGTTTTCTGAAATGTCAATTTTTCAGTACTTATATTTTGATTCCTTCTGCTGTGAGTTTGAAAGTGTTATGCTCTATAATGTTTTAAAACCCAACAACTCGCACTTCTCAACTTGACGTGAGTCCGAAAGTCATACTAGGCTTCGGATCGGTGTGTCGAGAAGTGCGTGTTGTTACATATGCCCTCTAACTTATTTTTTAGCCTCCTCTCATAGCCCTTACAACAGCCGAAATTATCAACCTATCATCATGGGTTAATATCCTGTTTAATCCCAAATAAATATCATTAATTAAATATAATTTAATTGCTTATCGATATCACATATTGATCGATATATTTATAACTATTATAAATATATACAATAATATTTATTCCTCAAATCATATTCAAAATTGTATAATTAATATTTCATAGATATTAATTAACTTATAATAATTACAAACTAATTAAATTAGTTGGTCTAAAGAGAATTCATCATTTGGGTTGTATGACTCGTCAGGTCAATGATTAACATCGAACTATTTGAATGTTAATGTTCACACATCACTTAGCAGGTGGTGTGACATTTTGGCCAAATTTATCACTAACTTAGTTTCGGTAAAATCCAATTTCATTTTATTAAGCTCTACCCGGTTGTGATATTAATTTACACCAATTCTCTTCATCAAAACTATATCACTTTGGAGTTACAGAATTTTGGTAATGGTTAAAATTACAATATTGTCCATATTCAACTCTATAACCCAAACACAAGTCCTTAGTTCAATAATAACAATTATTAATCGAAATGCTCTGGCCAAAGACTTTGACTTTGAGTTGACCGTGATACTAACCCCATATGACTGATGAGACGAATTCTCTCTTGAATAGTGCTTCACTTTTAATATTTCCACTCGACCCGACTATAATCACTCGATGGATGTCATGCGATGATTTGACTATAATCAAAGTGGAGCTTTTATATTGAAGATCCATAGTATTCTCAAGTCGAGAGAACTGTGTAAATCAATCTTAGAAATTTTCTAATTGACTTTAGTTATATTAACCAACAGAAAACTATTAAGTGATTCGTTCCATAGTTATCCAATAATTATTAGTAAGTAACCCCTAGGTGCCCCCAGTAGTCATAAGTAATACAGTGCCCAATATTTGGAAAGTTTTATGTACTCTAGTCCCAACGGATACAACAATCTCCAGTCTCGATGCATCTTGACAAGGAATATTTAAAAAGGTATATTTATTTTCGTTGTGATAAATTACTAATAGTTACAACACTTTGTAACTACTATCACAAAACATACCATTTATGGATTTTCTATTAAATATACTTTTAACTAAATTGGTTAATTAATATAACACATTATATCATGTATATAATAGAAAAAAGAACCTTTATTTCAAACAAGATTGGTTGGCGAGTTAGATATATGTAACGAATTACATAATTGCCCCTAGGGCAAACCCCTAACTCTATCAATCTCCCACTTGAACATAGGATCAATAATGGAATCTTATTCCAACTTCTTCAGTTGGTTTTCTCAAAACCAATTGGTTCATTCCCTCAACGACCGGTACGCTTTTATGTTTTAATTATCTACTTTATCAATCAACTCCCTCCGATGCTTATAAACCACCTTTATCATCTAAACAAATTCGCAGTCTGTATCTCGACTTCCAGTGAGCTCTAAGTTTTGTTATGAAGTATATCGTGACATTGTTATCATATAACTATGTTATGTGATTCTCAACATTTGAAATCACCCTCGGCTCGGTTATAATTTGTGCATTTATTATACATATACTTTGTTTTATTATGGTGCTATTTAAGTCAATGAATCCACCACAATCTCTTCTATTTGGAACATTTCCAACTTAAAGATTCTTAATTTATTATTAACATGTTATACTCAATATCACTTATGAAATTTGAGTCTAAACATTCCTTTATAAGGAGTTCACTGTTTCTATAAGCAATTCTCTAGTATTTCATAAATACATGAGAACACCTCTAACAACCATTTAGTGGTATCAATTTGGATTTGATATTTACTTCATGTATCAAATACATAAACAAATCATGATATCATAGACGACATAACATGTATGATAATTCTTATTACTAATGCATAAAGAATCCATCTTACACGTTCCGTATTAAACATTTTAGTAAGGTATCCTTTCATATCAATTTGGGACAATCCTAATATCTTTTATACTTACTATAAAAAAATCATTTAGAATTCCAATTTTGAGCATTAAAACAACTGAGGCAGGTTCTAACATAAGTACATTGTTAAAAAATCAACAATGTACTGTTGTTTAGAAATATCTATGTACCTTTTAACTTTCTTTTTTATGAGCACATGCTTTCTCTGCATTTTGATCGATAATCAGACTATTTGATACATTAATCAAAATACTTGTTTAATTTTGATGCTTTTTAGAGTGATACTTTTATATCCATTCTTGGATCGTATTCAAAAACCCACATACTCAATATCACTCCCACTGACTTCGAGATACGTTGGTTGTAATGTGCAAACAGACTAGTCTAAATCCATATTCAGAATTTTCTATTTCAACAAATATATACCAAAATATAAAGTCATACTAGGAGATAATTTTATGAGTAAAATCTGAACCTACTTGAGCATGTCAAAGGCTGAATCTATTATGTGAATTTCAACAATTGAAATTCATGGTTTTTCATAAAGACACATTTGCATTTGTCTTTCTCATAAAGACACATTTACGGCCAATGAATCATATCCCTTCGGATACAACTATCATAATCATATTTCGATAATGTACTTGGAATGCACTTCGAATTAGCGCATCGTATCATATCAAACATTTAATACTCTTAATGAGTTAATTAAACAACCAAGGATTATTTACTCTTGACAATGATAAGAAACTCATAGTTTCTCTTTATATAAGAATACTCATTAGACATTCTAATGTGATGTGTTTATTTAGGTTAGGTTAATTTCATTTCATCCCACGTAATCAGTTTCAACTTTGGATCATCTCCAAATCCATTCTAATACTAATAATTTCTCAATGAAATTCCTTCGTTATGGAGTTGGTATTTCTTGAAACAGCAATTATTTCTTAATGCAACGAAATGTGCAATCGTAAACATTTTATGAGTTGCCTTATATAGAACTGATTTTGCATTTGTTCACAATATATTTATGTTCATAGCATAAATTAGTCATCCAATAACTATTGTACCCAAACTTCTTTTGGGTGATTCATACAAGATACCTCGCGAATAATTATTACGTGCAGACTTTCGACTTGCACAACTTGCCGACTCCTTGGCCTAGAGTATGTTGGGGTTTCTTATAAACCCTTATCTTGTATGATTTTGTAAACTGTTATTTAGATGATAATATTAACCTTGTGTACTACTTTTAAGTACATGACCTTATAGAAAAAGTTAACTCAACTTCACTCATAATTAATTTTACTTTATCCAACAAAGTTCGATTACTCCTTGTCGATACATCATTATGTATTATAAGGAGGGGTGACCTTTTGAGACAAAATGTTTGTTCATGTTAGGTATATATGGAACTCCTTCCAATATACTCATCCATTAGATCAAATCGAATCATTTCTATCGCATGTTACATTATTTACTTCTATTTTATATTCTTCGAGCTTATCTTACACTTATACATGTGTATCAAATACACATGCCCATGTATGTGATGACTCATTAATGAATATAACGAAGTATGTGGAAATTTTTTGGTATTAATAGACTTAAGATTGCATACATCTATATGTATAAATCCAAAGAGTTCATCAACTCCTATGACGCTCCCACTAAATGGGTGCATTGCCCTTGAATTTGTTTGAGATATAATTAACTAGTACCATATGATTCATAATCATATAATAAAAATTATTTCTCAAAACTACGGCTTAGTCTATAATTACAAAATAATTGTAAATAATTTTAGAAACTTCAATATTTTCAATGTATCACTTTTGTTGTGAAAATAATTACCACATTACAGTTTTATTTCATGACGAATATTAATAATATACACATCGAAATACAACTATGTCTATTTTTCAATCGATACCCAAAAATAGTCATTATTTCATAAATAATGTTCAGTGTGTTTTATGAAAACAAATTTCATAATTTGATGTAATTAATTAGTGTTATATGGTATGTACCCACTATTTCCGCCATTAATATAATAGCGTACTGAATTCAAAGGTCCATCATTCACTTAATGTAGAGATTATTTATCTCACATACAACAAATTATTTACAGCGGAGAGATCTTTGATCAAATATCTTGAACTCAAAAAAAAATCTCATAGAAAACAATTTTCTACATAAAAATACATTTTGGAATAGAAATTGTATTTCTCATTCTAATGTTAAGTATCAATTATTATTTTTCAGTTCTCATTTGTGATGTTTCCTTATGAAGTAGAATTGACCATTCACTCTCTTCATCCAACTATACCTTAAATTTCATATACTCTTATACATTCATTTTTCTCTCTAAATGGTCAAACCATTCAAAAAGGGTACCCTTACTACAACATCATAACGAACTCTTTACAAAAAGTGCACTTGGTCATCCTTAATAATTAAGGACATCAAATATGTTGAACTTTACGTAAACAGATCAAACTGACATTTCGGTGATCAAGTTCTTAGATCTATCTTGTAGTTTTGGTATAGTGTTACATTTAACATGATATGATCTTTATTGTAATGAATCAGATTGAATACTCGATTTCATAGTATGGTTTATTGGCTTATTTTGAATGAACTATATTCATCAAAGTATCGTACATTACGAACTATGACCGTTCACCATATAACATTTATATGTGTTAGTATATGGATCAGATATGCATAGTCTCGTATCGTTTTTGTGTTCGGAACTCTTAGAATGCAATACACGTTCTCATCCAAATAAACACATAAGCGACAAATTACTAATGAATTTAGTATTTGTAAAATAGGTGTAGAAACGTTAATATGCAATAAGCAATTTTAGTAAGTAAATGTTATGTTTCTATTTGTCAATCTTCAATTCAGTTTAATTGTATATCTTAATTGATAAAGGTTTTATTAATCATATTGCACAAATTTATCATTGTAGATTATTATAACATATGTTTTTACAATATTAGAAAGGCTAAATATTATCATTTCATTTTTTTAATAAGGCTCTCACTAGTCTTTTATTTTTTTCACCAAGCCCTAAGTGAAACATAGAAGTCTTTCGACTTCACTAGTGGGTGTTAGGTGTAACGATCCAGAATTTTGAACAAATTAAATTTAAAATATTTAATTAATTTTAAATATTTGAACGATAATTTAATTTGAATTCCCAATATAACTGTGAATTTGGCGATTAAATTATAAAATTTAATCTATTGTAAGTTGAATAAAATTTGAATCTTCAATTTTAAGCCGAAGAAAAATATTTCAAAAGCTTTTAAAATTTATATTGATAATTCTGAAGGTAATAGAACTTTCAGAATTTAAATTGAAACTGTTCTATTCAGTTTTGAATTTTATTGTTCGAATCGATATTTAAAAATAGCCGTCCGAGGCACAGTCTCGGAATTCGACGAAACCAGTTCCATTGGGTCCGTAATATTGAATTATTACCGGATTTCAATTTTCGTATTTTTCAGAATTTGTTACGTGAACACACGGCACAAAAATGCGTTGAAATTGAGTTGTATTCAATTTAAATTTAAATTTAAAATTGGTCAAACATCAGCCACATTATCTCCTTTATACACGCCTTAAACCACGCCCCATTGTTTACGCCTAAAATCACGAAGATGATCGTGGGAAACACGCTGCATTCAATGTTAAATATTCGTTCCCCTTCTTCTTCATTCCAGGAGTGCGAAATAAAATTTTAAAACAGAGAAGAACAATATAAATGGCCGTTCAAATGAATGTTCATTCACTCGAAAATCAAAAATCAAGGCCAGAGCCTTTCTTCTCAAAACAATTGCCTCCCTCAAATTTAATCGACAGCTCCTAGATTAAATCGCGAGCTCGTATGGGGTCGCGAATCGAGGCGAACGCGCGCTCGAGTGGGAGTGGGTGGTCAGGCGGCGGCAAGTGAAGATGGCGTCGCTAGGCTCGTATTCAAGAGGAAGGGGGGCGCTCGCTAGATGGTTGTCGCGTAGTCGACAGGGGGGACTCGGCTGAGCATGAAGTGATTGGAGGCGACCTCCGCGAGTTCGAACTGGCGGCTCGGGCTCGTGCTCGTCGCGAGACTGTAGCAGTGTTGGATGGCCGCGAACGCGAGGGGGAAAGGCGGCAGTACTGAAATTGGGATCGCGAGATGGCTCGTTTGTGGAGAGGAGGCTGCATTTCGATGGGGTTCGTCGAAATCTGGGTTCGTTCGATTTTGTCAAAAAAAAAGGTATAATTTATTTTCAAATTTAAATTTATACATGAAGATATATATAGTGAGATTGCAGTTTACAGTAAGGAAAATTGTTTAAAACTAAATTAATTAGTTGAATTAAAAATTTAGTTTCAAATGGAAAATATTTATTTAAAAGGAGATTTGTTAGAAAATTTATTTACTGTAAACTATATAGAGTTAGGTTTTTAAAGTGTATAGATTATCTTCCTAGTTTATGCAGTTTCAAAGGAAGACAGGTTAAATAATATAAATTGTAAAGATAAACTAATTTTATTTATCTAATAGAGAATAAATTATTAGATTTGTTCAAATTAAAAGTGTTGACTTATTTAATCTATTGAAAAGAAATTAAGATGTTCGTCTGTTCAAATATTAATGAATTTGTATAATATTTATACAAGGTCTATAAATCGAGAAAATCAAGCCAAATTGAAATGGAAAATGGATCGCAAAATAAAAGCTAAGGTGAGATCTCCTCACTCAAATGTAAAATTGATGTTTGCAGTTATTGATTTGTTTGATGCTTGGATGTGATATTAGATATAATAGGATATATCTATATATAGCAATATATACATATTGGCATATGTATATATTGGATTGATTGATTTCCCGCCTCGTATAGCGGATGAGACCCTATTGCGCCGTTAATAAGCGGATGATTTTTATGAAACCCATATACCGCGATATTCCACCTCGAAGTGGAATTGGTATTGTGCTAACGTCTGTGGATGCAGGGAAACAGGTTGGAGGGATCCAACTGGATTCCTCACCAGTATTTATTTATTTACAGATATTGATGTATATTCTGTTATCATATGTTGATATATGATGTTTGATGTTGTGATTGACTAATTGGTGCTGTTGCATCATCGGATTCAAGTTTTGAAGTTTAAAAATAACGACTTTTACTTTAAAAGGATTTTAAAGTGATATTTGAAAATATACGTTTTATGGAATTTTTGAATTGATTTATAAACATTAAGATTTTAAAGTTATAAAAGTTAAGATTTGTGAATTATAACCAAAAGGTAATTTCTTTTGAAATAAATAGTTAAGAAATTTATAAAATGGTTTTAAATGGGAATTTTGAATTATTTAAAAACGATGTATGTAAAGGATGTACAAGATTGATATTTATAACTCTAAAATGTTGGTATTATAAAACGAGTTTTTATAAGCGTTAAAATGAATTTTTAAGAATTTATAAATAAATGAAATTTATAAATTGTGAACTTATAAATGGAAATGATTTTGTAAGATAAAGGAATTATAAGTATTTAACTTATAATATGGATTGTTGGTATAAGATTTGAGTTATGAATCGAATTGTTAATAAAGGAGATTTATCAAATTGAAGTTGTTAGACAATAGAAATAGAATTTATAAACGTTGTTTTATAAACTCGAAATCAATTGGATTTGATAAATTAAATATAGAAGGTTGTTAAAGGAGATATATTCGCGATTTTGGATAGCAAATTATTATTGAAATAAAACGTGTAGAAAAGATTGAAATTTGGTTAGTGAAGTATATTCACGATTTTGGACAGTGAATATATTTTTAAGTAAAATGGATATGGTTTTGGGAAAGTGATATTTAAGATGAAGTTAATTGTTTTAACGATGTTTTAAAATGATTAAATATCGAAATCATAGATTTCAACATTCATTGTTGAAATAGACATTTTCGAGAAGTAGAAGGAAATGGTGGACTATAACACTGTTGTTATAGTAAATGATTTCCGAAAGGAAATGTTTTATGTAGTATTGGGGTTTATATATCTATCTAAATTCCGAATCCCTATACTAGTGATTTTGAGTTGTCGTAACGATGTTTTACGTAACATTCGTTTTGACTCAAATAAATGTTGTTATAGTAAATGATTTCCTTAAAGAATGAATTTATACTTAAATTTGATTTAAGTATATTGAATATTTTCAAATGTTGAAAATAAATGATTTGTGAATTACTTATTATTAAATAAGTATGGAAATGCTTTTCCAATATGAAATGAACTGTTTTGAGATTTTATCTTCAAAGATAAAATGAAATGTGGAAATTGATTTGAAATTGTTTTCAAATGGTTAAGTGTGGAAATTTTATATCTCGTAAAGATATTTTTGAAGAATAAATAATTTGGGAAAATTATTTGGAATCTGATGATGTTGCGCATCTTTATTGATAGTTAAATAACCGACTATCAATAATTACCTTGAATATGGTATTTGTTGTGAATTGGATGAAAATGAATGCCACACTTATTTTTGAATAATCGCTCACTATTCGGGTTAGCCGGGAAAGGACCATGGGGTCGTATAACCCATTTCGAATATGTGATACGTCGTTATGAATTGCATTCGAAGACCGGTGTTGAAGACCGGATATTTTTGAAAACGGAAGGATTACCGTCGAGTTACTCTACATCGGCTGATCTCCGATTTAGAGGTTTTATCAACCTTAGTGACGGGAAGTCCAGACGTGATTAGAAATTTATCCGGATATGCAAGGGCTTCGTGAGAAGTGCCTTCGGTTCTGTTCGATCCCGGAACAGACTTGTATGGATTGTGTGTCTGACGTTACAATTTGAGATATAAAGCTGATTTCTTTCAAATACATTTCTGTTGGTGGCGGAGAATTTATTCTCTTAGCTTAACACCCTTCTCTGAGACGTACGAGCTCAGAGGTTATGTAGTTGAAATTTATCAGCGATATATCCCAATTTGGTAACATGGCATACTGAGTGTTGCTATGAAATGATCAGTGTTTGATCATTTGTGATATGATCATTTGTTTGATCTTATATCTTTGTGATCATAGGTTGATCATTTGTTTGACCCGAAGCATGGCTTTGTAGAAAGCGTAGCTTTGTGGACGAGACTTCATCGAGCCTCACACCCCGGAAATGGTCAAAACAGGAAGGATGCGGCAAGGTTCTAGGGAGTAGCGCCCCTTAGTGTATGTCATTCCTTCTGGATAAAGGTGGTATCATGGTATGGAGCCCAGATACTTAACCTCTGTGGTTGCTGCAAAATTTATTACTTTGTGGTTGTTGCGAATCGGGGATCCTCGGGAAGATCGGTGACGATCGGGGGATGGCATACGCGTGTCAGTAGTTACCTATTTTTGCAGAGGTAACCCGGCCTTGTGTTGGCAGAGATCCGGTTAGGTTCTCGGGTCGTCTATTCCAGGGACGTACCCATCATGGATAGGAAGTTCCTTGGCCTGACTATTTGTTGGAAATCCAAAGAAACAATACGAGCCTTGTACGGTTTTAGTTGTAGAACCTGCCATTTAATATGGTAGCTATAGTAGGCATACTATAATGGTACCTATGTCGGCTAAGATTAATATTCTACTTTCAAAATGTTTTCTACACTATGCACTAATAATAATATCAAAAAGGATTTGATTTTGCGTAGTAAGCATCTTTGACTATCATAAGAAGAAATCTTCCCCAATTCTGCGTTTGCATTGTGTGTGTGGCGGGAGGTCTTATGGTAGTTTCATTTTCCAAAAGCATTGCGAATTGACTTTAAAAAAAAATTTGTTGTTATAAAGAATAACTGTTTTACGATCTCACACCAGTCACCATGACTGACTTGGAGTTTATTGTTTCCCTTCTAAACTCTGGGTGCCCACCAATTTCCACACGGGCAGTCTAGAGTTAGATTATCAGGATATTCTGGATATTTTGGAGCTTTGGAAGCAAGCTGGATGACGAGACGTAGTATTTGTATCTGATATTATTTATTCGCTGTGTATTCTGTATGAGGACAAGTTATATAACTGTCCATTGTTGTATATTGACTCTGATGATTGATGTATGTATAAACTGATATAGCTCTTTGTTTTAAAAGACTAGTGTTTATTTATTATATATTGTTCCGCTGCGATGTGTAAGATTCTGATATTGTTTTCTGTTTCTATTGTTGTTCTGTTGTTCTTCTCTTTTTCTTCTATCTTCTCCTTCTACCTTTTTCTTCTTTTTAAAACCATAACTTTTCGGGTTTCCGGCATTCGATGGCTCGGCAGTCGATAAAGTGAGTATCGATGTCGAATTTTCGAAAGTCGAAAATTTCGGGATGTTACATTTGGTATCAGAGCATATGGTTAAGCGACAACCCTGCTCTGTTGGGTGTTACCCATTAGAGATAGAGTCAGTAGTACTCTAGAATGAGTTGAGTGTAATAATAGATATGAGCGCGTATTTGTTAGTGAATATAAAAATGTTTTATATTGTGTTTGCTTATCCGTTGAGATGTTTGTGAATTTTGGTCGGTATGTGGGACGCCATATTATCGATAGGGATTTCTAAACACTTAAACGAGGCAAGATGACATAATATTGTTTTAAAATAGGGTGAATGAAATAATTTTGCCCAAAACTATTTTTGTATAGAAAAAATCATTTTCTATGAATTATCATAGTATATGGATGTTTGGTTGTTAGAAAGTGACAATATTGAAATGTTATCATTGTATGAAATTGAATAAGAAATTGAAATCGTAACTCCAAAGTTAAGAAGTGAATTCACATACAAATGAAATTTAAGAATGTAAATTATAAATGTAACTTATAATTTGAAATGGAATTCCAGAGAAGTTTTTGGAAATGTTTTGAAAAGAATTTGAAAATTTTGGAGATTTGGAAATTTAAATCTTTTAGAGTTGAAAATGAATTTCAAAGGATTTTGAAAAAGTATTTTGGAGAGATGAAAGCTCTAAACTCTTTTCGGTCGCTGGAAAATAACTTCAATGATGACCGCGGCATCGTTGGTGTTCATTTTCGGGTTTCCAGAAGAGGAATTGCTGCCAAATTGTTTTAAATGGAAGTTGTTTGAAAAATTTGGGTTTTGTTTTGAAAATTCAAGGGATAAATTGAATTGTTTTCAAAAAAGGATTTTGAAATGTTGGTAAGACTCTGGAATGCTATATAAAAATATTTATGAGAATAATAAATGAGTTGATAACTTATACAATTTGTTGTGAATTTAGATTGAATAAATTTAACTTAAGGAATTTTAAGTTGAATTAAAGCAAGTATAAGTGAATCAATAAAAATCCAAGTGGTAATTTTTGAATATAAGTTATATAACTTATAAAATGAGAAAAAATAGAAGTGAAACGAATTGTTAAAAAGTGGTTAAACAATTTTATTAAGCAAAATAAAATGTGATTTTGATTAAGTGATGAAATTTGACCTTGGTAAAGTTAAATTAAATTGAGAATCTGAAATGGATTGATAAATGAATTAAGCTATTGAACTAATTGAATGTTGAATCAGTCTAATGTAAATGAATTAATGAATGGAAGATAATTGATAAATTCAATATTCAAAAGTAAACTGAATCCAAATTAGATTGGAATTGTGAATTGAATTCAAATGAATTTGAAATGTAAAAATTGAATGATAATGAATATGTAACTTCAATAGTGAAGTAAAAATGATATAACAAGCATATATTGAAAATTTTGTAATAGAATTTGCAAAATGGTTTGAATATGTAACTAGATATTATGGCTAGTAGGATATACAGGTGTAAAGGAATTGGAATTTAATTTCGAAGATGAATTTGAATTGCTCGACAAAAGGTAAGTATTTGAATTTTAATATGAGATTTGATGATTTCTTCTCTAGCCGCTTGGCTTTTTCTTTTTCTTTTTGAAATTTGAGAGTCCGTAGGGACGTTTTGTAGTCGTGCCGTATTAGCTGCGCAAAGGAGACGCTGGCGAAATTTTTCGAAAATTTCGAGTGTTAGAAAATTTTTGAGAAAATTTTGAAAGTTTGAAATTTGAATTTAAACTTAAATTTGAATTGTTAAGGTAAACAATGTTGTTTTGAACTTATAATAAGAGTTGGAAAATTAGTTGAATTAATAACGAATCTTTAGTAGGAAGATTTGTTTCGATAAATTGATAAAACTATTTGAATTTGAGAAAATAGTAGACGAGTTAAGGACATTTTTTCCTAACTTGTAATTTCGAGGACGAAATTCTTTTAAGGGGGGAAGTCTGTAACGACCCAGAATTTTAAACAAATTAAATTTAAAATATTTAATTAATTTTAAATATTTGAACGATAATTTAATTTGAATTCCCAATATAACTGTGAATTTGGCGATTAAATTATAAAATTTAATCTATTGTAAGTTGAATAAAATTTGAATCTTCAATTTTAAGCCGAAGAAAAATATTTCAAAAGCTTTTAAAATTTATATTGATAATTCTGAAGGTAATAGAACTTTTAGAATTTAAATTGAAACTGTTCTATTCAGTTTTGAATTTTATTGTTCGAATCGATATTTAAAAATAGCCGTCCGAGGCACAGTCTCGGAATTCGACGAAACCAGTTCCATTGGGTCCGTAATATTGAATTATTACCGGATTTCAATTTTCGTATTTTTCAGAATTTGTTACGTGAACACACGGCACAAAAACGCGTTGAAATTGAGTCGTATTCAATTTAAATTTAAATTTAAAATTGGTCAAACATCAGCCACATTATCTCCTTTATACACGCCTTAAACCACGCCCCATTGTTTACGCCTAAAATCACGAAGATGATCGTGGGAAACACGCTGCATTCAATGTTAAATATTCATTCCCCTTCTTCTTCATTCCAGGAGTGCGAAATCAAATTTTAAAACAGAGAAGAACAATATAAATGGCCGTTCAAATGAATGTTCATTCACTCGAAAATCAAAAATCAAGGCCAGAGCCTTTCTTCTCAAAACAATTGACTCCCTCAAATTTAATCGACAGCTCCTAGATTAAATCGCGAGCTCGTATGGGGTCGTGAATCGAGGCGAACGCGCGCTCGAGTGGGAGTGGGTGGTCAGGCGGCGGCAAGTGAAGATGGCGTCGCTGGGCTCGTATTCAAGAGGAAGGGGGGCGCTCGCTAGATGGTTGTCGCGTAGTCGACAGGGGGGACTCGGCTGAGCATGAAGTGATTGGAGGCGACCTCCGCGAGTTCGAACAGGCGGCTCGGGCTCGTGCTCGTCGTGAGACTGTAGCAGTGTTGGATGGTCGCGAACGCGAGGGGGGAAGGCGGCAGTACTGAAATTGGGATCGCGAGATGGCTCGTTTGTGGAGAGGAGGCTGCATTTCGATGGGGTTCGTCGAAATCTGGGTTCGTTCGATTTTGTCAAAAAAAAAGGTATAATTTATTTTCAAATTTAAATTTATACATGAAGATATATATAGTGAGATTGCAGTTTACAGTAAGGAAAATTGTTTAAAACTAAATTAATTAGTTGAATTAAAAATTTAGTTTCAAATGGAAAATATTTATTTAAAAGGAGATTTGTTAGAAAATTTATTTACTGGAAACTATATAGAGTTAGGTTTTTAAAGTGTATAGATTATCTTCCTAGTTTATGCAGTTTCAAAGGAAGACAGGTTAAATAATATAAATTGTAAAGATAAACTAATTTTATTTATCTAATAGAGAATAAATTATTAGATTTGTTCAAATTAAAAGTGTTGATTTATTTAATCTATTGAAAAGAAATTAAGATGTTCGTCTGTTCAAATATTAATGAATTTGTATAATATTTATACAAGGTCTATAAATCGAGAAAATCAAGCCAAATTGAAATGGAAAATGGATCGCAAAATAAAAGCTAAGGTGAGATCTCCTCACTCAAATGTAAAATTGATGTTTGCAGTTATTGATTTGTTTGATGCTTGGATGTGATATTAGATATAATAGGATATATCTATATATATAGCAATATATACATATTGGCATATGTATATATTGGATTGATTGATTTCCCGCCTCGTATAGCGGATGAGACCCTATTGCGCCGTTAATAAGCGGATGATTTTTATGAAACCCATATACCGCGATATTCCACCTCGAAGTGGAATTGGTATTGTGCTAACGTCTGTGGATGCAGGGAAACAGGTTGGAGGGATCCAACTGGATTCCTCACCAGTATTTATTTATTTACGGATATTGATGTATATTCTGTTATCATATGTTGATATATGATGTTTGATGTTGTGATTGACTAATTGGTGTTGTTGCATCATCGGATTCAAGTTTTGAAGTTTAAAAATAACGACTTTTACTTTAAAAGGATTTTAAAGTGATATTTGAAAATATACGTTTTATGGAATTTTTGAATTGATTTATAAACATTAAGATTTTAAAGTTATAAAAGTTAAGATTTGTGAATTATAACCAAAAGGTAATTTCTTTTGAAATAAATAGTTAAGAAATTTATAAAATGGTTTTAAATGGGAATTTTGAATTATTTAAAAACGATGTATGTAAAGGATGTACAAGATTGATATTTATAACTCTAAAATGTTGGTATTATAAAACGAGTTTTTATAAGCGTTAAAATGAATTTTTAAGAATTTATAAATAAATGAAATTTATAAATTGTGAACTTATAAATGGAAATGATTTTGTAAGATAAAGGAATTATAAGTATTTAACTTATAATATGGATTGTTGGTATAAGATTTGAGTTATGAATCGAATTGTTAATAAAGGAGATTTATCAAATTGAAGTTGTTAGACAATAGAAATAGAATTTATAAACGTTGTTTTATAAACTCGAAATCAATTGGATTTGATAAATTAAATATAGAAGGTTGTTAAAGGAGATATATTCGCGATTTTGGATAGCGAATTATTATTGAAATAAAACGTGTAGAAAAGATTGAAATTTGGTTAGTGAAGTATATTCACGATTTTGGACAGTGAATATATTTTTAAGTAAAATGGATATGGTTTTGGGAAAGTGATATTTAAGATGAAGTTAATTGTTTTAACGATGTTTTAAAATGATTAAATATCGAAATCATAGATTTCAACATTCATTGTTGAAATAGACATTTTCGAGAAGTAGAAGGAAATGGTGGACTATAACACTGTTGTTATAGTAAATGATTTCCGAAAGGAAATGTTTTATGTAGTATTGGGGTTTATATATCTATCTAAAATCCGAATCCCTATACTAGTGATTTTGAGTTGTCGTAACGATGTTTTACGTAACATTCGTTTTGACTCAAATAAATGTTGTTATAGTAAATGATTTCCTTAAAGAATGAATTTATACTTAAATTTGATTTAAGTATATTGAATATTTTCAAATGTTGAAAATAAATGATTTGTGAATTACTTATTATTAAATAAGTATGGAAATGCTTTTCCAATATGAAATGAACTGTTTTGAGATTTTATCTTCAAAGATAAAATGAAATGTGGAAATTGATTTGAAATTGTTTTCAAATGGTTAAGTGTGGAAATTTTATATCTCGTAAAGATATTTTTGAAGAATAAATAATTTGGGAAAATTATTTGGAATCTGATGATGTTGCGCAACTTTATTGATAGTTAAATAACCGACTATCAATAATTACCTTGAATATGGTATTTGTTGTGAATTGGATGAAATTGAATGCCACACTTATTTTTGAATAATCGCTCACTATTCGGGTTAGCCGGGAAAGGACCATGGGGTCGTATAACCCATTCCGAATATGTGATACGTCGTTATGAATTGCATTCGAAGACCGGTGTTGAAGACCGGATATTTTTGAAAACGGAAGGATTACCGTCGAGTTACTCTACATCGGCTGATCTCCGATTTAGAGGTTTTATCACCCTTAGTGACGGGAAGTCCGGACGTGATTAGAAATTTATCCGGATATGCAAGGGCTTCGTGAGAAGTGCCTTCGGTTCTGTTCGATCCCAGAACAGACTTGTATGGATTGTGTGTCTGACGTTACAATTTGAGATATAAAGCTGATTTCTTTCAAATACATTTCTATTGGTGGCGGAGAATTTATTCTCTTAGCTTAACACCCTTCTCTGAGACGTACGAGCTCAGAGGTTATGTAGTTGAAATTTATCAGTGATATATCCCAATTTGGTAACGTGGCATACTGAGTGTTGCTGTGAAATGATCAGTGTTTGATCATTTGTGATATGATCATTTGTTTGATCTTATATCTTTGTGATCATAGGTTGATCATTTGTTTGACCCGAAGCATGGCTTTGTAGAAAGCGTAGCTTTGTGGACGAGACTTCATCGAGCCTCACACCCCGAAAATGGTCAAAACAAGAAGGATGCGGCAAGGTTCTAGGGAGTAGCGCCCCTTAGTGTATGTCATTCCTTCTGGATAAAGGTGGTATCATGGTATGGAGCCCAGATACTTAACCTCTGTGGTTGCTGCAAAATTTATTACTTTGTGGTTGTTGCGAATCGGGGATCCTCGGGAAGATCGGTGACGATCGGGGGATGGCATACGCGTGTCAGTAGTTACCTATTTTTGCAGAGGTAACCCGGCCTTGTGTTGGCAGAGATCCGGTTAGGTTCTCGGGTCGTCTATTCCAGGGACGTACCCATCGTGGATAGGAAGTTCCTTGGCCTGACTATTTGTTGGAAATCCAAAGAAACAATACGAGCCTTGTACGGTTTTAGTTGTAGAACCTGCCATTTAATATGGTAGCTATAGTAGGCATACTATAATGGTACCTATGTCGGCTAAGATTAATATTCTACTTTCGAAATGTTTTCTACACTATGCACTAATAATAATATCAAAAAGGATTTGATTTTGCATAGTAAGCATCTTTGACTATCATAAGAAGAAATCTTCCCCAATTCTGTGTTTGCATTGTGTGTGTGGCGGGAGGTCTTATGGTAGTTTCATTTTCCAAAAGCATTGCGAATTGACTTTAAAATTTTTTTTGTTGTTATAAAGAATAACTGTTTTACGATCTCACACCAGTCACCATGACTGACTTGGAGTTTATTGTTTCCCTTCTAAACTCTGGGTGCCCACCAATTTCCACACGGGCAGTCTAGAGTTAGATTATCAGGATATTCTGGATATTCTGGAGCTTTGGAAGCAAGCTGGATGACGAGACGTAGTATTTGTATCTGATATTATTTATTCCGCTGTGTATTCTGTATGAGGACAAGTTATATAACTGTCCATTGTTGTATATTGACTCTGATGATTGATGTATGTATAAACTGATATAGCTCTTTGTTTTAAAAGACTAGTGTTTATTTATTATATATTGTTCTGCTGCGATGTGTAAGATTCTGATATTGTTTTCTGTTTCTATTGTTGTTCTGTTGTTCTTCTCTTTTTCTTCTATCTTCTCCTTCTACCTTTTTCTTCTTTTTAAAACCATAACTTTTCGGGTTTCCGGCATTCGATGGCTCGGCAGTCGATAAAGTGAGTATCGATGTCGAATTTTCGAAAGTCGAAAATTTCGGGATGTTACATTAGGACTCGTGTGTCTTGGGATTTTGACCTTGAGGAAAGCTCAACAAATCATAGGTCCACATACGATGGATAACTCCTTATCGGTTGTATCATATACAACTTCCAACCCCGGTTCCTTGCATAATCATGCCTTTACCTTAAGGAAAGCTCAACATGTAAAGTCAAACTAGTCACTCAAAGCTATCATTTCACGATGACCTAAGTATAAAGCACGTACCTTGAGGAAATCTCAACAAATATATGCAGTTATGTTACCTCGTCTATTCAATATATTAATAGTGTTGCACATAACATTCCTAGTTTAAGGAAAGCTCAATAGCAAAAGAGCATGCAAGTAATCTATTAATATATAAAAGATTGAAGACAACTTTATATTGAAGATTCATATATTATATTAAGTGATATTGACTTATGGAATAATGTATTTATAAAATACCCTTGTGACTCAAGTGTCGGACACATTGAAAATCATGGTACATGTACATTTAGGTATGTATTCATTCCTTAAGTATATTTAGGGTTTCTTTAATGTTCCACCTTTAGCTTGTACATTCATTTTATATAAGTTTTATTATTCATAATACTTATATAATAGTCTTATGTATAATATTTATTAAATCTTATTTCATTAATTTTTAATTAATTAACATTTTAATTAATTTTATATTTAATATAACATTTATTTTAAATATTTATTACATACTATAACCTTTATAGTATTACACATAGATCTTATATATGTATGTATTCATTTAATTAATTAAGCTTTAATTAATTAATTTAACTAATTAACCTTTAATAAATTTATTTAATTGATTTATCTTTAATTAATTTATTAAATTAGTTATTCTTTAATTAATTTATTAAACTAAACAATTTTAACAAAATCATGTTATTTTAAAAATTCAATTCGTGTGCATACATGTATACTTATGTTATTTTAAACATTTTAAACAACATAACATATATCATAATATATAATACATGTATACATTAATTAATTAATTAATTTCATTAATCTTATTAATAAATTCTAAAATTTCGAAATTAATATTTATTTTCAAACATTCTGAAATTTTTTATTATATTATAAATTAGATAATATTTGTATCTTATTTTAAATTTGAACTTTATATTTAAAATCTTATACTTTAATTTTCAAACAATTTTGAAAATAAGCCCAAAGTCTAATTCAAATTTGGGCATTTTCTATTAGGGACAACTTTTGGGCTGCGAGCTTAATAGTTAACCCTAACATGACTAATTTAGACCGCATAGGCTATTGGGCTTTAATACTATTGTTGGAACTAGGCCAGCTCGCAGTGGAAGTTATGGGTGAGTTTTAAATTTTTATCCTGTTGGATCTTTATTGGGCCTATGAAGTCAAATTCATTTAGAACAATTCTAAATTTTATTTAAACAAAATCTCTTATTTTATTTAAGCTTATAAATTACATAGAGTTTTATTTAATTAATATTTTATACATATAAATGTACACATATGCATCATATACATATATGTACATGTGTGCGTGTGTAACACGATAACCCATGCAAGGTATAATATACCCGTATATAGATGTTGAGATTTACATCGCAATGGACATGTTAGCTCATCTGATATGTATATTATGTTATCCAAATATATGTATGTATGTAAATTTGTTATTTATATAAATATTATAAATCTATATATATATATATATGTATGTATAAAACTTATATATGTTAGTAATATATTAATTTTATATATATCTCTGTGTGTGTGTGTATTATTGTAATAAATATTAAAATAATTTATATATATATACACATAATACAAAAGTTTTTTTTTAATTAAGAAATAATATATACATACATACATATATATGTATATTACAAAGACAAAATCATTTTTTTATATAAATATGTATATATGTAAGCATATTTATAATATATATATATATATTTGTTAATAAAATTAAATGAAAATTTTTAATTTTAAACACTTTCAGATTGTATACATAGCATAACAAAATTTTATTATTTTAAAATATATATATATATATATATTGTTTAATTAAAAAATAATAAAATATTAATAAAAAATATTTTTGAGATATATTATTTGAATTTTAAATTTTAGAAAATTTAGCATGATAGTTTGAGGTTTAGAAAAATTATCCATAATTTTTCTTGGTAAAACTTTATTTTTTATTAATTAATTATTTTTGTCCATATATTATAATAATTTTTAAAAATATAAAAAATTATTTTTAAATTTGCATTTTCCAACTAAGAGTTTAATTCAAGGTAAAATAATTTTATAAAATTTGAAAGTTAATTTTCGAAATATATTTTATTTTATATAGTCATGTAGATAGTGTATTGATTTAAATAATATTAAATAATAGTAAATTATTATATAAAAATAATTTACAATTGCCTAAAATTATAATTAATGTAATATACATGTATAAAATATATGCCCAATATTAGCATGAAATGATGATATATTTAAATACAAACCATATAATTATAATTCAATGGCATATAAATATGTACATATTAATTAATAAAATAATTATTATTATAAATAAAATATTTGGCAGTGCATATCTGATCAATATATAAAAAGATTGTTTTTTTAATGAATACATACATATAACCAATCTGTATGTGACAACATCAATACATATAAGTATCGTCACATAACTAACAATATAATAATACATATATGAATATTAAAGTACTATTTAGAAATTATAAACCATATAATACAGTAAAAACTTACCTAAAACTGCCTTGAAGCACACCAATAATGTTGAACTCTTTCTTCTTTGAAAGCTCTTCGATTCGGAAGACTGCTAATTCTTGAACTGTAGACCTTTGACTATCAAATAGTGATTGTCTTTTGTGAAAGTGTGTATGCTTGTGCACACTAATTGTGGATCGTGTAATATGGACTAACAATATATGCGGAATGTTATTTACAATTGCTATACAAGTAAATATTCAATAAACTAACTATATAGCAATTCACAGATATAGAATAGTAAATGCAGTAAACTATAAAAATCACACCAGGGATTTTTATACTGGTTCGGACCTCCCGTCCTACGTCCAGTCCCAGACTTCTATCTGGATTTTCACAACCAACTACCTCGCTTCACCCGGAGGAACAGGTTTACAACACCCGAACAGCCGAACGGGATTTCGTGCCTCTTACAACACCGAGGACTTCAACAAAAAACAAATACAATTGTCGTTGACAACTTGTGCTCTTGATAACACGGATTTGTCACTTGTAGTACACCCTTCCTATAATCTTATACTCAAAGTATGTGAATGATGTTTGTGAAGATTGAAGGAAGTATATTACTTATTGAATCAAAAGATATGAAATGATTTCAATGATTCAATAAGCAATTGAAATGTTTGAGAGCTCAAGACAGAGATCAATAGAATAGAGATTAGAATAATAGAATTGGTTATTTGGAATAATGATTTCATGATGTTTATATAAGAAATAAACAGTTGTAACCCTTTGTGAAAAGATACAAACAAAGGTCATGATCATTGGTGAAGAGAAAGAGAAGCAACCGTTGAAGAAAAGGAAGTGTCTATACGAAAGGTTGCTCTCTGTTTGAAAACGGTCGACAGGTCAAAAAAGGCCGGTAGACAGGATTTCAAATATATAGACGTTATGTGCATGTGTGCACGTTCTTTGTGCAATTTACACAGAAATGGTCGACCGCCCAAAAACCTACCGGTCGACCGGTCCCTGTCAAATTGCACAATGAATGTGCAATGCCATTCAAACGTATATATATTGATTATATTGAGGTGCATGATTATTTGAGGATAGATTTTAACAAGTTTAACACTATTACAACATCAAATAATCAACCTATAATCTAGAGTACCATATGTAGCTCTTTTGTGTCTTTTTATAGCCAAGATGTCTTCTTTTTGTCGATCGCCTTTATTTCTTTGTCAGAAATCAAAACTCTGTGACTCAACATTTTGAATTGATTTGAATTGGATTTGCATGAGCTCCTAGGGGATGAAATTAGCTATCAATGGAAGGGGATAGTAGCGGTAGAAGGATCCTAAATAATTAGGGTTAGAGGTCTTTAATGATAGAGAGAAAGTTATGGATCATATCTCATACCAATTCTCACTAAATATAAGCCATCCATTTTTAACCCCTCTAACCTATTTTTAGCCGCCCCTTATAGCCCTTATAATAGCTGAAATTATCAACCTATCATAATGGGCAAATATTCTGTTTAAATCCAAATTAATATTATTAATTAAAGCTAATTTAATTGCTTACCGATATATATATATATAACTATTAAAATATATGCAATAATATTTATTCCTCAAACCATATTCAAAATTTTATAATTAATATTTCATACGTATTAATTAATGTAGTTAATTTATAGCAATTATAAACTAATTAAATTGTTTGATCTAAAGAGAATTCATCATTTTGGTTGTATGACTCGTCGGGTGTAAATTTGGTCTACGAATAACATCAAACTATTCGAATGTTAGTGTTCACACGCCACTTAGCAGGTGGTGTGACATTTTGGCCAAATTTATCGTTTACTTAGTTTCAGTAAAGTCCCATTTCACTTTATTAAGCGTTACCCGGTTGTGACATTTATTTACACCAATTCTCTTCGTCAAAACTATATCACTTCGAACTTATGGAATTTGGTAATGGTCAAAATTCCAATATCTTCCATATTCAACCGGGTTCAATGATACCAATTATTATTAACTGAAATGCTCTGGCTAGAGACTTTGACTTGACTTGAATTGACCGTGATATTAGCCCCATATGACTAAGGAGACGAATACTCTCTTGAATAGTGCTTCACTTCCAATACTTTCACTCGACCCAACAATAGTCACTCGATGGACACTGTGCCATGATTTGACTATAATCAAAGCAGAGCTTTCATATTGGAGATCCACGGTATTCTTAATTCAAGAGAACTGTGTAAATCAATCACATCGATATTTTATGTTTGACCTTAGTTATATTAACCAATAGAAAACTATCAAGTGAGTCATTCCATAGTTATCCAATAACTATCAGTAGTAACCCTTAGGTGCCCCCCAATAGTCATGCGTAATACACTATCCAACATTTAGAGAGCGTTATGTACTCTAGTCTCAACAGATATATTGATATCCAGTCTCGATGCATCTTGACTAGGAACATTTAAAATGGTACATTTGTTTTCATTGTGATAAATTACTCATGGTTACAACACTTTGTAACTACTACCACAAAACATATCATTTATGGATTTTCTATTAAATGTACTTTTAATTAAATTAACTAATTAATATAACACGTTATATCAAGTATATAATAGAAAGAAAACACCTTTATTACGAACAAGATTGGCCAACGAGTTAGATATATGTAACGAATTACATAATTACCCCTAGGGCATCCCCTAACTCTATCAAATAAACAGTAGATCACACAGTCAATTTAAAATGATTTGGACCTCTTGTCTAATGTCTAGTCCCTAAGCACCTCTCAGGAATTTCACTATCAACACTCTCACTTCAACCGGAGGAACTGGTTTACAGACTCTACCTAAACAACCAAATAGGACTTCAACACTTACTGCCTAAGAACTTTGCAATTGGACTTTAATCTTTCCTTTTAAATAGAAATAACTTGGCCATATATTGTATCTTCAATACACCGAGTAGTCACACTAGAAATTTAGGAAGCAATATGAAAGTAATTAGAGAGTATATGATTGAGTAATTGCTTTTGGTATGGTAGGAGGTTTATATAGGAGCGCTAAGATGCAATTGAACAAGAGCAACCCTTCAGTAATTCAGTTGGGAAGAGATGCATCAATTGAAACTTCGCAACACTTGAAAAAGAGGCTTGAAAGTTCACTTTAACCATTCATTTTCTAACGGTCACAAAACATGTTAGCATATTTCAAATTGAATCATCGTGTGGTGCAGTGGTAAAGAGGCATGTAGTTGTTTGTGAGCGCTAGTGTAGCACCCACGCCTCTATACCCATATTATCCAAGAGTATTACTAACTAATACTATCAGATAATACGGAGAATGAGGCGATATGGGGTACACATGTGAATATTCCCTTGGGCTAACGTTGGTATATATTAAAACATCAAATAAATAACTCACCCATACGTACACAGTATCGGCATAAAGCAATAACACGTGCGTCTCTAGGATAGAACTATACATAATATACAGTAAATAACAGAGATCATAGAATCAATCACAGTGATAATATATTATACAAAAATATACTACATAAGTCCACTATACATCACAATAATTTACTCTCAAGAGACTATACAATACAGAATGATAATCTGTAATACTGAATATCTAGTCTCCTCTATGCCTAGAAAATATAAGCTAGTCTCGTGTCCCTGTACCTGAAATGTCTCAGACTGACTTGAGTATTATACAAATAACACACGGGTCGGACTATATCTAAATCCAAGGTCAACAAACATATGGAACCATATATATACTGGGTATAAATATAATAACATTATCTCAAATAATCCCAGATATCGTAGAACACCACAAAACCCAAAATAAAATGTCATTGCCCATATAAAATCACATCTAATCAGAAATTATGAAATCAACATTAAATGGGTGAATCGTTCGTATTCAGAAATCATAATCAAAATTTAGAAATCATCAACAAAGGAGATATCACCAAGTATAGTCAGGCCTAGATACAGTAATGCCCAAATATATCTCTTAATCTCACATTTTAAAATAACATTATTAAATCACCAAAATCAACAGGAAAGATTTGAGCTAGCTCATAACAATGCTCAATT
This sequence comes from Allium fistulosum, assembly GCA_030737815.1. Taxonomy (NCBI): domain Eukaryota; kingdom Viridiplantae; phylum Streptophyta; class Magnoliopsida; order Asparagales; family Amaryllidaceae; genus Allium; species Allium fistulosum. The sequence goes on from CM060902.1 coordinate 429,097,194, forward strand.
ATAATAAAAAATAAGTAGACCATTTGCCTAAAAAGATTAGGTCATCTGCTTAGAAATAATAGACCGTCTACCTAGAATGGATAGGTTGCCTGCCCATCAATCATATAGGATAAGATATGAGAATATTCTATATCCTGGACATAGTCTCGGGTAGGAATATAAATAGTATATGTCTATATACCATACACAACGAAACCAGACAGGTGACTAACAGCACATTTGCCTGCTCCAGCAGTTTCACATGTGTCTGTCTGACATTGTTCCTATAGTCATCTATTACCTCCCTCTTAGTATCATGATAATATCCACTACATGTCACTAACACGCTATAAGACTACGCAATGCATCAATCACGATCCGACACATTGCCCCTATAGATAACTGACTGCTGGCTTATGTGACACAAAGGAAAACGCACATAGTAGAAATGCACACAACTAAGGCAGACACCAATAAGGGTGTCAAGGTTCTGGGGCACGACCACTGCGATCAGGCCGCCAGGGTAGATATTGGCCAATCTGGTTCACTTTTGAAACAGAAAGGATGCTGGACAAGAAAGATAGACATATAGTACCTACAGTCGATAGCTAACACATGGCTACTCAGAAATGCTAACACATGGCATTATATGTTGCTGCACAGCTTGATAATATTGCCGACACACGGCTATAAATATTGCTCCCACACAACATAATAATATTGTTAACACACAACTATAAATATTGCTACCACACAGCTTAATAATATTGCAGACACACGGTTATAAATATTGCTGCCACATAGCTTGATAATATCGCCAACACATGGCTCTATATATTACTGCCATACAGCTTACACGTGGCAATACATGGGACTCACCGCAGCGAGTCTTCATAAATCCCTGTCATATGAGTATCATCTACTTACAATTAAATAATAGAATAAATATCACAACGACGTCCCAAACCACTGCGTGATACTCAAACATTTATTCACTTCTTATAAACTACACTCAATCTCCACAATATTCTATATAACGGGTCTAAAGAATAACCGGAGAAATATTATCGAATGCTCCATCCCAAATGGTATTATAACTCTATTTATTGAAATTTCTCGTCACACAGAATAGAAATCATCACAATATCACATAAAAGGATGTCATCACTGTATCATACCAAATAACTAAACAACTCAACATCAACGATGAATCACTCATATAATCCAATTCAATATACAAGAGAAGAATGATCAAAAAAGTATTATAAAATAAATTATTCAAATAAATAAACATAACTACCAACAACTCAAAATTTATTAATGAATCGTTTATAATAAAAATAAACACTTAAAATAGATGCTATATGTATATATATTAAATAATATATTCACTTTGTTTATTTAATCCTAATATAAGGTTCAATTACTATATTTCGTTTCCAAATCCTTATATAAATACTTTCCAAAAATTCCAAAATCGCTTTACACAACAGAAATAATTATGGAGACTATTTCAAAATTTCTATACTAAATTACACTTGAAAATAAATTTATAAATCCCCAAAATAATTATTTTCATTTTAAACCATAATTTATAATTTTAAACCTTTACTATATATTCCAAATCTCTATAGTTCATATACTCAAAATCCCTTTTCAAAAATATCTCTTAAATCCTATTTATTTAAACATACACTATACAACATAAATTCCTATTCGAAAATATTATTAAATCCTTTCAATTATACAGAATCAACAAATAAACAAATTCTGAACCAATAAATTTATCAAAAAGGGAAATAACTTTCAAAACTATTTAAATAGATTTTTATAATCAAAATCCCTTTTTTGGAATTTCTATGTAATCCTTTTTATTAATTATATACACATTTCAAGAAAATTTTCCTTTTGGGAAATATTATGAAAACCCCTCATTTATATTTATAGAAATTCCATATATTCAATTTTACTTAAAAATATCTAATTTAAATTTTAAAACAACTTTATTTCTAAAACAATTCCCATAGGTAATTTTTCGATGCTTTCAAAAATAATTTAAAATGAGAAAATCAATAAATCGTCTGAAATAAAAACCACGAAGTATAGTTCTCCAAAACCAACCATAAATCATCAATATAGATTTTATCATGTGGTCGAGTCGAATTCCATCGAATTTCGGCCATTGATACACTATACACACACATTAAAAGGCAAACGGCCAGCATCTCCTTTGCATTTCGAACATCCAACAAACACCAAAATCTTGATATCAGATCCAAATACATATCCAATATCACATAACCAATCTAATATCTCGAACAAGAATCTTAATCAAGCAATTCAACCAATATTCCTAATCAATTCATTCAAGAAAGTAATCTAATTAGGATATGTATACATATAAATTGTAGATGATGAAATAAATATAGATGTGAGTGAGAAAATTCACCTCGAACGACACTCAAGTTTCAAAATTAGCAATTAGACGATGTCAATGTTGCTACCAAACCACATTGTCGACTCAACTTTGTACCTTTAGCCATCATCATATGATTACCACCAGAAAATGCACTACTCCTCTAATCTATGCTAGCCTATCACCTAGTTCATTGCATGGCTGCATCGAGTGCCTCAACATTACCTCAGTCAACATCAACATCACCAGGTCAAGATACGACTTCAGCCGTATGCCTCAATCAACCACTTTGTCTACCTACGAGCTTGCCTCTGACCGTTGCCCATCCAAGCATTGTGTGTCACCTGCCTTTGTGTGGTCTATGTCGCGACCATCTAATTGCAGCCGCATGCTCTATGTCAGCCTCCCTAATTGCGTTCGCTTCTCAAGTTACACACCCTAGGTCAATTATCGACGACGATGTCGAGTGGCTACGCACACTCATATGATATTTTTATTTATTTAATTTTCTTTTCTAATTGTGTGCGTAATAGAGAATTAGGGCAGAAAGCGATGAAGGCGGGCTCTGTTTTGGGTTAGGGTAAGATGAAGAGGATTCTAGAAATGAGAGAAAGGAATGTATTTAAACGGGCTTGGGCCTTACATATTAGCTAGTATTAATTAATTTACTTTATCTAAATGTTTACTCTATTCTTTTCTTCTAACAGTACATTTAATTTATTTGCAAATAAATTTCAATTTAATTTAAAGTAATTTACATATTATTTTACAAATTATATTTTAATAGTTAAACAATTTTATTTAATTCGACGCCAGCTTATTTTTATTTAATCGTTCATAGTACTCTTGCAGTATGAATTTATTCTCTAACTATTTCAATCATATATTCTTTATTTATACTTCAAAATATTTTTGTTCAGTAAAAACAATTTATTCAATTTACAAATCATCACAAATCAAATTTAAACACCTTTGTTTTTAATTAATTAATTTATTTATATGGTATAGAAAGCAGGGTTAGTGCAGACTTTCCCCTTAATAAAATTGTATCCTCATAATTTCTAACAGGGAGACGTCAAACATAACTCCTACCATGACTTTCCTCGAATTCTACAATCTTCTATCAAACCAAACTATTCAATCCTCTGTGTGGCACTTTCATCAGTTCTCTTATCGTATGCTACAATTTGAGATTGAATTCACGATTTTCTATTTTTCACATACGATAAAAATATTATGAAAAGTTTCCAAGTGTTGGATTTCCGAAAAATTTCGACAGAGTCTCCTTTGTTCGTAGAGAATTTCAAAAAATCAAAATACAATATAATTACATGGTATACATCTCCGAAGAGGCATCCAAGGCGTTCCAAACCTAAGGGAAACAATAATATATCACATCATATATCGATATACCATAAATAATACATTTTAATTAGCATTTTTTGCAGGTTATTTCACAGTTACATGAGCAAAAAAGAACCAACATCGCCAAAAATATCCAAACAAGTATCTTCAATACCTATCTCAACTCAAATTTAAATATTAGCTTCATATAGAGAAGTATAGTAAATATGCACTTGCATGGTGTAAAAGAAAGACAAAATTCGTATTTTAACCACTTCCAACAAGTTTTTAAATTGCAAAACTGCTAAATCAAGTTAAGTTTTATAAAAATAAATTGTTATATAGTGTGTTAACTTTCCAAAACATCTTTTATATTGCAAAAATATTGGTTACAACCCAAGTTATGGTGAATTTTCCAAAGATGTATACAGTAGAGTTTATACATATACATATGTCCTCTTTTGTAGTTTGTATATTTAGGCTAAAAACAATAAAATTCTGCAAAATTCTTAAAATAAAAGTTGCAGTTTAGGTTCCTAGCTTTTCGGAATGGGCAAAATTGTCAAAATCGGGCAAAACGTTCAAAAGTTTTGGCCAAACAAACACAGCACTAAACTTAGGCTAGAATTTAGTTTAGGTCCAAATTAGATTTCAAAGTACACAATTTCAATTAAACAATAAGATAAGTTCACAAACCAGCAAGGGCAAGCACACTAAAAAAAGCAAGTATAAAAAGCAATACACTATCTTGATCTACAAATATTTTGATTACTGAGCTTATGTTGATAAAACTTAGAATTTAAATCAAGTATGTTTTTATAATTACAACAATACTATAGTTTCAAAATCTAAAATATAAGAAAGTAAAGTTTAACCAAATAAGCCATACTCTAAGTAGAAACAAATAAAATCTGTTGTAATGAAAATTAGTCGGCCTCTAGAAGTTAAATTTTTTTTAAGGCTTGGACATTTTATTTGCTATTTATATTAACACTACTTCAAATATAAAGCATTTTCCATTGAGGTTTCTATTATTATCAAAAACATCAACATCTATACCTTGCAGGTCAACTTCTACATTCAAAATTAAATTTTATATTATCTTATTTATATGAATTTCTTTCTATCAAGTATTAATTTATTTGGTGGTATTCTATCTTTCATTCACTTCTTAATACTATTTTTTTGCATGATCTGTCAGTTGTAGGTATTTGTGTTCACTAGATGTTAGGCCAAACTAAAAATTAACTAGCAACTTCTTGTTCTTGTACATCATTTCTATCAAATATAACATTCTAATACAAATTGTTGTAATTGAAATATACAACAGTTTATAAATTATTATTTTGAATAGTATATGGTGAGATGCTATTTTCACTCAAAACCTAATGTATTTTAAGTAGAAAACTTTGAATAAAATTTGATTATTGTTATCTAGGTTTTTAACCCAGCAGAATTCAAAGAAAGTTGGAACAGCTACGCCGAGTTAGAACAAATCAAGAGCCAACCAAAAGGATTAGAAGAATCAACCAAGAAAGGTTAGAGGAAAAGAAGGCAAAAATATGCTAAGGCGATGGGTCGCTAGCAATCCATCTCCTATGGATAGCTAGCGATCCATAAGGATAGCTCGTAGGTCCTCCAATCCTCTTGCATCATGATCCAATAGGAATGTTAGGAATGATTTCCAAGTTTGATGAAATTCAAAGCTAGTTAGACCGAGAAGTGAGCATTCGTCTAATTCAATCAGCAGTCCAATGCAACCAGTGTATGAATCATCATCAAAACAAGGTGACAAGCTATGAAATTACATGGAGAACACCTACACGAAACAACAAATGCAATCCAAAAGACGGAGTCCAAAAATCCACTAAGTACATGGATCGTTAGCGATCCAAGCACTATGGATCGCTAGCGACCCATAAGATCATGTTAGACTACCATGAAATTTAGGGGAAGGATGAAGGAGAGTATCCCAAGCAATTGGGTCGTCATCAACCTAGAAACTATGGATCGCTAGCAATCCATCAGCTATGGATCACTAGCGATCCATCAGATTGGCTCGGATGGCTATGAAATTTTCAATGCACCTTCGTATTTCCAAATGCAAACTTCTGGTGTGGCGGCCTAGCTTAATAGCTCTCCAACCCTTATAAATATGATTCCACCTACAACATAAACTGGATCTTTGGGACTGGTTACTGAAACTCTGCAGAAACTACTCTTCACTTCACTCTTCTCCTCCCATACAACAGTCATCTATAGGGTTCACTGTGATTCTCCATTGAACTCTAACACTGGTGACTTGATCTAACTTACAATATTCGTTCGCATTGTAATCAGATTCAACTTGTAATTGCATTCAGTCAATAATAAAAGTTATAAAGTAGACGTAGGCTTCATTAACAGGCGAACCACTATAAAAATCTCCTGTTCATTTACTTTTTCTGCGATTTACTATTGCCTTTTCTATTTCATTTGCCTTGATAAACAGGGCTGGTGCTTTCACACTCAATCCAGGGTGTTGATCCATTTTTTAGGTTAACATTTTGGTGCTTTCACTGAGAGCCCAACTCAAGCAAAGATCTAGCTATCTACTTTGGATCAGATAGGTTCAGAAGTTAGATCCTTAATTTTCACTCGAAAGATCTGCTGCTAAGAATCAATGGCTCCGGGAAGAAAAAGAACCGCTTCTTGAAGATCCATAGGGGCGGTAATTGTTGGAGAAGAGATAAATCATCAACAAATCGAAGTAAATGGCGCTAACGTAGGAGATCAGGTGCCAAGATCCTCTAATCAACGCGAAGTTGTAACTAGAGATGAATTGAATAAAATGGTTGACGAAATCAATCAGAAAATGGAAAGCAGTCAGAGAGCTCTTATGGAGAAACTTAATGCCCTCTTGACCATACAATCACATCCTGCTCCAAGAACCATGGCAGAACCCGCAGCGGTCGCGGAACAAGAAAATTCTTTCGTTTCTGGCCTAAAAAGAAGGAACAGGAAGTAGCCGTAGAAAGGAGTGATAGCTGGAATCGTGGGAATCAACATAGAAGGAAACGCAAGCACTCCACCGACCATGAGGCAACCGGCTATGAACTTAAATCTAGGAGCGAAGACCCCACAAGAGGAGATAGCCATGAACCTCTCCGATTCGGAAGATGGAAAGCGACTTAACGACGGGAAGTTGGAAAGAAATTCTAATGCATTCGATAACGCCAAGGATGTCCAAACTACCTCAATCAGGCCAACTGCAAGCCAACGGAATCCTGAGGTAATGGATCTTCCGAAGACAGGAGATCCTAGGCTTCATCTCACTCACCAAGATCGTTTGCAAAGCCAAACACTCGGTATGGTTACTGACAGCCGACCCCCAGACTACCGGACATCTGGGGCATATATCGCGAACATGGTCAAGCGACTAATGGATGAGAGTAAGAATAGAAGGGATGATGAATGGAGATCCGCTTCAAGTTGGATTCCCTTCACTGATGAGATCTTGAATGAGTAGTACCCAGAAAAGTTGACTATGCCAACTATTCCGTCCTATGATGGAACAAGAGACCTGAAACCCCCATTTATATAAATACAGTTAGTACATGGATGGAGCGAATGCTTCGGACGCCGTTCGATGTAGATGTCTCCCGATTTTTCTGGAGGGAATTGCTTCCATGTGGTTCACTAGACTTCTGCCAAGATCCATCTCCGCTTTTAATCAACCAGCAATAAGATTCCTTGATCAATTCAAACTTCACACGGCTCAGCCTAAAGATGTGATGTCCTTCTCTGGTCTATTCCAGGGATGAAATGAATCTTTGAAGTCTTTCATGAGTCGGTTCAACACCGCGGTGAAAGAAGTAAGCAATCTGAACGAGAATGTGGTTTTTATGGCCTTGGTCCGTGCCATCCACCCCGAAACTGAGTTCGGAAAATGGATCAAGATGAAACAACCCACCAATAGGAAGGACTTCAACCGTAAGGCGAGTCAATACTTGAGATTGGAAGACAAGAGTTAGAAAGGAAATCTACTATCTCACAACCAATGAACATTGGGCAAAATGGCATGGCGATGAACTAGGATATAAATACCTTTAGACCGCTGAAGGAAGTGCGGGAAAAGACGGAAACCAGAAAAGGAAAAATCAGAATTCCAACAAATGAAATGGTGACACTAAACGACTTAATGGCTTCAAGTCCGAAGATTACACCCAGCTCAATGAACTCCGGAAAACATCTATCTCACAACACAAAGAATAGAGGAGTACAAGAAACCACCTAAAAAGGAAGCAACCGGATAGCAAAAGCATTTCGGGAAGTACTGCCGCTTCCATGAAACGCATGGCCACAACACTAACGAGTGTCGTCACCTAAAGAACTTGATTGAGGAGCTGATCCGAGAAAACAAGTGTAACGACCCAGTATTTTCAACCATTCGCATCCATTATAAGTGTATAGGTAGACACTCATGCCGGAGTTGAATTGCTCAAAATACCGCGTTGTAATTAAAATTTGGCAAAACTCAGCATATACAGTAAATAAAATAATTACAGATCACAGACACAGAGTAATATAACAATAATGCAGCGGAAACAAAAGGATAGTAGTTCATGAAGCTACTATATATATAACAGAGTTAAACAAGATACATCAGAGGTCTCGAATACAATAGATGTCTCAATACAATAATCAAATACCAGATCTGAATACATCACTGGAATCAACAGAATAACTGAAAGCAGGATCGATAGATTGCTGGATCTCCAAGCGAAGCTCCAACTCCAAAGGTGAGTCTCAAATGCTGTATCACTCAGTCTGACCCGAGCGTAAAGCAAAACACAAAACACTCGAGTCAGGATTAACATTCTTATATAAATAAATCCAACTCAAGTGAAATATCAACTAAAATACAAGTAACTTAAAGGATGTTTGGGATAACCATCCTCTAAGGGTCCGTAAAACTATTTACTATGTAGTAATATACGCTATATACAGTAGTGTCTAAATAAGTAAAGTATAATCATATCGGAAAATAGCGTTAAGGGGATGGAGAACCTTAACGCGGTCGGATCTTAAAATCATAATCGTAGTAAAGCTCGATATGGTAGGTGACACGGCACAACTAGGCAATGCCAGGGTAGATATACCAATTACGCACACGGACTGATGGATACGCATAGCAGCCACTACCGTTCCACCTCGAACAACATTCCCAAATCGGAGGATGGCCATCTAGTCAAATCACAAGTAAGAGTATAATATCGAAGAAATGCGTCCGAGAAGAGGTGCTACCTCATTGGTCCGAGATCGCTCCTGTTTTAGCCACCTTATGCCAACTCACAGGAGTTGGGTCCACGTAACATACCTTAAGAACGTCGCCACCATCCTACTTCATTCTGGAATCTCCACTGCGTACACGGTTGTCAAAGTGGTTTTCGATATCGACAGAGAGTATGTCCATATCCGATCCCGGTCTCTTTGCCAACCAATCGTTATTATAACACCGTGGTCATTTCAAAATAGTTTATACTTCAAACCAAAATCGTTATCATTTCAAAACCCAATTTAATACGATATCATTTCACTTCAAATATATCCATTTTAAAAATCATATTACTTTCCAAAGTTATAATGCTTTCGAAATCATAGTCTAGAAATCACGGTATTTTGGAAATCATAACACTTCCCTTTTAAACGGTTTAGATATTAAAATTTCGTTATAAAATAAATTAGTTTCCTCAAATTTCACAAATTGATTCAAATTAACTCGAATTCCAAAAATTTAATTTAATCAAATCTCAAATCACCAGTTTTAACTCGATTCAGCTTCTAAAATAAACCATTTCAATTTATCGATTTCAATTACATATCTGAACCATAAAATAAGCCATTTCAATTTTTAATATATTTCAAAGCTTTAAATATTCAACATTTCAAAAATAAATTCGATAAATTTATATATATATCAAATTCACTTTACAATTATTTAGTTTTGAAATATTTCTTAACATTTCCATAACATTTGAATACAATTTCATTTTTCAATTCAAATAAACAAAATATCTCGTTTAAATATTTATACGTTTGGAATATCCATTTAAGTCACCTTTTCAAATTTCAAGTTGTAAATCACTTCTTTAAATTTCAAATTCAATACATTTCAAATCAAACTTATTTAAGTATAATTCTTAAATAAATATAATTTCAATCAATTCCAAATCATTATAAATTCTATATTTCAAAAATATAGATATTAAATAAATACATAAACATATTATTTATCTACTTTATTAAATCAATTTTAATAAATCTTTTAAAATCAATATTTATCAAAACCATATATTTCTCTTCAAAACCATAGAAAATCATTTCCAAAACGTTTAGATATATACCAACGGTGCCTGTATATAATTTTCTATCCTATGGTCAAGTGATACGGATATTTATCATTTCAATCCGCAATTTAAAACATATTCGGGTATATATCTTTTCAACCCGAAATCCCAAATTCAATTCAATTGAAAATCGCTTGGGTTTATCATTTCAACCCATAACGATTTCCTCCTATTCTACAGATCGTTCCGGTATGTATCATTTCAACCCATAGTGATTCTATACTAACAGGGAACTTGCAGAGTGATAACAGGTATGATAATAAAAGAACAACAGTAAAAGGCATATATCAACAATAATAAATAACAGATAATGGTGTCAGATGTCACAGGTGAACAGATACAGAAAATGACATATATAACAATGTAAATAACTACATCAGCATATTTCAATTGACATTTCAATTGAAATCAAATTTAATAAATATAACAACATTAATCGTGAGTGATTGCTCACCTTCCGTGGTTAGAGACGAACTAGGATGAGATGAGTTACGAATCTGAACACGAACTTCGAAACAAAGCAAAATTTGCATGAATTTGATGACCAAGCTGATAACACGAAATTGATGGAACGAATCAGAATGTGATCGATGAAGATAATTGGTAAGTGAACTTATATATATATACAATTATATATATAAACTATATATATATATATAATCATATTATAACAAAGTATTAACATACATGTAGTCACAAATCAAAAAAAATGAAAAATATGAAACAACCTATCTACAACGTATATACTTAAAACATATTATATTTATTTTTCAACTATCAATCGTCATTAAACATATATAAGTGAATCAACACATCTATATATACTATAACAGTCAATATGAAAAATCCCGATACATGTATGCACTCAGGCTTAGATGTAAATACATCTCTAACATGCAAAACTTACATGAACTCATGCATACGGCAGAAAAATGAAAAATAAAATAAAGAAACAAACAACTCCAGGCTAAAATATATGTAACTACAAGCTTGAATATACAACCCATACTCATACAGTAATACAAATGTGATTCACTTCTCAACTGTCATTCGATATCTAACGCATATATAATGTGTTATATCGTATAAACTAATATATTATGAACTAATATTACCAGTTAGACGTTCACTGACAGAATACAACTCATATAATTTTTAAAATAATATATATATACTATACGAAACTATATGAAGCATTGATATAAAACAAGTAAAAATAAATTATGCAGACATTGAAACTTATACAAACCCATATGCCTATATGTATAGACTGTAAACAACAACAACAAAAACAGCAACTAGACTTACACATTTTCCAAACTAAACATTTTCAGGGAACATTGTCAGGTGGAAGAAAAAGTTGGAAAAATACTATATTGAAGCAACTATATATTATAACAATATATAAGATACGAACTATGTATGAAAATAGACACTTCAATAATAACAGAGCGAAAGACTAAAGTAATATATGTTATACTTTTAGAATATATAGGACACTATAAGTCTATGCACAGTAAACACAAAAATATAACAACTTGTTTTCTGCATACCAAGGATATAACTAAACTGTTACATAAGTAAGATATACTTAAACTGTTATATACATACTTAAAAATATATGCAAACATATTCAGGTATACAACATATATAGGTCGACATGATACATATAAAGTACATATATAATTCTGCATATATAAACTTACATATATATATATATATAAATCGAATATATAAACTACTGGTATATCAGTATAAATGTAGTTAATATATAACTAACATAATATATACATAAGGTAATACTTTAAATAGGTAAATATATATCTCATATACTGTTAAAAGAAAATATAAACAAACACTAACAGATTATATACAAACCCGTTTAAACATATTATACAACATATAACCAACACATACACATATAAATCCAATACCAAACTAATATAAACTTTATATATATACAAAATCATACTGTAAACATCAGGCTGCTAATATCTATATATATACGTACGTATAAAACATTAAAAATAAAATATACATAAGACAGTATATAGATGCGAACACTTATACATATGCGAACAGTTAAAATTTATACACTGTAATATAATGTAATATACCTCTGAATGAAAGTAGATGATAAGCACCAGAGGAACAAACATATTAGCAGATATATATACACGCGTATATATAACGTGTATAAGTTGCTAAGCCTGGCTGGAAGCAGGGGCGGATGTGCTCGATCTAAGTGGAATGCTTTGGCGAGTTGCTGTTCGCTGTCAAAGGGAAGGAGACGCTCGGTGGCGTGGGTTGAGAGCATGGGAAGGGACGACTGTTGTGGTGGAAGATATGCCGTGGGATTTGAGGAAGGTGATATGGGTTTCGGTGTTGGCTGTGAAGAGGCGCTGGCGAGATGATAATGCGGTTTGGCGATGTGAATCGTTGCAGGGCGGAGGAAGGCTGGTGGTCAAGGCACGGAGGCGGAGATGACTTGGTGGCCTACCATGGAGTGGGTGGTCGGCGGCACACTGGGTTCGGTAGGGATGGGCGAGGCGATGGGTTGTGGTAATGATCTGGCATGGGTTTTGGTGGTGGTTCTCGGCCTGGGGTTGCCGTGGTGTTGGCATGGAGGCGAATGGGTCAGGCGAAGGGGTTGGACGTGGAGTTGGTGACGTGGTTGGTGGATCTGGTGAGAAGTGAGATGTGAGGCTAATGGGTTCACGTGCTCGAGCAGTTCGGGTGGATGCAGTGAGGGGTGTGGGGTTCGAGGGCTGTGTGGTAGGAGTTGCAGCCAGAGGTCAATGGAAGTCTCGGTTGTAGTCAGGTGGAAGGACATGGGTGGAGATGGACATGGCTGTACGTGTGGAGAGTTGGTGTTGTTCTATTGGAAGAAGAATGGAGGAAATAAATGAGGAGAACAGTACCAAGTGGGCAGGAGAAGATGAATTGGTTTTAGGCAAATGAGCTGTCCCCTTGAATAATGTAAACGAACAGACGAGTGGACCAAGTACAAAATATGAACGGATCTTGATTAAAGGAAGGAGTTTCCAAACGAATAGCACATTTGAATTTGAAAAGGTCAGGCTAAAATAAAAGGGTACGGATAGCACGTTTGAATTTGAAAAGGTAAGAAAGTGGAAAGTCACAAATTTTGCATCGTTACAATGGAACGTTACCATCGTTTTCGTCACCTACCGGACCTCAAAATATAGAAATAAATATACCGTAGAGATCAGCACGACGAGACGATTAAAATGGTATACAGATGTCAGTGGTACGGTCATCCGATCAAAAGTCGATAACCGGTACCAGAAATGCTGCTATTCTAACCGAATTAAGATAAACGGAGCAACAGAAGTCCAAATTTGACGAAACGAAAGATGACGTCTCACTCAGAAGATGATTTACAAATTTTCCATGTAAAAATATTTAGGTTTGGAAAACATTTTATTATCACCAATTTTTAACTGATTAAATTGAAGTAAATTTACGCGCGAAATAAATTTTTCATATTTTCGGACGAAAATTTACCAGTTGCTACGTTTAATTAGATGCATTCCAAATATCAAATTTATATTCCAAAATTTTATTGTTTAAAATTTCACACAAATTCAATTAATTAAATAAATAAAACCACTGAAATTTTACGGGTCGTTACACTCTCCCCCACTCAAAACTTTTCATCCCCGAAAAGGAAGGAGGTAGGAGAATAGAAACAACCAGAAAGAAAGTAGATTTGAAATACAAAATAAACAGTTAATTTAAAACCATATAAATTTCAAATTTAAATTAATTAATACCCAATAATTGGTTTCAATCCATTTGATTTCACTTAAGTTAAATCAGTCTTAACTATATCTAAATTCATTATCCTTTTATCTAGTCATCCTTAATTTAAAATTTCCAAATCAATCTGTTTGTATAATCATTTATTATACTCATGTTTTATTCAACAAATTTAATTCTTTTATTCTAAATTATTATTAACCTTATTCCACTTAATATATCTTATCACATATATTTAAACCATATAAATTAATTTAAACCATATAAATTTCGATTTAAATTAACTTATATTCAGTAATTGATTTTAAATTCTAAGTATTTCCATATTTTAATCAAATTTCAATTTATTAATTCCTTCAAAACAAATTTATTTGTCTCATCTTATTATCCACTTAACTTATACTTCTATTTATCTCTATTAACATCTTTATAATAAAATTAGGTGTATAACATTTACTATAACACTCAAATCTTTCCTTATAAAGTCATTTTATATTGTATTATCCAATTACATTTTTTAACTTCTGAATTTTAGGTAAGTTATGTTGAGATGTAATTGAGTATTATACAAATAAGATTTTATAATTCAGTTATTCCCAGTTAACTATTTATCCAAGAATTTTGTCTTTAGTTTATAATTGAAATCATCTTTAATCTAAAATTTAAGAATTTAAATCTCCGATTTACTTCAAACAATTTAGAGATATATATAATATATTTATATCAAATCAAATTAAATTCTAAAATCAGATACCTGTACATATATATACATCAAATTATACTAAAGAAATTCAAATTGAATATATATATATATATATATTTCAAAACAAAATCGTAGCAAAGCTACAGAATGGTTTCTCCTCTTCGAAACTCGAAAATGAACGTCGATGATGCGGCCGTCATCACCGAAATTATTTTCCAGCGACAACGAGAAGAGCACTAATTTAAACATTTAAAATTCTTTGAAAACCATTTTATTTGAAAATACTTAAATAATATACCTTTTAAGACTTTAAAATAAAGTTTAAAATCACCAGAAATTTAATTCTTAAATTCTCAATTTAAATCCATTTCAATTCCAAATAAATTTAAAAACAATAGTCATTTTGCAATAGTCAATGATTTACAAAACAATAAAATGATAATCAAATATTATCATTTTCAACAACCAAATCATTTAACTTTTATTTCCAGAAAATTTTCTTATATATTTATAATATAATCATACAAATTTATTTCATTTATCAAATTTTAAAATTTATATTGTGTCAGTTTGCTCTATTCAAGTGTTTTGGAAACCCTATCGATAGCGTTGATCAGACGAATCGATCGAAAATCCAAACCAACATCAACAACTCAAACAACACACTATAAACATAAACTATTTCGTATTAATTACAAATACACTCCCTCACACGATGATTCCAGAATTGGATTCCAACACAAGGATAGAGATCCAAATAGAGGGACTCTAATCAAAGAGAATTCTAATCTAAAAATAGATAGGCTCGAAACGAAGGTTAGATGATTGTATTTCAAACAGGAAGTTGGATAAAGTTGTATAAATCGCGGGCAACCTTAACCGGGTCAACCATGACTTAATATATAAGATCTATATAGAATTCTGAAGCAAATCGACATTCGATTACCAGAGGTAGAATTCGGGTATAGCATAAGATAGCAGCATCGTAAACCGAGGATACGGAAATCTCCGGTGAATCAATGCCGTTGTAAAGGAGTTTTACTCTTTTATCAATTATTCAGATATTGGCGAGACCGCCGATTTATTATAGAGATCATTCGAAGTGGAGTTATGGGATACTCCAGAAATAAGAAGACACGAATAGGGGAGACAAGAATGGACTTTGGAACCGAAGTGAACATTCCAAAATTAAAAGGAACCGAGTCAAAGAAGAAGGAATTCAAGCTCGAACGAAAGTGATTCTGTAATCGAATTTACTACGTATGATGAGTTTTGCCTAAAACCAGAGCTCTGATACCACATGTAACGACCCAGTATTTTCAACCATTCGCATCCATTATAAGTGTATAGGTAGACACTCATGCCGGAGTTGAATTGCTCAAAATACCGCGTTGTAATTAAAATTTGGCAAAACTCAGCATATACAGTAAATAAAATAATTACAGATCACAGACACAGAGTAATATAACAATAATGCAGCGGAAACAAAAGGATAGTAGTTCATGAAGCTACTATATATATAACAGAGTTAAACAAGATACATCAGAGGTCTCGAATACAATAGATGTCTCAATACAATAATCAAATACCAGATCTGAATACATCACTGGAATCAACAGAATAACTGAAAGCAGGATCGATAGATTGCTGGATCACCAAGCGAAGCTCCAACTCCAAAGGTGAGTCTCAAATGCTGTATCACTCAGTCTGACCCGAGCGTAAAGCAAAACACAAAACACTCGAGTCAGGATTAACATTCTTATATAAATAAATCCAACTCAAGTGAAATATCAACTAAAATACAAGTAACTTAAAGGATGTTTGGGATAACCATCCTCTAAGGGTCCGTAAAACTATTTACTATGTAGTAATATACGCTATATACAGTAGTGTCTAAATAAGTAAAGTATAATCATATCGGAAAATAGCGTTAAGGGGATGGAGAACCTTAACGCGGTCGGATCTTAAAATCATAATCGTAGTAAAGCTCGATATGGTAGGTGACACGGCACAACTAGGCAATGCCAGGGTAGATATACCAATTACGCACACGGACTGATGGATACGCATAGCAGCCACTACCGTTCCACCTCGAACAACATTCCCAAATCGGAGGATGGCCATCTAGTCAAATCACAAGTAAGAGTATAATATCGAAGAAATGCGTCCGAGAAGAGGTGCTACCTCACTGGTCCGAGATCGCTCCTGTTTTAGCCACCTTATGCCAACTCACGGGAGTTGGGTCCACGTAACATACCTTAAGAACGTCGCCACCATCCTACTTCATTCTGGAATCTCCACCGCGTACACGGTTGTCAAAGTGGTTTTCGGTATCGACAGAGAGTATGTCCATATCCGATCCCGGTCACTTTGCCAACCAATCGTTATTATAACACCGTGGTCATTTCAAAATAGTTTATACTTCAAACCAAAATCGTTATCATTTCAAAACCCAATTTAATACGATATCGTTTCACTTCAAATATATCCATTTTAAAAATCATATTACTTTCCAAAGTTATAATGCTTTCGAAATCATAGTCTGGAAATCACAGTATTTTGGAAATCATAACACTTCCCTTTTAAACGGTTTAGATATTAAAATTTCGTTATAAAATAAATTAGTTTCCTCAAATTTCACAAATTGATTCAAATTAACTCGAATTCCAAAAATTTAATTTAATCAAATCTCAAATCACCAGTTTTAACTCGATTCAGCTTCTAAAATAAACCATTTCAATTTATCGATTTCAATTACATATCTGAACCATAAAATAAGCCATTTCAATTTTTAATATATTTCAAAGCTTTAAATATTCAACATTTCAAAACTAAATTCGATAAATTTATATATATATCAAATTCACTTTACAATTATTTAGTTTTGAAATATTTCTTAACATTTCCATAACATTTGAATACAATTTCATTTTTCAATTCAAATAAACAAAATATCTCGTTTAAATATTTATACGTTTGGAATATCCATTTAAGTCACCTTTTCAAATTTCAAGTTGTAAATCACTTCTTTAAATTTCAAATTCAATACATTTCAAATCAAACTTATTTAAGTATAATTCTTAAATAAATATAATTTCAATCAATTCCAAATCATTATAAATTCTATATTTCAAAAATATAGATATTAAATAAATACATAAACATATTATTTATCAACTTTATTAAATCAATTTTAATAAATCTTTTAAAATCAATATTTATCAAAACCATATATTTCTCTTCAAAACCATAGAAAATCATTTCCAAAACGTTTAGATATATACCAACGGTGCCTGTATATAATTTTCTATCCTATGGTCAAGTGATACGGATATTTATCATTTCAATCCGCAATTTAAAACATATTCGGGTATATATCTTTTCAACCCAAAATCCCAAATTCAATTCAATTGAAAATCGCTTGGTTTTATCATTTCAACCCGTAACGATTTCCTCCTATTCTACAGATCGTTCGGGTATGTATCATTTCAACCCATAGTGATTCTATACTAACAGGGAACTTGCAGAGTGATAACAGGTATGATAATAAAAGAACAACAGTAAAAGGCATATATCAACAATAATAAATAACAGATAATGGTGTCAGATGTCACAGGTGAACAGATACAGAAAATGACATATATAACAATGTAAATAACTACATTAGCATATTTCAATTGACATTTCAATTGAAATCAAATTTAATAAATATAACAACATTAATCGTGAGTGATTGCTCACCTTCCGTGGTTAGAGACGAACTAGGATGAGATGAGTTACGAATCTGAACACGAACTTCGAAACAAAGCAAAATTTGCACGAATTTGATGACCAAGCTGATAACACGAAATTGATGGAACGAATCAGAATGTGATCGATGAAGATAATTGGTAAGTGAACTTATATATATATATACAATTATATATATAAACTATATATATATATAAAATCATATTATAACAAAGTATTAACATACATGTAGTCACAAATAAAAAAAATGAAAAATATGAAACAACCTATCTACAACGTATATACTTAAAACATATTATATTTATTTTTCAACTATCAATCGTCATTAAACATATATAAGTGAATCAACACATCTATATATACTATAACAGTCAATATGAAAAATCCCGATACATGTATGCACTCAGGCTTAGATGTAAATACATCTCTAACATGCAAAACTTACATGAACTCATGCATACGACAGAAAAATGAAAAATAAAATAAAGAAACAAACAACTCCAGGCTAAAATATATGTAACTACAAGCTTGAATATACAACCCATACTCATACAGTAATACAAATGTGATTCACTTCTCAACTGTCATTCGATATCTAACGCATATATAATGTGTTATATCGTATAAACTAATATATTATGAACTAATATTACCAGTTAGACGTTCACTGACAGAATACAACTCATATAATTTTTAAAATAATATATATATATACTATACGAAACTATTTGAAGCACTGATATAAAACAAGTAAAAATAAATTATGCAGACATTGAAACTTATACAAACCCATATGCCTATATGTATAGACTGTAAACAACAACAAAAAAAACAGCAACTAGACTTACACATTTTTCCAAACTAAACATTTTCAGGGAACATTGTCAGGTGGAAGAAAAAGTTGGAAAAATACTATATTGAAGCAACTATATATTATAACAATATATAAGATACGAACTATGTATGAAAATAGACACTTCAATAATAACAGAGCGAAAGACTAAAGTAATATATGTTATACTTTTAGAATATATAGGACACTATAAGTCTATGCACAGTAAACACAAAAATATAACAACTTGTTATCTGCATACCAAGGATATAACTAAACTGTTACATAAGTAAGATATACTTAAACTGTTATATACATACTTAAAAATATATGCAAACATATTCAGGTATACAACATATATAGGTCGACATGATACATATAAAGTACATATATAATTCTGCATATATAAACTTACATATATATATAAATCGAATATATAAACTAATGGTATATCAGTATAAATGTAGTTAATATATAACTAACATAATATATACATAAGGTAATACTTTAAATAGGTAAATATATATCTCATATACTGTTAAAAGAAAATATAAACAAACACTAACAGATTATATACAAACCCGTTTAAACATATTATACAACATATAACCAACACATACACATATAAATCCAATACCAAACTAATATAAACTTTATATATATACAAAATCATACTGTAAACATCAGGCTGCTAATATCTATATATATACGTACGTATAAAACATTAAAAATAAAATATACATAAGACAGTATATAGATGCGAACACTTATACATATGCGAACAGTTAAAATTTATACACTGTAATATACCTCTGAATGAAAGTAGATGATAAGCAACAGAGGAACAAACATATTAGCAGATATATATACACGCGTATATATAACGTGTATAAGTTGCTAAGCCTGGCTGGAAGCAGGGGCGGATGTGCTCGATCTAAGTGGAATGCTTTGGCGAGTTGCTGTTCGCTGTCAAAGGGAAGGAGACGCTCGGTGGCGCGGGTTGAGAGCATGGGAAGGGAAGACTGTTGTGGTGGAAGATATGCCGTGGGATTTGAGGAAGGTGATATGGGTTTCGGTGTTGGCTGTGAAGAGGCGCTGGCGAGATGATAATGCGGTTTGGCGATGTGAATCGTTGCAGGGCGGAGGAAGGCTGGTGGTCAAGGCACGGAGGCGGAGATGACTTGGTGGCCTACCATGGAGTGGGTGGTCGGCGGCACACTGGGTTCGGCAGGGATGGGCGAGGCGATGGGTTGTGGTAATGATCTGGCATGGGTTTCGGTGGTGGTTCTCGGCCTGGGGTTGCCGTGGTGTTGGCATGGAGGCGAATGGGTCAGGCGAAGGGGTTGGACGTGGAGTTGGTGACGTGGTTGGTGGATCTGGTGAGAAGTGAGATGTGAGGCTAATGGGTTCACGTGCTCGAGCAGTTCGGGTGGATGCAGTGAGGGGTGTGGGGTTCGAGGGCTGTGTGGTAGGAGTTGCAGCCAGAGGTCAATGGAAGTCTCGGTTGTAGTTAGGTGGAAGGACATGGGTGGAGATGGACATGGCTGTACGTGTGGAGAGTTGGTGTTGTTCTATTGGAAGAAGAATGGAGGAAATAAATGAGGAGAACAGTACCAAGTGGGCAGGAGAAGATGAATTGGTTTTAGGCAAATGAGCTGTCCCCTTGAATAATGTAAACGAACAGACGAGTGGACCAAGTACAAAATATGAACGGATCTTGATTAAAGGAAGGAGTTTCCAAACGAATAGCACATTTGAATTTGAAAAGGTCAGGCTAAAATAAAAGGGTATGGATAGCACGTTTGAATTTGAAAAGGTAAGAAAGTGGAAAGTCACAAATTTTGCATCGTTACAATGGAACGTTACCATCGTTTTCGTCACCTACCGGACCTCAAAATATAGAAATAAATATACCGTAGAGATCAGCACGACGAGACGATTAAAATGGTATACAGATGTCAGTGGTACGGTCATCCGATCAAAAGTCGATAACCGGTACCAGAAATGCTGCTATTCTAACCGAATTAAGATAAACGGAGCAACAGAAGTCCAAATTTGACGAAACGAAAGATGACGTCTCACTCAGAAGATGATTTACAAATTTTCCATGTAAAAATATTTAGGTTTGGAAAACATTTTATTATCACCAATTTTTAACTGATTAAATTGAAGTAAATTTACGCGCGAAATAAATTTTTCATATTTTCGGACGAATATTTACCAGTTGCTACGTTTAATTAGACGCATTCCAAATATCAAATTTATATTCCAAAATTTTATTGTTTAAAATTTCACACAAATTCAATTAATTAAATAAATAAAACCACTGAAATTTTACGGGTCGTTACAACAAGCTTCAGCAATAGGTGAGAAAATCGCAAAACCACAACCAACCCGCGGCTCCCCAAGCCCTAGAGATCGAGGAAACCAAACTGGAACCAACAAAGAGGGATCTAGACGAACTGACCAGAGATTCATCATTGGAAAAATATCTGGAGGACGTCATCCCGCACAGAGGAGTTGGGGAGAAATGGAGCGGTAAGCGAGCTCATTAAAACATGCTCCGAAGGATTTGTGCCTTGCGATCAAAGATGGAGCCCCCGTCAAGCAGCAGAGGACTCTAAACGATGATATAATATTCCGAGATCGAGACACCCGAAGGGATTGAAGCCCCAACTCTCGATCCCATAGTCATGATAGTAGGGATCAGACCCGCCATGGTCTGACGAGTATTGGTTGACAGTGGCAGTTCTATGAATATCCTTTTCAAATGCACCTTTGATCTGATAAAGATCGGCATGAAGGACGTATCCGCCTGCAAAACAAAAATTCAAGGATTCACTAGCGAACACAAACAACCCGTCGGAATGACTGACTTGCCTATAGAACTTGGAGAAGGCGACCGAAGAGTCACCCTCGTCCAAACTTTAGTGATCCTAGCTGAAACTTCCACATACAATGCCTTCTTGGGACGGTCCGCACTAGCAGATTTCAGAATTGCTTTAGCCCAGTATTGCCTTACCATGAAATTCCCAATGGAGAATGGAGAATGGAGTTGGAGTGATCAAAGGAGGCCAATGTGCTGCTAGAGAATGTTATATCGTGGAACTACACGAATCTAATAGAAAGATAAAGGGGAAGAATGTGGGGAGAACTCTGCACATTTGGGAACCTACCGAATAGCAACTACAGAGCCGCCCCTAGCTTGGGGACCATAGCCGATTCGACAAGGCTTTGGACCCTAGAAAGAAGAGTTTAGGGAAGGATCGGACAGCACCGGCAGAATTGACGGTGTCGGTCCCAGTTGACATGGATGACCCAACGCGGGTCTTGAAAATTGGATCGCACCTTGGAAACAAGATTGGAACTCACTAAATTTCTTCGCGGCAACTTGGATGTGTTAGCCTGGACACATTCTGATATGTGTGGGGTATCATCGTAAATGGCATGTCACGCACTCTATATTGATCCCAAGTATACACCAGTAAAGCAGAAGAGGCGCAGCCTGGGCCCCGAATGGTCCAAGGCGTTGAGAGCAGAAGTAGACAAGCTGATGGCCAATGGTTTTATCTGTGATGCGACCAACCCTGAATGGGTATCTTACCCGGTTTTGGTCAAGAAGTCCAATGGGAAATGGTGGACCTGTATCGACTATTCGGACTAAAACAATGCCTGCCCAAAAGATAGCATTCCCCTACCCAGAATTGACTAGCTTGTAGACGAGACCGTTGGATCACATGAATTGCTATCATTTATGGATGCATACTTAGAATACAACCAGATCCTGATGCATGAACCTGATCAAGAAAACAAAAGCTTTATCACCGATCTAGGATTATACTGCTACAGCGTAATGCCATTCGGTTTGAAGAATGTTGGGGCAACCTACCAAAGATCAGTGAATGCTATGTTCAAGCATTAGATCGGGAAGACCATGAAAGTCTATGTGGATAACATGTTGGTTAAATTGTGAATAGCTGCCAACCACTTGGATAATCTCGCCTGAATGTTTGAAATACTCCGGAAATATGGGATGAAGCCGAATCCACTCAAATGTCACTTCGGGGTAGCCTTTGGAATGTTCTTAGGATTCATAGTGAGTGCTAGAGGCATTGAAGCAAATCCAGAGCAAATTACTACCCTATGAGAAGTTGAAGCCCCAAAGAACAAGGAGTTACAAAGCTTGAATGGGAAAGTCGTAGCGCTAAGCCGGTGCATCTCAAAAGCCACCGATAAATGCATACCGTTCTTTAATGCACTACAGAAAGGAAAGAAGAATTTTGAATGGGATGAGGCTTGTCAAACCGCATTTGAAGAGTTGTTGTGACATATGGAAACCCCGCTGATCCTATCAAAGCCAGTAGACGTAGAGGACTTGTTCATCTACCCAGTAGTCTCACCTCGCGCATTAATTGCTGCTCTTGTATGTGAAGAAGCTAGGATCCAGCGGCCCGTATACTACATTAGTAAACGGTTCACTGGAGCCGAGAAAAATTATCCAAAATTGGAAAATCTAGCGTATTGTCTCTTGATCGCATCCAGGAAGTTACGGCTGTATTTCCAAGCACATCCAATCAAAGTATTGGCCGATCAGCCCTTAAAGAAAATATTGTACCAACCCGAGACTTCCGGGTGGCTCATCAAATGGAATATCGAATTGAGTCAATATGAAATCACTTACCATCCTAGAAGGGCAATCAATAGGCAAGCATTGGAAGATTCATTGCTGAATTTACCATACGACACAATGAAGAAGAAATTACATCGGAAGTGGAAATACAATGGAAGCTCTTCGTCGATGGCACATCTAATAACTTCTGCTTGGGAGCAGAGGTAGTGCTCAAGACTCCCGAAAAATGATCCGTTTGCTATGCCTTACGATTAGAATTCCCAACAACAAATAACGAAGCAGAATATAAGGCATTGATAGCTGGGCTAAAAATTGTGAAAGAGTTGGAGATAAAATCCATACACATCTATAGCGATTCTCAGTTAGTCGTCTATCAGGTGAAAGGCGAATACCAGGCTCCAAGGGAGAACCTTGCCCCATATCTATCTAAAGTGCAGGAGTTGATGAACGACATCAGACATTACACCATAACTCACATCTCGAAGGAGCGGAACATGAAGGCTAACTACCTGGCTAAACTAGCCAGTTCCAGCGAAGCTCAATTGTTGGGACTAGTCTTGGTTGAATCCTGACCACTCCAAGCATAAGCGAAATGGATGTCAACTGGATTTTTGAGACCACCATTGAACCAGAAACATGGATGACGCCAATCAAAGACTACTTGCTTACGGGAACTTTTCCCCTAGATAGGAACCAGCAGAAAAAGCTTCTCCGGAAGGCAGCGCGATTTATAATATAGGATGGGATGCTCTACCCAAGGGGGTTCTCTACCCCCTTGCTCAGATATGTGACCAATGACGAAGCTCAGAGGATACTGAGAGAAGTTCACGAAGGTGACTGCGGAAACCATACCAGGGGCAAATCCTTGTAAAGAAAATTCTCCGATACGGGTATTTCTGGCCAACAGTAAATCGTGATGCAGCAGATTACACCAGACGGTGTGACCGGTGCCAAAGATTCAGCAAGATCAAAAGAATTCCCTCAACAAAGCTAACACAGATGGTCAGCCCATGGCCGTTCGCAATATGGGGAATTGATCTAATTGGCGTATTGCCAATAGCTAAAGGAGGGGCTAAATATGCTATAGTTATCGTTGATTATTTCACCAAATGGGTCAAAGCAGAACCGCTGGCCACTATTACCACAAAAAAAGTCATTAATCTTATCACTAAAAACATTATTTGCAGGTTTCGTGTGCCATAGTAAATCATCACTGATAACGGGACCCAATTGGAAAGCGCCAAGTTCAAATACTTTTGCAAACGCTTCTGAATCGAGAAGAGCTTTTCCGCGATCGCACATCCGCAAGCAAACGGGCAAGTGGAAGTAATAAACAAGATGATCAAGTCCACCATCAAAAAACGATTAACTAAAGCTAAAGGGAATTGGGTTAATGATCTTCCACTCGTGCTATGGTCTTACAGAACAATACATAAAGCGGCATCAGGCATACCCAGTTCACCTTGGCATATGGTTCAGAAGCAATGATCCCCGTCGAACTAGAAGTCCCCTCTCATCGAAGGAAGAATTTCAATCAGAGGCAAAATGAGCAGCTCCTACTTGAGTCGCTTGATATAATCGACGAGAAGAGAGAAGAAGCCGAGTTAAGGACCGTCGCTCACCAAAAAAGGGTCGCACGGTACTTCCAAAGTTCACAATCGAACCTTCGAAGTGGGGGACCTCGTCCTCAAACAAGTCTATCTTATGTCGGGAACCTTTGGACCAAACTGGGAAGGGCCGTATGTGATCAGTCAAATGCTAGGGGATGGAACGTTCAAACTGACAACCGTTGACGGAATCCAAATTCCCTAAGCATGGAATAGCGAATCGCTGCGTCGTTACTTTATATGAAACTATCTTATGTACTCCTTATTTCTAGCAAATAAGCCATCCCGGAGTACCGGGGGCATTCTAAATAGGCAGAATTTGCCCAATTATTCTTAATAAAATTGCTTTGCTTTCTGAACCAATAAAACTGTGTTCATAAAATTAATCTGCCGAGTCGACGGGGTCAAATTGGCTCAAACCCATCCAATCGATGCGTGAGATAGTGGAACCACGCTCAAGTACGCCCCACTTACCCGCCGGGTCGATGGAAGCAAATCAACTCAAACCGTTGGATCGACGGAACCCGATCCCCACCTTCTAAGAACCGATGTTGCTCCAGCAATGCCACGAAGGCCCAAATCGAAGCCGCGGACTCTATAAGCCATGCATCACGTCTTGGATTGTGGAATCACATCCAGGCAAGCACAATCTTAAAAGCCGTGCACTCCCATAAGCCGCGCATTACATTTTAAGCTGTGGAATCATGCTCTCGAAGCATAAACTCCTCACGCCCGAAGATTGGCAACGCCGAGAAGTTCTGAACCGTTCTAGATCGATGGGTCATATCGATCCCAAAAGTCGCTCACCCCATAAGCCTCGTACACTCTCAAAAGCCGCTCACCCCATAAGTCGTGCACACTCTCAAAAGCCGCACATTAAATAAGCTATGCATACTCTTAAGTACCGGTATTGCCCCGGCGATATCGGGAAAATCGTCTATTGTAGGAATAACAAGAATCAACCCACTCCCGCTATCGAGAGCAACAGGTATGAATATGACAATGTCAAACAACAACGAGTTGGCAGAGAATCCTGATTGTTGACCGACAATATATCTAAAATCAAGCCATTCAAATCATAAGTTCCCGAAGATAGGAACCACAAAATAGGTCCGATTATAGACATCCAAAAAAAACACTCGGATCAACTGGTCATCTATCAAGTGTTCGAAGTAAGCAGCCCCGTAAACAGAGGGGCGCACATACCGATTATCAAAAATAAAAACCAAGCACTTCACAGTTCCATTACTCCAAACAAAGAATTTTGGTGGTAATTACAGGACTAGATGAAATAGCAGTAAATAAAATTGACATAAGTGCATGAAACACAGATCAATAGATAAGTAAAGTTACAATCAAAATGTCAACAATGTATTACTCATAGCATTTTCTATACAAAGTCAAAAATATGGGGGCTCCACTGCTATCCGGACCTGTCAATGCCTCTTTCCACCACTCCCCTTCCCAAATTTATTTGGAAGTTTCTACTTCCCCTTAGAGTCCCGTCTAGGGTTAGTGTCGCTGGCTATGATATCTCCTACCTGCTCTCCGACCTTCTCAGAAGACTCCCCCTTGGCGTTGCACTTCTGGGATTTGTGGGAGCTTCTCATAGATTTTATCACTTCAACATTTTCCTTCTTAATGGTAACCAGTTGCTGTTCAGATTTATGCAACTGGCCAGTCTGATCCTCTTGCTCTCCCGCTTCAGCTACCGTGAAGCCCCCCTCCAAAGATACAGAAGGGTCATCTAGACCATGCAATGGGCAACCTTCTTGGATTTCGGCCCTGGCTGCGAGCCAGACGCAGGCGTAGCAATCGAAGCGGTTACGAAGATAAGCATCGAGGCAGTTGAAATAGCGGGAAGCCCAAGCATCGAGGAAACCGGAAGGTCAGTAGGTAAAGAGGACGGACCTAAAAGATCAAAAATGAAAGCATTAAGTTCGTCATGTTCTTGCGGCGTGAGCTGAAAATTCTCAAACTCGGGGGAAACAAGATGGTTACCTGCACCAGAGGAATGGCCAAGAATGGCAATCTCGTATTCCCCACCTTCTCTTTCTTTTGATGGCCGCATGATCTTCGGAGAAATTTCGAGGCCACCTGAAGTTTCAGAGACAGCTACCGGCGGAACAGACGACAAAGCAGCACCGACAGAACTCGCCAACTGATCGCGAGACTATTCTGATGGTCCGCCAGGCCCAGAAATGAAAGGCTTCGGCAGTGTTTTAGCAGTTGTAATCATAGCAGCATCGACAGCCTCATGTTCCTTCTCGATTCGGAGGACCTCTCGGCCCTTTATCAGTGCTTTCTTCGACTCCTTATTGAGGTAGGCATCCTCCAACTCTTGCTCGGTATATTACATCCCCATTTTCTCGGAAATGGGCTAATATTTCTTCCCAAACAACGACAAGAGTATGCGGAAATTAAAGGCCCAAATAATTGAGGCTCCCCTAATGCAGCAAGGAATTAACATAGAAATTTAAGATGGTATCATCCATCTTCTCTATCTTTTTCTCAAAGGTGTCCTACAGCTCCAAGTAATCCGATGTTATGATGGCCTTCTCAACTTAAACTCGAGTCTTCTTGATGCCAAGCTGCGCAACTCTTTCTTGGAGCGAAGCGATCGTCTGGGCTTGATCGGAAACGGTCTTGTCACGGGATTTGACAATTCCTACGTATTCAGCAATTGTTGTATTATGCCCTTCAATAATTTTGTCATGATCAGCAGTAGTCTTCTTTTGGGCTTCAATAATCATGTCATGAGCTTCGAGCTCCTCTTTTAGCTTAACTTTGTCCGTGTGGCCTTCTTGATTTCGTCTCGAAACACGATCTCTATTTTTGCATGGGCCTCTTTCAGCTCCTTTAGCAAGCTAGCGTTGTTCTTACTCTCCCGGAGCACCGCGTCCCTCTCTTGTATTAGTCGCTCAATTCTGGTGTCACATTTTGCTAACGCACTCTCAAAATCGTCTTTCTTCGATTATAAGGAGAGGATCTCTTGATAATTATTAAGGTTTGTGTCCGCCAGCTGCTTGCATAACTTTTCCTATCCTTCAGCTTAGTCTAAATTGCTTTGAATTGCCTGAAGGTGGGGCATATAGGAATCTTTACGGACTGGAGGAAGGTCGCGGTCAAACTTAAGTCCCTTTAGAAACTACCCGGGGAGCGCAGCTTTGAGTTTAGGGGGACCAGTTGGAAGAATGTAAGCCGACCTCCTGCGGGGACGCGAGGAACCAGAAGCGGGCACCACGTGAGTCGATGGGGCTTGAGATGAAAACGGAGCCAGAACGGAAGAGACCGGAACTTCAAAACCGGCAGAAACTAGGGTCGGGACAAAAGCTTGATGCTCGGAAGGATGGGAACCACGATCAACCTTCGACTTCTTGGATGGTTCCACTCGGTCATCAAGGGCTTTTCTCTTCTCGTAACCACTCTTATACGTCCGACCCTGTTCTCTGTCATCCTGGTGACGAGCCTCGGCTTCCGAGTCTTTCCGCCTTCTCCACTCTTCCTCGATTTCAAGTGGCTGGTGGCGACTTGAAGATTATCTTGAAAAGTGTTGCAAATCAGTGAATTGTTCAAATTCATCGTAAAGTCCACGGCCTCTCATGGTACCTGACATGAAGAATAAATAAAGAGTTTTAGCAAAGAGAAGTAGGCCTAAATAATGCATGTGTAACTGAATGTGACCCTAGTGAAATGTGTAATGTGTCTTAGGGGGCCTAAAAGGACGTCACAAACCAGATCGGGAAGCCAGCGTGGTAGAAATCAAGTTGACTCTAGACACGATATGACCAAGGTGAGGAGACATTCCCTCAAATTTGAAATCCTCCCCCATAAGTTCATCGATATCTACGTAAACATTGCTCAAATCCCCGAAGTTTGCGCCATTATCTTTAATTAAGGAACTTTGACGTCGCTCGGCTACTAAGGGAGCATCTTTATTACGAATTTCTCGAGGAGGCGAATCCGGGAGAATGGGACTCATTCCTGAAGTTTTCATCACAAAATCTGGAGTCTTCGTTACAGAAGCCTGCATCGAAATCATCATCATTAGAGGAGGAATCATAACTACTGCTGCCCTCAACTTCACCCTCCTCCTTTTCTATTGCCACTGCAGCTTTGCCCTCATGCTGCTTGAATTCTTCTTCCCCTTCCTCCAAAATCGGGGGCATTATGCCCGGACAGCTAGCATCAGTCGTGACACCCCTTCATTCATGAGTTTCTTCAGTTGACTCGCCAGACGGACCTTCTTTTTTTGGGAAACCGCCTTCTTCAGAGCCATATAATGAACAAGCAAAGCGTGTTCGTACTCTAAAACAGGAAGGAAACGGGACTTCAATGGCCACGGCAGATCTCCTAGGATGCAACAACCCATACCGGAGCAAATTCTCGTCCGTTAGCGAAAATTTAACTGATCTCTCCTTGGCATCTATGGCCTTTAAAGTGTGGAAAATCTGATCGAGTGTTGGGTCTTTATTCGGCTTCGGAATAACTGCAAGAAGTATTTGATCTATCAGAAATCCCATAGCGACGTATCAAAACTCAATAAGTAAAGGAGAGAACTTACCCTCTGTCGCCAAAGGCGGTTAAATCATTTTGGACACCTAACAAAGAAGTACTGAGTCTTGAATTGAGAAAGATTGCTTTGAAGCTGCAACATGATCTTACGATTCCTTTGTGCCTCGATGACGACAAGGGAAGGGCACTCGTCTCTCTTCTAAAATGAGAGAAAATATCTCAACTCATCGAAGCTCGGGGCACGATTAAATGTCCGCATAAACATGACGTGAAGGCAAGTCAAGATTGCATATCCATTAGGATGGATTTGGAATGGAGCAATTCCCAAGTTCAGAAGAATTTATTTCAAGAAGTCATTGAAGGGGGGCACTGCTCCATTTAAGCACATATACTAGTGGCAAGCAGTGTATCCCGAAGGTGGCATATGGGCAAACTCATTCTTCTCCGGAAGGTGCACATCGTCCTCTAGAATACCGTGTTGTAAACAAATGTTATGTAAAACCTTAGCGGAGACTACGAAAGAAGCTCTCTCTAGGGGATTAAGCAGAACTCTAAAATTTGGAGGAGTTCGGTCTACAACCGGGCCAACGGAACCAGTTGACCATATTCGGCTCGTGGAACTGAAGAGGAAGGCGCAACGGATGACGACTCAGCTTTTGAAAGTGTTGGACTTCCTCCATTGGATTTACGTCAAGAGGACGGCTGCTTCATTCTATACAACAGAACTTGCGTCCGACGCGGTCAGGTAATTCTATCTTTAGCTAAAAATTCCCCTATAACACTTGAATTCTAAAGGAATATCGATTTACACTGACACATCCGTTTTCAAGTATAGACTAAGGCAAGTGCGGTGTATTATCTATGTGGGGTGAGCTCGGTGTCCTAAACACTACAAATGCTCTATCCCATGTAGATAGTTCGCTCGTAGTGAAGAATGAAAAGGGCTTCTCGTATCATTTATTGAAATTATTTCTCCTACACTTACCCGTTAACGATCAACGATCGATAATAGTCCATTGTCTGAAGCATTGCAAAAAGCTCTTCCTATTTCAGGTACATCGAGTGTGCAATAATGGAACCAATCCGAACTCTCCAAAAGGCGATAACAACATAAGCTGCATGCAAGATGCTATCCTAAGCCGTTATACCCCTCCAGAAGGACTAAAGTCGATTCACGAGACGTCATGTTGTATCAATAATGTAACTTAGTGCAAGTCAATTCTGATTCTCTGGACGAAGATTGCAAAACATGTTAAGCACTAGGATAAAGCCCGAGCATCGTTCCGTGAAGAACTCAAGAATCGATTTACTATCTTCTTCCACAAAATCGCAATCAACTCGAATTTTCCACAACAATCATCACCAATACAACCTCGTCGCCAAATTGCTAAACGAATGCCCAATTTCAAACCACCCACCTCGAGTCAAAAATCAAAGGGCAAGAACGATTGAAGTTTGCAATAGCAGCGATCCAAGGAAAGCATGTCGACAGTGATCCAAATCGGTAGAGTCTCAGGTGATGATGGCTGGCCTAAGGCAACGGCGAACTTCAGAATGGTCAATGGTAAGAGGCTTCGACGGTGGGTGGTCGGCGATGGTGATAGAATGAATGGATTTAGGGTTTAGACGAATATGGGTCGGGTCGTGAGGCAAATAGCTCAAGTCGCAATACGAGTGAAGAAGGGAGAAAAGGGTCGGCTCGATTGAGTTAAATAGAGAGATTGAAAAAAATAATATGCTAAGTCTTTGGGTCGCTAGCGATCCAGGGATTATGGATCGCTAGCAATCCATCAAACGGGAACCAATCTTCCCCAAACATTCCCATCATGATCTACATGTTATCTGCAAGTATCAAGAAAGTTATGGGATCGAAATTGATTTGTTATAATGAGCAACGACGACCTACGTCAAAGTTCGGCAAACATCCAAAGCCAAATTCGCATGATGGCCTCAACACAACCCAATGAACTTCACTAAACAGGAACTCAAGAGCATTTACTTCTAAAGCAAGCCTTGTTTCCAACGAAGACATACACTGGGAGGCAAATGTTATCCAAGTTTTTAGCCCAGCAGAATTCAAAGGAAGTTGGAATAGCTACGTCGAGTCAGAGCAACTCAAGAGCCAATCATAAGGACTAGAAAGATCAACCAAGAAAGGTTAGAGGAAAAGAAGGCAAAAATATGCTAAGGCGATGGGTTGCTAGTGATCTATCTCCTACTGATCACTAGCGAGACATATGGATAGTTCGTAGGTCCTCCAATCCTCTTGCATCATGATCCAATAGGTATGTTAGGAATGATTGCTAAGTTTGATAAAATTCAAAGCTAGTTAGATCGAGAAGTGAGCATTTCTCTTATTCAATCAGCAGTCCAATCTAACCAGTGTATGAATCATCATCAAAACAAGGTGACAAGCTATGAAATTACATGGAGAACACCTACACGAAACAACAAATGCAATCAAAAAGACGGAGTCCAAAAATCCACTAAGTACATGGATCGGTAGCGACCCATAAGATCGTGTTAGATTGCCACGAAATTTAAGGGAAGGATGAAGGAGAGTATCCCAAGCAATTGGGTCATCAGCGATCCAGAAACTATGGATCTCTAACGATCCATTAGATTGGCTCGGATAGCTATGAAATTTTCAATGCACCTTCGTATTTCCAAATGCAAGTTTCTGATGAGGCGGCCTAACCAAATAGCTCTCCAATCCCTATAAATACGATTCCACCTGCAACATAAACTGGATCTTTGGGACTGGCTGCTGAAACTCTATAGTGATTCTCCAGTGAACTCTAATACTGGTGACTTGATCTAACTTACAAGATTCATTCGCATTATAATTAGATTCAACTTGTAATTACAGTCAGTCAATAATAAAAGTTATAAAGTGGACGTAGCTTCGTTAACAGCCAAACCACTATAAAATTCTCTTGTTCATTTACACTTTCTATGATTTACTATTGCTCTTTTTATTTCATTTTCCTTGATAAACGGGGTTGGTGCTTTGACACTCAATTCAAGGTGTTGATCCATTTTTTGGATTAACAATCACGTACGTGGGAATCTAGGAATAAAGAAATATATATCAAATAAGAAATAATGTGAAATTTATACTTATATATAACTCGAAATTTCTTCCACATATTAAAATCATTATAAAATTTTGAATAACTTCATTCAGTACTATAATATGTATGTATGTGTATATATGCATATTCTTTTCATTATAAGTTTATACTTGTATTTTTTTCCAAATCAGATTAAACAATCCCAACTCGTTTGTCTTTATATATTTATCTCTGCATATTATTATTATTACTATTATTTCCTTAATGATATGATATTTCCAAAACATTAAATTCTCTTTCCAAATATTATCTTCTTTTCAAATTATTGTGTCGCAATGCCCCATTCTAACGTTTAGGAATCCTTATCGATAATGTTGGTCAGACGCATCGATCATAATTTTTAAAGCACTTGATGGACAAATTAACACTAAAAATTAACTACTAAAACAATTCCAATCACTTTATAAATCAAATTCATTTTTTTTACCAAATCATTTGCTTATTTGATTAAAAATATTTATCTTCAAAACCCCATTTATACATCTAATTCAACAATAATCAACAACTAAATAAATTATCACATATCATCCATAAAATCAAACAAGCATTAATACAATAATACATACATTTTTAAACAAACAGACAAATGCCTTCAGCGGAAAGCTATCTATCAATTTCCACTGCGCAACACTAATCACTATTGGATCACTTCAGTCACATCAAGCCACATAGAGGTTTATTCACCATCATCAATACCAACACTACTAGTCGGGAGGTTACTCCTTACTTCACTACATCCCACAATAACTACTACTTCACACACAAAAAACACATACAAAAGAGGTAGAGATAAGAAATATATATATATATATAGTAGGAAAAATAACAAGTAGGTCTCAAATGATTAGCCCAGTAATCATCGTTTACTCATACTATCACTTAAGTATAAAAAAATCTACTATACACCCATTGGGACAAGGACTCTAGGTCTCATCTAAGGCCAAGACTCGTGTCACTTATACTCTGTATTGTTCTGAACCTTGCTCTAATACCACTTTGTAGCACCCCTACCTCTATACCCATATTATCCAAGAGTATTACTGACTAATACTATCGGATAATATGGATAATTAGGCGATATGGGATACACACTTGAATATTCCCTTGAGCTAACACCGGTACGTATTAACATCGAATAAATAACTCACCTATATGTACACATCGGCACAAAGCAGTAATACATTTGTCTCTAGGATAGAACAAAATACAATATAGTAATATACAGTGAATAACAGAGATCATTGAGTCAATCGTAGCAATAATATATAATACAAAAATATACTACATATGTCCAATATACATCACAGTATTTTACTCTTAAGAGACTATATAATACAAATTGATAATCTGCAATACTGAATATCTAGACTCCTCTATGCCAAAAAAATACAAGCTAGTCTCATGGCCCATGTACCTAAAATGTCTTAGACTGACCTAAGTATTATAAAATAACACATGGGTCAGACTCTATCTAAATCCAAGATCAATAAACATATGGAACTCTGTATATACTGGGTATAGATATAATAATGTTATCTCAAATAATCCCAAATATCGTAGAACACCCCAGAACCAAGCATAAAATGACATTACCCATATAAAATAAGATCGAATTAGAAATTACGAAATCAACATTAAATGGGTGAATCATCCATATTTAGAAACCGTAATCAAAATCTAGAAATCATCGATAAGGGAGATATCACCAAGTATAGTCAAGCCTGAATACAGTAATGCCCAAATATATCTCTCAAGCTCACATTATAAAATACCATCATTAAATCACCAAAATCAATAAGAAAGATTTGAGCTAGCTCATAACAGAGCTTAAGTATAATCAACAATAAGTAGGCCGTCTACCTGAAAACATTAACTAGGTTGTCTGCTTAGAAAGAATAAGCCGTCTACCTAGAATGGATATGTCGTCTGCTCGTCAATCATATAAGATAAGATACGGGGATTTTCTATATCCTGGACATAGTCTCAGGTGGGAATATAAATAGTATATGCCTATCTACCATACATACCGGAACTAGACGGAAGTCTGACAGAATGTTTGCCTACTCCAAGGGTCTCACATGTGTCTATCTAACATTACTCCTATAGTCATCTATTAACTCGCCCTCGATATCGTGATAATATCCACCGCATGTCACTAACATGTTGCAAGACTAAATCACAACCCAACACATTTCCACTACAGGTAACTTACTGTTGGCCTATGTGACATAGAGGCAAATGCATACAGTAAAGATGCACGCAACAATAAGGCTGTCACGGATCCAAGGCGCAACCACCGCGATAAGGCCATCAGGGTGGATACTTGCTAATATGGTTCACTTTCGAAGCAGAAAGGAGGTTGCACAAGATAGATAGACACATAATATCTACACTTTATGGCCAACACATGGCTACTTAGAAATGCCAACACATGGCGCTGTATGTTGCTACAATACAGCTTGATAATATTGTCGACATACGGCTATAAATATTGCTCCCATATAGCTTAATAATATTACCAACACATGGCTATAAATATTGCTACAATGCTACCACACATCTTGAAAATATTACCGACACATGGCTATAATATTGCTACCACACAACTTGATAATATTGCCAACATATGGCTCTACATATTACTGCCACACGGCTTGATAATATTGCCGACACACAACTATAAATATTACTGCCACACGGCTTGATAATATTGCCAACACATGGCAATACATGCGAGTTATTGCTGTGAGTCTCCACAAATCCCAATCATATGAGTATCATCTACTTACAATGAATAACTGAATAAATATCACAACAGCGTCCCATACCACCGCGTGATACTCAAAGGTTTATTCACTACTTATAAACTACACTCAATCTCCACAATATTCTATATAATAAGTCCAAAAAATAGCTGGAGAAATTTTACCGAATGCCCTATCCCAAGCAATGTCATAACTCCGTTTATTTAGATTTCTCGTTAAACAAAATAAAAATCATTATAAAATCAATTAGAAGGATGTCATCACTATATCATACTGAATAACTAAACAACTCAACATCAATGGTGAATCACTCATATAATCCAATTCAATATACAACAGATGTTTGCTCAAAAGTTGGACAAACATCTCTAAATTTGATTTTTAGTTAAGTCTCATTTTATTTGATTGATTTGGGGTTTTTAAATGTTCCAACATGTAATGGAATGAATTTCAACAAGTGCAGAGACAGTTCACAAGTTCAAAGTTCGGAAAGCAGATAAGGAAAGTAAATAACACAGAGTTTTATAATGGTTCAGCCTGAATGTGCCTGCATCCACTTTCCATCTTATTATTCTCTCTTTGATTTGATTACAAGTACAAGATTATT
The DNA here is from genome assembly GCA_030737815.1 of Allium fistulosum. Classification (NCBI taxonomy): domain Eukaryota; kingdom Viridiplantae; phylum Streptophyta; class Magnoliopsida; order Asparagales; family Amaryllidaceae; genus Allium; species Allium fistulosum. Next base: position 429,133,648 of record CM060902.1, read on the forward strand.
CAAAAAGAGTAAAAACTTTAAGTAGCCGAAGTGATGGATTTTCAGCAGAGATTTCTCTCTTTTTCTCCAAAAATCTATCCCCATTGTTGTTGAGAAGCTCCGGTATTTATAGAGTGGAGTTGTGAAGTGTGGAGGAGAAGTTATAGCTTCCTGAGTTTGGTTCGGCATTTGAGTCAGGGACAGTTGGATCGGCATTTAGGTTAGGAAGTTTGCTTGGTTTGGTGGTCCTTTTTTGATTTGGTTCGGTGATCCTACCTTGGAGTACCTTACTTGCCAGTCCGAACATTTGATTCGGCATGTTTGTCATACCGAACCAAATGTTTGGTCCGGCAATTGATGTGTTGTGCCGGACCAAATACTTGGTCCGGCATATCAGAGAATGCCGGACCAAATGTTTGGTACGGCATCTCTAAGGATACCGGACCAAATATCTGGTCCAGCATGCCGGTCCATATGTTGGGTTTGGCATTTTTGCTAATGCCGAACCAAGCATCTGGTCCAGTAATTCTGTTTCCTATACCCCTGCTTGTCTTTGCCTCCTTCTTCCTTCGCTTGCCAGAAAACCGAGCCAACACTTGCCCCCTAAAGTATGTTGTGTAACTGCACAGCATGCTTTGTTTTTGGTTCGGCGTTGAGCTTCCACCACCGTATGAGACTGGTGGTCGTTTGTCTTCCCCTCGTTTTCTTTTAAATACGCCTTTCTCCCTTCACTCCTTTACTTTCACTTTCTCTTAATCAAAAATTTTCAACTCTACTAGGTCGACTGCAACTGATTTAAGCTCGTTTTCTTCTTGTTCAAATTTGGCTTTTCTCGTGCCAGCATAGCTTGAGGTAACTCTATTTTAATTCGATTACCTGCTATTAGAGTTCTAGGGTTTTGATGTGTAGGAGAGTTTTAGAGCAGGGATGGGTGACTTCGGTCTTGAATTGGTGAGCAGGTACTTCGTTTGAATGAGTGCCCAAATGATTATAGCATTTTGATGTCGTGGGGAATGGTAGATTGAGAGATGTTATTTGGTTGATAGAACATGAGGTTGTGACTGATTTCATGCAAGGCCATTTGCCCATCAGGTGTTCGATAGATTGTTTGACCGGCTAATGGTTATTACTTGGGTGTTGAAAGCATAGGTTGGTTATATCAGTCTCATTTGCAATTCGAACCTGTATTGTGTATTGTCTGGGTATAATGTTAAAATTGAGAATAGATAAGGTCGTGGGGGGTGTGCCTTGGGTCGGCAGTTGAGGATTTTGGTTCGGTAGGTAGTTGAGGATTTTGGTTTGGCGTTCATTATAGGATAATATCGAACCAGATTTGCCGAGCGCATTATTTTTGAGTTTGCCGAGCCAAAAGCAAGTCTTCCCACGAGATGGTTAGGCTAGGAGTATGGATTCAATTGGGGTAGACGATAGGAGATTTCCATGCATGTTTTAACTATTGTTTCTGATTTGGACCTCCGCTTGACTTTCATTTTCTTGCACAGGAAATATGTCTTCTGGACATGAGCTTTGTTCCAAGTTTGCTGCTTCACAGCCTGTAGGGGGTGGTCCTTCTTCTTCTGACGCTCCAGCCAATCCTCCTAGGCAACCTAGTTCTGCTTACTCTTTGGTGGAAGGCTATGCTCCTAATCAAACGCTGGTTAGGCCTTCGGAGTGTTATCCCAGCGTGTTGACGATAGAGAACCTGAACTCTATAGCTACTACATTTGGGATTGATCGCCGGGACATGATATTACCTGGTCCAGATGATAAAGCATGTTTTCCCCCAGGTGGGTATATGGCATATAGCAAGTATCATTGTATGTGCAGCACGATTCCTCCGCTTACCAACTAGATTGTTAGCTTCATGATCTATTTGAAGGTCGCTCCCATGCAACTTCAGCCAAATTATTATGCTATCCTCACATGTTTATACCTGATATTCATGAAGCGGTATTAGAGACCCCTCGCCCATAGAGAGATCAGATATCTGTATAACTTGAGAGTTATCGGAAGGGGGGTCCTTTTATCAGTTTAGAGTCCGTCCACAAATTCAAACCCATCCTGGATCTATATTCCAAGTTTAGTATGTTCAAAAGGGAATATTTCTTTATACGCGACGATATCGTGGCCCAACATGCTTTTACTCTTGGCTGTAAGTTATCGTATTATCTTTTCTAAGCTTTATGTCGATTTGGCTTCTTATTGCTCTATAATTTTCAGGTTGTGTGAAGGCGGCGGAGGATGACGGCTTGAAAACGATGGCCAAGAAAATATTGGCTATCCTAAAGGCTGAGTGGGAAGCGTCATTCCAACTCCGTAATGCAGCCCTTCAATTCTACAACTTGATTGGCCCCAGACAGTCCTTGTACAAGATTAGGCCAAGTTCGGCTGAGAGAGCAATGGGAGCTAGAGGAGATGGGGGTGACGGAGACAAAGGCAAGGGCCCAGATGAGGAGGGTGGTGTGGCTGAAGCCCCGAAGAAACTGATACATAAGAAGAGCGCAGTTCGTCCTCCCCGCTCGGGGAAATCTCTGCGTATTTGGCATGCTCCTTCCCCTAGTGACGAGGGAAGTTCACATTTTGAAGGAGAGAGTGAAGAGGAGGATAGATCGGAGAGCGGCTCTGAAGCAACGGAAGTGGAGGTTCATGTATCTCCAAACGTGGATATTATAAGCAGCGAGGGTTTGGGCGTGGATCCTTTAAAGATTACTGAGGCTGTGCGAGAGTGGCCCGAGCAGTTGGAACAATTCGAGCCGGTCCCAAGGCCGACTCCTACAGCTAATCTTTCCTAGGAGAACGTGGCTTTGGGTGATTTGGGTGGAATACCGCCTCTTCAAGTACAAGGTGGAGTGGGAATTGGCGAGGAGTTCGGGCTTTCTTCGGGTACTTTCGATTACTATATGTATTTTGAGATACTTCTTGAAAACTTTTTGTTTTTCGACGGGTCCCAACCTCCTCCTACTCCTCAATCAAATGAAGTCCGGTCGCCATGTGTTCTCCTTCCTTCGAGTGGAGTCCAGTCCCAGTGTATTCCTTCCTTGAGTGAGACTGTGCCCCGGCCATATGATCCAGTCTACCCTAAGGGTTTGTAGTAGCCTGTAGTGTCCTACTATCTTGAGCGTTTTGCTTTTTTTATGCTCTCTCGCTTTCTTGGATCTAATGTAGTTGCCCGTATTCTAGGGAAAAGGAGAAATCCAAGGAGGAATGAAGTGTCCAGGCGGCTTGAGCAATTCAAACAGATGAAAATGGCTTTCGTTTCTTCCAAAACGACTTTTCAGGAGGAAAAAACTTTGCAAGAGAATATTAGGGAGACCCCGTCAGGGCCGGATAAGGGAGAGAGCCATGAGTCGTCTCAGAAACATGCGAGGTCCCCGAATAAGGAAGCCACCTCCCCTGGTTCTCAAACTTCCTCGGGCCGTCGCCGTCACTATCTGATGGGTTCTGAAGTGCACGAAGTGCCAGATGAGTTGGAAGAGGGCAATGTTGATCCTTTTTCTTGGATTATCAGCAACCGATGCATAATCCCTTTGAGAGTCATCCTGATATAAATCCCGACTCTGCGGGTCGTCGTGCGGCGGACCCTGACACCGAGTTCCTTTTATCTTGAAATCCCTTGGTCCGGATCCTAGATGAGGCGAAGACTCTTGATTTTGCTAACTTGACAACGAGGATGGTCCAGATTACATATGAGACCAGAAACATTGTTGATTATCAGTCCCATTTGGCCAAAGCTAGTGAAGAAGTTGGGAGTGCCAATGTGTGGTTGCGTTTAGAGATGGAGGATCTTTGTAAGGTGCTCAGGGAGAAAGAGGCTAAGTTAGAGGAAGTCGAGGCATCCCGCGACTCCGAGATAACGAAGGCTAAGGAAGAGGCAAGGAAAGAGGCTGTCGACCTATGCAAGACAAAGATTGACATGGCTATCGGTTCAGTGGATGAGGCTCGGCAGAAGGATCTGGAGCGAATCTGCTCCCTTAAGGGCAAAGTGAAGAAATCGGAAGAGGCCTTAGCTGAGCTGAAGGAGTCTCGGGGCAAGTGGCAACAGGAGAAGGACTCATATCAGGCTGAGATCGACAGTTTGAAGGTGGAGCATGCTCAGTTGAGGAGAGATAATGAGCATTACATGAATAAGGTGGTGGCCCTCCAGACCAAAGTCGATAAATCCAACGATTTTTGTGACATGGTCAACCAGATGCTGAAGGATACTTATTACATGTTCTAGAAACAAAGGAACCTTCAGTGGATGGACGACTACCCTTAGGTGATGGCAGGAATCCATGCTCGGCTCATCGAGGAGACCAAGGCCGTTGTCGCGCAGGAGGAAGGGGCTGTGTACGACGTTGGGATGGTGAATAGCCAGTTCACAGTGGAGGAGACCAAAGCCATTGCCAAGGGGTATGAACTATTGGCGGAGGATGAAGACGATGAGGATGGCTCAGATCTTGAGGGACTTGGTGATCCACCCCACGCAACCATAGGTATCATGTCTTTTTTGTTTCAGTTCCACTGTTACCTGTTCTGGATTGCAAAACTTACGATCCTTCATGCTTGCATTATGCACGGACGTCTTCGGGGAAAGCTGGGCCTTTGCAAAGGGAAAATGAGCCTTCGAAAGATATAGCTAGAGGGAGCGGGCCGGGCGGTAAAGATGTCCCCCCGTCTTGAAGAGATTTCCATTTTATTTTATGTATGTGGTTGAGAAGGATGTATGGTTATTTAGTATTTGTATATATGGACAAAATGTTGTGTATGTAAAGATTTCTAATGTGTAATGTTTAATTTATGTCTTTTGTTTACTTATCTGGAATGACTTTTGCGATGTACGATTTTCATAGCCTGTTTGTGAACTGTTTACGACCTGGTTAATCGTTATTGTGTTAAAAAAAGCTGAAAACCATAATCGTGTTGTTATTTAAGGCTGATTGCTAATAATAACTATTCGGGTTGGTACCCATGTCGTGAGTATTATTCGATTTATCATAGCCGGCGTGTGTAATGCCGATCGTCAAGTGCGAACTACCCCTGGTTGCAGCCATGCCATAATCGTGGGGCTTATAATCGGTTTGCAGTTGCCGGCAAGCCAAAAGCTAATGATGAACTGCCTAGGCTATAAATTGTGCCTAATTCATGGCTTATGGTCGGTTCATCATTGCTGGCTTAGGGGTGCCGATCGTCAGTGGTGAACTGCCAAGGCTTGTTTCATGCCCTTTATCGTGGCTATCTTACTTCCACTACTACTGGCAAGTGTATGCGATTGCTCACAGTAGGAATAGTCATTAGATAAAATAATTAAATGAAATAACATTTAAATAAGATAAGTAATGTAAGACATAAGATTTTTATAGTGGTTCGGCCAAAATACGTCTACGTCCATTGTCTTTCTTTTATTGCTTTAGTACATGTTTCTTTACAACTCAAGAGAAGTAGCGACGGAGGCGTTGGAGATTTCATGCTTTCCTAAATACTTCTCCATCTACCGTTGATAAGATGTAAGCTCCATTGTGAAGATCCTTATGAATAACAAACGACCCTTCCCAAATTGGATCTAGTGCTCCGGGTCGTGGGAAGACAAGTTTGAGTACCAAGTCTCCTTCCTGCAGTGTTCGAGGCTTCACCTTAGAGTTATATTGCTTTGCCACCTTCTGCCTATGGGCGGCGGCTTTGAGGGCGGCGTCGTTTCTTTTTTCCTCGATCAGGTCAAGTGACATGTTCAAAAGCTCCTCGTTTTCTTCCGGATTATAATGTATCTTGCGGCGCGTGGGGACGACTGTTTCGATGGGGAGCATGGCCTTGGTTCCGTATGCCAATGCGAATGGCGTGTGCCCTGTCGCGGTCTTATAAGAAGTTCGATAGGCCCATAAGGCAGTAGGCAGTTCGTCGATCCATGCCCCCTTGGACTTTTCTATCTTCTTCTTGATTAGTGTCTTTAACACCTTGTTTACTGCTTCAACTTGTCCATTTGCTTGGGGATATGCTACAGCTGAAAAGCTTCGGGCAATCCCATGTTCATGGCACCAATTGGAGAATTCTTCACTGTCGAATTGAAGTCCGTTATACGATATGATTTTCTGTGGCACCCCATACCTGCACAGGATGTTACGTATTAGGAACTTTATCACTTTGGTAGATGAAATTTTGTTTAAAGGCTCCACTTCCACCCATTTGGTAAAATAATCCACTGCCACTATAGCATATTTTTCTCCTCCTCGAACCATGGGGTGTTCCCCGATCAGATCAATTCCCCAGATAGAAAAGGGCCAGGGGCTGACCATCTGGATTAAACCGGTAGGTGGCAATCATAGGATTTTGGCAAATCTTTGACATTTGTCACATTTCCTAGCAAACTCGTCTGCGTCCTTGTTCAGTGTGGGCCAAAAGTATCCATAACGCAGGGTCTTTCTAGCTAGAGTTTGCCCTCCGATGTGGTCGCCGCAACTTCCTTGATGTAAGTTGTTATGGACATCTTTTGTTTCGTTCTCGGTGACACACCTTAGTAGCGGATTGGAAAAGCCGCGACGATACAACATGTCGTTCTAGATGGTGTAGCGGGATGCCCTCCTCAAGACTCTCCTGACTTCGTTTCGATCTGCTGGTAAGGTTCCTTCTTGTAAGTACCTAACGATGGGGGTCATCCATGTCTCCTTATCTGTGATCGCTGTGATTTGCAGACACTTGAAACTCGGTGCAGATTGTCTCATGATGGGGGTTGCCCCGGCACTGGTTCGGTTCTTATGCTAGCTCCTTTGGCGAGGGCATCCGCCTCTTGATTTTCCCCTCGCGGGATGTGTTTTATTATATAGTAGTCCAGCTCATCAAGGAGGGTTTTGGCCTTTTTGAGGTAGGACGCAAGATTTTGTCCGCGAGTCTAGAATTCTCCGAGGATCTGGTTAACAATTAGTTGTGAATCGCTGTGCACACATATTGATTTAACTCCTATTTCTTTAATGATTTCTATGTCGGCTATTATTGCCTCGTATTCAACTTTGTTATTGGTTGCAGCGAACTCTAGTCTCAGTGCATAGCTTAATTTCCTTCCCCAGGGTGTGACTATTATGACACCTTCCCCCGAGCCGAGCTCGTTTGACGCTCCATCAACGAACATATTCCATTTGACAGCTTCGTTAACCCTTGTCGCAGCCTCCTCGTCTCGCATTATGAATTCAGCTATGAAATCAGCCAAGGCTTGTCTATTAATTGTGGTGTGCGGGTGGTAGGTGTTGGCCAAGTTTTCAAACACTTAATCAACCCACTCCCTGTCCACCACCGATCCAAACTACCACCGAATGAAGCTCAACCGGACCAAATCCCCACCACCGATCCAAACTACCACCGAATGAAGCTCAACCGGACCAAATCCCCACCACCGATCCAAACTACCACCGAATGAAGCTCAACCGGACCAAATCCCCACCACCGATCCAAACTACCACCGAATGAAGTACAACCGGACCAAATCTCCTCCACCTCATGACCAGACCAAGAGGATGCCGAACCAGACTGCCAGGCCTGATCACTTCAGCCCAGGCCCACCAGCAGCTGAATATATCCAAGACCCCTGCTCCCAACCTCACTCTATAAATAGAGAGGCAGGGGTACAACAATGGGGGACAAGTTTGAGAGCTCAAGCACGGAAGGAACTTTCAAACAACTTTCTTTTACTTGTACCAAAGCTTTGTACTTGTAATCATAAGAAGAGAAGAGAAATAACATATAAAGTGGACGTAGGCACATTCTGGCTGAACCACTATAAATCTGCGTGTCTTTTTTACAGTTTAGCCCCTGCTTTTCATATATTTGCATAAATCTCCAAAATCACTAAGAACAACCCAAGACCTACTAAATCATACAACTTTGAGGTGTTTGTCCATTTTTTGTGCAAACATTTTTGGTGCTTTCATTGAGAGCTAGAAGCTCGAAGCTTCAGCTTCATCTACTTAACGAGTTTTCCTAACAGCATCGTCCGCCAATTGGAAAACATGCCTCCCAAACAGAGAAAAGATGTTAACAAAGGAAAAAACATCGCATCCAGTAGTCTTCCTGATCCAGCTGTCGCAAATCAAGTAAATCGTCCTCCTCCAGCAACGGTAACAAATGAAGGACAGGCTAACCCAACCACTCCTGCCACAGAACAGCCTGCAGCAATTACTAGGGCAGATTTGGACAGAGTTGTTGTTGAAGTAACTAACCGCTTCACGTCCCAGCAGGAAGCCTTGGTGGACCATCTCATGTCACGCTTGAGGGACGCTGAAGAATCCAACCGCAACACTGAATCATGGGGCGAGTCCCAGTCTGGAGGATCTCAGAGACAGCAAAGATCTTCCTTCTTCGAAGGAGATAACGGCAGGAGTAGCCGTGGTAGGAGCCGAGACCGAGCCCAGCCCGAAGTTAGGCCTGAGGAAACGTTTGGTGCCGAACCTAACGGGGAAGGTACCGGGCGAAGGTCAACTGCAGCTGAGCCTGTCATGCTGCCTAACCACAGAAACACCAGTGAACGGGGCCGAGCTAGAGTTCAGCCCGAAGTTGGACCCGAGGAAGTGCTTAGATCAGAACCCAACAGGGGAAGATCAAGGCAAGGGCCAACTGTAGCTGACCCAAGCATGCTCCCAGAAGATCAAAGGCAGCCACTGGAAAATATGAGGAATGATAGACGATACCATCCCTATAGGTTGTCTGGACGGAATCAACCCCACAGAACAGAACCAAACTCATTTCTGTCCGCTCCAAATTCTGATGAAAGGATGGCGCGCTTATTCAGAGAGTGTGTCCAACGGGAGCAAAGAGATCGAGGGATAGGCGCTAGGGTAACCAGCCCTTTCGCCCGCAATATCGAAATTGCTATCACCCCCCGAGAATGGAAGATGCCAACAATGGAACCCTACAAAGGAACCTCCGATCCCATTGTACACTTACAGTGGTACACGCAGCATATGCTCATGAGTGGAGCAACAGAGGGAGTACTGTGCAAATGCTTCCCGCTCTTCTTAGCAGATCTTGCTACCTCCTGGTTCTGTCATCTACCCCAAGGATCCATCAGCTCATGGGAAATGTTGAAAGAAAAATTCATCAGTCAGTTCCGCATTCATGTGGAGCAACCTAAGGACGCTTATTCCTTATCCAGCGTCAAACAGAAACCTGGAGAAAAGCTGCAGCAATACCTAACCAGATTCAACGCCGCAGCAGCTGCAGTTCAAGATGCCGATGAGAAGCTTATCCTAATGGCCCTCTGCAGTGGGGTGCATCCGGACACTAAATTTGCTAGAAGATTGACAAAAGAAAAACCAGCTACTTTACCCGATTTCTTCCATGAAGCCGGGAAATACATGAGGCTTGAGGATGCTGCCATTGAGGGGCAGTCAGGACAGCAAAGTAAGACGACCCATGGCAATGCCCCTGCTGTGGCGAGGGATGTTCGAAGAAATGATTCCAGAGACAATGCTGGGGGCAAGAAAGTAGAAAAACGCCTATATCGGCCAGGACCAAGATTCGACTCTTACACCCCTTTGAACGAGACCGTCGAAAATATCTTCCTTGCCACCCAAGGCGAAGTTAGATACAAACGCCCACCATACAAGAAGGAATCAGATAACGCACAGAAGTCTGGAAAGTTCTGCCGCTTCCACGAGTCTCACGGACATGATACCAACGAATGCCATCATCTCCGAGATCTGATTGAGGAACACATCAGAAGGAAAAAACTGGAACGCTATGTGAAAAGTCAAGACAGGACTCCAGCTCCTGCCAATGAAAACCCAAGGCTACCCTCACCAGGGACCGGCAGAGGCGACCGCAACGCTAGCAGCTCTAGTCAAGAGAAGATAGTGGTCCATACCATCTCAGGAGGTCCGCACATCGCAGACAGAAGTTGGAAAGAGATGGAAAGATATGGGAAGTCGCTTAGAGACAATAGGGACTATGTCAATACGGTTATAGAAGAGCGCCACCCAAAGCGGAAAGAAAGTGATGACATCACATTCAGTAAACGCGACCTAGAAGGAAGACAGTACCCTCACATGGATCCCATGGTTATCTCTGCTCGACTCGGTCCCGCCGAAGTTTACCGAATCCTAGTAGACACTGGAAGCTCTATAAATATCCTGTTCAAACACGCATTCAACAAAATGAAGCTATCAATGAAGGATGTATCTCCCTGCGATAAACCACTACACGGTTTCACTGGAGATGCGAAAATGCCCATCGGGCAGCTGGACCTCTTCGTTGAAATTAAAAGCCATCCCCGCTCCGTTATAAGGAAACAGACGTTTGTGCTGATAGAAAACCATTCGGCCTACAACGCCTTCCTAGGAAGACCAGCCTTATCTGACTTCCAGATTGTCCTAGCCCCGTGGTGCCTGAAAATGAAATTTCCAACAGACAATGGGGTAGGGGAAGTGGAAGGAGACCAGGATATTGCACGAGACTGCTATGTAACCGAACTTCGCAACAACCATAGGAAAGATAAAGGGAAAGGTGCAGAGATTGCCCTCTGCACAAAAAGCCTTGAAGCATAGCAACTAAAGAAAGCCCCTCCTCTTCGATACACCAGCGACCCTTTCAATGAATTAGACCCTAGGGACAAAGAGGAGGAGGCCACCGCCGAGCCTGCGGAGGCTATGGAGTTTATATCTGTAGACAAGCATGACCCGAGTAGGCTACTGAAAATTGGGTCCCAGCTGAAAGCTGAACTGAAAGAACAACTCATTGATTTTCTCCGCCACAACTTGGATGTATTCGCTTGGTCACGCGCTGACATGACCGGAATCTCCCCCGACATAGCATGCCACGTACTAAACATTGATCCTACCAAGGCGCCTGTAAAACAAAAAAAGAGAAGTATGGGGGCAGAGCGATCAGCATTGACTTCTCCAACCTAAACGACGCCTGCCCAAATGATTGCTTCCCGCTTCCCAGAATCGATCAACTTGTAGACAGCACAGCCGGGCACGAACTCCTGTCTTTTATGGATGCATACTCAGGATATAACCAAATTCCTATGCATGCTCCCGACCAAGACCACACTAGTTTCATCACCGACCGGGGTTTGTACTGCTACAAAGTGATGCCCTTCGGACTTAAAAATGCAGGAGCCACCTACCAGCGCCTCGTCAACAAGATGTTCGCAGGGCTAATAGGACGAACAATGGAAGTATATGTAGACGACATGCTGGTAAAATCACGAAAAGCCAAAGATCACGTAAGCCACCTAGGCGAAATGTTCCAGGTACTTCGACAGTATGGAATGAAGTTGAATCCACTAAAGTGCTCCTTCGGAATGTCATCGGGAAAATTCTTAGGATTCATCGTCCATGCCCGAGGGATAGAAGCAAACCCTGAACAAGTCCGAGCATTAAGGGACATCAAGATACCTTCCACCCGAAAGGAAATGCAAAGCCTAAATGGAAAAGTGGCTGCCCTAAGCCGATTCATCTCCAAAGCAACGGACAAGTGCGTCCCCTTTTTCGAAGCTCTAAAGAAAGATAAAGGAAAGTTCGAATGGACGGACGAATGCTTGACCGCTTTCCTTAACCTAATCGAACACCTCCAGAAACCACCGGTACTCTCGACCCCAAGCGAAGGCGAAGAATTATACCTATACCTTGCTGTGTCATCTCACGCTCTAAGCGCTGCCTTGGTAAGGGAAGACAACCGCACGCAACGACCAGTTTACTTCGTCAGTAAAAGGTTTACTGGGGCAGAAGTCAGATATCCTAAGCTTGAAAAGTTAGCATACTGTTTACTAATCACTTCACGAAAGCTACGTCACTACTTCCAATCCCATTCCATCAAAGTTCTGACCGATCAACCATTGAGGCAGGTACTCCATCGTCCCGACACTTCCGGGCGACTACTTAAATGGTGTATTGAGCTGAGTCAATATGATATCACCTATCACCCTCGCACCGCCATCAAGGGACAAGCCATGGCTGATTTCATTGCAGAATTCACTACCAACAAGGATAAGGAGCAACTGGAGATAACAGAAGATATCAAGTGGAATCTCTTTGTGGACGGTGCATCTAACGAACAAGGCTCGGGAGCAGGTGTGGTAATAATCACTCCCAGGGGAAATAAACTACACTATGCTATAAGGTTGGAGTTCGCTGCCACCAACAACGATGCAGAATACGAAGCAGTAATAGCCGGATTAGAAATTGCTATCGAGATCGGAGCCAATTCTTTGTGTCTTCACAGCGATTCTCAGCTTATTATTAATCAAATACTAGGGGAATTCCAAGCTCGAGAATAACGACTCATAGCATATCTAAAGAAGACCAAGTTACTTCTCAGCCGATTGGACCACTACTTAGTCAAACACATCCCTCGGGAAGAGAACCAAGAGGCCGACGAATTGGCAAAGCAAGCAAGTATGAGAGACGTCGCCATCTTCGGGGCAGTAACTGTCTCAAAGCAAACGATCCCAAGTTTTGAGCAAGTGAATCTGATAGCTGCAACCGAAGAAGCAACTTGGATGACTCCCATCCGAGACTACCTACAAAATGGCACACTACCCGACGGGCGTAACGAAGTCAAGAAAATCTTGAGGAAAGCGTCCCGCTACACAATACAAGGAGACATCCTCTATCGGCGCGGGTTCTCTAACCCATTGTTAAGGTGTGTCGCCGGAAGGGAAGCCAAGGAAATCTTATCCAACATCCATCAAGGAAGCTACGGAGATCACATCGGAGGGCAAACGTTAGCAAAAAAGATACTCCGATACGGATATTTCTGGCCCACCTTAAGCAAGGACGCCTTAGATTTCGTCAAGAAGTGTGACAGATGCCAAAAGTTTGCTAAGATCCCTCGGCTACCAACAACCGAGATTACTCAGATGACCAGCCCTTGGCCCTTTGCAGTATGGGGAATTGACTTAATCGGTGAACTGCCAATGGGTCGAGGCGGCGCCAAATATGCTATAGTAGCAGTCGACTATTTCACCAAATGGGTGGAAGCAGAACCTCTAAATAAAGTATCTTCAGCGAAAGTTATCAACTTCTTAATCAAAAATGTTCTGTGCAGGTACGGAGTCCCACTAAAAATCATATCAGACAATGGACTTCAGTTTGACAGCGAGGAATTCGCCAACTGGTGCCAAGAACACAGAATTCACAAAAGCTTCTCATCCGTAGCATATCCCCAAGCAAACGGACAAGTCGAAGCAGTCAACAAAATTCTGAAAACTCTGATCAAAAAGAAGCTCGAAAAGTCAAAGGGCGCTTGGGTGGATGAACTCCCTACGGCACTATGGGCCTACCGCACATCTTTCAGAACATCAACAGGACACACTCCTTTCTCTTTGGCATACGGATCGGAGGCTATGCTCCCAGTTGAAACCATTGTGCCTTCCCACCGTAGGATCCACTATAACCCAGAAGAGAACGAAGAGCTCCTCAACATGTCTTTGGATCTAGTCGAGGAGAGAAGGAATGATGCAGTCCTAAAAACAGCAGCCCACAAGCAAAAGGTGGCAGCACAATACAACTCCAAAGTCAAGCATCGTACCTTACGAGAAGGGGATCTTGTCCTCAAGCGAATCTTCCCTCGCCCCGGAGCACTAGACCCAATCTGGGATGGACCATATGTAATTCATAAAGATCTCCACAACGGAGCCTATATTTTGTCAACAGTGGACGGAGAGGTGTTCCAGAGGGCATGGAACATCCAACACCTCCGTCGATACTTTTCTTAACTTGTATTGCCCATATGAAGTGAATTAACAAAGAGAATCAGTGGACGTAGGCATTTTTTCGTGCCGAACCACTTTAAAAAAGCCTTGTCTCTTTTTTAACTTGTTCCTTTGTATCTTGGCTGCTTGTTAACTTTATCCTTTTCTGTTGAACAAAATCCTGAGCATATAGCATTTCTATTCAAAGCACTCCACGATGCCACTTCACGTGGACAAGACCCAACAGGTACTATGCGAATCTATGCCCTCGCCAATGAGACACTTTTGCTCCAGCATCCCTCTGCTGAGGGTTAACTCATTGCTCGCGACGGTCCTTAAAGCCAACTGTAATGAGCCGATTATAAGCCACCGAGAAGGCCGACTATAGCCGAGGCAGCTCATTACGGCGTTAGGCTCGCCGGCAACTGTGAACCGATTATAAGCCCCAACATAAGGTGTGGCCAGCTAGGGGCAGTTCACAGTTGACGATCGGCACCCACGCTAGCCGGCCACAGTAAGTCGAATAATACCCATGAGTACGGGCCATAATGGCCCGGGTAGTTACTGTGCGCGATCTCGGCTCCGGTGTGTCTTAAGTGCGGCTGTGGTAAAAAAGAATTAACTCCCCGCGGAGGCGTAAGATGGGTGACAAATGTCTCCAAGACCCACAGCTAGGGAAAGTGACTACAAAACCCGTTTGCCACGAACTTAAGCACATCGAAGGCCTTCCGTGACTGGAAGTTTTACTATTTCACATATTTCAATTTTACTTAAAAAACTTTCCTCCTATCCTCTATAACAAACCATAAAGTACAGGATGCAGGGTAAGAGATACCCGCCAATAGATGGCAGGGCATTCAACTGCTTTCCATGCTTGGTCATACAAGATATTCGAAACTGCCATTTACAAACAGAACATGAAAGGCGGTATTTTCTTCCTTTATGTGCAGATGCATGACTGTAATTTAATTTTTTCACACCACACGCTAACATTGCAAGTCATGAGATTATGATTTAAAACCAGAATCTGACATCAAACACAATTTAATTACAAGAATGTACATAGCTACATTTCTCATACGATATGTCGAAATAGCAACAAATATTCAAGAAACGACAAAATCAGCTTAAGCTAAAAAATTACACGTCAAGAATAATGTTATTACAAGTAGCAAGAATTACAACTTAGAAGTTACTCTACTGTCTTAAGACTAACAGATACAACAATGCCAAGCCTACAAAAAGAATTTTCCAGGTCCAATCAGGGAGCCGGTTGCGTCGAAGTCTTGTCCTTGCTCTTTTGCCCGCCTGTCCGGTCATAAAAAGGATTCATTAGTGACGAGTAACCAAGTTAACGGAAAGACTAGAAAGGGAGACTTACCAGTACCTGCTTCTTGACCATCCTGGTCGTCATCCTCTACCTGCACACCTGCCTCTTCAGCAGCAAGCAGCCGCATACCCTCCTTTACCGCCACTTTCTCCTCCTTGGTGAACTGGGCAGTGACCACATCCATACTGAAGACCGTACCACCCTCTTTATCTGCGTCAGCCTGAGCCTCCTCCAAAGCCCGAAGATAGATCTTGGCCATGACCCTGGGATAATCATCCATCCAAGAGAGATTGCCCTGCTTCCAAGTCCGGAAATACATGTCCTGGAGCATGTCATCCATCATTCCCTCATTCTCCTCAAACTCCCTCATCCGGGCATCGGAAGCCGACAACCTTTCGACGGCAGCATCTCTCTCCAGTCTGTATCTCGAGCAATCAGCCTGAAGGGACCTCCGCATCACCTCCATCTCTTCCCTCAACTTAGCTTGAGCAAGCTCTGCAGCCTCAAGTTTCTCGGACAACTCCTCCACCTGCTCGAGATCCGCTCTCCGAACCTCATCCACCGTGGCAATAGCCATGTCAATCCGCTCTTTGCAAGCAGCTTCCATTTTCCGCAATTCAGCCCGACTGGCCTCTTCTATGGTTTTCCTTAGTCGCCCAGTAGCAGCCTCATGCTGAGAAATCTGGATAGCCTGATCCGCAAGCTGTTTGGCCTGATCCGAAACCACCAATCGAAGTCGGATATTAGCACTCCCAATCTCCTCTCCGGCCTTAACCAGCCGAGCATGATGCCCCATCAGCTTCTTGGTCTCCTCGGCCACCCGATCAATATTAGCTTTGGCCTCGTCTCCCATAGTGACTATACGAGTAGTGAGTAGATCGAGATCTAAAGACTTGGCTTCATCAAGTACTCGTACCATGGGGTTACGGGGGAGAAGGTGTTCGCCAGTGACTTCGTCAAAAGTAATATCATGAGAACCTGGATCCAGATCAGGATGACCCGCAAATGGATTACGGGCCAAGTCGGGACGATCGATATGAATAACAGAAGGGTTTCCGGACGGGTGCGGAGAGGGTACAAACTCGCTACCCTCCTCAGTAATATCATGGATAGGCTGAGCCGGAGGCTGAGGACCGGGCAAAGTTTCGGATAAAAGATGACTCCTCTTCCTCTGCTGAATACCCTCTTCGATAACCCCAAGAAGAGGACGGTATCCGACTACATCCCCGGAGCGTTGGATTGAGGGCTTCGGCTTAGCAGAAATTTTGGAAAGTTTGTATTGCTCAAGCCTGTGTCGAAGGTCTGAAGCTTTGGACGTCTTGCCTGCTCCTGATATAAAGAACAAATGTCACAATCTTACATCACTATTCGATTCGAGAAACGCGGTAAATTACAAGTTAAAAAAGGGGAAAAGAAACACAGCTGTAATTGTACAAACCCTGGGGAGGAGTGGGATACTGCAATAAGTCCTGGATTTCATTCCAGGACGGGAGCGGGTCATAAAATATTCCTAAGTCCCTATCATTAGTGAAGCGTGCAGGGGTCAAGAGTTCACCTTGAGTCGTCAGAGCCACCTTGGCCGGAATGGTCGGAAAAGACTCACTTGCACCAGTCCCGGCTTTGTCCGCCTTCCCGGTCTTCTCTACCAAAGCCGGATCATCATCCAACCCCTCAAAAGCTTGGCGGAGAGCATCATCCGTCCACTCTTGCATTTCGCCTACTTGCCCAGAAGACAGAGCCCTGGAACCATCATCACCAAGACGCTCAACGTCACTTCCGCCCTCTGCCTCACCTCTTTCTTCCTCCGCATCTATCTCCCCCTGAGTAAGTGGACAATTGCTGGGAGAAGGACCGTCCGACCTCTTAAGTTTCTTACCTCCGACGGCTGGAGGTTTCGTGAATGGTTTTCTCTTTCCACCCTCTGCCGCAACGCCTCCCTTAGCCTGAGCAGCCGCCCTCTCTTCCGCCGTTTCCCTCAACTTAACTACAGACTGCTGCGGAAGGATCAAGTTATATTCCAGAAGAATCGCATTTCTAATCAAGAAGGCAGATGATCTGTATTTCCCAAGAATGGCTTCTATCTCCGCCGCCGTCTGAACCAGGCGGTCAGTCTCCACAACCGGAAAGCCACCTGTCGCTAGCAAAAATGAGAAAGTATGAGAAGAAGCATCGCAATCGGAATAGAAATTATAAGTAAAAGCATCAACTTACATCCAGAGGTAAAGCGCCGGATGGAGACGGAGTCGTCCCTAACAAAGAACCACTCTTTCTTGAACATGCTGAATTTAGAGTACAGGTCCAGGACCGGCTTGAAGGTCACAGCAGACTCCAAGCTAATATATGGGGACCCCTTCTTATAGCCCCTTAAATTATACAAGTACCGGATCTCCCGGTTGGAGGGAGCGCGACCATACTTCCTCCGAAAAATAACGAAAAGGCTCACCAGTATGGCATAAGAGTTGGGCTGAAGCTGGAATGGGGCCACCTTCAGGTACGTGAGGAAGCTGACTACCCAAGCATTGAGAGGCGGGATAGCACCACGCATGCAATGGTACCTACTATAAGCAAAGTATCCTTCGGGAGGACTGTATGGCATGACTCCTGGGCCCGGCAGCAGCATGAGGGCTCTATCGATTCCAAAGGAACGAGATATAACATCGAGTTGCTCCTCTTTGAGAGAGCTAGGAAAGCAGTCAGGCGGGGAATCCAGCAGCTCCTGGGGACCATATCCATCCACTAATGACCTCGGGGCGGGCCCATGACGCTCCGATCCTGATTGAGCTGGGGGCACGGCCGAGGACTCTCCTTCACCCCCGGATCTCCTCTTATCCAAGGTTTCAAATCTTGGATTTTGGCCAATATCTCGGGCAAATATCTCGGCTGTCTCGGGCGATATTTAAAAGACTTATAACTAACCAAGCTGCCAAATCTCGGATTTTGGCTAATATCTCGGATTTTCATCTCGGCTGATCTCGGGGAGATTTAAAACCTTGCTCTTATCTGATCGAGTTTCAACTTTTCGAGACATTTATCTGCAAACATGGGAAAAGTATATCGTTAGAATATACAAGCAGCATAATATGGAATTTCGCTTAAAAATTCGAAGTATGAAACACATGTTCACTCAGTACAACAATTCATTCGGCAAACAGATGCACTTCAATAATCTCATTCGGTATTAAACGTTCATGTGTCATTCGGTATCAGAGGATTAAGTTCATTCGGCATGCAAACGTACGAACGCAAGTTCATTCGGCGAAAAAGATTAGACTTGGTCCGGCTAAAGATCTCACCTGATTCGGTTAAAGGTTTGGTTCGGCTAACGCTGACTGATTCGGTTAAGGGTTTGGTTCGGCTAACGCTGAGGTTCGTGGGAATGGTTCGGTAGGTGGAGAGATAGAAGCCCTAGCCCCCTATTTTATAGGCGAAGGCAGTGTACCGGACCACTTGGATCGGCAACATGAAACACACACAGACGCCAAGAATGGATGGACAAAAAACAAAGCACGATATATGGTAAACATATACCCTACTTTGGGGGGCAAATGTTGGCCAAGTTTTCAAACACTTAATCAACCCACTCCCTGTCCACCACCGATCCAAACTACCACCGAATGAAGCTCAACCGGACCAAATCCCCACCACCGATCCAAACTACCACCGAACGAAGCTCAACCGGACCAAATCCCCACCACCGATCCAAACTACCACCGAATGAAGCTCAACCGGACCAAATCCCCACCACCGATCCAAACTACCACCGAATGAAGTACAACCGGACCAAATCTCCTCCACCTCATGACCGGACCAAGAGGATGCCGAACCAGACTGCCAGGCCAGATCACTTCAGCCCAGGCCCACCAGCAGCTGAATATATCCAAGACCCCTGCTCCCAACCTCACTCTATAAATAGAGAGGCAGGGGTACAACAATGGGGGACAAGTTTGAGAGCTCAAGCACGGAAGGAACTTTCAAACAACTTTCTTTTACTTGTACCAAAGCTTTGTACTTGTAATCATAAGAAGAGAAGAGAAATAACATATAAAGTGGACGTAGGCACATTCTGGCTGAACCACTATAAATCTGCGTGTCTTTTTTACAGTTTAGCCCCTGCTTTTCATATATTTGCATAAATCTCCAAAATCACTAAGAACAACCCAAGACCTACTAAATCATACAACTTTGAGGTGTTTGTCCATTTTTTGTGCAAACAGTAGGTAATGTCATACTGGCTCAACTCATGCACCATTTTAACAGTCGCCCTGATGTGTCCATTTTATGTAGGACTTGCCTCAAAGGTTGATCCATTAGAACTTTAATGGAGTGTGGTTGAATGTAGTGTCGTAATTTCCTGATGCTATTAGCAAATAGTAAGCCAATTTTTTGATCTTTGGGTATCTAGCTTATGCCCCCGTGAATCTCTTGCTAATGAAGTATACCGGTCTTTGGATACGATCATCTTCTCGTACTAATGCAGCACTTAGTGCATGGGAGGATACAGCTAGGTATAGGTAGAGGCTTTCTCCATTTAGCTGAGTGGAGAGTATAAAGGCTTCTTTAGGTGTTCTAGCAGACTCCGAAAGGCTGAGTAGCATTCAATGGTCCATTAAAATTTTCCTTTGTCCTTTTTGAGGGCTTCGAAGAATGGGACGCACTTGTCCACGGCCTTAGATATAAACCTGCTCAGAGCAGCTACCTTCCCATTTAGGCTCTGCATTTCCCTCCGTATGGCTGGGATTTTGACGTCTTTCAAAGCTTGTACCTTTTCAGGATTTGCCTCTATTCCTCTAGCGTGCACAATGAAACCTAAGAATTTACCCTAAGACACCCCGAAAGAGCATTTCAGAGGATTCAGCTTCATTTGGTATTTGCGTAATATTTGGAACATCTCATCTAGGTGGCTCAAATGATCTGTTGCTCTTCTTGATTTGACAAGCACGTCGTCGACATAGACTTCCATGGAGTGACCAATTTGCTGCTCAAACATCTTATTAACTAGACATTGATAGGTAGCGCCCGCATTCTTAAGCCCGAAGGGCATGACCTTGTAGCAATATAGGCCTAGATCCGTAATGAAGCTAGTATGTTCTTGATCCGGCACATGCATGGGGATATGGTTGTATCCTGAATATGCATCCATGAATGGCAATAACTCATGTCCTGCGGTTCATCTACCAGTCGGTCGATTCAGGGCAAAGGAAAACAGTCTTTGGGGCAAGCATCATTGAGGTTGGAGAAGTCAATGCAGGTCCACCATTTCCCATTAGGTTTTTTCACTAAAACCGGGTTGGAGATCCATTTTAGGTAAATGGCTTCGCGGATAAAACCGTTGGCGAGCAGATTCTTTACCTCTTCGTTAAGAGCAGTCGACCGTTCTATCCCCATGCTTCTTTTCTTTTGTTTGATCGGGATCTTGGCTGGGTCAATATTGAGGGAATGACAAGCTACTTCTGGGGATATTCCCACCATGTCTTCGTGGGTCCATGCGAATACATCCAAGTTCTTGCATAGAAATCCTATTAGCTGGATTTGTAGGTTCTAGTGCAACTGAGAACCTATCTTTAAAAGCCTTGTTTTGTCGTGTTCGTCTACCATCATATGTTCCATAGCCTCTACGGACTCGGCGTTGACCTCCTCCTCTCTATATCTGGGGTCCAACTCATTAAAAGGGTCACTAGTATATTCGAGAGGAGGAGCCTTCTTTGATTGCTATGCTTCTACATTTTTAGCGTAGAGGGTGACCCTCATGCTCTTACCTTTTTCCTTCTTTTTGTTTTGATGGAGTTTTGTCACGTAGCAATCGCGAGCTACGTCTTGGTCGCCTTCTACCTCTCCTATTCCGTTATCAGTTGGGAATTTCATCTTCAGGCACCATGGGGCAAGATTATTTGGAAATCTGACAATGCAGGCCTCCCTAAAAATGCATTGTAAGTAGAGTCTCCACCTACCAACATGAATGTTTGCTTTTAGATTATGGATCAGGGGTGACTTCCTAGCTCAACAAACAAGTCTAACTGTCCAAGTGGCATCATGGCCTCCCCCGTGAACCCGTGTAAGAGCTTATTGCACGAGGATACATCTTTCATTGATAACTTCATTTTGTTGAAGGCATGTTTGAACAAAATATTCACCGAGCCTCCTGTATCAATTAAGATGCGGAACACCTCTGCCGTGCTGATCTAGGCGGAGATAACCATGGGATCGGTATGCGGATACTGCTTTCCAACCAAATCTTCATCGTTGAAGGTTATGTTGGTTCTTTCTCTCCGTTTTGCGATGCGTCCTTCAATAATGGAATGAACATATCCTTCCTTATCTTTTGAAGACGTTCTGTACCTCTCCATCTCGGCCCAACTTCCGTCGACCGCATGCGGGCCTCCAGATATGGTATGGACAACTATCTTCTCCCGGTTGGAGCGGCTTGTTCCTGCTCCTTCTTTATTGTTTCCTTGTGGGTGCGACCCAGGTCCCTCATGGACTGGAGCGGGAGAGTTGTGTCTTTGCTGCACGTATCATTCCAGTTTCTTTTTTTGGATGTACTCCTCAATGAGATCCTGCAAGTGCTGACATTCTTCGGTGTTATGCCCATGAGACTCGTGGAAGCGACAATATTTTCTTGTTCTAATTTCGGCTTTTGACTCTTTTTTATATGGAGGGCGTTTGTATTTTAATTCATGTTGAGTAGCCAGGTAAATGTTCTCCACGGTGTAATTCAAAGGAGTGTATGAATCGAATCTCGATCCAGGTCTGTATCATCGCTTATTGCCCTTTTCAGTTCCCGAGTTGCCTTGATGTTTACTTTTTCCTTCGTTTTTTGGCTTACTCTCTTCTCCTCGGGGTGGGGCACTCATGTTTCCTTGGACGCTAGAACCCCCTATGGGTTGCTCGCTATGTCGGTGAGCCGCCGCATCTTCCAATCTCATGTATTTTCTGGCTTTATGAAAGAATTCTTGAAGAGTTAAAGGCTTTTCCTTCATCAACCTTCTTGCAAGCTTTGAATCAGGATGGACGCCTCCGCATAGTGACATCAGTGTAAACCTTTCATTCGCATTTTGTACTGCTACTGCGGCAGCGTTGAAACGGGTAAGATAGTGCTGTAGCGGTTCTCCGACTTTCTGTTTTACGTCTGACAAGGAATAAGCATCTCTGGGTTGTTCCACATGGATTCGGAATTGACTTATGAATTTTTCCTTCAACATTTCCCAAGAGCTAATGGAGCCATGAGGCAGGCGATAAAACCATGTGGTTGCTAAGTCTGATAGGAACAGCGGAAAACATTTACACAGCACACCCTCTGTTGCTCCATTCATGAGCATGTGCTGGGTGTAGCGCTGCAAGAGGACGATTGGGTCGGATGTGCCTTTGTAGGGATCCATGGTGGGCATCTTCCATTCTTGAGGAGTGCATATCGCTTCTATGCCCCTAATGAAGGGGCTGGACATCCTTGCCCCTACCCCTCTTTCGAGTTGTTCGCGTCTGAGATATTCCCTGAAGAGGCGTGTCATCCTCTCCTCGGATTTTGGGGCAGCCCTAGGAGAAGTGGGGGCTTCCTTTTGATGGCGTTTGGAACCTTGGTTGAGGCTGGATTGGCAATGATTGGCTTGAAGCATGATAGGGTCAACCACTGTCGGTCCTTGCCTGGTGCCCCCTTGACTGGGCCCAGCTCTTGATGCTCTTTTAGGACCGGCTTTGGGCTAAGTCCTGGCTAGGCTTCGAGTTCTTGTATCTTCTTGATTGAGTTTTTCATTTGCAGGGGATCTGTTCCATCTACGTGACTCTCCAGATTGAGACTCAACTCGAGATTCAGTGTTGTGAGTGGATTCCTCCGTGCCTCTTAAGCGTGTCATGAATTGGTCCACTAAAGCTTTTTGCTGGGCAGCGAAGCGGTCAATCATCTCGTTCACAACCCTATCTAAATCTTCTCGGGTGACAGCTGGATCTGGAGGTTGAGAGTGGGTAGCTGGGTTTTCTTGATCTTCTTGGATGGGGCTGAGTGTATTAGCAATGGTCGCGCTCTTACCCTTATCGGTGTTGCGCCTAGAGGGAGCAATGTTCTAATGTTGAGTTAAGGTTTGGAAGGATGGTGGACAGAAGAGTTCGGCTCTCCATGCGGCACTTCTCAGTGAAAGCACCAAAAATGTTTGCTCAAAAGTTGGACAAACACCTCTAAATTTGATTTTTAGTTAAGTCTCGTTTGATTTGATTGATTTGGGATTTTTAAATGTTCCAACACGTAATGGAATGAATTTCAGCAAGTCCAGAGACAGTTCACAAGTTCAAAGTTTGGAAAGTAGATAAGGAAAGTAAATAACACAAAGTTTTATAGTGGTTCAGCCCGAATGTGCCTACATCCACTTTTCATCTTATTATTCTCTCTTTGATTTGATTACAAGTACAAGATTATTTGAAAAGAGTAAAAACTTTAAGTAGCCGAAGTGATGGATTTTCAGCAGAGTTTTCTCTCTTTTTCTCCAAAAATCAGTCCCCGTTGTTGTTGAGAAGCTCTGGTATTTATAGAGTGGAGTTGTGAAGTGTGGAGGAGAAGTTATAGCTTCCTGAGTTTGGTTCGGCATTTGAGTCAGGGACAGTTGGATCGGCATTTAGGTTAGGAAGTTTGCCTGGTTTGGTGGTCCTATTTTGCTTTTGGTTCGGTGATCCTGCCTTGGAGTACCTTACTTGTCGGTCCAAACATTTGATTCGACATGTTTGTCATAACGGACCAAATGTTTAGTTCGACAATTGATGTGTTGTGCCAGACCAAATACTTGGTCCGGCATATCAAAGAATGCCAGACCAAATGTTTGGTCCAGCATCTCTAAGGATACCGGACTAGATACTTGGTCCGGTATACCAGAGGATGTCGGACCAAATATCTGGTCCGGCATGCCGGTCCATATGTTTGGTTCGGCATTTTTGCAAATGCCGAACCAAGCATCTGGTCTAGTAGTTCTGTTTCCTATACCCCCACTTGTCTTTGCCTCCTTCTTCCTTCGCTTGCCAGAAAACCGAGCCAACAAGAGAAGAATAATTAGAAAAGTAATATAAAATAAATTATTCAAATAAATAAACATAGAAACCAACAACTCAATATTTATTAATGAATCATTTATAACAAAAATAAACACTTAAAATAGAAACTGTATATATATATTAAATAATACATTTACTTTGTTATTTGATCCGAATATAAGATTCAATTACTATATTTCATTTCCTAATCCTTATATATATATATATATACTTTCCAAAACTTTCAAAATCACTTTACACATTAAAAATAATTATAGAGACTATTTCAAAATTTTCTATACTAAATTAGACTTGAAAATAAATTTATAAATCCCCAAAATAATTCTTTTCATTTTAAACCATAATTTATAATATAAAACCTTTACAATATATTCTAAATCTTTATAGCTCATATACTCAAAATCCCATTTCGAAAATATCGCTTAAATCCTATTTATTTAAACATACACGATACAACATAAATTCCTTTTTGAAATTATTATTAAATCCAGTCAATTATACACAATCAACTAATAAACTAATTCTGAACCCATAAATTTATAAAAAGGGAAGTAACTTTCAAAACTATTTAAAATATATTTTGATATTCAAAAATTCCATTTTAGAAATTTCCATGTAATCCTTTTTATTACTTATATACACATTTCAAGAAAATTTTCCTTTTGGGAATATTATTAAAAACCCTCATTTATATTTATAAAATTTCCATACATTCAGCTATACTTAAAAATCTCTAATTTCATTTTTAAAACAACTTTATTTCTAAAACAATTCCCATGAATAATTTCCCAAAGCTTTCAAAAATATTTTAAAATGGAAAACCAATAAGTCATCTGAAATAAAAACTATGGAGTATAATTCTCCAAAATCAACCACAAATCATTAATATAAATTTTATCGTGTGGCCGAGTTGAATTCCATCGAGTTTCGACCATCGATACATTGTAAACTCAATATAAATAAATTACACAAATTAAAATATAAACGGACATCATCTCCTTTGTAATTCGAGCATCCAATAAACACCAAATCTCGACATCAAATCCAAATATATATCCACTATCACACAATCAATCCAATATCCCAGACAAGCAACTTAATACAACAATATTATCAATATTCCCAATCAATTCATTCAAGCTATGTAATCTAATCGGGATATATATATATATATAAATTGTAGATGATGAAATAGATATAGTTGTAAGTGAGGAAACTCACCTCGAACGAAGTTCGAGTTCCAAATTAGCAATTAGATGATGTCAATGTCGCTACCAAACCACATCACCGCTCAACTCTGTACCTTTAGCCATCATCACTTGATTGCCACCAGAGCACACACTCCTCCTCTAATGTATGCCAGCCCACCACCTAGTTTATCACGTAGCTGCATCGAGTGCCTCAGCATCACCTCAACCAACATCAAAACCACCAGGTCGAGATACGACTTCAGCCGTGCGCCTCAATCAACCATATTGTCTATGTGCAAGCTCGCCTCTGACCATTGCACATCCAAGCACGCACGTCACCTTCCTTCATGAGGTCCAAGTCGCGACCATATAATTGCAACTGCACGCCCTAAGTCAACCTTCCTAATTACGTTCGGTCCTCAAGTCGCACACCCTAGATCGATCATCGATGACAATGTCGAGTGGCTACACACGCTCGTACGATATTTTTATTTATTTATTTTCTTTTCTAATTGCATGCTTAATAGATAATTAGGATATAAAATGAAAGAAGGCTCAATTTTGGGATTAGGGTAAGATGAAGAGGATTCTAGAAAATGAGAGAAAGGAACGTATTTAAATGGGCTTAGGCCTTATATATTAGTTATTGTTAATTAATTTACTTTGTCCAATTGTTTACTCTATTATTTTGTTTTAACTATTCATTTAATTTATTTGCAAATAAATGTCAATCTAATTTAAATTAATTCACATCTCATTCCACAAATTATACTTTAATAACCGAACAATTGTATTTAAATCGGTGCCTACTTATTTTTATTTAATCGTTTATTGTACTCTTTCAATATAAATTTATTCTCCAACTATTTCAATCATTAAAAATTTATTTATACTTCAAAATATTTGTATTCAATTAAAATAATTTATTCAATTTATAAATCATTACAAATCAAATTGAAACACCATTTTATTTATTTATTTATTTATACAGCGTAGAAAGCATAGTTGTTACAACATGGGTTCAACTCCCGCTTCGACCAATTTTTGTAATATATTTTTCTAATGATTAGTGCCAATTATAAATTACTATAAACTATGGTGTACACAATGGTAATGGTAGTTTGATTGGGGAGCAGGTGGTGTTTTTCTTCTTTGATAAGGGACCGAATCCCATCTTCTCTAATTTTTCAGCAATTTAATTCCGCTTTCCTTTGTAATAAGAAAAAGGCTAACCAATTATTAACAATTTCAGTTGTAGTGTGGTTGGTTGGGAGGTGCCTGTCTTTGCTATCCACTTGTGTTCGATTCTCGGCACCATATATTTTTGCAAACTAGTCTTCCATTCTCTTTACACATTATATGAAACTGCTGATATATAAAAATACGTAGTCAAATATAGAGTACATAGAAATACCACTCATAGTCTGATAAAAGAAATACTAAGTACTAATATATAGATAGTTACATGGAGAGTAAATAAAGGATAAGCAACTCCTATGATGAGCTCGCCTCTCCACGTACTGAAATTGGGCTAAATCACATGTTGCCCTGTCCTCCTGTGGTGGAGGAAGAAAGGAAATATAGCGGGTCGAACAAAAGTTTGGTGAATGAGTACATGTTTAATATATGGCGATCATGTGCAGTTAGATTTTATTCTACCCTATATGAACTAAGGTGTCCTACAAGTGTCTGTGTATTCCTAGGGTTCATTACTTAAGGGTTTTTACCCAACACACACCTAAAATGCAACTTGTGCAGGCAACTACAAGAATCGAACTACGGATTGAACCTCAATAACTAACGATCGTCCACTGCTCCTAGAGCTACTCAATATGGAAACACCATTTCTAAAGCTACTCGATATGGAAACATCGCTACTAGAGCTACTCAATATCGGAACACCACTACTAGAGCTACTCATTATAGGAATACCGCTACTAGAGCTACTCAATATAGGAACACTGCTACTAGAGCTACTCATTATAGGAATACCACTATTAGAGCTATATGGGAGTAAATTTCCTATAACTACAACTACACGTAACCCAACTACGCTCAACGGAGAGCCTGTAATGCCAACTCGCCGGTGTGTCTCATCGTTTACCATGTCCACATCTTGATCATAGTATATGCCTCTTATTGCACGCACCGGGATCCATCAACAACGCGGTATCATGCTATGTCAGAATTGTGAATATCGAGGAGTCCTATTATGTTAGACCCATACACTTCATCAATCATTAGTCAGTGATGCGCATCTATCGTAGAACCTCCCCCTGAGTGCCATTTGTGATAGAATCGCCCCCATTGGCTAAAGTACATTTATCCAACCCCCCACGTCCCAACATCATCTCATAAGGAACTAGCTTCCTAACTATTCCTAACATCCACGCATATGTATACAATATACATATGCAAACAATTAATAGTTTATATTTTAACGTGGGCCTCGGGCTGAGGTCTAGATTACGCATTTCAGCCTTTAACCGGTTGACCGCCTGCCGTCAACTGGTTAGGTTGAATGGTCGACCAGCCGTAGTGTGAAATTTAAGATTTTCTAATTTTAATGGTTCGATTTAAATATTTGTTAATTTTATCAATTGGACTTACACATTGAACCCTACACATCGATTACACTAACCGGTCTTTGCAAATTTTACGTTTCAATTTCGTAGATTTATGCCAGACTAATTATACTTGTTTAATTCAAGGTTAACCAATTTTAAGGGTTTCAATTCAATAACAATGAGGTTTAAATTGGGTAAAAAAATAAGGTTAGCCAATTTTTACCAATACCAATCTCTAATTCAAATCTCGGGTTTAACAATTAGGGATTATAATTACCAGTTTAACTACTGACATCCTAGATCAGATAGAATATGTTAAAATTAACTATAATAATCAGCTTATTAAACTTGTTTCCACTCATCTTTGATCCAAGCTCTAACTCTATTCCTCATCTGAGAATCGACACCCGTTAGCTTGGCCCCTCCTTTGTTCAATTTATAGTGTCCTCTTTACTTTGTTTTTAATTTGTCTTTGAAAGAAATTTTCTAAGTGGAGAGAAGAAATTTTGGCAGAGTTTCGATATGTAGTAAGTTTTCCAATGAAATTAGGGTTAGATTAGGTGTTTATTTATAGGGGTAGAGATCAATTTGGAATGTTAGATTTCCCCTAGGTAATCTTTAATTTCATCTTGGATGCACATCGATTACTTAGCAACAAAGAAAAATATTTGGTTGGATCGTCTCCATCCAAATTTATGCTCCAGAACCGAAAATCAGCGTTCATCAGTCGACTGCTAAGGTTGACCAGTCGATCGCTTCATGTCATCGGCACACCCTAGGGTGTCAACTGGTGGCATTGTTTTTATAAGAAAAGCTTTTATTTTTAATTTATTCTGTTTTCAAATTTTCAAACGTCTGTAACTTCTCCGTAGTAACTCCGATTTCAAAGTGTTATATATGAAAATTGTCTAGAAAACTGCAATGAACGCAATGATGCAAGTTTCATAGCCAAATTCAGAAGTTTTTGAAAATCTCATTTTAGCCCCTATTATATTTAAATTTAATTTTCTTATTAGATTTTATAATAAATTTTCGGGGTGCTATAGAAACTTTTGAAGGAAGGGGTGATTTCAATGAAATATGTTGGATTGAAAAAGAACTTGGCAGATCTACTCACTAAATGATTACCAAGAAATATGGTCCTTGAACCTTTAAGAGGGACAAGCCTCGGGCCTAGAGTAGAAGAAAATTTAACGAATATCCATTGGTAATAAAATAATACCATATGATTACTCTTTCCTTTCATGCTTTTGTGTTTAAGAGATTGATTTCCTTTTAAATCCATAACCAGCTTTGGTGGTGTTCTTGTGTCGCACTTGATGGATTCATCCGTGAAAGTCTTGGTTTTGAACTATAGATTCATCATTAATCCATAGTCAGTTTTGGTGGTGCTTATGTTATGATGATGGATTTTTGCTTATTTATTTGTGATTGAGTCTACTATCCCTATTTGTATCCATATCAAATTTTAATGGTGCTTTTGAGATGCACTTGATGGATTCTATATACCTTTTTCTCCAATTAAATCCATAACTGGCTTTGGTATTGCTTTTGAGATGCTGACGGACTTTACTAACATATTTCATATTAATTCGATAATTAGTCTTGGTCGTGCTTTTGAGAAGCACTTGATGGATTTTTCTTTAACTATGTCAAATAGAATTTATAATCAGAATTAGTGGCTCCTTTGAAATGCACTAGATGGATTCTATCATCTGACTTAAGGTGAGCATCCCACTCTTAATGAGTCCATAGCCAGATTTGGTGCTGCTAGGAAGACACATTTGATGGACTCACTTACTTGAGTGTGAAGGTGAGGCTGCTATAACATCCCCTAATTTGAGGCTTAAAAATAAGCATTATTGATGCTGCAGTCATTCATAATGTCATTTCCCGATGACAAAATGAGATCAGTTAATTGTACCTATAACACCAAGAGCACATGAATATGAAAACGTTCAAAACACATTTCATTGATAAACATTCACATTTATTACATAATCCCATCGATTCCACGTTCATAGAAAATATAATAAATACAATTATATTCCAAGGGCGACATATGAAGATGCCCCCTTGGATGATCAGAGTCTAACTACTTGACAGTTATTAATTATGTCGGTACATCCCTTGAAACAAAGCATAGACTTCAAATAACACAGCAGAAATAAACTCCTAGCACTAGCTTGCCTCCTGCACGTCTCCGAAAGCTTATTCATCTAACCTAAAAACCCTACTCTTGGTCTACTCAATGAGTACCAAGAGTTTAAGGGGAAAACAGAAACTTTGGATCAAATAAAAAGTCTAGTGTGAATAATAATATACCATCTCAAAAAAAAACAGATATCTAGTGAGATCACATCGCAGAACGGAATCGGTTTTCCCCTCACTAGTATCTCATTAAAATATGTCGATCTTAACATATATCATGCACCTATAACCATAGTGGTTAATACAACATGATATGATCATATGCATGCAATATTGGTAAATATGACTAGTCTGTCATTAAACAATTATGCATTCCCAAAAGTTTACCTGTCCCATGAAATTGACTGTCTGTTTCAAATCATAGTTTTCCTAGGGTTACTATGAAATTATTAGTTGTCACAGGCCAAATAATAACCTATCAGGCTGACCTGGGCCAAAACATACCTAGATGTCCCAAAATCTACAAATATAATTAAAAGGGAAACAAATTAAACAATACATTGAGAATATAGAGATATGAGTTCCTTTTTGTGCGTATACAACTTTTAGTCTCACTACTGACAAAGCCCTACGCATTGAAATCACGGAGCTTTACCAACTGGAGGCTACCGATTAAAGCATAGGGCACGACCCTACACCAATCCCACCTAAAGTATTATCTAGTTTTAAATCCATAAGTCAATTCATCCTAACACAGTTGATCTATCTGATCTCCTAGATATAATTCCACTCAATAAGAAGTTTAGTATGACCATTCCCACTACTGGAACAACCTAATTGGTAATTCTGTTCCTAAATACCAATATGCAATGTTGGATGATGAAAATGTGAGTATGACAAATGATAAAATATGTAAATTTAACCAATGAAATGGTAACAAGAACATATAGCATCATTCATCAAAGTATGTTCAATCAATAATCATATGCATAACAAAATTACTTAAGTTTAAGTAATATTTTCATTTGGTAAAATTCATATAGAATTAAGCTAAAACACTATTTCATTTTCTTAAAAAGATTTATCTTTATAAATAATAAACCATTTAAAATCATTCTTAAAAGAAGTAAAACATAGCCCAAATACTTAGCCAAAATATTATGTCAAAGCACTATCACCTTTACATGGCTTTTAAAACATTTGCTATCAAACAAGGTTGTCGAGACTCTATAAAACATGGGTTATCGAGCCTCTAAACATAGCTATCAGGTTTGTAGAACATACAACTATCGAGTCGCTAAAAATATAGTTGTCGAGTAACTACATGGAAGCTACCGAGTTACTATAAAACATGAGGCGTCGAGTCCTTGGAAACATGAGGTGCCAAGCCTCTAAAAACTTGAGGATATCCAGCCTTTAAAAAGGAATCGAATCTCTAAACCATGGGGTTGTCAAGCCTCTTTAAAACATGAGATATTGAAACCCTAAAAACATAAGGTGTCCAACCCCTATGAAAGTGGATATATCACGTAGATATCGAGTAGCTATCACATGCATCGGCCCTTATAGTTGTTAAGCCTCTATGAATTTAGAGGCATCGAGACTCTAAGCTATTGTGCCGATGGAATTTCTGTAATTAAGTTGAAAACTGATTTATTTCCTTTTAAATTTAAAACTTTCCACTAACTCTTTCCTCTTGTCAAATTATAATTGGATAACAAAATATTGTTCATATTTTTTGCTGAATTACTGGTAGGTCACGTTTTACCTTCTCACTCAACTTTGCAAAACCCTTATAATTTAAATCATTAACTCATATTAATTAAAAACTTTTCTAGAATAACAAATTTATAGAAAATTATAACAATTAGGCAAAAATCCACAAAAATCACTGAAAATATGAATTCCCACTTCTTCCATATACAAAAATTTCGAGGCTAAAATATTAATTTAATTATCTTTAGTAATTAAAAATCGAAAAATGGACACATTTTTCCTCTTTGGAAATTCATAAAATATTCATATGAATTTGGAAAATTATGAAATTGAAAACTCACCTCCAAAACAATGTTTTTCAAAACATATTCAAATTTCAAATCAATAGGAGCTCAAAAAATTAGGTTTTGCCTTTAAAACCCATTAGAACAATTTCATAAAATTCCAACAAATCATCATTCAATCTAATAATGATATTATCAATCTAAGCATGAGTTGTTATCATAACTAATTCAAAAATAAATCCTAAGTTCGAAAATAAAACATGAAAAATGAGTTGTGTAACATCCCCCATTTTGAGACTCGAAACTAAGTGCTACGGATGCTGCAGTAATCCATAGTATTAATTTCCGGTGACAAAATATGGCCATGTTAGTCATATCAATAATATTAGAAGCATATGAATATAAAACTTCTCAAAAATAATTTAATAATAAACTTTTATATTTCATTCCACAAATAAGATTTCATATTCATTACATAATCACATTCGACCCCATGTTCAGAGAAAATATAATTATTACAAAATACTCTAAGAGCGACATATGAAGATGCCTACTTGGTTGATCAGAGTATAATACTTAGCAATTATACAATTTTCCATTACATCCATTCAAGAAAATAAAATGACACAGTAAAAAATAAATGCTCCTATTAATATCTAGCTTGCTTCCTACACGTCTCCAGAAGCTTATTTATCTAACATGAAAATCCCTACTCTCGACCTACTTAAATGAGTACCCAAGAGTTTAAGGGGGAAAACAAAAACTTCTGGTTAGATCAAAAAGTCTGGTGTGAATAATAATATTCCATCTCGAACCAAATAGATTCTAGTGAGACCACGCCGCTGAACGGAATGGGTTTTCCCCTCACAAATATCTTATCCAAAATATGTCAATCATAGTCATGCACTTGCAATCACAATGGTTAGAACAACATAACATAATCTTATGCATGTATGCAATGTGGGTAATTCTGACTCATCTAATCAATTTAGGGTTATATCTGCCCTAAGTTCACCCATTCTCACAAAACTGACTATCTGTCCCAACTCATAGTTTTTCTAGGGTCACTATGAACCTATTAGTTTTCATAGGCTATCTAATAACCTGTCAAAATTCTCAAGGACTACCTATCCTGAATCATAGTTTTCATGGGATCACTAAAACCTATTGGCTTCCACCAATAACATTTTCCAATCATAGTTTCCATTGGATCACTATGAACCTATTAGAATTTTCCAATAACATTTATTAAACCATAGTTTTCATGGGATCACTATGAACCTATAGGATTCTCTAATAACATGCTTCCAAAGATAATTTTCATGGGATCACTAAGAACCTATTGGGATTCTCCAATAACATCACTCGGACCATAGTCTTTATGGGTTGATTATGAACCTATTGGACCCTTACAATATCATATCTCAAATTATAATCTTTTGGTCAGTTTAGGCATCCTACACTTTTGATCTACCGGATCTCCTAGAAGAAATTATACACAGTCAGGAGTTAAATTTGACTATACTTATTATTGGGTCAACCAACTGGCTATTATGCCCTTAGTTATCCCTAGAATACAGTTATGGGTCATGATGATGCAAGTATGAAATACTAACCATGAAAAAATACTGATTAAATAATAACAAGAACATATAGCATCCATCATTCAAATATGTTAAATCGATGGTCATTGGCATCCTATAGTTACTTGATCTTAAGTAATAACTCCCTTTGGTAATTTCATATCAAAACTTGAGCTAAACAATAATTTATTCCTTGAAAACCTTTATCATCATATATGATTAAGCCCTTTAATTCATATTTAAAGAAAGGATAATATAGCCCATTACTTTACCAATTTCTCATGCCAATTTATAATCCATTTTAATGCTTCCATGTAAACTTTCGGTATTAATATGAGGACGTCGCATGTAACGAACCATAATTTTAATTATTTTAAATTATTAAATTTAATATAATTTTTGAATTAAAATGATTAAAAATAAAATTTAATGATTTATTAATGTAATTTATTGATATGAACTTAGATAAAATTTTAAATAACAAAATTCGATATAAAAAAAATGATTAACTAATTTTAAATACTGAAATATTAATTTTTATAAGCCGAATAAATAAAATTTTCTGATATTGGAGATACCTGGATATGTAAACTTTGAAAACCATAATAAATTTTAAAATGTGAATATGATTAATATATGTATGTAAACTTCACCATTTCAAACTCATGATAAAATATCTATATATCTATATACAAATATATACAAGCTCCATTTTAATGAAAAAAATATACATAAGTTTATATGTATGTATATATGTTTATAAAAATATTGTATATGCAAATAAATATATATACATGAATGTATAAACTTCATAATGGCAAATTTCAAACTTATGATTTTATATATGGGTTTATGTTTATGAAAATAATGCATATGGGAATATAAATATCTATATATAGGAAAAAATTTGTATATCTCAAAATTATATACATATATATATATGTAGATATAACAAAATATATAAGTCATATGTATGCATATATGTTATATAAAATAAGTATATGTAATAAATATATATATGGTGAGAATATGTGCATGTAAATGTATATATCCATATTTATGCATGTATATAGATTCATAGGGACATAATGATGAAAAACCATTAATTCAAGCATACAAAACTTATTATCAAGCACACAAAAGATAGAAATCAAGTCAAGCCCATAATACATCAAATAAAGCATAAAGATCAAATCAGTAGGAGAAAAGATATGAAAGGGAAAAGCCTGTACGGTGAAAAACTTTCAGTCATCTTAATGTTGCACTCTGCTCTTCCTTCCTCTGTGTGTGTATATACACACGCACATAGCCTAACTAGTCCATTTATTCACGTATAGCATTCAATAGAAAATAGAAACAAAAAAGAAACAAAAAAATATCTACCATTAAAAACATAGTTAGGTAATTGTTCAAAGCTTTGGCCAAGGCACAGCAGGGTTCATCATCTTTTAAAATGTGAGTAAACACGTTCAAGTATTTACTGGATATCATATTTATATCCATATGATTGTGTTTGGGATGAATTTTGATCTGTCTTAACTGTGTATGTACCAGTTATGTATGTATATATATAAGTATGAATGTGTTTGACATGATCAAAACCCTGTACATCTTCCACCAAAGCTCTGTACATCCATTTGGTTAAAAACAGTTAGGCCTACAACTTTAAAAAACAATATCTTCTCATATATTTAGTTTTAAATCTTGATTCCAAAATGAAACTTGTTTTTTTCGAGTATAGGATATTTTAAAATTGATTTCATTAGATTCCATGAAGCATAGAGGTAGAGAACCCATTACATAGTAGATGACCCAAATTTAGTCGAGTTTTGAATATCAAGATTTGATGATTTGATTATAAGGTCGAATTCGTTATTGGAAATCATGATTTTTGGAGCTGGTTTGGTGATTTTTAGTTGAGTGTGCAGCGAGATATACGGAGATGAATGGTTTAAGGCGTGAGGTCAAATTCAGAGGCCTTGGTTGATTTCGTGGCATAGGACCGAGCGTGGAGGAGGCTTGGAAGATGGCGAACTCTCAAAAATTGGTGCGGTGATTTTTAGATGGGTGTGTTGGATTGATGAGGATGGTTTAGGGTTTTAGGTTGTGTGTTGTGTGGCCTCGGTTTCATGGTAATGGCGAGGTGGAGGACGAGACGGAGGCGTGCACATAGGGAGGGAAAGCTAGAGGCGGTCGAGGCGAAGCTCTGGCCGAAGTTGGGTGAGGAACGGTGGTCCTAGGTGGCGAGGTGTTTGAAGGGCACCGTTTGGTTCCAGGATGTGGTTTGAAGTTCGCAAATTTCGAATGGAGGTGTGGTCGTGGTTCCTAGGTGCGGAGGTGAGACTAGATGGTCGTGGGTGGCTTGCATGAGGGGTCGGCGGTGTGGTTCGATGATTAGAGGGTGTGTGCATGTGCACACGTTCATGCACACCTGAGTATTCTCGAATGAAAGAAGGGAAGGGAAGAAACTGGGGAGAGGGGAAGAAAGGGGTTTGATTATATGGGCCGGGTCTTGTTTTTGATGGGCTGGGTTATATTAAAAAAGAGGGAAAATTAATTAATTAATTTATGTGAACATTATAAATTTTCAAAGTCCTATTTCTACTTCATTTTAAACCCAATCGACGTGCAATTTGTTGCGTAGTGGTCTTATCGTCGAGTAGTTCCATCTGAACTATTGTTGTCGAGATTTCTGCAGTGTGAAAATTTAATGATTTATAAAATTAAAAGTAAACAAATAGGTAAATTCTTACGTAATTAATTTTAGGAAAATGAGTCAGTTAATTATTAAATGATTTGTTTAAATTTTAAGATAACCAAAAATAAATTATTTTAATTAATTTCTTTGATTAACAAGTAATTTGGATTTAAATATAACTCGACTCATTTAAGTTAAAACTGGATTCAGTTCTGATTTATAAATTGATTTAATATTAATTTTAAATTTGCTGACTGAGTTAATGATCTATGTTTGACTGATAATGTTCTTTGATATTGATTTCAATTATCTATGGTCTGTGCCATTAAGTAGCCAAACAAATTAAAGTAGATAGAATAAAACGTTGACACGTTTATAGGAAGTAAATCAACTTGTATTGATCACTATTCTGAATTTCAGAAAATGTGATGATTACAAGCAAGTAAATTTCGATGGACAGGTCATGATAAAGTAAACATATGGGATGAATTTCCATATGTGAATATTGACACCCTGATTGTAGATTTGTTTGCTTTAAAGGACTTGACCTTTAGAAATTTATCACTTGGATTTGACGAGACTGGAATCGGATATTAACATTATCCGGAAACCACTTCGATCCAATATCCACCACGAACCTTTACGGTTTGATTGTAGAGCCCAGTATGCTGGAATTTAATTTATGAAACAAATTCGGCTATTATAAAAAGTATTTATACTTAGACACTATTATAATATCATTGGATTTTCTATAAAATGTTTTGGTGATCGTAAGGGGAAAAACTCATCATGTTTATATGCGACGCGGTCTTACGAGATACATTTGTTTTTTGAAGGATTTTGATAACTTAAGTGATTCAAATTAAGTTTGTTTACTCACGCTGGTTTTCCAGACTGACTCAGGTGTTACTTTATTGTAATGCTCGGGTCAAACCGAGTATTACAGAATTCAGGTTAGGATGCTTGGAGCTCAGGGGACGAGCTGGATGGCAGAGACGTATTACGCGTACTTGATTGTATTCCGTTGTGTATTGTAAGCTGTATATTCAGCACCTTTGAGGACAAGTTATTGTAACTGTCCGATTTCTACGTTGATGGTTGTACTCTGATAATTTGTATATATATTAATAGCTACAGATTTTTTGTATAAAAATATGTTATTATATATTATATTTTATTCCGTCGCGATTGTGAGATTCTGTGTTGTTGTTATTTCTGTTTCTTCTTCTATCTCTTTTTCTTCTTCACCCCTAATGATTCGGTATTTCTGGCACTCGATTGCTTGACATGCTATAGAGTGAACGTATTCTTGTCGATTTTCGAGGGTCAAAAATTTCAAGTCGTTACATGTGGTATCAGAGTTGGAGGTTAAGCGAGAACCTTGGCTTTGGTGGGAATAAATCATTAGAGATAGGGTCAGTAGTACCCTAGAATGAGTCTGAGTGTATATACGTATAAGAGAGAGCGTATTTGTTAGTGATATACAAATATTTTCATATTAATAAATGAAATGATTTTAACTTGGATTTTATATAGAATATAAAAGAATGAACCCTATAAATCGATAAAATCATTCATGATTATTCATGATGATTGGATGTTATCTCTTTGATTGATTGTTCGATTAATATAGATGTGCATATTATCGCTTAATGATATATGAGTCGTGCTCGGCCAGTTTATGAGCATCGACTATTGGTTGTTGATTTGAGCATTTGACTATGGTTGGAAAATTTTGGTTTTGAACAAAATATTTAACCAATTGAGAAACTGCATGTTTACATGGATTTTGAAGTGAATATATATTTGAATTTTCCCCTATATCATTTTAAAGAGTAATGGATACCATTTGAAAGTGATATATGAAATATGGTTTATCTAGACATGGTTAATAAATAAACAAAAAGTTATTCAAACTGAAAATTTGAGAGTTTGGATTCCGAGATTTTTGAAATTTGCTTAAGATTATAAAAATATAATAGTATAATTTGAAATTATTTTCCAAATAGAACTGTTATAAATGATTTCAAAGTGATTTCAAAAAGGGATTTTCAAAAGATTTAAGAGAAATGAAGTCCGGAACTCATTTCTGTCGTTGGAAAATAATTTCGGTGATGACTACAACATCATCGACATTCATTTTCGAGTTTCAAAGTGGGGGAGGCCACTTTAAGTAGCTTTGCTACTCGATTGTTTAATGAAATTGATTTGATTCAAATCCCCGAAGTATGATTTGATATTCGAAAGAGATACGTACATATTTATTTCAAACGATTTGAAATGAACTCGGTGTTCAATTCTCGAGTTTTCGGATTGAATGATATTATGAACGCTTGTACCCTATGCATTGGGATTGATTGATTGATTGTGCATCTTATTGAGATGATTGATTGCCGATTCCAATTTTGAATTAGAATTTGATTTTTCCGACTATTCTGAATAGTTGAACACTTCCAAATTGAGAATTAATTTTCAAAGCTAAGAATTTTTGGAAAGTATATAAAGTTTAGTTTTGAAAATTTTTAAATAAAGGAAAATAGAAGTTAGACATGTTTTAAATTGTTAAATATTTTGATAAGTAAAATAAATAAGATTATTTTGTATTATACAAAGACGAAATTGGTTTTGAACTGCTTTAAATGAAATTGAGTTTTAAGAAATGCTTTGGGCTTCATAAATACTTATAAAACCTTATTTATTTGCTAAATGATTTTGAAGGCAAATTTTAATTATGTACAAACATGAAATCTAGTTTTGAAAAGTTTTATAATGAATTAGTTTGAGAAACGTTTATGAAAAAAATAATTTATAATAATACAATAAAATAATAAAATAAAATAAAATTTTATAAGGTCAGTTATGTATAAAGGATTTTTTGTAAAGTATTTGATTTTGAAAAGAAATTGTGGTTTTAAAACTTAGTTACTTATAAAGTGATTTAGAAAGGAAGTTGATTTTATATAGATATGACTTTATGTAAATATGAAACTAAAGTAAATTTTGAAAATTGATGATTGGGATTTTAAAATATATGAATATTGAATATTATTCAATTTAAAAAAATGATTGTTGAAATTATATATGAATTTTAAGCCGAACCGATATTTGAAAGTGATTGATTTCGAGAACCTTTGACTATATAAAAATATTGATTTGGAAGTTTTCAAACTTATATAAAATGAATTGTATAAGTATGAAGTTAATTCAAAAACTATGTATTTGAAAGATAATTGATCTTGAAAGTGATACTCTTATATATAACAGAATTTATATAAGTATGATTTTGAAGTGTTGATTTGAAAAGGTAGTATGTATAGTATGATATACATTTTGAAATTGTAGATATGGGAAGTACCTTCTGCTTGATTATCCGCTTTGTGGCCACATTGTGGATTCATTCTATTGGTTCTTTGAATTTGATCCCAGATGGACTTGGGTGGATCCAGAAATGGGTCCTAATCGATATAGGTTGTCCGGAAATAATACTCATGAGTTTCCTTCGACTTGGCCGCATAGCGAAATTTGCAAGGCTGTGAAGACTTACAGTTACGGAGGTTTCTTGGGGGACTCAGGCGAAACCATTGTGTAACTGCGATCTATGGTCGTTTTCGGCGTAATCCGCCTGGGTAGAGCGATTGCCCTGAGGTACGGATGTTTCCTAGGGGAACCAGGCGAAATCATTGTGTATCTGCGGTCCACATAGCATAATTCGAGGGGGCTGATGATTGCCTTGAGTCTATAGGTGATAGCGACGTAACCACCAGTGTTACTATTAAGTAGACTATGATCCATGCGATTGTTTGCATAGCGTAATTCGTACAGCAGTGATTGCTCATAGGTACAGATGTTACCTGGGGGATCCAGGTGAAACCATTGTGTATTTGTGATCTATGGTTGTTTTGGATGTCATGGCGTAAGACATGGGGCAGTGACTACCTAAAGTCACCTGAGGCCGCGTCGCTCTGTCCTCTCAACTTAGCGAGAAAGCGACCTTAGGGACTGCATTCCATGACAATCTCGTTCGTTTGATTTCGGTGATTGGATTGTACCTTCCACATCTATTTTTAAAAAGTTTTTCAAGTATTTTCACTGGGTGTTGAAACGGGTTTACTAAGTACTTAGAGATTTCTAGTCTTGTGCCTGATCAACGTATTACTAGATTCTGTAAGAACAAGGATAAACTTGTTGAAACATCGAGCTATCAAAAGTAGTTTCAATTAAAATTATTTCGAGATAAAAGTATTTTGTTATAAAAGAATTTTTAACAAAGAAAAATTTTCAAGCATTTAAAATTTGAATATAAAATCCACTCGAATTATCTATTGGTGTAATTAAGAAACCAATAGAATAAACACGTAAGTTGTATATAGACCATTCTAATTGCATGTACAGTTTTGATTCAGATTTGAATACACGATTTTAAAGTAATTCATACCTGTCTGATTTAGGATTTTTCGCTTGATTCTCGACGACAAACACTAATACGGATTTTTAATACGAATATGATGTTCTCTATTATAGATTATTACTATGTAAGGAGGATAGAAGTTTCTAATCAAGAAATCGGATTAGAGTCCATACTAAAGTAGTCGGGTTACCAATTCTAGTTCGGAAAATAAAGTTGCGTATTCAAATAAGAGATCGAAATTGTTATACGTACGAATGGTATATCGTACGGATTCTAATAAAATGATTGTATGCTATGGTTGCTAGCTATGATTGTTTCTCGCTTAGGATTGCTATGTTGTTTGGCTGCATGTAGTTTGACATCATCCCTATTAGTTGCATTACATTTATGAGTTTCACATAGTTGTATCAATGGTTCTTATGTCTTATAAATTGATTATTTTGAGTAAAATATATTGTATGTTAAATTTCTTACTTCGTTCCTTTTCGAGGACGAAAAGTTTTGAGTGGGGGAGATTGTAACGAAACATAATTTTAACTATTTTAAATTTTTAAATTTAATATAATTTTTGAATTAAAATGGTTAAAAATAAAATTTAATAATTTATTAATGTGATTTATTGATATGAACTTAGATAAAATTTTAAATAATAAAATTCGATATAAAAAGAATGATTAACTAATTTTAAATACTAATTTTTATAAGCTAAATAAATAAAATTTTCTGATATTGGAGATATCTTGATATGTAAACTTTGAAAACCATAATAAATTTTAAAATGTGAATATGATTAATATAAATGTATGTAAACTTCAAACTCATGATAAAATATCTATATATCTATCTACAAATATATACAAGCTCCATTTTGATGACAAAAATAAATATAAGTTTATATGTATGTATATATGTTTATAAAAATATTGTTTATGCAAATAAATATATATACACGAATGTATAAACTTCATAATGGCAAATTTCAAACTTATGATTTTATATATGGGTTTATATTTATGAAAATAATGCATATGGAAATATAAATATAAATATCTATATATAGGAAAATTTGTGTATATCTCAAAATTATATATATATATGTGTATGTGTGTGTGTGTGTGTAGATATGACAAAATATATAAGTATATGTGTATGCATATATGTTATATAAAATAAGTATATATAATTATATATATATATATGGTGAGAATATGTGCATGTAAATGTTTATATCCATATTTATGCATGTGTCTAGATTCATAGGGACATAATGATGAAAAAACATGAATTCAAGCATACAAAAATTATTATCAAGCACACAAAAGATAAAAATCAAGTCAAGCCCATAATACATCAAATCAAGCATAAAGATCAAATCAGCAAAAGAAAAGATATGAAAGGGAAAAGCCTGTATAGTGAAAATTTTCAGCCACCTTAGTGTTGCACTCTGCTCTTCCATTCCTCTGTGTGTGTGTGTGTGTATACACACACATAGCCTAACTAGTCCATTTATTCACGTACAACATTCAATAGAAAATAGAAAAAAAGAAACAAACATAAGATCTGCCATTAAAAAACATAGTCAGGTAATTGTTCAAAGCTTTGGCCAAGGCACACCAGGGTTCATCATCTTTTAAAATGTGAGTAAACACTTTCAAGTATTTACTAGATATCGTATTTATATCCATATGATTGTGTTTGGGATGAATTTTGATCTGTGTTAACTGTGTATGTACCTGTTATGTATGTATATATATAAGTATGAATGTGTTTGACATGATCAAAACCCTGTACAT
This sequence comes from Allium fistulosum, assembly GCA_030737815.1. NCBI lineage: Eukaryota > Viridiplantae > Streptophyta > Magnoliopsida > Asparagales > Amaryllidaceae > Allium > Allium fistulosum. Next base: position 429,176,034 of record CM060902.1, read on the forward strand.
CTTCAACCAAAGCTTTGTACATCCATTTTGGTTAAAAACAATTAGGCCTATAACTTTAAAAATCAAAATCTTCCTATATATTTAGTTTTAAATCTTGATTCCAAAACGAAACTTGTTTGTTTTCGAGTATAGGATATTTTAAAATTGATTTCATTAGATTCCATGAAGCATAGAGGTAGAAAAACCCATTATACATTAGATGACCCAAATTTAGTCGAGTTTTGAATATCAAGATTTGATGATTTGATTATATGGTCGAATTCATTTTTGGAAATCATGATTTTTGGAGTTGGTTTGGTGATTTTTAGTTGAGTGTGAAGCGAGATATACGGAGATGAATGGTTTTGGGCGTGAAGTCAAATTCAGGCGCCTTGGTTGATTTCGCCGCATAGGACCGGGTGTGGAGGAGGCTTGGATGATGGCGAACTCTTGAAAATTGGTGCGGTGATTTTTAGATGGGTGTGTTGGCTTGATGAGGAAGGTTTAGGGTTTTAGGTTGTGTGTTGTGTGGCCTCGGTTTCATGGTAATGGCGAGGTGGAGGACGAGACAGAGGCGTGCGCATAGGGGGGAAAGCTAGAGGCGGTTGAGGCGAAGCTCTGGCCGAAGTTGGGTGAGGAATGGTGGTCCTAGGTGGCGAGGCGAGGTGTTTGAAGGGCGCCGTTTGGTTCCAGGATGTGGTTTTAAGTTCGTAAATTTCGAATGGAGGTGTGGTCATGGTTTCCAGGTGCGGAGGCGAGACTGGATGGTCATGGGTGGCTTGCGTGAGGGGTTGGTGGCGTAGTTCGATGATCAGAGGGTGTGTGCATGTGCACACGTTCGTGCACACCTGAGTATTCTCGAATGAAAGAAGGGAAGGGAAGAAACTGGTGAGAGGGGAAGAGAGGGGTTTGATTATATGGGCCGGGTCTTGTTTTTGATGGGCTAGATTATATTAAAAAAAGGGAAAATTAATTAATTAATTTATGTGAATATCTATAAATTTTCAAAGTCCTATTTCTACTTCATTTTAAACCCAATCGACGTGCAGTTTGTTGAGTTGTGATCTTATCGCCGAGTAGTTCCATCTGAACTATTATTGTCGAGATTTCTACAGTGTGAAAATTTAATGATTTATAAAATTGAAAGTATACAAATAAATTCTTATGTAATTAATTTTAGGAAAATGAGTTGGTTAATTATTAAATGATCTATTTAAATTTTAAGTTAACCAAAAATAAATTATTTTAATTAATTTCTTTGATAATAACTAATATGGATTTAAATATAACTCGACTCAGTTAAGTTAAAACCGAATTCAGTTCTGATTTATAAATTGATTTAATATTAATTTTAAATTTGCTGATTGAGTTAATGATCTATGTTTGACTGATAATGTTCTTTGATATTGATTTCAATTATCTATGGTCTGTGCCATTAAGTAGCCAAACAAATTAAAGTAGATAGAATAAAATGTTGACACGTTTTATAGGAAGTAAATCAACTTGTATTGATCACTATTCTGAATTTTAGAAAATGTGATGATTACAAGCAAGTAAATTTCGATGGACATGTCATGATAAAGTAAACATATGGGATGAATTTCCATATGTGAATATTGACACCCTGATTGTAGATTTGTTTGCTTTAAAGGACTTGACCTTTAGAAATTTATCACTTGGATTTGATGAGACCGAAATCGGATATCAACATTATCCGGAAACCATATCGATCCAATATCCACCACGAACCTTTACGGTTTGTTTGTAGAGCCCAGTATGCTGGAATTTAATTTATGAAACAAATTCGGCTATTTTAATAAGTATTTATACTTAGACATTATTGTAATATCACTGGATTTTCTATAAAAATGTTTTGGTGATCGTAAGGGGAAAAACTCGTTGGGTTTATATGCAACGCGGTCTTACGAGATACCTTTTTTTTGAAGGATTTTGATAGCTTAAGTAATTCAAATTAATCGTGTTTAGTCACGCTGGTTTTCTAGACTGACTCGGGTGTTACTTTATTGTAATGCTCGGGTCAGACCGAGTATTACAGAATTAAGGTTAGGATACTTGGAGCTTAGGGGACGAGTTGGATGGTAGAGACGTATTACGCGTACTTGATTGTATTCCGCTGTGTATTGTAGGTTGTATATTCAGCACCTTTGTGGACAAGTTATTGTAACTGTTCAGATTTTTATGTTGATGGTTGTACTTTGATAATTTGTATGTATATTAATAGCTACAGATTCTTTGTATAAAAATCTATTATTATATATTATATTTTGTTCCGCTGCGATTGTGAGATTCTGTGTTGTTATTTCTGTTTCTTCTTCTATCTCTTTTTCTTCTTCACCCCTAATGATTCGGTATTTCCAGCACTCGATTGCTCGGCATGCTATACAGGGAACATATTCATGTCAATTTTTGAGGATCGAAAATTCCGGGTCGTTACATTGCACCTCTTTATTGTAGGGCATAATGCCATAAGTTAGAATATATTTTTCATTGAAAACTTGCGACACCAATATGGCAGGATTGAAGGCACACGACATCAATATTACAAAGCTATTGATATCTAGTGCTTTAAAATAGTAGGGCCAACATCAATGCCTCAAAATGGTTGATATTGATTTCATAAATCTGGGCTACTACGCCGCTATAAAATAAAACGTTGAAATTGATAATAGGTGGCATCATTTCCATTTTATATCGATGTCAAAAGTATGTATGTATAAGTGGGCACCACTGCCTAAAGCATTTAATGTTGGAAATAATACTTGCAGCATTACTGCCTTAGTTTATGGCGTTAAATAGGAGGTATGTGGCACTATTTAAAACCATGGTGAAAACTTGCGGCATCAATGCCGTTTATTATAGATTTCAAAACAAAGAAATAAGGAATATCGACATAGTTCTTGTGCGTTACGGGATTACCTATGTCGACATTGGTTCAATGCTAAAGGCCTTATAATATAAGACCCCAACCCGAACAGATTCATTCCATACCAACTTAGTTGATATCGTTTACATCCGTCCACGTTAATGTCATTGGGGTTCGGCATAAACACTGGCAATATGGCAATATCATAATTATCCTAAAACTGTTTTATTTCTATTAAAAGAAATTAATTTTCGCTAACTCTTAACCCTTGTCAATTTTCTATTGGTTAAAAACAATCTTTATCAAATTTCATTTCAGAAGAACTGCCACAACCTATTTACCTTTTTAAAAATTCATTTCGCACCCCTTAGTCAATATTAATTATTTAATAATAATAATTATAAGCTTTTTTAGCTTATTAAATTCATAATAAATCATAATTACATTGGAAAAATCCCCAAAAGTCATCAAAAATCAAAATTAACATATTCTTTAATATATAACAATTCAAGTCCAAAATCCTTATTTAATTATTTTTAATAATTAAAACCCAAAATAATTGCTCTTCCTTCCTTTGGAAATTCATAAAATATTCCCATTAATTTGGAAAATTATGAAATTAAAAAATCATCTCCAAAATATCATTTTACACAACATATGAAAATTTCGAATCATTAGGAGATCAAAACTTAGGTTTAACTCTTAAAACCTATTAAATCGATTTCATAAAAATTCCCATTATACTTCATTAAAACCAATAATGACATAACCAATCCAAACATGACATATTAACTCAATCAATTTAGAATTAGATCATAAATCCAAAATAAACATGAAAACTTTAGATGGATATATTATTCACCTTAAATTGGATAATGGAGTCGAGATTTGATGGAGAACGGTTTTCGTAGCTTTTCCTTTGATTTAGTTTTCATCCTCTAATCTTCCTTAGTAATGCTCAGCCTTGCTTGAGTATTTCTTTAGATTATTTTGTAAAAATGTGAATGAATGAATGAGGGTAAGAGCTTAAGGGAGGCTCTTTTCCTAATTCACCCCTTTCATTTATTCCTCCCTATGTTAAGTTTAAAACAATCTTACTAGTTAATTAGTTAAAGCCTAACCCAATTAATTATCAAATCTCAATCTCCTTATCACTCCTCATATTTTTCTATTTAATCTATTTAATTAACTTTTCTGAATAATGTTAATCAAAATTAGGAGTGTTACAGGCTCCCTTCCTTACAGAATTTTGTCCCCGAAATTATGATAAGGATAATAACAAGTATATCAATCATGCAAACATTTGTAACATCACATAACAACAATACTACATATATGACTAAAAAATAGTCTATATATGCAACAAATATAGAACATACCATCAGAACAATGCAGGATAAGTCTCTTTAATGCTGTCTTCTGTCTTCCAAGTATAGTCTTTTTCGTTGTCACTCCACTTGACTTTCACTAACTTGACTGTCTTGTTCCTCAACCTCTTCTCATTTCTTGCCACAATTTGCATTGGTTGCCTAACAAAAGTCATATCTGGTTCCACTACTAATTCTTCTAATGTAGTCGGAATAATAGTAGTCTATGGATCATGTACATACTTTCTAAGATGAGAAACATAAAACACATTATGGACTCCTGCTAAACTGTTCGGTAACTTTATTCTATAAGCGAGTTTCTCGATCCTCTTTAAAATAAGAAACGGACCTACATATCTCGGTGGCAATTTTCATGTCTTTCCAAATTGTACCACATCCTTCATAGGTGATATTTTAAAAAAACGCGATCTCCAACTGAGAACTGTAAATCCTTATGCCTCTTATCCACGTAACTTTTTTGCCTAGACCGAGCTTCCTTCATCCGTACTTGGATCAACTCAATCTATTTCGTGGCTTCTCTTACCATATCTAGACCAAGAACCAATATGTCTACGGTCTCTAACCAACATGTTAGTGATTTGCATGGCCTTCCATACAAGGCTTCGAAAGGCGCCATTGCTACATTAGTCTGATAACTATTATTATAGGAAAACTCAACTAAGTACAAATGGCCTTCCCACGACCCACCAAAATCTAGTACACAAGCTCTCAACAAATCTTTAAGTACCTTATTGACTCTCTCTATCTGCCCATCCGTCTATGGGTGATAAGCGGTACTCATCTTAAGCTTGGTACCTAATACCTTTTGTAAACTCTTTCGGAATTCACTAGTGAACAAAGTATCCATGTCACTGACTATACTACCAGGAATCTCATGCAGTCTAATAGTATTCTTCATAAATAACTTAGCCAATACAGGTAGCGTCCTTCTCGACTTAACAGGAATGAAGTGTGCACTCTTGGTCAGTCTATCCACTATAACCCAAATACTCTCATTTCCCATATTCGACCTTGGTAGCGTACCAATAAAATCCATGGATATAGAATCTCATTTCCAAACTGGTATCTAAAGGTTGAAGCAAACCACTTGGCTTCTGATGCTCGAATTTCACATGTTGGCAATTCAAATATTGCTTTACCTACTACATCCCTTTTCATACCTTCCTAAAAGAAACTCCTTTTCATATCTTGATACATCTTAGTTACTTCAGGATGAATATTAAACTTTGATCGATGACATTCCCTAAGAACTTTCTTCCTTAGGTCACCAACATCTAGAACACAAAACTGTCCCTTCTTTCTTAACCATTCGTTATGGTCAAAACTAAAATCTTTCAAATCATTAATCTTAGTTCCACCTTCAAGCCTTCTAATCCTTTCAGCTAGCAATGGATCATCTCTTTGCTTAGAAGCAATTCTTTTGATCAATACTGGTCAAACTTCTAAACATGACAATATGATGGTACGTTGACTAGAACTAGCATTCAATCTTAATTGCATGCTACAAGTAGTCAATGCTTCTAAGTTTTCCATTCCGCCAGCATAGCTAACACCACATTCTGATGTTTTATGCTAAGTGCATCAGCAATTTTACTTCCTTTCCCTGGCATATACTTAAAACCGAAATCATAAGCTGCTAAATACTCCAACATCTCTGTTGTCTCATATTTAACTCCTTCTGACAGAATAAATACCGCAAGGACTTATGATCCACAAACAACTCGAATCTTTCTCCTAAGAGGTAGTGTCTCCACACCTTCAACGTAAAAATTACAGCTACCAACTCCAAATCGTGAGCCAGATACCTAACTTCATGTGGTCTGAGCTGTTGAGAAGCATAGGCAATCACTTTACCTCTTTGCATCAACACAACTCCTAATCATGTTCCATACGCATCTGTATACACCACCAAATCCTAATTACTATCTGGTACAACTAACACGGGCTCATTGGTCAATAAATGTTTTAGATTCTAGAATGCTTCCACACATTTACTAGACCAAATAAACTTTACGTCCTTTCTTGTTAGTTTAGTCAAAGGTGCTGCTATCCGAAAGAAATTCTTGATGAATCTCTGGTAATAGCCAGCTAATCCATGAAAACTCTTTATCTCGGTCATCGTCTCGGGTCTCTTCCAATTATTTACAGCTTCAATCTTAGCTGGATCCACATATAACCCTTCTTCTGAAACTACATGACCAAGAAACTTCACTTCCCTCTTCCAAAATGACACTTCGAAAACTTCATTTTTAGTTGATGTTGCCTCAACGTCTCAAGCACTATTCTAAGATGAATCTCATAATCTCTCTCATCTTTAGAATATATCAAAATTTCATTATGAACACCAACATGAACCTATCCAAGTGCTCTCGGAAAATTCGGTTCATCAAATCCACAAAGAAAGTAGCGCATGTCGACCCAAATGGTATGACTAACCACTCATACAAACTATATCTTGTTCAAAATGTCGTCAAAGGAATATTTCCCTCTGTCACACTCAATTGATGGAAACCTATAGCCAAATCCAATTGGGAAAATACTTTGGCTCCACTCAACTAATCAAATAAATCATCAATTCTCGGTAAAGGATACCGATTTTTTATCGTTTTCTCGTTTAACTTACGATAATCGATACACAATCTCAAGGACCCATCCGGTTTCTTCACGAACACCGTGGCCGCTTCCCAAGGCGAACTGCTTGGTCTAATAAAACTCTTTCCTTCTAAGTCCACCAGTTGCACCTTTAACACGTTCATCTCAGTAGGTGTCATTCTGCTAGGTGATCTACTTATGGGTTCAGCTCCAGGCACATGATCTATATGAAACTTAATAGCTCATTTCGGTGGTATCCTATAACAGGCTCAAAGGTATTTGCATACTCTCTCACAAATAAAACCCTAATCAACTCACCTTCTACTTTCATTGCACCCAATAAGGTACAAACTTCTGAACTCGAATTCTCAACTGAGTATATAATTCGGTCGCTACTATCAGGGTCTCTTAGTGATATTTTCCTATCCTGGCAAAATATCCTAGCAACATATTTGCTCAACCAATCCATACCCAAAATAATCCCAAAGCCCACAAAATCCGATACATATAGACTGCAGGCAAATATATGACCTAAGAACTCAAGTTCTAACTGGTCACATCTCATCCCAAGAGTTGCATATCCTCCTATTCGATTCGCAACCCTTAAGGAAGTAACAAGGTATGATGTTTCCAGGTTTAACTTATCTACCAAACATAGTGAAATAAAAGAATGTGATGCACCCATATCAAACAATACTCTAACTGGTATGCTATGAATCAAAAGCGTACCTTCCTTCATAGAATTTCCTTTCTCTACCACAGTCAGTCTCGATGCAGACTGTTCCAAAGAAAATACCTTTTCTTTATCAGCTCTAGCCGGTTCTAAACACTGATCCTTATAGTGTCCTATCTGGTCGCAGTTGAAACACTTTACACCTTTCTTTTCCGCAACCTTCTTTCCCTTACCGGTTCAAAACTCACGAACAAAATGTCCTTTCTTGTCACTCTTAAACCAGATGATATCGATTTTTGCTTTCTTGGAAGCTCCACCTTTCTTAGTTCCCTTCTTCTAAAAGAATTTTCTCTTCTTGCCTTGAAAATTCCGAGTCTCCGTTGAATTTTCTTTCCTGAAAGTAGAAAGCATCTCCTCATTCCTGATTGCCATCTCCACCACTAGATTCGATGGATCCCTAAGATGTGGCATAGTCATCATAGCAATCCCCAGTATCAACCCCTGGATAAACTTTTCATTCCTCTTAATCATAGTATCAATGGTGGTATATCCATACCTAGACATCTCATCAAACTTAGTAGCATATTCCAACGCCGAAATTTCCCCTTGCTCCAATTCCATAAACTTTTAAGCAAGGTTGACTTAGCTTTAGATAAGAACCTCTTCTCAAAATTTCGGCTAAACTTAGCCCAAGTCAGTTCCTCTTCAGGCACACCAACGACTACCCCATTCCACTAGTAAAGTGCTGCTCCTTGCAACTGCAAGAAGCCAATCTCCTTTTCTGCTCATCGTTCAACCCTAGATCAGCAAAAATCCTCTCATAATGAAATAGCCAGTTCTCTACTTCAATAGCATCCTCAGTTCCAAGAAATGGCTTTCCTCCAAGGCTAGTATAATCATAGTTCAGCTTGGTATAGTTATTGCCAGCTGGCACTACAGGATTAGCTCCTCCCGCATTACCAACATTCCCTTCAGCCAAACCACCACCAGCTCCAGCTTGCATCATATTGACAAAGAACCGATACATAATCCTCATATCTACTGATAGTGTTCCAGCACCAACATTGGCATTTGTATTTTGGTTAGCATTTTCCTGTTGACATTAGTTCCTTCTGGTTTTGGGTCAAACATTTCCATCAGTTGTAGTGCTTCCTCCACCTAAATTCACTCTTACATTTCCTACTTTTATAGATTGTTTTCTGGTAATCTGAATATGAGCCTTAATAAGATAAAGAAGAACGGTTTTAAGAGAGGGGGGGAATACATACATATATATGGTAAATACAAATACGTTACTATAACATTATCCCATACCCCAATCTTATTCTCCGGTTCATTGGATTGTATTTTCAAAACCCTTTAATCTTTTAAAATTTACATAATCCTATGTTCTGATATCAACTTGTAACATTCCCCATTTTGAGGCTCGAAACTAAGTGTTACAGATGTTGCAGTCATCCATGGTATTAATTTCCGGTGATAAAATGCAGCTATTTTTGTCATATCAATGATATCAGAAGCACATGAATATCAAACTTTTCAAAACAATGTATTGATAAACTTTCATATTTCATTTCATAAATAAGATTTCATATTCATTACAAAATCCCATTCGATCCTATGTTCAGAGAAAATATAATTATTACAAAATACTCCAAAAGTGACATATGAAGACGCCCACTTGGTTGATCAGAGTTTAATACTTGACAATTATACAATTTTCCGTTACATCCATTCAAGCATTTAAAGCGACACGGTGGAAAATAAAAGCTCCTAGTAATAGCTAGCTTTCCTTTAGCACGTCTACGGAAGCTTGTTCGTCTAACCTGAAAATCCCTACCCCTGACCTACTCAAATGAGTACTCGAGAGTTTAAGGGTAAAACAAAACCTCGGGTCAAACCAAAAAGTCTGGTGTAGATAATAACATTCCATCTCAAACCAAATAGATATCTAGTGAGACCATGCCGCTGAGCAGAATGGGTTTTCCCCTCACTAGTATCTTATCCAAAATATGTCAATCATAATCATGCACCTGCAACCACAATGGTTAGAACAACATAACATAATCTTATGCAGGTACGCAATGTAGGTATGTGTAATTCATATATCAATTTAGGGTTATATCTACCCTAAGTTCACCCATTCTCACAAAACCGACTATCTATCTCAACTCATAGTTTTCCTAGGGCCACTATGAACCTATTAATTTTCATTGGCTAACTAATAACCTGCCAAAATTCTTAGGAACTACCTGTCATGAATCATAGTTTTCATGGGATCACTAAGAACCTATCGACTTCCACCAATAACACTTTCTTATCATAGTTTTCATGGAATCACTGTGAACCTATTGGATGTTTCCAATAACATTTCTCAAACCATAGTTTTCATGGGATCACTAAGAACTATTGAGATTCTCCAATAATATCACGCGAAATATAGTTTTTATGGGATGACTATGAACCTAATGGACCCTTCCAATATCATATCTCAAATTACAATCTTTTGATCGGTCTGGGCATCCTACACCTTTGATTTACCTGATTCCTGGATGCAATTCTACTCACTCAGGAGTTAAATTTGACTACACTTACTATTTAAATTTGACTATACCTACTATTGGGTCAACTTAGCTGATTATTCTGCCCTTAATTATCACCAAAATACAGTTATGGGTCGTGATGATGCAAGTATGACAATAATAACCACACAAAATGCTGATCAAATAATAACAAGAACATATAGCATCCATTATTTAAATATGTTCAACCGATGGTTATTGGCATCTTATAGTTACTTAATCTTAAGTAATAACTCATTTTGATAATTTCATATAAAAACATGGCTAAACAATAATTTATTCCTTAAAAACCTTTATCATCATATATGATTAATCCACTTAACTTATATATAAAATGAGGAAAATATAGCCCATTACTTTTACCAATTTCTCATGCCAATTTATAATCCATTTTAATACGGCCATGTAAACTTCCGGTATTAATATGAGGACATCGCACCTCTTCATTATAGGGCATAACGCCAAAAGTTATAATATGTTCATCATTGAAAAATTGTGACATTAATATGGTCGGCATTGATGGCATACGGCATCAATATTACAAAACCATTGATATTAGGTGCTTTAAACAGTAGGATCGACATTGATGACTTCCGTCAATGCCTCAGAACGGTTGATATTGATTTCATAAAGCTGGGCTACTATGCCACGATAAAATAGAATGCTGAAATTGATAATAAATGGCATCATTGCCATTTCATATTGATGTTGACAGTATGTAGGTATAAGCAGCATCATTGCCATAATACTTCTATCTCGTAAGTAATATTAGTGGCATTACTGCGTAAAGTATTTGATGTTGGAAACAATACTTGCAGCATTACTGTCATAATTTATGGCGTTAAATAGGAAGTATATAGCATCGTTTAAAACCATGGTGAAAACTTGCGACATCAATGTCGTATGTTATAGATTTCAAAAAAAGAAACAAGTTAGGTCGGCATAGTTCAAGTGCGTTATGGGATTACCTATGTCGACATTGATTCAATGCCGAAGGGCTTATAATATAAGACATCAACCCAAACAGATTCATTTCATACCATCTTGGTTGATATCGTATGAATCCATTCATGTTAATGTCGCTGGGGTTTGGCATAAACATTGGTAATATGGCAATATCGTAATTATCATAAAAACTATTTTATTTCTATTAAAAGCAATTACTTTTCACTAACTCTTAACCCTTGTCAATTTTCTATAGGTTAAAAATAATCTTTAACAAATTTCTTTTTAGATAAACTACTACAACCAATTTACCTCTTCAAAAATTCATTTTGCATCCTTTAATGATTATTAATTATTTAATAATAATTATAAGCTTCTCTAGCTTATTAAATTCATAATAAATAATAATTACATGTGAAAAATCTCTGAAATTCACCAAAAATCATAATTAACATACTCTTTAACATATAAAAAATTTGGGATCAAAATCCTTATTTAATTATTTTTAATAATTAAAACCCGAAATAATTGCTCGTTCTTTCTTTGGAAACTCATAAAATATTTCTATTAATTAGGAAAATTATGTAATTAAAAACCCATCTCCAAAACATCATTTTACACAACATATCAAAATTTTGAATCATTATGAGATCAAAAACTTAGGCTGTATTTGGTTTGTCATTTTTACTTTTGGGTTTTCGTCCATACAAAAATGCATAAAACGCATGTATATTATCGAAAACGACCAATTTAGAAAACGAAATTAATATACAAAATAGAAAACAACTTTTTTATATTTTTCATGTTTTGAAAACTGACAGAAGCACGAAAAACAATCTATTCTTCCATCGTCCTTCCATCCCCTTCGTTGTCCCTTTATTTTTCTTCCATCGCCTCTGTCATCACTTCACTCTCATATTTGACATACATATTTGAAAACAGAAAACCCAAAATTCGTTTTTAAACCAAACATTACATTAGTTTTTACCCTTAAAACCCATTAAATAAATTTCATAAAAATTCCCAGAGTTCTTCATTAAGTCAAATAATGACATAACCAATCCAAACGTGACATATTAACTCAATCAATTTAGAATTAGATGATAAATCTGAAATAAACACGAAAACATGAGATGGATACTATTATTCACCTTAGATTTGATCATGGAGTCGAGATTTAATGGAGAATGATTTCCCTAGCTTTTACTTTGATTTGCTTTAGTTTTCCTCCTCTAATTTTCCTTAGTAATGGTCGGCCTTGCTTGAGTTTTTCTTTAGATTGTTTTGTAAAAATGAGAATGAATGAAGAATGAGAGGGTAAGAGCTTAAGGGAGGCACTTTTCCTAATTTTCCCCTTTCATCGTTCCTCTCTATGTTAAGTTTAAAACAATCGTATTAGTTAATTAGTTGTGGTCTAACCCAATTAATTATCAAATCTCAATCTCCTTATCACTCCTCACATTATTCCATTTAAGTTATTTAATTAAATCTCTTGAATAATGTTAATCAAAATTAGAGGTGTTACAAGATGGCTAACTACTATTCACCTTAGATTGGATAAGACGGATTAAAGTTTGATGTAGATTAATTTCTCTAAGCTTTCCTCTTTGAATTCCTTAGATTTCCTCTTCTTTTTCTCTAGGTAATGGCCGACATCCTTTTAGGTTTTGTTTTGATTTTAGAAAAATGAAATGAGAATGAATGAGAGAGGAAGGGTTTAGAGAATGAATTAAAGAATTATACCCATTATGCGCCTCCCATTAATCCCTTTCTATTATATGTTTCAAAAAAATCTTATTAATTGATTAATTAAAGCCTGAACCAATTAGTTAATAAATCTCATTCTCATTATCACCTCACATTATTCTATTTAATTTATCTAATTAAATTCTTTGAATAATATTAAACAAAAATGAGGGGTGTTTTAGGCTCCCATCTTTAAAGAATTTCATCCTTGAAATTACGATAAGGAAAATAGCAAGCATAACAATCATGTAAACATGTGTGACAAACACATAACAACAATACTAGCATATCCTATTAGCAAAAAAGTCTATATGGTAGATATAGAACATACCATCAAAATAACTGAGGATAAGTATCTCTAATTTTGTCTTCTGACTCCTAAGTACAATCTTTCTCATTGTCACTCCACTGGACTTTCACTAACTTGACAATCTTGTTTCTTCATTTCTTCTCATCTGTTCCTACAACATAGACTGGTTGTCTAACAAAAGTCATATCTGGTTCTACTACTAAATCTTCCAATACAGTCAGTGCAATAGTAGTCTCTGGATCATACACACACTTTCTAAGATGAGAAACATGAAAAACATTATGAACTCCTGGAAAATTATTCGATAAATCTATCTGATAAGCGATTTTTCCGATCCTTTCTATGACTGGAAACAGACCAACATATCTTGGTGCCAATTTCCCTGACTTTCCAAACTGTACCACACCCTTCATCGGTGATACTTTAACAAAAACATGGTCTCCAACTAAGAACTCTAAATCCTTACGTCTCTTATCTACGTAACTTTTCTACCTAGATTGAACTTCCTTTATCCTTGCTCGGATCAACTCAATCTTTTATGTTGCTTCTCTCACCATATCTGGACCTAGAATCAATTTGTCTCCGGTCTCTAACCAACATGCTGGTAATTTGCATAGCCTTCCGTAAAGAGCTTCGAATGGCTCCATTCCTATGGTAGTTTGATAACTATTATTATAGGAAAACTCGACTTAGTGCAAATGGTCTTCCTATGACCCTCCAAAGTCTAATACTTAAGCCCTTAACAAATCTTTAAGAATTTATTAACTCCTTTTGTTTTCCATCTGTTTATGGATGGTAAGTTGTACTCATTTTCAGCTTGGTGCATCCTTTTTTGTTAGCAATCATGAGTTGGATATCCAACTTCAAGTCTCCTAATTTGTTTAGCTATTAAAGGATCATCTCTCTGCTTAGAAGCAATTCTTTCGATCATTACAAGTCGAACTTCTAAGCATGACAACATTACAGCATTTCGATTAGAATTAGCCATCGACCTTAACCATACACTCCAAGTAGTCAATGCCTCTAAATCTTTCCATTCTTCTAACATAGCTAACACCATACCATGATGCTTCCTGCTAAGTGCATCCACAAGTTTATTTCTTTTCCATGGCATATATTCAATATCAAAATCATAAGCTATCAAAAACTCTAGCCACATTTGTTGTCTCATATTTAGCTCATTCTGAGAGAATAAATACTTCAAAGACTTATGATCTATAAATAACTAGAATCATTCTCCCAAAAGATAGTGTCTCCACACTTTCAAAGCAAAGATCACTGTTGCCAACTCCAAATCATGAGTCGGATATCTAACTTCATGTGGTCGAAGCTGTCGAGAAGTGAAGGCAATCACTTTATCTTTTTGCATTAACACATCTCCTAACCATTTCCCACATGCATCAGTATACACCATTAAATTTTGATTTTCCTGGAACAACTAACACAGGCGCATTGGTCAGTAGATATTTTAGCTTTAAGCATGCTTCTTCACATTTATCGGTCCAATCATATTTTACGTCCTTCCTTATTAGTTTAGTCATAGGTGCTGTTATATGAGAGAAATCCTTGACGAATCTCCGATAATAGCCAGCTAACCCCTGAAAATTTCTTATTTCGGTCACAATCTTGAGTCTTTTCCAATTATTAATAGCTTCAATCATAGATGGATCTACTGATGACCCATTCTCTGAAACTACATGACCAAGAAACTTCACTTCTTTCTTCCAAAAATGACATTTTGAATACTTCGCTTTTAGTTGATGTTGCATCAATGTCTCTAGCACTATTTTGAGATGATCTCATAATCTCGTTCAATTTTAAAATATATCAAAATGTTATCTATAAATAATAACACGAATATATCTAAATGCTCTCAGAAGAGCTGATTCATCAAATCCACAAAGAAAGCAGCTGCATGGTCAGTCTAAAGGGCATGACTAACCATTTATACGAACCATACCTTGTTCGAAATGTCATTAATGGATAGTTGTCCTCCGTCACTCTTAATTGATGGAACCCTGTTACTAAATCCAATTGGAAAAATACCTTGGCTCCACTCAACTAATCATAGAAATCATCTATTATCAGCAAAGGATACCGATTCTTTATCGTCTTCTCATTTAACTACGATAATCAATACACATCCTTAATGACCTATCTGGTTTCTTCGTGAACATTGTGGCTGCTCCCTAAGGAGAACTGCTTGGTCTAATAAAATTCTTTCTTTCTAAGTCCACCAACCGCACCTTTAACTCTCATCTCAGTAGGTGTCATTCTGCTAGACGACCTACTTACGAGTTCAGCTCTAGGTACAAGATCTATTCGGAACTCAATAGCCTGTCTCGATGGTAGTCCTATAACCGGTTCAAAAACATCTGTATACTCTCTTACAATGAAAACTCGATTGACCTCATCTTCCACTTACTTTGCACCCAATAAAGCATGTACATCTAAACTCAAATTTTCTACTGTGTATATAATTTGATCACGGCTATTAGGGTGTCTTAATGATATCTTCATATTCTAGCAAAAATATCCTAGCATCATATCTACTTAACCAATCCATACTCAGAACAATCCCAAAACCCATAGAATCAAATACATGCAAATTATAGGTAAATGCATGATCTAACAGCTCAAATTCTAAATTGTCACATCTCATCCCTGCTCCAATTCAGCAAACTTCTTGAGCAAAGTTGACTTAGCTATCTCAAACAGAAACCTTTTCTCAAATCTCCTTCTAAATCCAGCCCAAGTAGAATTCTCCTCTGGTATTCATAAACTCACACTGTTCCACTAATACAAAATAGCTCCTTACAACTGTACAGATGCCAACCTCCTCCTCTGCTCATCATTCAAGCCTAAGTCAACAAAGATCCTTTCACGGTGTAACAACCAATTCTCAACTTCAATAGCACTTTATGGTCCATGAAAATGCTTTCCTCCAAGTTCGGTATAATCGTGGCTCAAATGCGGTAGAATTGTTGTGAGCAGGTTCCTCGGGATTAGAACCTCCTACATTATCAGCGTTTTCTCCTATCAAACCAGCTGTAGCTCCAACTTGCATCATATTCATGAAGAACTAATACATAATCCTCCTATCTATTGGTAAGGTTCCAACACTCATATTAGCATTTGCATTTGGATTAACATTTGCTAGTCGCCCGGATTCCTTCTAGATTGGGTCGAACATTTCCATTAGTTGTGGTGCTTCTTCCACCTAGATCCACTCTTCCATTTCCTACTTCCATATCTTGCTTTCTCGTAATATACATACGAGTCTTTGTGAGGAACAGAAGAATGGTATAAGAGAGAAGGGAGAATAGAGACAAAATACATACTTATGTATAGCAATAACAAGTACGTTACTATAGCGTCATCTCATACCCCAAACTTATTCTCTGGTATATTTGGATTATGTTTTCAAAAAAAATTAAGTTTTACATAAACCTATTCTCTAATATCAAGTTGTAACATCCCTCAATTTATGGCCCGAAAATAAGCGCTATTAATGCTAAAGTCATCCATAGTGTTATTTCCTGATGATAAAATGAGATCAGTTAATTGTATCTATAACATCACAAGAGCACATGAATATGAAAATTTTCAAAACACATTTCATTAATAAACTTTCACATTTATTACATAATCTCATCAATTCCATGTTCAGAAAAATTATAATAAGTACAATTATATTCCAAAAGCGACATATAAAGATGCCACCCTGGATGATCGGAGTCTAACTGCTTGACAGTTATAAATTCTTTCGTTATATCCATTCAAACAAAGCATAACTTCAAATAACACAGCGGAAATAAACTTCTAATATTAACTTTCCTCCTACACGTCTCCGAAAGCTTATTTGTCTAACCTTAAAACCCTACTCGCTATCTACTCAAATGAGTACTCGAGAGTTTAAGGGGACAACAGAAACTTTGGGTCAGACAAAAAGTCTGGTGTGAATAATAATATACCACCTCTAACCAAAAATAGATATCTAGTGAGACCACGCCGCAGAATGGAATGGATTTTCCTCTCACTAGTATCTCATCAAAAATATGTCAGTTTAACATAAATCATGCACATGCAACCACAATGGTTAAAACAAAGCATGATATCATCATATGCATACAATATCGGTAAATATAACTAGTCTGTCATTAAAGGGTTATGCATTCCCAAAGTTTACCCGCCTCATGAAGTCGATTGTCTGTCTCAAATCATAGTTTTCCCAAGGTCAATATGAACCTATTAGTTTTCACAGGCTAACTAATAATCTATCAGGCTGACTCAGGCCAAAACATAACCAAATGTCCCAAAATCACCAAATACAGTTAAAAGGAAAATAAATTAAACAATACAATAACCATATAGAGCTACGAGTTCCATTCTATGCATATACATCTTTTTGTCTTACTAGTGACAAAGCCTTACGCACTAGAATCGCGGACCTTTACCAATCGGAGGCTACCGGTTAAAGCATAGAGCATGAACTTACACCAGTCCCACTTAAAATCTTATCCAGTTTTAAATCCATGATTCAAGGCATCACAACACAATTGATCTATCTGATCTCCTGGATGCAGTTCTACTCACTTTGTAGTGTAGTCTGACCATACCGACTAATGGAGCAATCTAATTGGTAATTATATTCCTAAATCCTAAGGTGCAATGTTGGATAATGAAAATATGAGTATGACAAATGATAAATTATGTAAATTTACTAATCAAATGATGATAAGAACATAAAACAACATTCATCAAAGTATGTTCAATCAATATTCATATGCATAACAAAATTACTTAAGTTTAAGTAATCTTTTCCTTTGGTAAAATTCATATAACACTGGGCTAAAACAATATTTCATCTCCTTAAAAACAATTATTTTAGAAATGATGAACCACTTGAAATCGTTCTTAAAACAAGGATAACATAGCCTGAATACTTAGCCAAAATCTTATGCTAAAGCACTATCATCCTTACATGGCTTTTAAAACACTTACTATCAAAATAGGGCTGTCGAGCCTCTAAAAAACATTGGCTATCGGGCCTCTAAACATACATATCAGGTTTGTAAAACATACAGCTGTCGAGCCTAAAATATAGTTGTCGAGTAACTACATGGAAGCTATCGAGTCACTATTAGACATGAGGTGTCGAGTCCTTGAAAACATGAGGTGCCAAGCCTCTAAAAACCTAAGGATGTCGAGCCTTTAAAAAGGAAGTTGTCAAGTCTCTAAACCATGGGGTTGTCGAGCCTCTTCAAAACATGAGATATCGAACCCCTAAAAACACAAGGTGTCAAGCCCCTATGTAAGCGGATACATAACATAGATATTAAGTAGCTATCACATGCATCGGCCCTTATAGTTGTCAAGCCTCAATGAATTTAGAGGTATTGAGACTCTAAGTTATTGTGCTGATGGCATTACTGTAAATAAGTTAAAAACTGATTTATTTTCTTTTAAAGTTAAAGCTTTCCGCTAACCCTTGCCTCTTGTGAAATTATCATTGGATAACAAAATACTTTTCATATTCTTTGCTAAATTACCAGTAGGTCATGTTCTACCTTCTCACTCAACTTTGCAAAATCCTTATAATTTAAATCATTAACTCATATTAATTAAAAACTTTTCTAGAATAACAAATGCATAGAAAATCATAACAATTAGGGAAAAATCCCAAAAAATCACTAAAAATATGAATTTCCTTCTTCTTTCATATACAAAATTTTCGAGACTAAAATATTAATTTAATTATCTTTAATAATTAAAAACTCGAATATGTAGACATTTTTCCTCTTGGAAAATTCATAAAATATTCATATGAAATTGAAAACCCATCTCCAAAACAATGTTTTCCACAACATATTCAAATTTCAAGTCAATTGGAGACTAAAAATTTGACCTTGCTTTTAAAACCCATTAGAACAATTCCAACAAACTATCATTCAATTTAATAATGATATAATCAATCTAAGCATGAAATATTATCAACCAATTCGGAAATCAATCCTAAGACCGAAAACAAAACATAAACAAATGAGTTGGTTAGCTATTATTCACCTTATATCGGATAAGATAGATTGAGATTTAACGTAAATTAATTTCCCTAAACTTTCCCCTTTGAATTCCATAGATTTCCCCTTCTTTTTCTCTAGGTGATGGCCATCCTCCTTTTAGGTATTTTTTTAATTTTAGAAAAATGAAATGAAAATGAATGAGAGAGAAGGGTTTAGGGAATGAATTAAGGAATTATTTCCATTATGCCCCTCTCATTAATCCCTTTCTATTCTATGTTTAAAATAATCTTATTAATTGATTAATTAAGGCCTGACTCAAATAGTTTACAAATCTCATTCTCCTTATCACCTCCCATTATTCTATTTAATTTATCTAATTAAATTCTCTGAATAATGTTAAACAAAAATGAGAGGTGTTACAGCCACATTCTATAGGAGATACTAATTGATCTCTCTAGAACACTCATGAGTTCACAAGATAAGCGCATGACCATAAAAAGTTCATACATATCGCGAAGAAGTGTAGATATTGTTATTATCATTATTAATCCTGAAGGTATACGGCATAGCCATGATCTTAAATTTAAGTAGCATCGAAGTATGAAAAAAAATCAATGCCGAAAGTATACAATGCCATCCTTCATCAATAAAGAATAACAGACAATGTCGCAGGTCATCAATGAAGCCAGCAGTATTGGATGCCATCAATGTCGCGTACCGCTTATAAGGTTGGATGAATGATATAGTGCCAAAGAAACTACAAATAATACCGCATGTTAGTAAGGGAATGGCGACATTGAAAAGCTCTAAAAGCCATCAAAGTTATAACATCGTGATATAGCATTGATGCCGCATCAAATTAATGTTGTATTCCATAAATGGAGCACTTCTTCCATGTAGCCAGAAGAATCAATGCCGCTTCGGATTAATACCGCATCACTCCAATGTCGTCTTATTCTGTTGTCACCCTATCAATGCCGCTCATCATTAATGCCGCTTGTTATCAATGCCACATGTTACCAATGCTGCTTGTAATCAGTGCTGCTTGTTTCCAATGTCGTCTACTACCAATGATGTTTGTTATCAATGCCAATCATTGCTAATGTCAGCACTTATCAATGTTGTCGCTTATTTACGTCGTGCCATAGTAAGGAAACACTTCATCAACCTTCAAAGGAGGCCGCATATTCTCAATACAATATTGATATTAAACATCATCAATGAAGACTATCAAAGCGGAATGGATGCTAAGCGTCGAAGTTCTTCATTGAGTGAGTGGATGCTGAAGTTTGCGCTATGCGTCATCAACATGGAAAATGCCGGAGGTTAAGCATGCTGCATGGGCACATGGCAGCCATGCCGTATCCCATAACTCTTATAGATACGAACCTAGGGGTATAAAGAAGGGGTGAATCATTCTTGTCACTTTTCTTACATTTTAAATTTTGTAACCCTAAATTGATTTTGGTATTTAGTGTCTATTGTAGAGCTTGAACTACTGCATATAGGACGATGTACATTCAACATTACTTGGAATAAGAACAAGATTACTTGAATGAAGGCTTGCTTTCAAGTTCCAAAGCATTTGTGATTCTTACATCATAACATGCTTTGAATTCCAAAAGCACTCATAATCTTGAGTTTGATTACTCTAAATGATTTGAACTATTAACTCTTATATGGCATTCGATGGGGCCTTAGCTTTGAAATTGAACATGCATAAAACTTTCATGGATTCGATCTGGTGCAACTCCATCCTAACAACTTAGCCTAGGATTTCTTTAGCTTAACCAAATCCTCTTTCCTTATACTTTTGGGTTAACGAAGAAATACGTTAACATTTTGGCACTAGAAGGAGGGCTCGAACCTCCGTCTCTATTAAAACTCTAAGTGGAACTACGCTAGCTTGCATATATAGGGCTTAAAGGACTTGCCCCTACCAAGCATACCTATTCCAGGCTAACCTACCTTTGATTCTTAACATCAATTAATTGCATCAACTAAGTTTTGCTTAGTCATGCCAATTAATCATGTTAAGTTTCCAAACAAGGATCCTCTGAGCCTCAAATGATTAGGCCAACTTATCGAATCACTAGTGATCCCCAGCTTCATGAGGAGCAAGTATTAAGCCTTATGGCACTATAAATTATGAAAGAAAAGGAAAGACAAATAGCTCCTTACGATCTAGAAAAATCGATCTTGAATCCATTTCATATGGAGCCAACACCAATCTTTGCCCTAGGGAGGAAGTATAAAAAGGATAGCATTTTCATGAAGAAGAGAAAAGAAATCCAGCTCCAAGCAAGGGGAACATTGTTTGAAAGAGAGATAACAAAAGACTTCGATCAATTCACTAGGAGATGGGAGCATGTGCTTAGTCATTCCTATAAATTGAACGAAGCTCAACTCTTTGAAAAAGAAGTCTGCTATAGAAGTTAAGGGGCCTATCACATAAAACAAAAGAGCCAAAAAGAGAATCGTTTTCCAAAAGATTAAGACTTTCCAAGAATTGCTCTCTTACTACTTCTTATGAGAATATCTACCTCTTGACTAAGGACACACTTAACTACTGGCCTACCCAAAAGAAGCGACCAAAGAATGAATGGGACCTCAGAGGATTATACTACCGTTATCATCGCTCCAAAGGACATAGCACAAACCAATATCAAATATTAGAAGGCTTAATTAACCATTTTCTAGGGCAAGGGAAGCTTAATGAATTTGTAAGAAGATGTTAGATAAGTCATCAATAAAATAAGATTTTCTGCATGAAATAAGGGCATCTACATGGTTAAGGAGGAAAACAAACTCCTGAAATAAAAGAAAAATCCTTCGATCCCGCCAAGATGGCCTAGTCAAAGTGTCTCCTAGAGGGAGGACGGAGTAAGCCTTTGGTACCACTTGAGATGTCCTGGCCGAAGCGTCGACTAAACCTTCGGTCCCGCCAATGTGGCCTGGCCGGAGCCCTTAATCCCATCTTTATGGCCTAATTAAGGCGCCTCCTAAAGGGAGGTCAGAATAATCCTTTAGTCCCACCTGAAAATGGCTTGTCCAAAGTCTCTGCAAGCCCCTGGTCTCGCCTACGCGGTCTAGCCAAGGCGCCTCCTAGACGGAGGACGAAGTAAGCCTTTGGTCCCGCTTGAAAACAGCATGGCCAAATCACCGAATCAGCCTTCAGTACCGCCTATAAGGCCTCACTGAAGTGCTCCTAAAGGGAATTCAGGTAAGTCTTTGGTTCTGCATAAAAAAGCTAACCAAACACACTGGACAAGCCTTTAGTGTTGTCTCCAAGGCCTTGCTAAAGTGCCTCCTAGAGGGAGGTTGGGTAAGTCTTTGGCTCTGCTTAAGATAGCAAACCAAACGCCCAGACAACAATCATCACCAAAGACGGAGCGGATCAAATTCAAGAGCGAACCTAACTCTATCCTAAAGAATGGATAAAAAACAATCTTCTAGAGGAAAATCTGTCAAAAACAAGCCATTTGTGCTCCGAAACAAAATCAATCAATCTTCTAGAGAAAGATCCGTAAAATATAAGCCGTTTACGCTCCAAAGCAAAAGAAAAATTCAAATTTCAAATTTCAGATGGGTTTTCTAGTCTCCCTTATTAATTACTAGATGGATTTTCTAGTCTTCCTTCATTATTACTAGATGGGCTTTCTTATCTGCCAAATGAGTTTTTTCGTCTTCTGTTCCTATCGCTATATGGTATTCTAGTCCTCTATTCACACTATAACCAGAATGGTTCTCTAGACTTCTGTTCAAATTGTTATTAGAAGGATTTTCTGACAGCAGAACTTGCTTAAATTAGCTCTCAATTTTTTAAATTCAGATTGGAATTCAACTTTCTTATTAAACTGGAATCTCCGTCACTAAACAAGATATGGAGTATCTATAAATGAAGAAGCAAACTCTTACATCAGGATAAAAACTCATGGTTTGTTGATATGATAAATGCTTAGTTAGTCAAACTTATGGTTCTTTTAACAAGCAAATTGGAAAAAAACTTGAAATACTGGAAAGCAGACAACGCATCTTAGATAATTCAACAAACTCAAAAAGAGAAAAGTGCATATGACACATTCGGGGTTACATACGTTTAAATATAGATTTATTTACAATCTAATACATTATGTGCAAAATTGTAGCTACAAAAATTAGACAAAAGAAGAGTGTGTTTAAAGCAGTTTGTTGCTAAAGCTCAAAGCTCTATGCTATCCTGACTAAATCTTTAGCAATTAAAGGATCAGTAATGTAGCAAATGGCCACGCCCAAAAGTTCTTTGATTTTCTTTTCCTGTCTTCGAATAGCATCTGCATTATCAACTAAATCAATTTGAATTTTTAAAGCATGCTGCAGAGTCTTATTGGCTCCTTTAAGAGTTTAAACCATGCTCTTTAATTCTTTAATTTCCTGTTTAAGAATGTACTTCTCGTGCCCAAGCTTTTCAACATGGCTTTCGTAGTCATTGAGACGTCGAGATACTTTTTCATTCCATTTCTTACTGAAATATTGCATGCACTCAAATTTAACTTGTCTGCTCCATTTGGAGATCGCATCATTACTTAGACCTAAAGGGGGATTTAGCAAAGTAGGAAACTCTTGACTAGCCAAAGATTGTGATCTAGTTGTTCTAATGGGAGTAGGAGTAGGAAGGCCGAACTCGCCTCCACTTGCGATAAGCTCTAACGACTGGCAATAGACTTGACTTTTTATTAGCTTCACTTTAATATTATTTATTTGTTGATGCAATCTAGCCATTTCGAGATCAATCTCAGCTGAAGGTCTAGATTCTAAGACCAAGTCAATCTTTTCTTTCAACTGTTGGACTCTTTTGTCTTTCTCTTCAATTTCCCCTTCCATGCTAGAAGTTCGTTCCTTCGGACCTCTAAAATTCAGTCTCAATTGGAAGTATTTCCCATTCTTATGATTTCGGATTATTTGAAATCCATAGAGCTAAAGCATTTTTAGAAGACCGCCTCTTTTCAATATCAACTATTAATCTATGCTTAATCTCGATCACTCATGAGAAAACATTTAGAGAATCAGGGTTTATCTAATCAAAATAAATAAAAGAAAAGTTAATATATGAAAAATGTTCTCCTTCATTGATCATAACAAAAATTTACAAATGATAAGGAAATTCAAATTACATCACAAATTTGTTTTAGAACATTCAACCAACTCTTAAAATTTTGAAACAATAATTTTGACCTTTTTAAATGACCCAATAGACTCGTTAAGAGCAGAATCAAAAGAAGCTTTGATCCCTCCTTGAGTGTTAACATGAGAGATTGGATGATAGTCTTATTCCCCGACTGGAGAGCCGACATGATCGCATAGCAGTTTAGCGTGGTAGGTTCGAATTTCACTCAGTAATTTATCCTTCTCATCACCCAAGAATTCAAAAAGAAAAAATGAGGAAATTGCATGTAAACTTCTTGTAGATCTCTAAGTAAGCAGTATCTCCCTAATTGTGATGTTTTAAGAGTTAAAAATTTTCTTTAAAATCCTTCTTTAACTTGACAAATTTACTCAAGAGTTCCATGGAACAAGACTGCTTGAGGTTTCTTTAATCTGTACAATATAATAAATTAGACTAATAATAGAAAAATAAAAACGATAAAATTCATAAGCTACTTTAGTTACATAGTACAACTATACAATCATTCAGATTCATACAAAATTGATTTCTTATATAGTTCAGAAATAAATGTCTTCCTATTGTATTTAAGTTTTCCGGGAGGAAGAGAACGAGAAGAAAGAGGGATAGAAGCAACTATTGGGAGATTCCAACATGCACCGAGATGAGGATCAGACCCATGTTCGTCTAAGTATTTTCAATGAAGGCGCCTAAGTAAACCCCTGCAATTGTCACCTAAATAGGAGAAATCAATGAATTTACCACTGGAGTAAACTCTATAAAGAAACTCCTCCAAGGCATTCCTATCATCGATCAACATCTAGAAGAGGGTCATGAGCTCTGCGTTCTCTATCAAAAATCTCTCCCGATGAAAGCGTGCTTTCTTCATCCGCGGAGCAACTTGCCTTTCTATAAAAGAATCTTAATTTTGATGCACTAGCAGCAAGACCCTTATATTTCTCGGATAAATCATTATACTCTTTCAATTGTCTATCCAACTCCCTATTCAATCGATCTATTTCCATTCTTTTCTTTTCGAGCATAACTTCATAATGATATTTCAACTTCTTCCTTGACTAAAATGATTAATGTACTAATTAATAACTATTTGATAATTTAAAACATTTAAATAAGAAATCTATACTTGAGAAAGTGGAATTTGAGGTGAGGGAATGTGCTCCTTCCCATTGGATTTGTGACTCTATGGAGCACTGTCCTTTTGAGGAGAATCTTTCCTTGAAAAATTAGGGATATCAGTGACCTCTATGTCCTGGTCTGTTAAGTCCAGCTTAACATCCCTCGATCCATTCTTTTCGTTTAACGGTCCAGGGTGACCCTTCCCATCACCACCACCATTGTTGTCATTGTTGTTATTATCATTGTCATAACCGTCATCATCATGATCATCGTAACCTTTATGATCATCTTTGTCCCCATCAGACTTTGTTTCTTTATCAATTGGAGGATCATTAAATGTCAGCTATTTTTCAGCATCAGTTTCCTCTTTGGTAGGCCCTGAAGAGTCTTCTTGTCCTTCTTTATCTGAAGACCGAACTTTCTTTTAAACTTCCCATTCCAATCTAGAAGGGATTGAAAGTCCAAGCCTGGGCATTTTCGAATATTATTAGCATACGCCACAAACAAAGCATCTTCATAACACTCAGTGATTTTCGGAAGAGCATTACTGAGAAAGGAAGTGACTTTTTTCTTAGCATCACTAATAAAATTATTTGAATAAGAGGATGTTGGTCTTCCTTTGCGTCCTATTTTCTATTGATTCGTTCTTCTTAGCTAGCTCAGACTTTTCTTCGATCACTTTCTTGAAATATACTTTGAATTTATTGGCCTTTTCAAGGTCAGTCTTCAAGTTTTTCACTTCTTCTTCTAACAATTGTCTGGCTTTCTTTTCCTCATCAAGAGAGGAAGAGAGTTTATTCTTTTAAAGAACAGCCTCATCTCTTGTCGCAGTGACATCAATCATACCATTATTAAGCGAAGAGATTTTTCTTTGAAGCTCAGCCACTTCGTTAGAAGGCCCTTGGGAGGCTTCTCGGAGGAGAACATATGCTTTCCCACCTATAATATATAACAAGTCTAAGTCAAAACGGGGTCTACAAAGTTGAAATTAACCAAGTAAACAGAAATACATATCGATATAAGTTGTTTAAGAATAATGAAAAGGTGATCATTAGAATAAGTTGGAGGCTGGGATGATCCGAGAGAAGTTATGGAAGGAGAATGAATGACCAATTGAATAAGTTTATCAAAATTCATCCCAGGAGGCCGAGTCTGAGCCTTTGAAGGAAGAGGATAATTCGGAGATAGAAACAGACCCCGATCGGTGCACATGCGATTGATGGGTGTTGGAGAGGAGAGAAAAGTAATATGTAGAAGGGGCTCAAGAGTCTGAGCCTCCTTTGGTTGCTTCAGAGCTTTACCCAAATGCACTATTTCTGGACTCAAATCGATGTTTATATATCCCTCCTCGTCGATAACAACGGGAGTGAAGTCACTCATAAGTTTGGGCCTTTCACTTTGAGAAGGAGAAGGAATATCAATAAGAACATCATTTCTCGTTTCTTCTTCTTCTAACGCTTCAATGGCCCTAGCAATAGAGTCCTTAATAGAAATGGGTTTGCTCAACTGATACGAAGCGGAAGCTTCATCTTTATTCTTCCTCATTTTAGGAACATTATCTTTAACCCTTTCCTCTTTAGAAGCAACAACAAGGGCAGATGAGCGTAAAACAAAATAGAAGTTAATAAAACAATAACATTAGGAATTCAATATTAGCTATATTGAAACTTATCGGTAGGCTCAAGTTGAATTGGAGAAGAGGTGGAGAAAACATTTTTGTTTTTGGTAACCAACGATAGTTTCCCTTGGGTGTTTCCTTTCATCATTGGGGCTCCTCCAAGTATGATATGATTATCTTGAATCAGCGAGTATTGACGGAGACTCACTTCTGCCAAAAGTGTAAGTCTATCACCTCTGCTCTCAAATGTCATAGTCAAGGATTGAATAGTTTCACTATCAGTGGGGCTTAACTGTTTAGAAGCCGGATTTAAAAGGAAATGCCTATTGTAAGAAAGTGATGAATATGACATAGGTAATAGGAAATAGAAACTTACTCGCAACAGAAAAAGTTCCCATAATCCCAGAGTAGCATTTGATGTAGAAGAATCGGGTCTCTTAGTCCTTGGTTTTGCTGATAGCATTGGCAATTAAACTCTTTAGGAGGGGACAAACACGATATAATGGGTTACCCAATTGCTCATTGAGTTTTATAGGGAAAGCTATGTAATAAAGAACTTCAGCATTTAAGGAGGGAAGCTTAGCCTCCCTGGTAAGAAGCTCCAAGTAGGTTAAGTAAGTGTATGAGTTTGGAGATAACTGGTTGGTGCAATATTCAGGCATTCTACGAATCTTAAAATAAAGTCTGAAAAAGGAAGATACGTCGAATGCCATATATGGATTGAAGTGAAGGCACAAAAGACCCTTTTGGAGGGTTATCGATTCTACCGGAAGGACCGGCATGAATAACTTCTGTTTGCGCCAAAAATGGTCACAAACCCCAAATATCGTGAAAGCACCAAGTTATGAATGTAGATCAGCAATATTCCGAACAAATCACAGACCAAAGAAAATAATAAACAACAATCCAGAAATAATGAACAGAAACACACAATTTATAGTGGTTCGGCTATCTCCGGCCTACGTCCACTTCAAGATTTTATCTTTTATTGATTATCCTTGCTGGTTACAGGTGATTACAGCAGTTACAATGAAGAATTTCGAGTACAACAGCAGCGGAAAGAAGTAGAATTGAATCCGGCAGAGTCTGGACGTTGGATGGCCAAAAAAGATCCCCTTTTCTACAGGCTTCAAGGGGCTATTTATAGGCGTAGGAGGCTGAGATCACACCCAAACTTCGGGAGACTTCTTCTAGCACGTGAGGGGGCCCACGCGACCGACCCCACCAAGTTTCGACTAGATCTGCGATCGATACGAAGCAATTTCGTATCCATCAAGAAATGACCCAATCGAGCTGAAACTTGGCAGGATTGTTCTCTATCTTGTATGCAAGCTGCTGTGAAAATTTCATTGCATTTGGATCAATGGTTTGTGAGATATGATCGATTCGAGATTGCACTTTCGTGAACACTGCTGCGTTCGAATCCATGTTTCGTATCCCTCATGTTCGACTCGATCAAGGCACGTGCGCATCGATGACATGGCGCTATTTCCAAGGCTCGATCCATATTCCTCACCGTTTAGAACGCTTCTTTCCTGGAGACGTGGACGTCCTTTGCTCGCATCCGTATTTCGTGCTTGTTTATATCCATAACTTCGTAACGGTATGCTCGCACTCATCAATTCGTGTTCCTCTTTGCATCAATTCCAGGAGTACACTTCACATCGATCCCTTACGAACTGATCGATACGAAATGACCATGGGGGTAATCGATACGAAGTGGTTGTGATGAATAGGGGATGGGTATGAAGCTCATCCTTGGGATGGATACGAGCGAGACCTTACCTAATGGATACGAACAAAGCTTTCACCTGGTGGATGCGAGAGTGGCCTTACATGATGGACGCGAATTCCGATAGCCTCCCATGGATACGAAAGTGCCAGATCCTCCTCTCATCGATACAAAACCATTGAGTCGAACCAAAACCTGATCGATGCGAAGAGCTCAATGCCGGATGGATTCGAACTCGATCGATTCGAAGTATGTAGAACCCGATGGATTCGAACAAAACAAAGATTGATGGATACGAACGACACACTTTCTCTAATTTGAATCGATCATATCTCGCCCATACGAACTCCAATTAGCCTGAAATTTGAAACATAGCCTTT
Organism: Allium fistulosum; assembly: GCA_030737815.1. Classification (NCBI taxonomy): domain Eukaryota; kingdom Viridiplantae; phylum Streptophyta; class Magnoliopsida; order Asparagales; family Amaryllidaceae; genus Allium; species Allium fistulosum. The sequence goes on from CM060902.1 coordinate 429,205,166, forward strand.
TCTAGTCCTCATCATCATCTCCAATCGATTTCGTTCTGATCGGAGCTCGGCTAAATTTTGACGACATCCACTGCATCCTTGCTTCCAATTGAACTCCAATCCTGATATCCATCCTTCCTTGCCAATTTTGTTGATATTCCAGCTTTGACCAAAAGGTGTGGGATAACATTTGCCCCCCAAAACATGCCTTATGATAATAAGGCGTGTTTTGAATAACTCCGAATCCGATATCCAAAATCCATAGCCAATTCTGTGCCCATCCAAACTCGATAACCGAGTTTTAATCCATCCTTAGTCAATAGCCAATGACCGAATCCAGGACCTCTCCGAGTCGATATCCAAATCCATAACCTCTCCAGGCTCTTGCCAAGCGCAATCCACACCTGACGACCGTGGTCCAGTATCCCTGGACGTTGAGCTAACCTCTCCGAGTTCTTTCCAAGCGCAATCCGCACCTGACGACCTTGGTCCAGTGTCCCTGGACGTAAGTAATGCCATGGCTTAAGTCCTAAGACGAATCCTGGTCGCTTCGGACCCTTGTTGAGCATAGTCCATACTCAACGACCTGAAACAATAATCGATAATAGGGGGCCTAAGTCATAGGCTGAATCCTGGTCTCTCCGGACCCTTATCGAGCATAGTCCATACTCGATGACCTGAAAGTAACAATTGATAATGCAAGGCCTAAGTCCTAGGCCAAATCTTGGTCTCTCCGGACCCTTATCGAGCATAGTCCATACTCGATGACCTGAATGAGTCACTTTACCGCGTTCGGGCAAAACGACTCACCCCTTGCCAGGCATAATCCATACCCGATGACCGTTTATCAAAACCCAAACAAAAATCCAGTCAAAACCCAATTCAAAATCCAAATCAAATCCGAAAATCAGATATCCAAACCAGCATCCAAAACAAAAACCAATCATCCAAACGAAAATCCAAAATAGAAGGCAAACAAAACCAGGAGTTCAAACCAAACTCCAAAACCAAACCAGAAAATCAAGTGTCTAACAAAAAACAGATTTCGCAAACCATAGCTTCGCGGTTTATCATCATTCAGAGCATGCCTAGGGCTATCTCCGTCCCCATACATGTGTAAATGACTTGGTTGCTCGCCAATGGTTTGTTACTTATTTCATATTATCCTGGTCAATTGATAACCAATCGACCGTCATTCCTAGGCCTCACATCATCATGGTGTGAGGTGGGCGGTGGTTGCTCCTGCTCCACCGCTGCATTCCGTGCCCCAACATACTGCCTCAATTGTCCATTCCTCACATGCTCCTCAATTATGTCCTTTAAGTGCTTGCAGCTGTTGGTATCATGCCCGTCCAAATCGTGAAAGAGACAGTGCCTTCCTGATGCCCTCTCCCGCTCGGATGGTTCTCTCCTAGCCGGCCTCCGGTAAGGGAGGCGATTCCGGGTTTCCATGTATATCCGCTCCAGTGTCTCGTTTAATCCCATGTATGTGGAAAACTTTGGATCCTTCCATCGCTTCCTAGCTTTTTCAGAATCATCATCCAACTTCCTTTTCTCTTTATTTTTATCCAAACCTCTACTGGATGGTCCTCCACCCTCAGTTGCATTCACTTCCTTCAACTTTAGATCTGCACATGCATCCTCTTGTCGGAGGAACCTCTTAGCTTCATGAAAGAATTCTTCGAGATCCAGTGGTGGGTCTCGTATTAAAGATATCTTGAAATCTGAATCCTCCCTGACTCCTGACACCGCCGCCATTAAAACCATCGGTGGATCCGGCCGATCCACCGAAGCAACTTCCGCATTGAATCGAGTTAGAAATGCTCTAAGAGATTCATCCGTCCTTTGCTTTATCGATGTTAACGTCATCACGTTCTTAGGTCTTTTGATATGAACCCGAAACTGTCCCAAAAACCTATCCACCAATTCCCTCCAAGTCCTGATAGATCCTTCTTCCAGCTGCCTAAACCACATTGCAGCTAGATCTGTCAAATACAACGGGAAACATCTGGCCATCACTTCCTCCGATGCCCCCAGCACTTCCATGTGTCTAGTGTATCTCATCAAGTGATCAGTCGGGTCAGCCTTGCCATTATATGCTTCCACGTTAGGTAACTTGAACTTAGGTGGATTCTGAGCTATCCTGATTTCCCGAGCGAACGGGCTCCTGTTCACTCCTTCCAAATCTCTATTGGTCAAACCTCCACGCATAGTCTTCCTAATGATTTCCACTAATCCAGCGTTGTCTGTCAGGGGTTGCCCCCCATGCTCCCGAGGGAACTCCGGCACATATTCTTCATGTGGCTCATTAGCAGCAACGTCGGCCCTAGCCTGTTGAACTCCTTCCAAAGGTCCTCCTATGTTGGATCCGGCGGGCCTGCCCCCAAGCCCTTGTTGATTGCCTTCTGGTTTTGTATTCTGTCCTCCATTGGGTTCCGCAACCCTAGTTCCTTGTTCCACATTTGCAGTCGCTGTAGTTGGTCCAAGGTTCTAAGTCCCTACAGCTCTCATCTACTCGAAGAAAGTCTGCATCATATCCTGTTGACTTTTCAGCAACCTCTCTTGCAATGAATTTGCTATAGCTTCCATTTCATCTTTGGTGATGTAAATCGAAGCTTGTCCTTCTCCAGCACCAGAGGATGCCTCTTGACTTCCTCCTTGTTGACTTCTTTCAGCTCTTTGCCTTCTACTTGTTTGCCGAGTCATTGTCTTTCAAATCTTCAAGCTTTCAAATCTGAACTTCAAATCTTGCGTAGCGGGTGCTAGTTCTTCTCAGTGAAAGCACCAAAGTGTTTGCACCAAAAATGGTCACAAACCCCAAATATCGTGAAAGCACCAAGTTATGAATGTAGATCAGCAATATTCCAAACAAATCACAGACCAAAGAAAACAATAAACAGCAATCCAGAAATAATGAACAGAAACACACAATTTATATTGGTTCGGCTATCTTCGGCCAACGTCCACTTCAAGATTTTATCTTTTATTGATTATCCTTGCTGGTTATAGGTGATTACAGCAGTTACAATAAAGAATTTCGAGTACAACAGAAGTGGAAAGAAGTAGAATTGAATCCGGTAGAGTCTGGACGTTGGATGGCCAAAAAAGATCCCCTTTTCTACAGGCTTCAGGGGGCTATTTATAGGCGCAGGAGGCTGAGATCGCGCCCAAACTTCGGGAGACTTCTTCTGGCACGTGAGGGGGCCCACGCGACCGACCCCACCAAGTTTTGACTCGATCTACGATCGATACGAAGCAATTTCGTATCCATCAAGAAATGACCCAATCAAGCTGAAACTTGGCAGGATTGTTCTTTATCTTGTATGCAAGCTGTTGTGAAAATTTCATTGCATTTGGATCAATGGTTCGTGAGATATGATCGATTCGAGATTGCACTTTCGTGAACACTGCTGCGTTCGAATCCATGTTTCGTATCCCTCCTGTTCGACTCGATCAAGACACGTGCGCATCGATGACGTTGCGCTATTTCCTAGGCTCGATCCATATTCCTCGCCGTTTAGAACACTTCTTTCCTGGAGACGTGGACGTCCTTCGCCCGCATCCGTATTTCGTGCTTGTTCATATCCATAACTTCGTAACGGTATGCTCGCACTCATCAATTCGTGTTCCTCTTTGCATCAATTCCAGGAGTACACTTCGCATCGATCCCTTACGAACTGATCGATACGAAATGACCATGGGGGTAATCGATACGAAGTGGTTGTGATGAATAGGGGATGGGTACGAAGCTCATCCTTGGGATGGATACGAGCGAGACCTTACCTAATGGATACGAACAAAGCTTTCACCTGGTGGATGCGAGCGTGGCCTTACCTGATGAACGCGAATTCCGATAGCCTCCCATGGATACGAAAGTGCCAGATCCTCCTCTCATCGATACGAAACCATTGAGTCGAACCAAAACCTGATCGATGCGAAGAGCTCAATGTCGGATGGATTCGAACTCGATCGATTCGAAGTATGTAGAACCCGATGGATTCGAACAAAACAAAGATTGATGGATACGAACGACACACTTTCTCTAATTTGAATCGATCATATCTCGCCCATACGAACTCCAATTAGCCTGAAATTTGAAACATAGCCTTTTCTAGTCCTCATCATCATCTCCAATCGATTTCGTTCTGATCGGAGCTCGGCTAAATTTTGACGACATCCACTGCATCCTTGCTTCCAATTGAACTCCAATCCTGATATCCATCCTTCCTTGCCAATTTTGTTGATATTCCAGCTTTGACCAAAAGGTGGGATAACATTTGCCCCCCAAAACATGCCTTATGATAATAAGGTGTGTTTTGAATAACTCCGAATCCGATATCCAAAATCCATAGCCAATTCTGTGCCCATCCAAACTCGATAACCGAGTTTTAATCCATCCTTAGTCAATAGCCAATGACCGAATCCAGGACCTCTCCGGGTCGATATCCAAATCCATAACCTCTCCAGGCTCTTGCCAAGCGCAATCCACACCTGACGACCGTGGTCCAGTATCCCTGGACGTTGAGCTAACCTCTCCGAGTTCTTGCCAAGCGCAATCCGCACCTGACGACCTTGGTCCAGTGTCCCTGGACGTAAGTAATGCCATAGCTTAAGTCCTAAGACGAATCCTGGTCGTTTCGGACCCTTGTTGAGCATAGTCCATACTCAACGACCTGAAACAATAATCGATAATAGGGGGCCTAAGTCATAGGCTGAATCCTGGTCTCTCCGGACCCTTATCGAGCATAGTCCATACTCGATGACCTGAAAGTAACAATTGATAATGCAAGGCCTAAGTCCTAGGCCGAATCTTGGTCTCTCCGGACCCTTATCGAGCATAGTCCATACTCGATGACCTGAATGAGTCACTTTACCGCGTTTGGGCAAAACGACTCACCCCTTGCCAGGCATAATCCATACCCGACGACCGTTTATCAAAACCCAAACAAAAATCCAGTCAAAACCCAATTCAAAATTCAAATCAAATCCGAAAATCAGAAATCCAAACCAGCATCCAAAACAAAAACCAATCATCCAAACGAAAATCCAAAATAGAAGGCAAACAAAACCAGGAGTTCAAACCAAACTCCAAAACCAAACCAGAAAATCAAGTGTCTAACAAAAAACAGATTTCGCAAACCATAGCTTCGCAGTTTATCATCATTCAGAGCATGCCTAGGGCTATCTCCGTCCCCGTATATGTGTAAATGACTTGGTTGCTCGCCGATGGTTTGTTACTTATTTCATATTATCCTGGTCAATTGATAACCAATCGACCGTCATTCCTGGGCCTCACATCATCATGGTGTGAGGTGGGCCGTGGTTGCTCCTGCTCCACCGCTGCATTCTGTGCCCCAACATACTGCCTCAATTGTCCATTCCTCACATGCTCCTCAATTATGTCCTTTAAGTGCCTACAGCTGTTGGTATCATGCCCGTCCTAATCGTGAAAGAGACAGTGCCTTCCTGATGCCCTCTCCCGCTCGGATGGTTCTCTCCTAGCCGGCCTCCGGTAAGGGAGGCGATTCCGGGTTTCCATGTATATCCGCTCCAGTGTCTCGTTTAATCCCGTGTATGTGGAAAACTTTGGATCCTTCCATCGCTTCCTAGCTTTTTCAGAATCATCATCCAACTTCCTTTTCTCTTTATTTTTATCCGAACCTCTACTGGATGGTCCTCCACCCTTAGTTGCATTCACTTCCTTCAACTTTAGATCTGCACATGCATCCTCTTGTCGGAGGAACCTTTTAGCTTCATGAAAGAATTCTCCGAGATCCAGTGGTGGGTCTCGTATTAAAGATATCTTGAAATCTAAATCCTCCCTGACTCCTGACACCGCCGCCATTAAAACCATCGGTGGATCCAGCCGATCCACCGAAGCAACTGCCGCATTGAATCGAGTTAGAAATGCTCTAAGCGATTCATTCGTCCTTTGCTTTATCGATGTTAACGTCATCACGTTCTTAGGTCTTTTGATATGAACCCGAAACTGTCCCAAAAACCTATCCACCAATTCCCTCCAAGTCCTGATAGATCCTTCTTCCAGCTGCCTAAACCACATTGCAGCTAGATCTGTCAAATACAACGGGAAACATCTGGCTATCACTTCCTCCGATGCCCCCAGCACTTCCATGTGTCTAGTGTATCTCATCAAGTGATCAGTCGGGTCAGCCTTGCCATTATATGCTTCCACGTTAGGTAACTTGAACTTAGGTGGATTCTGAGCTATCCTGATTTCCCGAACGAACAGGCTCCTGTTCACTCCTTCCAAATCTCTATTGGTCAAACCTCCACGCATAGTCTTCCTAATGATTTCCACTAATCCAGTGTTGTTTGTCAGGGGTTGCCCCCCATGCTCCCGAGGGAACTCCGGCACATATTCTTCATGTGGCTCATTAGCAGCAACGTCGGCCCTAGCCTGTTGAACTCCTTCCAAAGGTCCTCCTATGTTGGATCCGGAGGGCCTGCCCCCAAGCCCTTGTTGATTGCCTTCCGGTTTTGTATTCTGTCCTACATTGGGTTCCGCAACCCTAGTTCCTTGTTTCACATTTGCAGTCGCTGTAGTTGGTCTAAGGTTCTATGTCCCTATAGCTCTCATCTACTCGAAGAAAGTCTGCATCATATCCTGTTGACTTTTCAGCAACCTCTCTTGCAATGAATTTGCTATAGCTTCCATTTCATCTCTTGTGATGTAAATCGAAGCTTGTCCTTCTCCAGCACCAGAGGATGCCTCTTGACTTCCTCCTTGTTGACTTCTTTCAGCTCTTTTGCCTTCTACTTGTTTGCCGAGTCATTGTCTTTCAAATCTTCAAGCTTTCAAATCTGAACTTCAAATCTTGCGTAGCGGGTGCTAGTTCTTCTCAGTGAAAGCACCAAAGTGTTTGCGCCAAAAATGGTCACAAACCCCAAATATCGTGAAAGCACCAAGTTATGAATGTAGATCAACAATATTCCAAACAAATCACAGACCAAAGAAAACAATAAACAGCAATCCAGAAATAATGAACAGAAACACACAATTTATAGTGGTTCGGCTATCTCCGGCCAACGTCCACTTCAAGATTTTATCTTTTATTGATTATCCTTGCTGGTTACAAGTGATTACAGCATTTACAATGAAGAATTTCGAGTACAACAGCAGTGGAAAGAAGTAGAATTGAATCCGGTAGAGTCTGGACGTTGGATGGCCAAAAAAGATCCCCTTTTCTACAGGCTTCAAGGGGCTATTTATAGGCGTAGGAGGCTGAGATCGCGCCCAAACTTTGGGAGACTTCTTCTAGCACGTGAGGGGGCCCACGCGACCAACCCCACCAAGTTTCGACTTGATCTACGATCGATACGAAGCAATTTCGTATCCATCAAGAAATGACCCAATCGAGCTGAAACTTGGCAGGATTGTTCTTTATCTTGTATGCAAGCTGCTGTGAAAATTTCATTGCATTTGGATCAATGGTTCGTGAGATATGATCGATTCGAGATTGCACTTTCGTGAACACTACTGCGTTCGAATCCATGTTTCGTATCCCTCCTGTTCGACTCGATCAAGGCACGTGCGCATCGATGACGTTGCGCTATTTCCAAGGCTCGATCCATATTCCTTGCCGTTTAGAACGCTTCTTTCCTGGAGATGTGGACGTCCTTCACTCGCATCCGTATTTTGTGCTTGTTCATATCCATAACTTCGTAAAGGTATGCTCGCACTCATCAATTCGTGTTCCTCTTTGCATCAATTCCAGGAGTACACTTCGCATCGATCCCTTACGAACTGATCGATACGAAATGACCATGGGGGTAATCGATACGAAGTGGTTGTGATGAATAGGGGATGGGTACGAAGCTCATCCTTGGAATGGATACGAGCGAGACCTTACCTAATGGATACGAACAAAGCTTTCACCTGGTGGATGCGAGCGTGGCCTTACCTGATGGACGCGAATTCCGATAGCCTCCCATGGATACGAAAGTGCCAGATCCTCCTCTCATCGATACGAAACCATTGAGTCGAACCAAAACCTGATCGATGCGAAGAGCTCAATGCCGGATGGATTCGAACTCGATCGATTCGAAGTATGTAGAACCCGATGGATTCGAACAAAACAAAGATTGATGGATACGAACGACACACTTTCTCTAATTTGAATCGATCATATCTCGCCCATACGAACTCCAATTAGCCTGAAATTTGAAACATAGCCTTTTCTAGTCCTCATCATCATCTCCAATCGATTTCGTTCTGATCGGAGCTCGGCTAAATTTTGACGACATCCATTGCAGCCTTGCTTCCAATTGAACTCCAATCCTGATATCCATCCTTCCTTGCCAATTTTGTTGATATTCCAGCTTTGACCAAAAGGTGGGATAACAACTTCCATGCTATAATTCCAAATTTCTTAAGGATGGAATCTACCTCTTCTTGGGTGGTGATGAATGACTAGTTAAGAAAATTATCCACTTTCTTAGTAAAAGGAGAAGCTTTCAAGCTCTTAGTAGCCTTCTTGACTGCTTTTGTGATTTGTTTCTTACCTTTCATTTGCCTGTCAAGCGATATTACACCAAATTAGAAAGATGACAATTAAAACAATCATAATAAGTTTTTACATGCTAAAACAAAGGATAATAAATTGATTCATACGATATCTAGAATGATAATAACAAAACGATAGAGAACTAGAAACCAACATAATACTCACAACAAGTCGATGACCATTGGATGGTCAATATTAACTCCATAAAGTACTTAAGCTTTTGGCCAAACAAAAACATACGAATGAAATATTAAAGTTATAACAAGAAAGTAAATTTATAATGGTATATAAAATTTAGTCATCCTAAATATATCTTAAGTGTCTTGGTTAAATCAATGAATTTATAAGTTAATGTCAAACGCCATATCAGTAGTGCTACTGAAAGCTATAACACAACATCGCAATAGTACTCAATATCGAAATAAGAATTAGCCGACATCAATAAGTAATGCCAAAATAGTTGATAAATCAAGGTCGAAATATTTTATATAAATAAACAATATATTTTTGTAGAGTATAAATAACCCATGAGTTTGTTACAACAATTGTGTTACAAAATGAATGCGACATTGATAAAGTGCGGTATGAATAACATTAATAAAATAGGGCATAAAATTTATGCGGTATTAAATGCGCCATAAAGTTAGTGCGACATGAAATCAATGCAACATTGACTAGATGCGGAATAGAGTCAATATGGCATATGAAGACAATGCGGCATTAAAAATCATGATATAAAATGTGCCGCACGAATAATATGTGATATCTAGGTAAGCCAATGTTGCACCTTTTATTTAATTATTGATGACATAAGTATCTCGCACCATAACAATTACCAGTTACTAAATAATGCTATAAAGTGCCAACTTTGAAAATTAATAAAAACAACATTGGGTTTTGGGTCTAATAAATTGTTCGTTTTATCGTTAAGCAAAAAATGCCCAGGTTTCCAAATCAATATCGCCCGACTTTAATTAATCAATAAATCATCCAACCGATGTAGAAATTCTTTGCTAATTCAATCTAAAAACACTATTGGCCATTAATTTAAACGATAATATGAAAATCAACATCAAAATCGTGCAATTAAACTTGAGTGTCAATTCAAAATTTATAAAACTCAAATGAACCCCTAATAAAGATTTTGATATAAAATACAAGTTAAACGATGTAAGTAAAATTAGAAATTGAACCTTAATAGTGGCTTGGATGTTTGAAATATGAGATTTTTAATGGTTTTGATAATTTGGGAATTTCTTTTATTTGTTGAAATGCAGGTAAAAGAGGAAGAAGGAGAGGATGTGACTACTTTTAGTGGAAAAGAAGACTTGCAGCTGCCATTGAATCGACTTTAAATGTACGATTGGATCTGCAAAGAATATCAATAGGTGGTAAAGTGCCATTGCCGAAGGTATTGACTTGAAAAGTCAATGTTTCCTTCATACTAGGGGGGCAAATGTTACTATCATTATTAATACCGAAGGTATACAGCATAGCCATGATCTCAAATTTAAGCAGTGTTGAAAGTATAAAGAAAAATCAATGCCAAAAGTATACACTGCCGCCCTTCATCAATAAAGAATAATAGACAATGTCGTAGGTCATCAATGAAGCCAGTAGTACCGGATGCCATCGATGTTGTATATCGCTTACAAGGTTGGATGAATGATATAGCGCCAAAGAAATTGGAAACAATGTCGCATGTTAGTGAGGGAATGATGACATTGAAAAGCACTATGCCAAAAGTCATCAATGTTATGACAACATGATATAGCATTGATGTTGCAGCATAATAATGTCGTATTCCATCAATGGAGCACTTTTTCCATATAGCCAGAAGAATCGATGCCGCTCTGGATTAATACTGCATCTCTCCAATGTCGCCTTATTCTAATGTCACCCTTCAAAGTAATGTCGTCTCCTATCAATATCGCTCATCATCAATGCCGCCTATTATCAATGTTGCATGTTATCAATTTCATTTTTTGTCAATGTCGCTTGTTGCTAATGCCATCTGTTATCAATGACGCTTGTTATCAATGCCAATCATTGCCAATTTCAACACTTACCAATGTCGCCGCTTATTGATGCCATACCATAGCAATGCCGCACCGCATCAACCTTCAAAGGAAGCCGCATAAATACGATGTTGATATTGAACATCATCAATGAAGACTATCAAGGTAGAATGGATGCTAAGTGCCGAATTTAACCAATGAGCGAGTAGATGCTGAAGTACGATGTCATGCGCTATCAATATGGATAATGTTGGAGGTCAAGCATGCCGCATGGGTATACGGCAGCCATGCCGCATCCCACAACTCCTATAAATACGGACCAAGGGGTATGAAGAAGGGGCGAATAATTCTTGTCTCTTTTCTTATATTTTAAACCTTGTAACCCTAAATTGATTTGAGGATTTAGAGCCAATTGTAGCACTTGAACTATTGCACAAAGGGCGTTGTACATTCAACATTACTTGGAATAAGAACAAGATTACTTGAATTATGGCTTGATTTCGAGTTCCAAAGCATTTGTGATTCTTACATCATAACGTGCTTCGAATTCCAAAAACACTCATAATCTTGAGTTTGATTGTTCTACAGGATTTGAACTATTGACTCTTCTATGACATTCGACATGGCCTTAGCTTTGATATTGAACATGCATAAAACTTTCATGGATTCGATATGGTGCATACTCCATCGTAGTAACTTAGCCTAGGTTTACTTTAGCTTAACCAAATCCTTTTTCCTTATACTTTTGGGGTCAACGAAGAAATTCGTTAACAGATATCAAAAGTGTAGTTTCAACCAAATCTCGTGGTTCAAGAGAAATTCACACATATATAAAGTTGTAGCTTCGCTTCTTGTGCATCAATTCAAATCAAAAGATATTGGTGCATATGTACGAAACTTTTCTTTTGCTCTGCTTATTTATCTTACGTCTATTTGAAGTTTTCTTGTAGCTAGCGCGAGATGGTTGGATAGCTACAATAAAACTTTAGTCCCGTATCGTCTGATATTTTGTTATTATCCTCTTTATATATTCTTATTTCTACCACTCATTAATTAGGCATTAGTAGTATGAAGTATCAGGCAAGCTTGCATATGCACGCGCGTGCGTGGACAGATAAACGCATATGACATTTTGATAGCGCACTTGACACTTTGCACACTACATCGCAATGGAATGAGCTCGGTTCTTCATTACTCTTCCGTCTCCTATTTTCTATTTTTATTTCAGCTCTCATAACTAAAAAACAAACCTTTTTAGCTGTTTATCAGTTATAACGTATGATTAATATAATTTATGAATGTATTAAAGAATTGTCTTTTTTATCATTCCGATTATTCAAATTTCTCTCCTTTTGAGTTCAGATTTGCAGTTTTCATACTCACATCCATTTATTGTTGTTCCTTTGATGGATATGAAAGACTAGAAATGAATTTAATTCATTTTCAGAAAAATTCTTTCAAAACTCATGAGCACAAGTTTGAAGTTATTTTGTTAAATTTGATAGCGAACAGCAATCAACAATTGAACCTTTAATCGTACCGGAATTCGCTTTCAAGGCACTGGCATGTCCATGGCACAATATTTTTTTTCCACTCTTTGCTAGCTATCTTTTATTATCCGCTGAGCACGGGTTAGCAAGCATAAAATATGGGAGTAGTGTTATTATTTCTCCCTTAAATTTCAAAAACCTCATGGACTGCAAAACAAAGTTACAAAAACAAAATATCTAGACAACGAATGTTTTTTCCTCTCTCCTCTTCGGTTGGTGCTATTCCTTCTGAGCGGTCATTAATATACTTGCAAATTGCAGTAACGTCCTCCATTAATTTCTTTATTAATTACGTCATTACACTTTCGCTTGTTTCTTTCTAACTTATTTCTTCAAATTTCTCTCATAAAATTTACTTTTAATCGAACAAAATGTCTCCGTTGCTTATTTTCCTCAGTCATACCATTTTTAGCTCAAGTCTTAAAGTTTAATGCTAAGAAAATGCTGCGGAATTATCGAGATTTTGGAAGCAGCGGATTACGTTCTCGAGAGCAGGCTGATGAAGATACTTATAGAATTCTACCCAGAGAAGGTTAAATTTCCAAAAGTTCGATTCTTTCGCTTAATTTTGTTTCAAACTGAATGAATAATGTTTCTTAACATCAGTATTTGTTGTTTTTGACTGAACTTCGAGAAAAATTTAAGTACCAATAAGTTGCAAGTAGAATTGAGTTTTTACCAGTGCCATCGTTTGCTTTGTGTTATATACACGGTTAGAATGTGTGTTTATATCTAAACTTTAGCTCTATTTGGATTGTTACATAATACTTGTGGTTTAATGTGGAAAAATTGTTTTTGATGGCATGATATTTTCATCGTCCTTGATATATTTTTCGGAAATGGTATAATCTACAACTGAATGTATATTGCTTTTGGTTCCAGACTTCTAACTGTGTTTTTATTTATTATGTTTTACTATTGAAAGTGTGAAATTGCAGGGAAATGATTGATATGTTTGTTTTGAAATTTCTCAACTTACTAAAAGGAAATCAAGCCTTACAACAAAGTACAGCCTTTACAGAATATGAAATGGGTCAGCTTATGTTGGTCGACCATTGTTTCAAGTGATAAATTAAACAGTGTATATTATTTATTTTAGCTTTATTTTGTTTTTATATATAAAATTTGTGTTTTCCTGAATTAAGTTGGGGGACATGCTTTGGGAACTGAGGTTTTTTTATAAAATTAATCATATTTTCTTGAGTCTGCTGAAGTTTGGAATTGACTGTTCCTCCAAATTTTTGCATAAATTATTGATGCTATTCGCCTTTCATTTGAAACCTCTTCATGTGTCTTACTTTTAGTAGTATAATTTTCAACTTTTAGTAGTGTAATTCAGTTTGCAGAAGTTATATTTTATTTGGAGGTTTGAAGACAAAACAAAACATATTTTTATACTGGGATTGCTCAGGTACCATTGGAGAATCCAAGAAGATCTGTCCACTGTATTAGTTTTTATCTTATATACTAGAATTTTGATAAATTAATATATACTGTTCAGATCAATCACGTGATGCTTAATTGATTTTTTTATATACATCAGTTTAGGTTATGATCTGTCCAAATAGACTGCTATCATATAAGTAGATCTAATGTATTGTTAAAATAAGAGCTTAATGCGATTCCAATTATGTATATTTTGACTTCAGATTTGTTAGGTCCTTTTTTCTTCTCTTTTGTTTATTATATATATATTGCGTAAATACTATATATTAGTTGATAACTTTACAAATCGAGTTAAGAAGACACAAGTTATATTTGTTAGTGCAGGCATGCTATCTTTCTATCATCGCTTAAGAATTTTGTTCAAGCATAATATAAATTTCAAATTACAACTCTTTTTTTTTCTTTCTATTGATGTCAATTCAAATAAAAATCATTTTCCTCATGTTTGTGGATGAAAGTTTTCAGTGCACAGTTCCTGTATCACAAATGACATGGGTATCTGTTTGAGATATTTCTAAATTCAAGATTTTTCTTCATACATATCTTTCGCCCTTTCCCTTGGAGTAAATAACATTAATGAAATATTAAAGAGTCGACGAACAAATTCATTGGTACGAATTTGATGGTTATGTTATGCATGAATGGGTGGCTGTATGCACACTTTTTTTTGTTCACATATTTGGTTTAAAAATGTCTTTGCATCTTGGTTGCATTACTTGATTGACAAAGTTGACATTATTTACTTCTCATCTCCACATCAAGTACCAATACTAAGAGAAGCTCTTCACCTATTGCTACTGTGTTAGTAGTATAAATACCAGTGGGAACTCATTGTCTTTGCTTTTCAAGTTCTCTTCCAAGCGTGGAGATACATACACCTATCTTTAATCTAATTCAACCACATATTAAGTGTAACCTTCAATCGGTTGACTTGTAATTTCTTACCATGCCAATTTTAACTAGTAGCCAATATACGTCTCCCCTCTGTTTTTTTAACAGTTAGTCCAGCTCTTCTTTAATTGCGTGTACAATGTGGATGATACATACATACTATAAATTGTCGATGCTCATTAATATTAAGGTACCAACATATCATATTTTATATTAAAAAATCAGTAAAATATTTGCATACACATGGACAGCTAATTTCTTGTTTATAAATGTGATTGATTGTATAATGCTTCTTATAAGCTGGTCAGCACTCATACTACTCTTTTTAGTGTAAACTGCACAAGTATTGCACCTGGACTAACTTTAGGCGTACTGTGTGTTCATTTGACTTTGACTAGTATCAAATATCATACACGCAGAGAAGTAGCCTATTCTTTTTCATGAAATGTATCCAGATTTCCATACTAGCACATGCGATATTCATAATACACACTCTATACATTAGGAGTTTAAAACAAGCATAACTAATTAGCTTTACTGTTGAATACTCTTCTTTGCGTTGCTTCAATCATACCTTGCTAATACCCATCTCTAAAGGAGAATGTAACCTTCAATTATAGTTATTGATATTGTTCTGTTACGTTTCTGTCATTGATTGCGTTAGACAGCTTAGAATCATCATGAAGGTAATTTACTGTTTAAAGTCTTACAAGGCTCAATTATATCTTCTCTATTTTTTAGGCAATGCTGGCTTTTGGGTTATGTTTGGCAACCAAAATTCTTGTAGTTACGTTTTGCATTCTTATGTTAGTAATAATAAACTTCTGACTTATCATTTATATCAATGATACAATTATCCCTTATTCAGTGTGATATATATTAATAAACAAGTCTTTCTCAAAAGTGAATTTTGTCTTACCTTGCCCAATTTTATCCCAGGGAAGACTCGAATGCGGAAAAAAGACGATGAATCAAAGATGACACCAAGCTATACTTCTCGCACCAAAGCTCTTGCTGAAGATAATTATGTAAGCTCCTTTTTTCTTTGATGGGTTTATTTATCCTTTTGTTTAGCTGTGCTTGCGGGCAATAGTAAATTCTTGGATGGTTTTTCTTCTAGATTATTTGATAGGAACTTTAATTCCCTGACATATTTCACAATTCTCTTTCTATTGCAGCATCTTATATCTGATTAATAATGTATTATTTGTTTCAAACATGGAATATTAAGCTGTAATCACATTATGGAAGAGTGATAATCCCCTTAATTCAAGGGAACTTCTGTAAAACACCATCTTTTAAGTTTCAAAATACACGGCCGTCCATCAGAAAATAAGTTTAAAAAAAATCCCTGTTTTAAGTTTAACATTTTTGCATAAAATTTTACAGAGAAATCTGCAAATATTTGCAGAGAGCGGACTGCAATGCAGAGAAATCTGCAAATATTTGCATTTTTTCAAAAAAAAAAAGTTTTGATTATAGAAACATGCGATTAAAGTTTAGATTTAATTTCTGAAAAAAGCGATTTTTTTACTGAAATAAAAAATAGGGATGTAATTTAAAACATGTTTTTGGGAATGGTTTTTCACATACGAAACTTGAAAATAAGGGGTGGACCCTAAGTTCTACTTAATTCAATACAGTAAATATCATTGAATGAATAAGCTCACTTATTTATAACATCCTGTTCAGGTTTGGGCATGCTGGTAAATTAATAAGCTCACTTATTTACAACGTCCTGTTCAGGTTTGGGCTAAATGCCAGTTTACCAATTCTGTAACATTGCTAATTGTATATGGCACTAGTATTATCATATTCCAATTTCTTATGGGTAAGAAATAAAAACTAATACTTGATGAAATACCAAAAACAATTCTAATACCTTTTCCCAATCCATATCTTTTAAAAAATGTGCATTTGAAACCATTTACTTTCACCTTGAAACAAAATGAGCTCGTTGTCCACAAAGTTTTAAAAGGCAAAGGCGTACACAACACTTTTTAGGTAGGGCGTCAATCTCAAGGTGTTTAGGTGTAAGTTTTTGGGTAAACATAAAACATTTTTCACAAAGTATGAAAGAATAAAATATTATAAAATATAAATGTCGAACACAGAAATAAAAAACATTTAATGAGATCCAGACAAAATATAATCAATTACATATAAATACATTTCATTTAACCGTCTGTTAAAAGTTAAAACTAGACATTACAAACAGCAACAAAAACAACATTCAATTTCAAGTTTAAACGTAGACTAAAAGCAACATCCGATTTAAATACAATCAAGAAGAAAAAACAGTAGAAAAGCAGGTGAGTAATTATTATTATTTTTTCCTTTCTCTCGTTTTTTTAAGTTCAATAGAAATAAAAAAATACATGTTGGAATCGGTTACGAAATTGAATTAGATAATTAGAAAAGTAAAATACATGTCTACCGATTTTTTTATTTTATTTTTTTGCTTGCTATGAAACATTAGGGTTTTGTGATTCTTGTTAGATTCCGTTTTATTGCAGTTGGAGATTAAAAAATTTGCTACACCTTAGTAATCTGAGGCGTGCAAGGCAGCCTTTCTAAGCAAAGCCTCATGGTGTCTTTCCTCCGCTTTTCCTTGAGGCTTGTCTGAGATGCACCTTTTAAAATACTAATTGTCCTTAACTAGATGGCTGCAGTTGATTTTTTTTTTTATAATTTTTTTTAAAGTATTTGGAAGTAGTTAAGACAAAGAATGCACTACAGTTGGAATTATGATGGTGGTAGTTTAGTATAACTCATTGAGTTGTTAATTGAATTATTTTCACCAAACCTTCAATAAGACATAATTACATGTAAAGCATTCTACCATTCTAGCCAATCAATTGTGATGCTAATATCTGAATCAGTGTCTCCATTATACACTGCCATATTATTTTTTGCTTTTATTTGGACTGTGGATACTAAACCAGGCATATTCATTTTCTCTTGACAATGAAGAAACCATGTGCACTATATTTTTCCAGCTCGGGATACTTGCTGTGTCCCGTAATGTTGCTGTTCTTCATCTCATGTTACGAATATCATGTGAATCTTTGAAAGTGTCTGATAATATTGAATGGTTTACGAGAGATGAAACGTTTGTTGAACCATTGCTGAAAATCTGTATGCCCTACCAAAACATTTCTTTTATGCTCACATCCTCATCTCATCAATGGATAGTACTTATAATATTGTTCCATTATAACAATTTACATTATTTTTCACAATATTTTACACACTTTAAATGAATCTTGCTCAAAAACCAAAAGATTAAAATAGAATTACGTGTACATGCAAAATTGAAGAAATGACTTCTTTATTTAAAATTAGTCATTTACCAATTAGTAAAGTATTCATTTCCTGATAATTAACAAACTTCCTACAATTCATCCTAACCATATTACTTTATTAGTTAAAAATTCGTTGTGTTAATTTACCAAGGATTAACAGAACCCCCACCACCCCTGTATTCGCTTTTTTTTAATCATTCAGTCATTTTGTTTGTTGGAACTTATATACAGCTTCTAACTACTTTTTTTGTTTACATTTTTAGTTTAATAATGAGTTCAGGCATGTTCAACCCAAGAAATCCCCTAGGACCTCTGTAAAATTAACAGGCGATGGAAAGTTTATAAAAGACAAGGAGGTGAAACGGTGTACACCTAGCCTTGTTGCTCGACTAATGGGTCTCGACACATTTCCTCCTCTTGCCAATAAGCAGCATCATGAGCAAAGAGAGATGAAGTCCAAGAGTTCAACATTTATTGATTCTGAAGAATGCAAAGATGTATTTGAAGTGACGGAAATTTCAAAGTCCAAGAAACAAGAATATAGGCCATATCGTCAAAGTAAAGTTGACCTGAAATTGCATGACATAGACCTGGCGTATGCAAAGCGTAGATTAGTTGATGAAACTGACATGGCAACTGGTGGGATATATTGTGATATATTAGAAGACTTTGATTCTAACGAAGACTGCTACATTAAATTTCTCGAAGAACCCAGAGTTTTCAAAAAACATGCAAGCCACACCATGTTTTCAGGGCCATCTAATGAATTGAGTTATTATACTGAAAAATATGATGGAAGGCCCTCTCGGTATCTAAGAGGCCATGTAAGTTCACACAGGAAACATATAACTAATGTCGTTGGTCGCCATAAAAAGGAAGACCACCACTCCACTCCTGTTGTTCTACTCAAGCCAGGTTTTGATAAAGTACGAGACATGATAAAAACTATTCCTTCAGCTAGATTTTTGAATAAAGACCAATACAAACTCAGAAAGCAAGAAGGATTTCATGTTCCTAAGAGGTGTGTTATGTATGCAGGAGAAGGAGAAATGCACAATCTGTATAGTAATTTAGAAGTAACCAGTCATGATTCAAACCGAATACGAAAAATAGCTAGACAAGTCACTGAAAGACTGAAAAACAATGGATATATTAGGGATGAAAGCTCTCATGAAAGTTATAAATCATTTCAGTGGACAAATGACGATGATAGCATCAGCAATTCATCGTGTTACTCTTCTGGATCTGTAATCAGCAAAGAAGCTAAAAAACGCTTGTCTCATAGATTTAAAATGATCCAACAAAATCAAAGAAGGTCTACTGGTAAATCACATGGTAATCTTCAAGAAATGCTTGTATCAGACAGAGAGAGATCGAGGACTAATTCTAATTCGTCATATAATAAGCACAATGTAAGCTACAGAATGACTTCAAATTCTATTCCACTTTCGTCATCGTTTGTTTATCAAGATATTAAACATGCTAAAAGAAATACTTGCGATAATATGGTACTAGATAAAAGACAAAATGACTTCCTAGATGTAAATCTTACTCCAAGAGAATCTACGTTCCATAATTTGAACTTATACCCAACTCAAGTTTATTCTAGCAAGGAGGAAAGTGAGATGTCTGAAAGGGAAATTCACGTGGTTATGGATGAAATGTATTTGCCTCCAAAGGTTAACGATGAAGAATCTATGCTTCTAGATGATGGGAAGCCAGTGCAGCACGCCAAAGGTTTTCCATTGCAAACCACTGATGTGGAGAGTTCAAGTGCTGATTTCTGCGGTTCAGCGATAAAGGTTAGATCTTCAATATCACAAATGTTCTTTGATTAACGTAGTTCTTTGTCTTGTTAATGCACAACAGATAAACTTTGCATACTGTTGCAGTTCATTTACAATTGGTTTCTCAAGGTGTCAAACCAGTAACCTGCAACCACATCTCCAAATGTCTTACACTTGATCATTGGTTATTGGCTTTTGTAGACAGTCTTGCTTATCTTCTTAATATGATCAAAATGATAACAGTTTGAAATTCAAACAGTGTCCATGTTTGTTAATATATTTGACATCGCCTGAATTGTTTAACTGCCTAGAATAGCAATGTCATATTTTATTTCTTGAATTAGAAGAAGTTGCTGTCTTTGGCACATGTCTTCTTGCTGGTTCCTTAATTTCCGCTCCAGAGATACAATGGATATTGTAACAAAAACATGATTGATAGCATCATACTGATTATGGTTAAAGGACGGAGTCTTTATAAATAATTCCTATGTTGTATGCACTGTCATACTGAATTCTTGGAAATCAACTATGCACTTGAATATCGGTATAATTTGTTGGGTCATTAAGCTTGGCGAGTTCACTAAATAGGCCTAAATGCCTATTTTCATTTTATTTTTTACGTTGTGCACCTCAGTCATAGCCGACCCCAATTTATTTGAGAATAATGACTTGGTTGTTGTTGCACCTCAGTACGATACACACATTTATAACCGAGTAACTCACAATTTACATATCTTTTCGTTCTATTTATTTTGCATTTTACTACAAATTGCTGTTTGTGAAATTACAATTTGAAAAAAACCAAGATTTATGGACATTTTGATTTTCACACTAGATTTAATTCCCCTGTGCAAAACAAAATTGTACTAATATTTTGTGAAGTGCTACTCTCTTGAGTTAACACAGATATTGCCAAGTCCAAAAAAAATGCTAACATCACATCGTGATTGGTTGCAAACTGCATAATTTTATATTCAAATAATTGTCTGATTTTGTCCACTTTAATCAAATTTGGAACTCTCTCTGTGACCAGTCATGATGGGGTTTGTGAATCTCATACTGGTAACAGTTTCCTTATTTATTTAAAAATGAGTAATGTTCTATTTTTTGTGCTGAAGATAAGATGTGTTTTCAACTGCAGAAAAAAATTGATGGTAGTCCTCAAATCAGTCCACAATTTCATACACAATATGAGGAAAAGAGTCCCGTTTCTCTTCTAGAACCAACTTCGTCTGATGATGATCAGTCCAGCTCCGAATGCTTTCAAAAACTCAGTGCAGACATTAAAGGCAAGCGTTGCATAATTACCGTGTAAAATAAAATAAAATAAAATAAACTAAAATGGGTTAAACAAGTAGGTTGGCTGAAACCGTGGTAATGTCTACCCATATTGTTTTATTTTATGCATTTAGTTTTTACAATAAAGGTTCAGGAATAAAGTAGAAGGATCATCTCTTACTGCTCACTGAAGATTTAAATGTACGACACACACAAAATGTATCCACATAATTTCACAAGGTCAAAGCATCTAGAAGTGACAGACTCTTATTTTATGCAGAATTACAAATGCAACTTAAACTTCTCAAATCAAAATCGCTTGAAACTGATGTTGATGAATCAGAGTTAGCTTATAGTGATGAAGATATAAGAGAGAATACAGTACAAGAATTCAATGATGATGAAGATAGAGATTACTCGTATCTTCTGGATGTGCTCATTTATTCAGGTATCCACTCCACGGATGCAAATGAAATCACCAACCCGATAAGAAGAGAATTGTTTGAAAAATTAGAAAAGAAGTATAACGTGGTTGAAGCATGGTCAATATCAGAGAGGATGCTCTTGTTTGATCATATAAGAGAGATCATATCCGACGTTGTTGAAAAATCCAAGAGATGTGTTTGGGCACGTGAGGATCTTGTAGAAGAAACTTGGCAAGTAGTGGTGAAGCAAAGGAAAGAACAGAATGGTGTTTTGGAAGATAAACTCTTGTTGGATCCGGGTTGGTTGAATTTAGAACACGATGTATATGTTGTTGTGATTGAGTTGGAGAGGATGTTAACTGATGAGGTCATGGAGGACTTTATTGGTCTGTGAATGCTCAAGTGTAAGTTAGCTATAAGTTATGTATTGGTTGAATGATTGCTCTTTGTTTTGGTTTCAACTGATTTGCTTGATATACATGCATCTTTGTGATTTCAGGGTTGAATTCTTCATTCCTGCCATCCTATCTTGGAGTAAACGGTGGATGGATAAAATCCAGCCCTTGGAAAAATGTATCTAATTTGTCGGTTTTCAGCTGTAAATCATCCAATATAGCGAGTACTACCATACAGTTGTTGAGTTAGCAATGGCTGACTTTTGTAGAGTTAGCCTTGTATTTATGCGTGTATTGACATTATATAGTTTGTTATTGGTATTATATAGTTTGTGATTTCAGTTGTTGAGTTCTACCACACACAGCGGCATGACACCAATGAATTTTATACAATTATTTCTCTATATTCATAGTAAAGAATGATAAAGTGTACTCAATAATGTTATTATGAGCTACGTATATTGTAACATCAGAGAAAATAAGAAAATGAAGACATATGACGCGTGTGGAGAATTAATTATATCATACTCCCAAATCCCAATACTCAGAAGGTGCCGCTAACGAAGTTAATTCTCTTAAGTAAAAGCAAACGGGTCCAAATTTTATAGAAAATATCAAAGTTGAAGTAAAGATGCTTTATGCATTCTTCAGCAGGGCCACACATAAACCAGTTATGCTTAATGCATATAATGAAGGGTTACACGTTTACGGAATTATCACGAAGGTAGCGAAATTGTCGAAGAGCATACAAAGGCATTGGAATACTGTTTTTGAATATCAGAACAAAACTCATTGTAACCGCAAGCTTTTAATATGGAAGGAATCCGCGAATTGGTCGGTCATTACACGACTCTCTATTTTGTCATAGGCTATGACAAATAAATCAGGGAAAAGTGAGCCCAAACCATTAATAAGGAAGATATATTAGAATATTACTGATCATTGTCTCAAATTTTAGATCAATGGTACTGAAATCTTCACCATGGTATCTACTATTAATCATTATTGTGAACGCTAAAAAGTGAACGCTAACACCCGGTGTGTGTAGTTGAGTTGTGAAAGCACCACCCGTGTGACGGGAACAGAATTTAAGCAGTAAAATAGTGAAAAAGCAGTAAACGACAGCAGTTTATAGTGGTTCGGCTTGAGATCGAGCCTACGTCCACTTTGAATCTCTTTATTACTGAATCTGATTACAAGACGATACAATGCACTTATCAAAACAATACAATTCGATCACAAAGACAATCTCGACTACTAGCTCAAACTTCGATGATGAAACTTGATGAATCCGTGTTGGATGTAGGAAATTCCTCTCGAAGCTTGTTGTAGTGTCTCGAATATCTGAAGATCTTCAATTGTGGAATGAGTTGAGAGCTCGGCAGAGTAACGACGCTTGAAGAAATGAATGGCCAAAAGTCCCTTGCTCGTTGGAGTTGGAGCTCTATTTATAGGATTGGTTCTGGGTGAGATTCTGTTCTTTAAGTTCTAGGTCGGAGACGACCTAAGTTAGGTCGTAAGTCGTAGGTTGGTGACGACTTAGGGAATCCTTATACCGGTTGCCCCTTTTGATCTTGTCTTTGCCTGCTTAGGTCGTCAGCGACCTATCATAGGTCGTGGGGCTGTATGTTGTTATATCCCTTAAGTTGCTAGGTTGCAACTTTCTTTAGATCGTACGTATTTAGGTCATCTAGACTTTTAAGTCGTAGACTTCTCTTACGTCGTGGATCCTAAGTCGGTGACGACATAAGGAATCCGGCTTACTCTGGTTGCAACTGACTCTTCTGAACGAGTTAGTAAGTCATGCGCGACTTAGTATAAGTTTTAAGTCGGCAACGACTTAAAAGATGCAGTACTGCATTTGTTTCCTTAAGTCGGTGAGCTTTTAGGTCGGTACAGAGTTAACCCGTTACTCCTTGGGTCATTGAGCTGTTATCTTCTTAAGTCGGTAAGCTCTTAGGTCGGAACCTCCTTAACTCGGTAGGTCGTAAGTTCCCATAGGTTGTTAAGCTGTTAAGTCGGTAGCCCTTGTTAACTCGCAATTTGTTAAGTCGGTAAGCTTCCTTAGGTCGTCGCCTGTTAAGTTGGTTCATAATTTAAGTCGTAACTGCCTTAGGTCGCAACCCATTGAGTCGGTGGCCTCTTTAAGTCGTTATGTCGTAGGTTTTAAGTCGCGAACAAAAGAGGATTAACATTTGCCCCTCGAAGTATATGCCTAAATCGTAGGTCGTATGCTTCGATTCTCTTAACTCTTTTGGTTAGGTCGGAAGCGACTTAATATAAGTCTTAGGTCGTACACCGTGCAGGTCGACTCGCCTTCCAGTGTATAAATAGTTGAGCCATTCTTCCTCTTCATCACTTATTCTTCTTCTCGAATCAGCCATTGACGCAATCTCGAGCTCTCAGAGACAAATTCCAACCCTCCAATCGCCGATCATCTTCCTATTATATTTCGTAAGTCGATCCGATCTTCGTTCACCCATGTCCATTGTCGAATTGATAACTTCCCAATTTTCGACTTCCATTTGTTTTTAGGCGCCGCGATTCATTATGAATAACCCTTCGATTGTCCTGCAATTGCCATCGACCATGTTGTAGTTGTGATAGGATAGTAATACATCGGATTCACAGCAAATCTGAGGCGATTCGAATTGGCTTTTTGGGTGATCCAATGGTGTGATGGAATGAAGATCGTCCTTGACTGTGAGGCTATTGGTTAACGGGTTAAGAGTTAGGGAGGAGAATTGGTTGAGGTACTGGCTCGGTCACGACTTAGTGATTTCGTGTGATCCAGTGACATCCATGGTTTAAGTCGGAACCGACTTAGCAGTTTCGTGTGACCTAAGTTTTGAGTCGCTTCCGGGTTAGGACTTGGATGATTTCTTGTTGCCTCGAATTAGAGCCTTTTCTTCTTTATCCGACCTAAGACTCGGGGACTGCTGACCTGAAATGCCAACGACTTGTAGTATAAACGACTTACCCTAGCTCGCCTCATAACCTTTAAGTCATGGACGAGTTAGCACATGTGTTGTCTTGAACCGAAGCTGTATACCTTTATAAGTGTTATGGTTAATGACCTAGAGAATTAGGGAACCAACGACTTAACTTAACCCATAGGAAATCTTTCTTAAGTCGTTGCCGAGTTAGCACTTGAAACTTTTAAGCTTTGCCTGGACTTCGAACTGTTGAATTATGAACTGTTGAAAGCTAACAACCTGCTTAATACAACATTCACAGAATACTGGGACGAATATACTGCCACTGACTGCCCACATCGAATGACAGATTAGTCGATAAAGAAAATATCAAATTAAATGAACTGTATGAGTGAAATGCTATACAATAACCAATTCAAGTGAAGTATTAAAGCAAAATTGTAACAGTCAACTGAAACCGATTTGTCTGCATTAACACTGCACTTGAGTATTAACAAGTTCTGAAATCTTGTAATCGACTGATTGTCAGCTAGTTTAATTTCAGTTATATTTGCTTTTTTGTTTTCATTAGTTTTGCACAACACTTCACACTTTTTAGGAAACGTGCACCTTCACATTTGAACATTCAGCTGATTGTGTAGAATGTCTTCTCCACAAGAAGAAATAGAGCAAGTTGAAGAAACATTTCCAGTTGCTGTTCCGCTGAATGATCCTCCAGAAAGGGTCTCGACCACTTTGAACTACAGAACCTTTAACCAGTTGTGTATTCAATTCGGAATTGCTGAAGCGGACGCACAACTACCTGGGAAGCCTGATAATGCTGATAGTCCTCCTCGTGGTTTCGTTGCGGTAAACCGACAAATGTGCCAGAATGGAGCTATCCCTCCTTTTAATGACTTCTTGCGAACACTTCTTCTACAACTAACCATCTCCCCTTTCCAGCTGCATCCCAATGGATATGCTATCTTGATGGGACTTTGTGTGCTATTTAGGAGAACGTTGGATCGTCTCCCAAGTTTTGACGAAATTTGTTATCTGTGTTCTTTTGCCAAAAACAAAGACCATCCTTCCGTTACAGTTGTGAGAAGCGCCAGAAATCGCAAGCTTATCATTGGTCTTCCTGAGAGCGTTCACGGGTTTCTGAGCCAATTCTTCTATGTTCGCTGTCCTCCGGGATTTTACACTATCTGGAGAGTAGGAAGTAAGATCGCTTGTCTCTGTTTCTTATGTTTTCTTGAACTTGCCGAAGTCCGAGTTGTAAAGTGTTAACTTTGCCCTTTTTTCTTTTCAGCCCTTCCTCCTCCTTCTAGAGATTCCGGTCACAAAGCGACTTTTGAAAGGCTTATGGCGGTGCCAATTGAGGAGAGGAGCATTCAATTTCTATTGACAAACGAATTTTTACATCAATTCGGGCTTTTACACTCTTTCCGCTTTACTCAGCCTCGTGAAGTTTCTACATTTCCAGCGCAGTCATCAGATGCCCCAACCTCAATAGAAGAGATGGCTCCAAAGGAGCCATCTGTAGACACTGCATTAGTAAAGTGTTCTACTTCTATTGATGTTGCAAGAACGTCCAGCAAACTAGCACTTGCTCCAATTATTGAAGAGAAAGAAAATCCTCGAGTTTTTGAAAAATCAGCCGATGTGGAAGTTGAAAAGGAGAATCCTGCTGAGCACCATGGTGATGACACCTTTGATGACTTGAGTGATATAATGATAACTTCTCAAGAGCTTTTCAAGGATAATATTCCAAAAGCGAACTCTCCTGTCGTTGAAGTGACTTCCTCTTTGAAACAAACTTCGATGCCTTCTACACCTGTCATCTTCGTTCCCACATCAAAGCGTGGTTTGTAGTTTGACGCACGTAGCTCGCACGTCGCACACACTTAGGATTTCTCAGCACTTATAAGCATTTATCCTCTTTTTCTGGAAATTTCTAAACTTTACTTCTTTTTCGTTTTCAGATTCTCCGATGGGGCGTACCGGCTCATACTATGACTCATTTCAGCGCCATGGAGGCCGTGGATCTTATGACTTTAGGAAATACCTTGGTGACCAGAGAGAGACAGATGAGGAAAGGGCTCGAAGGAAGGCTCAAGAAAGGCGGGATTACGAGCAGTGGCAGAAAAGAAAAGACGCTGAGCGATATGATTCTTCTCACAGAAGTGACGATTCCCACAAGCGAAAGTCTTATGATGACAAGGGGAAGACTCATATTGCTGACGAATCGAGCAAGCGATCCAAGCCAAGTGATGCATCTGCAGTTTCTAAGAAGACTGATGCTCCTATCTCTTCTGATATTCCGGCCGGCTCTCCTCCTTTAAAGAAATCCGACATCCAAGCGATCATCAGCAGGCCCCAATATCAGGTTAAAGACGGCCCTCCAACGCTTCAAAGCCGGTTTCCGAACTGGTGCTTAAAAGGAGTGCATTTTGACCTGGACTTGGTCCCAATCGATAAGCAAGACATGCTGAAAAGTCTTGACGCAGTTAGGCTTAACATCGAGAGGATGTCGCAGTGGCAGAAACTCGTCGATGAACTCCAAAGAGTCAATCATGCGAACCTTGAAGCCATGCTGACCATGGAAAACGATAAGACTGAGTGGGCAAAATTTTGCAAACAGCATGATGCCGAAATGACAAGCATTGCTGATGATAATGCGAGACTTGAGTCTGAGGTTAAAAAACTCAAGGAAGATCTAGCCGCTTCTTCTGCTTCACAATCTCAAAAAGAAGAAGTATTTCAAAAACAAGTGCGGGATGCGCACACTGCTCAGAGGGATGCTGAGATGAAATTTGCGGCTGAGCAGTTTGTGGTTGAAGAGTACCGCAAAAATAATGCTCAGTTGCGGGAAACAGTTAGCTCCCAGAACGTGGAGATTGAATTGCTAAAGGCCCAACTTGCTAACGCTGAGAAAGAGCGTGATGAGGCTGTTGCTGGTCGAGCTGCAGCTGTCGCCGAAAAAGAGGCAGCCGAGCAATCGCATGAGACAACAAAAGCTAGCATCAGCTCCACCTTATTTGACTTTTATCTACACAGCGTTCTGGGTCATGGGAGCCTCTCTTTTCTGGGTCCTGACTATGAGGTTACCCTGGCCGAAGTATGGGAAGCAGCAGTTGACATGCTTGGCGGGGCCGGCTATGATGAGGCGGAACTCGAGGCACGCTACCTTGACGAAGAAGCTCGTGCTACTCTTGCCAAGGGAAAAGAGCAACTTGCTGAAGCTAGAGCTGGAATAGTGGCAGAAGAACATCTAGAGAAGAAAATATCTTTAACTGCCCCTGTCCACACTTCGTCTTCGACCGACGTCGATATCGTTGGTTCCAGCTCTCACTTTTCTTCTCCTGCAAAAACCGTTGAGGCCAAGCCCGTCACAACCGAATCTCTCCTTACTCATATCGAGGAGCAGAGCCAAGAAGACACTGAGGCTGATAAATTTGAAATTGACTTGTCAAAACCGACTTCTCCAGGTAATTTTGGTGTCGATCTAGATCCAGTGAATCATTTATTTGATTTAACCGAGTTTGACGACCTTCTTACTTATTACTTAAACTTTGGTGAACCGATACCTTCTCTTTTCTCGGAGAATACCGATTTTAACTTCTTTTCTTCTACAGCGGAGGTACCGAATACTGCACAAACTTCAACTCCTTTGGTTGCCGCTCCTCCACCTTCCCAAGTTACTCCTCATTCTGCTTCTCAGCTGGGATCACAGGCAGAGAAAATTGAAGCTCTTCAAGACCTGGATGATCCGGCCGCTTCGCAGGAGAAGAAGGCGGAGGATCTTGATGACATCGAGAAGACCCCGGAGCAGTCTCTAGATGATGACACGAAGCTTTCGACATTGCTTGCTACTCCGGGGAGTGAGTCTTCTTCGA
The DNA here is from genome assembly GCA_030737815.1 of Allium fistulosum. NCBI lineage: Eukaryota > Viridiplantae > Streptophyta > Magnoliopsida > Asparagales > Amaryllidaceae > Allium > Allium fistulosum. The sequence continues at coordinate 429,233,579 of CM060902.1, forward strand.
AGAGGAAGGGGAAGCGTGCCATAAGGAAGAAGAAGAATATTTCCGCTGGAGAGGAAGCAGAAGTAGATCCAGCCGTGCCTCTTTCTCCTTCTGCTCCGACCCGTTCACAACGGCTTCAGAAACTAATCATTAGGCCGGGTAAAGGCTCCAAAGGTGGCGGGAAGAAGGAATAGCAAGCTGGATCTTCTACTTCTTATTTTTTCTTTTTGCATGTATCGACCGGAGATTGTGCGGGTACCGGTCCCCGCTTCTTTTTTGCGATCTGTACAATGTAAAAAGTTTTCATAGTATTGAATAAAATAGCTATTTTACTTGTACAAATTCTTGTGTATGTGAGAATGCATTTGTTTCTCATTTTAGTGTAGAATAAACGATTCTTCTTACTTGTACAAACTTTCTGGTCTGTGTTTGAGAATGCATTTATTCCACATCTGTTTTTCATGATATTGCAATGAAATTGCGGTATGTTGCTTGCATATTCCTTTTATTAATGTAATTGAATTGTATAGTGTTGCCCCCATACCACAAGTGCATTGCAACATTTCTAACTTTTACAAGACTGATAATCTTATTTCAGAGAATAACTATTCCACTTTTAAGAGAAGAATTATTCTGCTTTTAATAGATCATATCTCGTTTTTTTTGGAGAAATTTTTACTTTCTCTTTCTTTCTGAAGAACACTTCAACTTTCGGGGATGATCACTTTCATTTGTCAAAAAAGAAGGTAGATTTCCCTATGCAGTGAAATGAACTTTCTGAAGGAGATGTTTGGTACTTCAAGCAAGGTGAAGTGTGCCTCCGAAGAGGTCTTTTTTGTAGTATTTCAACTTTTTTAGAAGGAACTTTTTGAGATGGACAAGTTAACCTTCCTTTGGGAGTTGAACTGTGCTTCCGGAGAAGGCTTTTTATTTGAGTATTCTATTTTGGGACATGCCTCCGGAGAGGGCTCCTCTTAAAGAGTTGTGCCTCCGAAGAGGGCTTGTGGTGCCTTGGGAAAGGGCTTTTGCCTCCGAAGAGGTCATGTGCCTCCGAAGAGGGCTTGTGGTGCCTTAGGAAAGGGCTTTTGCCTCCGAAGAGGTCATGTGCCTCCGAAGAGGGCTTGTGCCTCCGAAGAGGGCTTTTTGATTGCCTGGAAGTTACTTTCTCATGGTTGAATGGATCCACGGGGCGGACGCAAGTTGCTTGATTGGATGTTCGTTTGCACAAACGATCACAATCAATCATCAAGGGCCCTGTTCCTTCAGCTTGGGAAGGTGCCCCTCCGGTGGTTCCACCAATCTTTTTTGATTGAGAGAAGTACTTTCATTTTTTGGCGTGCCTCGTTAGAGGGCTTTGTTGACCTTTGGGAAGGAGCGTTGGTTGGTTGGTGTGCCAGGAAGGTTGCATCTCAGGGGCGAGTAGATCCACGGGACAGACGCAAGCTGCCTGATCGGATGCATCACGATCAGTTAGCAAGGGCCCTGTTCCTTCTGCTTGGGAAGGTGTCCCTTCGGTGGTTCTTACCGGCCCTTTTATTGAGAGGTATACCTCCTTTTGGCCGCTTCTTTGTTTGCTTGGCAATGTTCTCTCATCATCTGCTCATTAGCGATCTTTTATTATCGTTTCCAAGCGCATCTTCTTTCCTTTTACAAGTAAATTGCCTCATCCGAAGAAGTGGACTTCACTGTTGAACGACTTCACGGGACAAACGCAAGTTATCTAGTTGGATGTCTGTTCATATCGACAATCTCAACCAGTTAACAAAGGTTTGCCACAGTGGAGTCGCCAACTTTTTATGTGAAGTTCTCCGTGTATAGGATTTGAATTTGGAATTTTTTGTCGCTTGGTATTTGCGTAATAGGTGATTTATAGAGGTCGCTTGGCTTTGTGATGAGCAAGCCTTGTTTTAATGTCCTGCAATTTTGAATCGACATTTTAGCAATACATTTAAAGTATTTACATATCGAAATAAAACAGGCATTATGAAATAGTAAAGAACACAAGATTTATAGTGGTTCGGCCAAGAATCGGGCCTACATCCACTTTATAGCTTTCATTCATTTACACTGATTTACAATGTTTTACAATACAACTGATACATTCATCACTATTTTACAATTTTGAGCAAAGCTTTTTTCAAGTAAAATAAGGACGTAAGTGGTTGTTGTTCCAGGCCCTTAGAATTGGATCTCCTTCAACAGTTATGAGTTTGAAAGTGCCATCAAGAAGTTTACTGCCAATGGCATATGGTCCTTCCCAGTTTGGTCCAAACACACCAGTTGCTGTCATGATCCTTTTCAAAACTAAGTCTCTGACCTCAAAGCTGCGTTGGCGAACTTTAGAGTTGAAGTGCCTGGCTATCTTTTGTTGATAAGCTGAAACTCTGAGCCTAGCTTCTTCTCTTTTTTCATCAAGAAAATCAAGTGCTTCAAGTTGCAGCTTTTCGTTTTCAGCTTCATTGAAATGAACTCTTCTATGTGAAAGAACTTCTACTTCCACTGGAATCATTGCTTCTGATCCGTATGATAGTGAAAATGGAGTGTGCCTAGTCGTAGTTTTGTGAGTAGTTCTGTACGCCCATAGTGCTAATGGAAGCTTATCAACCCAACCACCTTTTGCTTTTTCGAGTTGCTTTTTGATGGTTGACTTGATGATTTTGTTCACTGCTTCCACTTGCCCGTTTGCCTGCGGATGGGCCACTGCTGAGAAGCTTTTTCGAATTCTGAATCGTTTGCAAAAATCCTGAAATTCTTCACTTTCAAACTGAGTACCGTTGTCTGTGATTATCTTCTGTGGCACACCATATCTGCAAATGATATTTTTCGTTACAAAATTTATCATCTTTTTAGAAGTGATGGTGGCCAAAGGTTCAGCTTCAGCCCATTTGGTGAAATAATCAACGGCAACAATAGCATATTTGATTCCTGATTTAGCAATCGGTAGTGGTCCAATCAGGTCTATTCCCCAAATGGCAAACGGCCATGGGCTGACCATTTGTGTGAGTTCGGTGGAAGGCGCTCTTGGGATTTTTGCAAATCTTTGCCATTTGTCGCACTTTCTGGAGTAAGTAGCAGCATCTCGATTAATATCCGGCCAGAAATACCCATATCGGAGAATCTTCTTGGCTAGAGTTTGACCACTTGAATGATCTCCACATTCTCCTCCGTGTACCTCAGCTAGAATTATCTTGGCTTCTTCCTTAGTTACACATCGGAGCAATGGCATTGAGAATCCCCGTTTGTATAATCGGCCGTCTTGAATTATATATCTTGATGCTTTCCTTAATAGTTTCCGACGTTCCTTAGAATTTTCTGGTAGTGAACCATTGAGTAAGTATTCTTTGATCGGTGTCATCCATGATTCATGCTCTTGAGACGCAGCCATAATCCAATCAACATCCATTTCATCAATGCTCGGAGCTGACAGAACTTCCAAGGGAACTAATCCCAGTAATTGAGCTTCTCCAGAACTTGAGTACTTTGCTAAAGAATCCGCTTTCATGTTTTCTATCCGAGGAATATGACTTATCGTGTAATGATCGAAATCTTCGAGAAGTTCACATGCCTTGGACAAGTACGCGGGCAGATTTCCACCTTTAGCTTGAAACTCTTTCTTTACCTGGCAAACAATAAGTTGAGAATCGCTGAAGATTTGTAACACTTTGATATTTAGTTCCTTGGCAATTTTCAAGCCAGCAATAAGAGCCTCATACTCCGCTTCATTGTTCGTTGAAGGAAATTCCAGTCTCAATGCATAACACAACGATCGTCCTTCGGGGGTTTCGAGCACAACCCCTGCCCCAGAACAGTAATCATTTCTCGATCCGTCAACATACAACTTCCACTGGATTGGAATGCCATCAGTTGTTTCATTCTCACTATTACCTTTGTCAGTAGATTCTGCGATGAAATCTGCTAAAGCTTGTCCGTTGATTGCTTTCCGGGGATGGTAAGTGATATCATATTGGCTGAGTTCAATATTCCATTTCAAAAGACGGCTCGAAGTTTCAGGACGAAACAGGACTTGCTTTAGAGGTTGATCAGTAAGAACCTTGATAGGATGAGCTTGAAAGTATGGTCTCAATTTCCTGGAAGCAATTAGCAAGCAATAGGCGAGCTTTTCTATCTTCTAATAATTCATCTCTGCCCCAGTGAACCGTTTACTGATGTAATAGACTGGACGCTGTACTTTCATATCTTCCCGTACAAGTGCTGCACTGAGGGCGTGAGATGAAATTGCTAAATAGATGAAAAGGTCTTCACCGTCAGTAGGCTTGGAAAGAACCGGAGGTGTTTCCATATGACGAATTAGTTCATCGAAAGCATTCTGGCATTCGGGAGTCCATTCAAAAATTTTCTTTTCTTTCTTTAGAGCGTCAAAGAAGGGAATGCATTTGTCTGTGGCCTTGGAAATGAAGCGACTCAGAGCATCGACTTTTCCATTGAGACTTTGCATTTCTTTCTTTGTTTTAGGGGCTTTGACCTCCCTTAGAGCTGTGATTTGAGTAGGATTGGCTTCAATGCCCCTGGCGCTCACAATGAAACCCAAGAATTTCCCGGATTCTACTCCGAACGAGCATTTCAATGGATTGAGCTTCATTCCGTACTTTCGAAGAATTGCAAACATTTCCTCCAAGTGACCCATATGATCTACAGCTTTCTTTGACTTTACCAACATATCGTCAACATAAACTTCCATGGTTCTACCAATCTGAGGTTTGAACATTGCATTGACAAGCCTTTGGTAGGTTGCCCCAGCATTCTTCAATCCGAAAGACATAACTTTGTAGCAGTAGAGACCCACATCTGTGATAAAGCTTGTGTCTTCCTGATCCGGCTCATGCATCATAATCTGATTGTATCCGGAGTAAGCATCCATAAACGATAACAACTCATGCCCAGCTGTTCCGTCCACCAATTGATCAATTCTGGGCAGCGGGAAGCAGTCTTTGGGGCAAGCTTTGTTTAGATCCGAAAAATCGATGCATACCCTCCACTTTCCATTTGCCTTCTTAACCAGTACTGGATTTGAAACCCAATTTGGATAAGTGGATTCCCTGATGAAATTATTCTCCATAAGCCGATCAACTTCTTCTTTTAACGCTGTCGACCTTTCTGGACCTTGAGTTCTTCTTTTCTATTTCACTGGTGTGAATTTTGGATCAATGTTTAGAGTATGAACAGAAATTTCTGGGGAGATCCCACACATATCAGCATGACACCAAGCGAACACATCTAGATTGGCTTTTAAGAATGATATCAGCGTGTTTTGAACTGTTATGCTTAGCTGTGAACCCACATTGAGTACTTTGTTTGGGTCTTTTGAATCAACGGATATTGGTACCGTTACTTCCACAGGTATCACTCTATTCTCTCCTGTACTGGCTTTTCTGGGGTCCATTTCCTTCCTTGCATTGCTGTGTTCGCCAGTACAGGGGCCACTCCGTAGCTGCTACAAGGTCGGTTCTTTGATGCGGAGCGGAGCTGCCGCATTTTTTCCCATCTCTTTTTTCCTGGCCTCACGGAGCTCTACAAGATAACATTCTCGTCCCGCGTTCTGATCTCCCTTAATGACAGCAACCCCATTATCAGTGGGAAATTTCATTGTTAAGCACCACGGAGCAAGGACGGCCCTGAAAGCAGCAAGAGTAGGCCGACCTAAGAAAGCATTATAGGCGGAGAATCCATCAACAATTACAAAGGTTTGCTTTCGAACCAACTTCTTATGTCCTTCGCCCATTTCAACAAACAAGTCCACCGTTCCAATTGGCTGTTTCAGCTCTCCTGAAATCCGGCAATTTTGTGTGAAGAGGCTTGTACATCTGTTATTGGAATTTTCATTTGGTCAAATGTCTTTTTAAAGAGTATGTTGCACGAAGCACCACTATCAACCAGAACTCTTCTGACGATAGCCGGCCCAATACCGACAGAGACAACCAAACGGTCCTCAATAGGAGCTTCCACATCAATAGAATCCTTGGTTCTGAACATAATATCATCATGAAAAGTCTTCTGCTGCTTTAGAGGTGCAGCATCTTCCAAGACCAAGACACTTTCTTCAATTGGAGCATACTTCAAAGCTCTAGCATACCTTTCCATCTCACCCCAACTCCTGCCAGCTGGATGAGGTCCTCCTGTGATCACATTGATAACAGGTCTTTCTTTTTCAGCGGGCCTCTCTCCTGAACCAGATGAATGAGCTGGGGGTAGTTGCCCTTGGTTAGATGAAGACGGGTCTTTTCTATTTCTTTTCACATACTGCTGCAACTTATTCTCTCTCAACAATTCTTCAATTAGGCTTTTCAAGTGGCGGCATTCGTTGGTATCATGGCCTGGTTGATTATGAAATTTGCAAAATCTTCCGCTTTGAACAGCATTTTTCCCAACTTTTACTGCTGATGGTTTTGGAAAATCAACAGCATCCTTAGTGGCGATGAAAATATTCTCCGGGGTATCAATCAGAGGAGTAAAATCCGAAGGTTTGAGGAAGCGGGGCTTTTTGAGATCTTTCTGCTTCTTTCCACCATTACTTTCCCTCTTCTGATTTGCAGATTCTTTCTTGTTCTGAACTGTAGCATTATTTTCCACCACTGTTGTCACAACTTTAGCTTACGCGGAGAGATTCTCTAAGCGCATGAACTCATCAGCCTTTTTGTAGAACTTTTCGAGCGAGTTTGGTTCTTTCATTTTTAACCATTTTCCAAACTCGCTAGACTTGTCAATAGCCCGCATTAAGTAGGTTAAGATCATTCGCGGTTCTGCGTTATCAACTTCTGCTAGAGCTAAATTAAAGCGATTCAGAAAGGATTTGATGGGCTCTCCAGGATTCTATTCAAGACTCGAGAGAGACATTATATCCTTTGCTCTTGAAATGTACAACCTGAATTGTTCCTTGAATTTTCGGGTCAGATCGGAAAATTGATCGACGGATCGCACAGGAAGCTTGGTGAACCAAAGTAACGCCACTCCTTCTAAGTATACCGGGAAATACCGGCATTTAATCTCGTCAGTTGCTCTGGCACCAGTCATGTGCCAATCATATTTATATAGAAATTGATTTGGATCACTTGTTCCTCGATAAGAAGGAATGGTGGGAGGAACGAATTTTCTCGGAAACTCAGCTTTTAAGATCCTTTCAGTGAATGGAGTTTTACTCGGAGCGAATCCCCAATCATTCTCATCTTCATTTCTTTGCATGCTTTCCTTCATTATTTGCCGAACCATACTAGAGAGATATTCCTCATTGTTTAGAGATTTCGCGGAATAGACTTCGGCTATCTTTTCGGAGGTTTGCCCAGGTAAATGCTCACGGAGAACCGGTGACGGCCTGGATCCTTCAGCCTGGAGGGGTGCCCCTTCAGCAGCACCTGATCCCCCTTGAGGAATATTTCTCCCTTCGGAATTGGGAGCAGCATTAGCAAAGTTTTCCTCATTACTTACTAGTCTTTGATTAGCCCCAAGTAGAGCATTCAGCTTTTCCATCATCAGATTATTCTGAGTTTCAATCTGCTGGTACAGTCCGGATACAGCAGCATCTAACTCTTGTCGCGTCACACCGACGCTTGGAGCTGCCTGATTTGAAGAAAGAGAAGTGGCAGTATTGTCGCGGTCATCATCAGATCTGACAGACTTTCGTTTCCTTCCAGGAGCCATTATGTCTGATAGACTTTTGGTTTTGTAGGAAATTCTTTCAACAAACTTCCGTGAAGCAATGGTGAGTGGTAGCCTGAGTTGGGTTCTCAGTGAAAGCACCAAAATGTTAACGCTAAGAAGTGAACGCTAACACCCGGTGTGTGTAGTTGAGTTGTGAAAGCACCACCCGTGTGACGGGAACAGAATTTAAGCAGTAAAATAGTGAAAAAGCAGTAAACGACAGCAGTTTATAGTGGTTCGGCTTGAGATCGAGCCTACGTCCACTTTGAATCTCATTATTACTGAATCTGATTACAAGACGATACAATGCACTTATCAAAACAATACAATTCGATCACAAAGACAATCTCGACTACTAGCTCAAACTTCGATGATGAAACTTGATGAATCCGTGTTGGATGTAGGAAATTCCTCTCGAAGCTTGTTGTAGTGTCTCGAATATCTGGAGATCTTCAATTGTGGAATGAGTTGAGAGCTCGGCAGAGTAACGACGCTTGAAGAAATGAATGGCCAAAAGTCCCTTGCTCGTTGGAGTTGGAGCTCTATTTATAGGATTGGTTCTGGGTGAGATTCTGTTCTTTAAGTTCTAGGTCGGAGACGACCTAAGTTAGGTCGTAAGTCGTAGGTTGGTGACGACTTAGGGAATCCTTATACCGGTTGCCCCTTTTGATCTTGTCTTTGCCTGCTTAGGTCGTCAACGACCTATCATAGGTCGTGGGGCTGTATGTTGTTATATCCCTTAAGTTGCTAGGTTGCAACTTTCTTTAGATCGTACGTATTTAGGTCGTCTAGACTTTTAAGTCGTAGACTTCTCTTAAGTCGTGGATCCTAAGTCGGTGACGACATAAGGAATCTGGCTTACTCTGGTTGCAACTGACTCTTCTGAACGAGTTAGTAAGTCATGCGCGACTTAGTATAAGTTTTAAGTCGGCAACGACCTAAAAGATGCAGTATTGCATTTGTTTCCTTAAGTCGGTGAGCTTTTAGGTCGGTACAGAGTTAACCCGTTACTCCTTGGGTCATTGAGTTGTTATCTTCTTAAGTCGGTAAGCTCTTAGGTCGGAACCTCCTTAACTCGGTAGGTCGTAAGTTCCCATAGGTTGTTAAGCTGTTAAGTCGGTAGCGCTTGTTAACTCGCAATTTGTTAAGTCGGTAAGCTTCCTTAGGTCGTAGCCTGTTAAGTTGGTTCATACTTTAAGTCGTAACTGCCTTAGGTCGCAACCCATTGAGTCGGTGGCCTCTTTAAGTCGTTATGTCGTAGGTTTTAAGTCGCGAACAAAAGAGGATTAACAATTATCTCCAAATTTTGTTTTCTTTTTCAGTGATCGTAACTTAAAAATATACAAATGTAAAAGATCTTGTAAATAGAACTAAAATCCTAATCAGTTGGGTCTAAAATACGAATGGCAACACATTTTCTGTTCAGGATTAAGATAAAGCGTCTCGTGCATATCTTAAAAGAAAATATTATGTACGCAGAATGGTCTTAGAATCAGACTAGTTTGAACATTGACTTGAAGAGTAGACGAAATTTTTGAAAAGTGTTTTCAGTTGGTGTAGTTGGTTAGAATTAAAATGAGGAGCAAATAGTGCATCCATTATACATATAGCGAGTGAAATATAAATTCATATAGTACCGAGTCAGACGAATGATGAACAAAATAGAGAAAGGAATTTCAATGGACGGTTGAAAATTTAAATCAAAATAGACAAACACAGTAATGTATATTACATAAGAAGCATGGCATCAAAGCTCATATTGTGTGCTGTTCCATTATAGCGTAACATCCATGAAGAGTAGACTTAAACTTAAAAAGTGTATGTTTATATTTTGGCTAGTCCATTCATGGAACAGACAACAGCATCCATCATAGAGTAACATCAGTCTTGAGTAGAATATTATGCTTCGGCAATTACGTGAGAAAGAGAATCCAATGGCGACGGATGGTTGAATTTTTGCATCAAAAAATACAAAGCCAGTAAAAAGAAAGTGAGGAGGTGAAGAAAAATTGTAATAGGAGATAAAAAAATAGATACACATATGGGTTGAATGAATGGCAGGCAACGCGTGGTTTCTGATGATCTGATTTGGATCCAAAAGTACAGATGGAAGGACATGAGGAGAAGAAATAAATGGCGTATGTATGGAAAAGATGGAGAGAGCATATAATTATACTCCCACATTTTAGAATTCGGTAAGCAGATAAAAGAGCAAGAGGAATAAATAAGTGAGGTATTGCAGCATTGTTCCATACTTACCTGGACGGGGTCTATGGGTGATCATGAAGGCCCAGGCCTAGTCTAATGGTTCCCATTGCACTTTGGGAATGCGTTGGGCTACCATCTCCCCAAGTGGGAGAGTGGACGTCATTATTTGTTGCTTTGGGGGTACGCGTTCGCGCGGCCCCTGCCCATTTCTGAATGTAAAATTTACTCTCTTTCAATCTTTTCTGTCCAGCCCAGTGTAACCAACCCCATGCGGCTTCTCTTCGGGCCCCGGTGTAAAAGTTTTTCCTGCTGTTCGTCGTCAGGTTGTGTAATTATGATTCTAGTTCAGTCATATATTTTAGTTCAAAAGGGATTTGTATGTATGCAACATGCTACTGTCCTGTTATCTGCAACGTTACATTTCTCTTCTTTCAATCTCAACATTTGCGTGTTTGGATAACACTCTTGATTTCCAGACAATGTTCAATATCTTTACATACTTATTAGTTACATTTCTTTAGGTTTTTGTCCCGACAAAACCTAATGCTATGAAAATACTTAACATGTTCTTTTTTTAAAAAGAAACTTCATATACTTGGGCGAAAATATAACAATTTTTTTCTAAGAACTTTTTTCCGAAAAATGTAACGAACATATTTAAATTAAAATATCAAATATGTTCACATTTAGGATTTCTTTTTTAATTTTATTTTTATTATAAAATTCGAAAATAAACTTGCTCAGATTTTGAAATTCCTTGAAAAGAGTTGAATTAACTTCGAAAAACATAGGAAGATTCAATTTTGAAGGAAACACAGTATTCTTTGCTAAAAATTTTACTAAAGCTAAATGGGTAAATATAATTGTATTGGAAAATCCATATTTCCAACATATACTTGCTTTTCTATCGGAGAAAAAGCTAAAGTAAACCAAAATTTCTAACAATATTTAAACCATCTATATACTTAAAAATGACATGTTTTAACGTTTTTTTTCAAGCAGTAAAGTCCAATAGCAAGGAAAATGTTTTCATTGTGGCACAACAATGTTACTTACTTCAATACTTTTACTAGTTTGGAAATACCAAAGAATAGATAGTGAGTGCAGAAACTGAGAAAAAATATATCAAGCCGTCCGTTTGAGGCTTCTATTACCACAGCGAGGCTTCGATTCACTTTCTTAAAATAATATTATGAAGCATAGTCTTTAGTCTTCAGGGATTTTCCAATGAGGCTATGTTTTTGTTTCTACACTGGAAAATTTGTTTAAGATTAACCGGTAAACTTCTACAGTTTGGCGTTTGCTTCTTTTCTTTGTAGGTGTAAGCATGTGGAATGGATCTAAGCCGACGTTTAACAAATCCGTGGCATGTCTTGGAAATGAAAAAGCCCACACCATGCTGGATCTAGGAAATGAAAACCCGCCCTAAGTAGGAGGGTGGGCTTTGCATTCGAGCTTTGGGTAAGATCCGTTTTAATCTTAGAGAACCAATCTTCATACGCTGCTTTAATTTTTTCATACATCTTTACATTGGTTACTCATATTCTCTATGTTTTCTATCTCATCATCATTTTCTCCATGTGCATTTTCTTTTTATCTTGAATTTTACGTTGGACGCAAAATCTTTCTATTTTGATTTGTTCTTGTATAATTTTAGATTTACCCAAAGAAAATAGAATTACCTTTTCAAGTCATCTTCATCCTTATCTTAAATAATTTATTTTTTCTAATAATAGCCGTTGGATTAAGTGCAAGGACACGTAAAAATGATAAATTCCAAAAAGAAAACTTTTCATCAATTTGCACAAGATCATTTATTTGTGTTTGTCTACACAAATGTTTATTAATAATAAATCAATTTAGTATTTTGATTAATAAAAGATTGTTTCATATTTTATTTTGATTTTGTTAATTAAAATTTGTTTTCTATCAATATTTAAATAATTTTATTTATAATAAATTTTTAATTATTATGTTACTTGGCTTAAAATTTCATGATGCCCACGTTCATAATATGGACATCATAACAAAGTACATATATATAAATATATAGTTGTCCTAACTAAATCCATGAGAAAGTTGACGAGTGACAACCGAATTCTGGGACAATGTTCAATAGTTTATTTGAACATGTCGGAATACAGATCGTCGTCTTTGAGAGTAAATGATCTCACTTACTTTGCCAAGACAATGAACTGACATTGAATGCTCAATAAGGAGTTGTGGCAATGAGACAATAAAGCAGCTCATTCTCAATACTATTAAGAATATTGAAGTATAGATATCGTCGAAGTGGATTAGAGGTGATGGAGGAACGTTGTAAACACGCTTTCCTTTCTTCATTGATTCAGCTGTATGAATTTGGAAGGATGATAGTTTTTGAAGCGGTGAAATCATGAAACGGATCTCTGCCAGCATTCTTTATCTCCATGAATGCAATCATATTCGACCATTAAACACCCTTTGCTATTTGTAGTAGATCGTTTCATGGTGACTAAACATGTTTCATATTATCCTGATTGTTTTTCATATGAATAGTGATGAAATTAGCGCCTAAGTGCTGGTTGAACTCATTCGCAACATCTTGTTACTAGCTGCCAACTCGTCAACCATGAGTATTTATGTAAAAAACCGGTGTTGAGTAATAATTAATTAAAGATAAAAGTGATGATTTAATTAATTAAAATAGATTTTTAAAGATTTATTAAGAATGATTTAGATTTATTTGTAAATTTATGGATTTAAAATGATTTTGATATGATAATGATAATTATATATTTAATAAAATCGAGTATTATTAGTAATATGATTAGAAATATTTTTGAAGAAAATGAAGTTTTATTTTATTTAAATGTATGGTTTGGAAATTATTTAATAATTGAATTTAGAATGTAATTGAGAAATGTTTTAAAATGCAACAAGTTAAAATATGAAAAATAATATTTTATAAATTTGTGTATGAATAAGAAATAGATGTGACGACCTAGATTTTTCTGACGTCTGTTATTGGGATAATTAACTAATTTTAATTATTGATTTTGATTTTTATAAGTCAAACAAATAAATTTTCTAGTATTGAAAATATTTGAATATATATAAATTGATATGATAAATTTATATATAGATGTATATAAACTCCACCATTTAAATTCAAGGTAAAATATCCATAAGTGTATACATAAGTATATACAAGCTTAATGATGTTTATATATATATATATAATTCTAGATATACATGGTTAAGAAAATATAATATATGAAAATGCACATATATATAAATATGTATAAACACAAATATGATAAAATAAATATGATAGTGTATATGTATGCATATCCACACACACACATATGTATGTATGTATGTAAATATAATTATGGTAAAAATAGTGTGCATGAACTTACATATAAATATATATAGGTAAGAGCTTTATGGTGGTAAACATATGCAAGTAAATGTATATGTACTTATGTTACATAAAATAGTAAATAGGTAAATGTATGTGTTAATAAAAAATAGTGTATATGTAAATAAGTACAAATCTATCTACATATATATATATATATATATATATATATATATATATATGATGTATACATGTATGTAGGCAAGGAGACATCATCATGACAAAATTTAATTCAAGCATACAAAATTTCAATTCAAAGCTTACAAAACATTTTATCAAAGTCAAAACAAAATCAAAATCAAATCACTAATAAATTTTCAAATCACATGAAAATATATCAAGTCAGCAAAAGCTAAAGAAAAGAAAATAAAAATCTTGAAATTTGTAAAGCCTGTACAAGGACATGCCCCTAGGCTTGCACAACACACTTCATTTCTATGTTTATATATACACTGCCTAGTTACCTCCACATTTACATTTCGTGCACAAACATAAAACAACACACTGTGCCATTAAAACTTAAAAGAAATCAAAACAACTCAAGCACATGAGATCAAACCAAAGCAAGCAAACAGTTTCAGAAAAAAAGGAATCACTGCTCAGTTCAAAGAAAATGTGAGTAAAACTATAATCTTTTACACCGTAACTATGTCATATGCTTGGATTGAAGTGTTGTTGATATGTATGCTTGTACAGGCAAGTATATATATACACGTATACATGAATATATAAGTTAAGTGTTGTAACCAGGGAAAAAACCAGGCCTGTACATCATTTTACCTCTACTCTGTGTATAAGGAAATGCTATGCTTAGTTTCAAAAATTCCTACCTCTCACCCTAGTTGATTTTAGGATATGATGTTGAAAAGAAAGCTGTTAGTTTTTTTATTATACTTTGATTTTAAATTGGTTTTATTAAGTATTATTTAGTATAAAGGATAAAAAGGTTATTTTTAGAGTAAGTAACCAAAAAGGAAGAAATTCGAATATCATAATTTGTGCCTTTGCTTATATGGATGTGTTCGTCGCCAAAAATGATGAATTTTGATGGTGGTTTCGAAATTTTTAGCGAGGTGGCGAGTGAGGAAACGGGAGTTGAACGGCTTTTGGTTTTTGGTCAATTTTCGGCAAAGCCGTCAACATTGAAGGTCGAGGTTAGGCCAGAGGAGTGATCGGAGAAGGGGGAGCTCTTGAAAAATGGTGGAATATCTTTTTGATCGGTGTGGTAGTTGGTCAAAGGGAAAGTTGGGTTAGGAGGTGGAGCTGGGTCGTGCTTGGTTGTCGATGGGCAGTGGCGTCGTGGAGGGGTTTTGGGGTTACGCACTAGGGGGATTAGGTCAAGGGAGTGACGGCGGAGCTCGCGACGAAGTTTTGGAGACGGACATGGCCGGTGGCGCCGAGATGAGGCGGTTAAGTGGATGGGTCTTCGTTCAGTTTTGGGTCGAAGGATAAAATTTTGAAGCAGAGGCATAATCGAAAATCTAGGTGGTCAGGTGGATCGAGGAGGTCGGAGGCGACTTGGGGGAGTGGTCGGAGGTGGTCGATGACTCATCGTCGGCGTGTGCACGTGCACGGTGAAGGGTATGTGCAGGTAGAAGTAGCAGAAAGAAAAAAAAGATAAGAAAAAAAAGAAAGAAAATAAAATAAGAAAAGGAAAAGATAATGGGAAGGAAATAAGAAAGAAGAATAGAAAGGAAAAAGGAAAATATAAAAAAAAAATATAAAAAAAAGAAAAAGAAAGGGAAGGGGAAGGAAAAAAGTGAAATTTATACATGTATATAATAACTTGAAATTTCAAACTCCAAAATCCATTTTTTTCATTTTAAATCCAAACCAATATTGAAGATTTTTGCACCTAAATCCTACTACCCGAATGTTTAAACTAGTATAATGCATTTTCCCGAAAATTAGAGTTTAATGATATTTTAAAAATTAAAATGGGAAATTAATTAATTATATTATTATTATTATTTGACTTAAACTTATGTAAATTAACAAAGTTGGATATCAAAATGGGTGTAAAATTTAAATTAATTAAAAATAAATTATTTTAAAAATTTCTTAAATTTGTAATTAATTTAGATTAAAAAAATAAATGTATATGGTTAATAAAGATTGATAAAAGCCAGACGTGCGAATTATTTTGACATTTGATACTGGCCATTAAATTAGTTAACAATCTATATCTTTTCTATTGGATATTTAATCCAATGATTCTTGTCTATACCATCAGGTGATCAGACTAGTAAAGGGTAGATTAAAATGAGAATACGGTTTATGTGAACAAAAATCTATAATAAACCCCATATTGAATATTGGCACCTAATTATAAATTGTTTATTTTTAACAATTTACCCCCTTAAAGTTTATCGATTTGTTTCCGAAGAAACCGGTATCGGGTATCAGTGTTATCCGGAACACTTTAATTTGATAATCACTCCGAACCTATACGGATTTGATTATAGAGTTAATAGACTGGAATTGGATTAATTTCACAAATTTAACTACTTTAAATAAGTATTGTACTTAGACACTAATATGATATCGATGAATTTCTGTAAAATGTTTTGGGTTAAAATAAGATGATAACTCGTCAGGTTTATGCGAGTTACCTGGGTTTCAAAGGTTTTCATAACTTAAGTATTTCAAATTAAATGGGTTTACTCATACTGGTTTCCAGCCTGACTCGGGTGTTACTTTATTGTAATACTCGGGTCAGACCGAGTATTACAGATTTCAGGTTAGGATGCTTTTTGTGACGCCCCACCTCTATACCCACACTAGCCAAGGACACTACGGAGAAATGCCGTAAACTAGCACGGAGAATAAGGTTGTTGAGGAGCGACCATCCGTGTAATTGCTTTGTGCGAGTACCGATATGCCAGATAAAAATATAACTTTTCATCTCAAGAGGAAATCCGACATATGGATACAAACTCGAAGCTACTACACAGTGGCTATATGGACTTCGGAAACAAATATAGAAATAAACATAACACAATTCAGTCACAGACAGTTCATATCACAAAGGCGGAAATAGATATGAATATAACACATGAAAGTGTACATCAGAGTAGTGGTCAGAAAAGATCCACAATAACACAAAAGAATAGATACAAGTGCTAGACAACAGAATATGTATACATCAATGAGTCAATATATCGAATGTATACAACCAAAAACTACAATGCTAAAGTAGTTAGCCAAAAGTATACAGACTCCCCTCCTTAAAGAAATTGCGTCCTCGCAATACTTAAGAAGAATATAAAGAGTTACAACCATAAAAGCACATCAACACAAAAGAAAATTTGAAATAAGAAGTTCACCATAAAGAGCACGAAAGAGTTAGCCCGAACGTGTTCGCTCGATGAATTCTCTGGATTCCCAAGAGAAATCCTTTGGATTTGAGAACCATTGGACTTTCCCAAAAAGAACATCTTTATTTCGAAGGTACTCAACCCCCGAAGAAATGATGCGAATAGATTGTTGCTCAAAAGTCAAATCCGGTGAAACTTCAATTCCTACTATAACACCAGGCTCAAGAATAAAAATCGGAAACCTAAAATCATTTCCATAGTTAAAAGACGTGGAAAACGTCAAGAATAGCAGAAAATTGAGCCGGTGCAACGGTGTAGTACAAAAACGGTACGCCCGAGAAACGAGAAACTTGAATAATTTGGAACAACGGTATAGTACAATAACGGTACGCCAGATGAACCAAAGCTCGAATAATTTCGGAACACCAACGTATTAAACGGTACGTCCAATGAACCGAACACCATAAAAGAACATCGGACACTAGTCCATAAAAGAAATGAGATAAAGCTCAATAAAACGAAGTATATCAAAATGTCCGATGAACTTGATAAAAAGATAATTTCATTCAGACATCATCAAAGAATCAACCATTTGTTGCTTACGACTAAGCGCATTGGCAACACGATTTTCCTTCTGGGAATAAAAAGAATATCAAGATCATAAGATGCCAGGAACTCGAGTCAACATGAAGTTCCTTATGAGAAAATAAATATTCCAAAGATTTATGATCGAGGTGGAGAACAAATTTCTCCCCCAAAAATGATGATGCCATACTCTAAAAGCGAAAACAATAACCGTGAGCACTAGATCATGATTGGCATACCTAGTCTCGATCGGCTTTAATGATTTAGAAGCAAAAGTGATAGCACGTTCTCTTTTGCAAGAGAACGACATCCAAACCAATACGGTTAGCATTGGTACCAAAGATAAAGTCTTGGTTCCCTTTGGGAATCACAAGAATAAGAGTATCGAAAAGAAAGAATTTCTTTTAAATAATCTTCTTTCCTGAAAAGCTAAAACTTTCAAAATTACATTTATCTTTATGTAATAATCTTTCTAGAAAAATTTACATTTTTACAAGTCAATATATTGTGTCTGACTGTCTCATCAAAGCGTTTAGGAGATTCTTATCGATAACGTTGATCAAGCGCATCGACCAGAATTCTTAAAGCACTCAATGGGCAATACAATCACAAAATCATCTCCTATATGATAAACATGTTTCTAAAAACTTTAAGAATATTCTTTGCTCGTTTAAGAGCAAAATCAAATTGTACTTATAATAAATCTTATGAAAAAGATTTGCAAAATTTTAATTTGCTGTTTTCATCTAAAATCAATATATACAAGAATGGGGTTATCGAGATCGTAGAATACTCGATTCATAAAATGGATGAAATAAGTTGGACAAACTGAATGACGTAATAAGTCATTCATAAGAATCATAACGAGTTTGGAATGCAGTAAGTTGAATGCTAACTTCCGCAGCTCGTAGCAAATAAAATCGGTGGCAAGGTCGAGCTAAAAAGACCTTAATACCGCTCAAAAGATTGCTTAGGTGATGATCCTAAGACAAACTCAAAAATACCGAAAAATTCTCAATCTACATGAATGAGAGAAATAACACTTTCCTCATCATGTGAGCTTAAAGAATAAAATGATGCCATCAAATTGGAATCAAAATCACAAAGGAAAAACAGAAATCTGCTTAACAGATTGAAAATGTCGAAGATGAATAGTCCACACGGGACAAAGGATATGGCTTCATAATAATTAAGCCAATCCTTACAAAAGTCAATTCCGAAGCATAAGAAAAAAAATCAGCTCGGAAAGAAAAATCACATAAAATAATTTCGACATCAATAAAAAAGCAAATTGAGTGTTGTAGATCCACCAATCCGGATTCGCAATCCTCAAAGAAGTCATCAAGCCCAGAAATGTTTAAAGAAAAAGTATCACAAGTTCTTTTGATATAAAAATAATGAGATGAAACCCATATCAAAAAGAACTCAAATAAGATAATCACAAAATAAATGTCATCAAGGATAGGATAAGAAATACCTTGACCAAGAGAAGTGTCACTAGGCGCATTTAGCTTTCCCTCTCTCCTCCTTTGAAGTTTGGGACAAGAAGATATATGGTGACCCAAATCTTTGCAATAGTGACAATAAAGGGGTTTCGGACACTCCCTTGCATAGTGGTCCATGGAACCACAATTGTAGCATTGTCCACGACTAGAGGTAGGAGTCTTTGCTATTGGAGTTTCTTGTTTCCCTTTTTTGTTAGGATTGGGGCCGTTGAACTTAATAGGTCGCTTCTTGTTGTTGTTGAAGTTCGGTTTGGCACTCCCAACTTCAACATCACTCTCTCTATCAGCCTCTTCAAGACGAAGAGCGATATCAATAAGCTGATCAAAAGAAACTTCTAATTTTAGAAGTAATGGTTTCTTGAGGTTCTTGTTCAAGCCATAAACAAATCTTTGATTTTTCTTCAATGGGGTGTTTATATACTCAACCCCATATTTAGATAGAGATTCGAAAGATGCGACATAGTCCGTCACAGAAGATTCACCTTGAACAAGGTCGATAAAACGCCGGGCCAAAGTTACTTTTTTCAGCCTCCGGCACAAATTTCAATTCGAATCTTTCCCGGAATTTCTCCCAAGTGAGATCCGCTTCAACGATTTCAGAAATAAGAAGCTCATACCAATCCAATGCTCTTTCTTGGATCATGCTAGAAGCCACTTGGACTCGGTGGAGATCAATAAGATTCATGCGAGAAAAGATGCGGTCGCATGATCTAAGCCAAGCTTGGATTTTAATGACACTCTCGGATCCCCGGAATGGCCTTCCACCCAAATCAGTATAATCTCTACACAAGCATGCAAAACCGGATCTAGGATGAATAGGCTCTGGAATGGGTCCAATAGCTTGAGCATTCTTAACAAGATCTAGAAGCTGCTGGGCAGACATAAATACTCCCTCCTGAGGAGTAGCACTGGATTGACCGACGTTGGTACGGCCAGATCTAACCATTTCTCTTCTTTAAGAAAAAAAAGAAAAGAAAAGAGAAAAAGGTTAATCTCAGAATGAATATAAAAAAAACTTGATTGATAAAACCAGGAATCATAGAATGAAATAGGATAGAACGACACAAAGGCCCGAATTAAATCCTATGGCACGATTCCTAAGAAAGACTTAGGACAATGATCCTTGCTAGATTATTCTACATTGTTCCGAAGTTTCGCTTTGATACCATGCTGTGACGCCCCACCTCTATACCCACACTAGCCAAGGACACTACAGAGAAATGCCATCAACTAGCACGGAGAATAAGGCTGTTGAGGAGCGACCATCCGTGTAATTGCTTTGTGCGAGTACCGATATGCCAGATAAAAATATAACTTTTCATCTCAAGAGGAAATCCAACATATGGATACAAACTCGAAGCTACTACACAGTGGCTATATGGACTTCGGTAACAAATATAGAAATAAACATAACACAATTCAGTCACAGACAGTTCATATCACAAAGGCGGAAATAGATATGAATATAACACATGAAAGTGTACATCAGAGTAGTGGTCAAAAAAGATCCACAATAACACAAAAGAATAGATACAAGTGCTAGACAACAGAATATGTATACATCAATGAGTCAATATATCGAATGTATACAACCAAAAACTACAATGCTAAAGTAGTTAGCCAAAAGTCAGATGATGGCTCCAGATAGGAAGACAAGAGGAAGCACCTGTAATACCTCAGCCTGACCCGAGTATTATTTAAGAAGAAAATAATAAACGGATCAGTCTAGCTATAAATATCAGATAAAGTGGTAGAGAATAAGAGATATGACAAAAACGTATGATAACCATAAAGCCATACTGTGATAGGTATCTAATCGAAAATCAATCCAGAGATTAATCAATATCACAAGAATCTTCTCAAAGATTAAAAAAATGTCATATTCTTTATTTAATTCACCAAGCCACAATAAATGACATACATATCAATGCCAACTGAAAAAGGTGGTGAAACATAAATTCCAGAAATCATAACGAAAAATCCAAAAATCACAAGAGTTAACGACACACAAATTCTTGAAATCATCAACAAGAAATCCAGAAATCAAAAGGGGAAAAGGCCTATCACAAACAACGGTCTGAAGACCTATGAGCCGATTGCTCCACGAACGGTCCGAAGACCTATGAGCCGATTGCTCCACGAACGGTCCGAAGACCTATGAGCCGATTGCTCCACGAACGGTCCGAAGAACTATGAGCCGATTGCTCCATGAACGGTCCGAAGACCACGGGTCGCTATCCCGCCAAATTGAACCGAAGTTCCACAGAAACGGGGTTTAGTCTCCCTCGCAGACAAATAGACATCGCACATCGCTAGTCTAAATCATAAAATGATCATCATCGATCAATAAAAAGTGTGAATTACACTAAGCTAGTAAATATATGAGTTTAGCTTCATGTCCCATAACCACTAGCTTAACTTAAATATTTACGAACAAATTGTAGATTTCCACTCGAAAATTGTCACAAGAGTTTTCAATCGAACAAGTCCAAAAATTAACCGACGAAGTAAACACAAGCGTTTCATACCACTTGTTTTGCTAAGCCGTTTAATTATATTTGCTCATACGAATGAGGTAAAGGTTTGTATATACTAATAGATTGGAAAACGGTTTCAAAACGAGCTTTGTAATAAAATAGTGTTGAAATCATCTTTGTGAAAGAGTTTGAATATTTACTACTAGTATAGAAAACCTTTATAATTTTTAAAGTGACAAATCACAAAAATGACTGTAGAAACAATCAATCATCAAAATTCACATTCGAAGACGTGAATAAAATCCAAAGAAATCGATACCAAATCCATCAAAGTGGATATTCCCAAAAATCCCGAAGAAGAAGTCATCAAGGTCGATAAAAGTGATAACAACTAATCGGAGCAACAAAAATCGATAAACAATGGAAATTTACACAAAACAGCCTAAATAGGCAAAAATAAACTTTTCCAGACGTCTGATTTGGAATCCAGACGCCTGGATTTGTTTTCTGGAAATAGTTCAGAAAGCCACCCAGACGTCTGGAATAGAAAATCAGACGTCTGAGTCAGGGCCAGACGTCTGGTTTTGAATCCAGACGTCTGGTTTCGTTCTTTGGAAAATTATCCAGAGAATACCCAAACGTCTGAAACCTCAAGTTAGACGTCTGAGACTCATCCAGACGTCTGATCTTGAATTTCAGACGTCTGGAAATAGTTTCTGGCATTTTTTTAATAATCTGCGTGCATACATTTTTGCTCCAGGTCCAAACCAGACGTCTGGACTAGGTCACCAAACGTCTGGTCACCTGGTCTGGGCAACATTTTGCCTAGGCCAAAGTGGCCAAAACGTATCGAAAGCGATCGGATGAGAAATGGCGACTTAGGATTTACGCCCAGCGACAACCCGGCCTTAAAGGCTTCTCGATACACTCCGAATATCAATGTCCAAATGTCCATAGAAGGATTTTCATAAAATTGGACCAAAACACCAAAATTGAAGAATTCACAAAACCAATTCAAATCACAACAAGTGAACACGAAATAGATGATAGGAATTCATACCTAACAACAAAGATAGTTATAGTCATAGATGTGAGATAAAAATCTCACCTTTTACACAAAAACAATGAAGAGGAAGCTACATAGCAAGGCAAGGACGATCACTCTTCAATTCCAACTCAACAAGCTTGAATCTAAGCTTAAAAGAGAAACATTTCCTAAGTTAGGTTTAGGAATTTATGAAATTGAAAGGAGAAAGAGTTGGAGAAGAAGAAGAGGATGCTTACCAATAGCTTCTCTTCGAATTTGGAGCTAGAACTTGAGTTTGCAAGAGGAACTAGGGTTTGGAATTTCTATTTCCCATTCTCTTCCCCCATTTTCAGTTGAGCTTGAGTGTTTGCAAAATGAAATGAGTGAATGGAGAGGAGAGGGGCTGAGTTAGGATATAGGGCTGAAACCCAAATCCAAACCCAAAGTGAAAAACTAGCAAAATTCTACTAACTCCAAACATAACGAAGTTTATACTCAAAAAGGTCGCAAACGGCATTTTGAACTCAATGGAAGTGGTCTCGAGTCTTAATTTGACAGTTTGCAAAAAGTAGCTTTTCGGACCTCAATCCGATTAACGATTCTATATTTAAATAAAATATTTAAATTTGCAATCGAAAAATATGTGGGTTGTTACACTTTTGGAGCTCAGGAGACGAGCTGGATGACAGAGACGTATTGCACGTATTTGACATTATTCCGCTGTGTATTGTAGACTGTATATCCTTATTTAGGGATAAGTATTACAACTGTCCTTATTTATTTGTTGATGATTGTACTCTGATAACTTGTGTGTATAATAACAGTTATAGCTTTCTTATATAAAAATGCAGCTATTGTATATTATATTTTGTTCCGCTGCGATTGTGAGATTCTGTGTTGTTGTTTTACTGTTTCTTCTTCTATCTCTTTTTCTTCTTAACCCTAACAACCTGGTATTTCTGGCACTCGTTTCTCGGCACTCTATACAGTGAACGTATTAGTGTCGATTTTCGGGGATCGAAAATCGCCCGGTCGTTACACGTCGTATCAGAGCTGAATTTTAAGCGAGAACCTTGGCTCTGATGGGGATTACTCATTAGAGATAGGGTCAGTAGTACCCTAGAATGAGTTGAGTGTATTGTATATGAGGGCGTACTTGTTATTTTCTTATATAATGATTTTAAAAACGATTTTAAAATTATTTTTATATAGGATTTTATTTTGATATAAAAGGAAAATAATTTTTTTCTGAATTATTATAGTTTATTAAGGTGATTAGCCATAATTATTAAATAAGATTATAAAATTTAAGTGGTTAAACATATATAACCAAATAGAAATTTGGGTAAGGATGAATTATACATACAAGTTAAGCAGAAAATAGACTTAAACCAGAATTTAAAATTCTGGAAATTTCGAAAATGTTTTTCAAAGTGTTAAAAATAAGTTTTCCCTGATTGTATTTTTCAAGAAATTATTATAGAATATATGATGTGTTTGGTTTCTAGATATGATAATATTGATTATTATCATAAATTTGTTGTTGTGTCTTAATAAAGGATGTTTATTACAGAATAAACGATGATGAAACAGAGTGAAATGTTTATGGAAGTGAAACTATATAAGCTGAATTTATAAATGAGACTTATAAATTGAAATGAATTTAAAAATGGGAAATTTTGAATCTAAGTCCCGAAAATTTTGAAATGTGTTTCAAAGTGTTTAAGGAAATGATAAATAATATTATATAGAAATCTTTGTTTTAAAACAAGAGTTGTTGGAAGATGAATTTGTTTTGGGATTAAAAACCAAGAAGGTTTAAAATTTAAAGTGTGACTTGATATGTGAATGGGATATATATATGTGTGTGTGTATATATATATGTGTGTGTGTGTGTGGACATATATGGTTTCAAAGTTGATTTGAAATAAATACTAGGTGTTGAATTCTAGAATCCCCCTGAAAATGTGAAGTATAACCCAAAGGAAAAATAAGTTTTTGAACTTATAAGTGGGAAGTGATATTAATAAGAATTGGATTGGAATGTGAAATTTAAATTGAGTAAGGTTAGAAGGATTGAATGAATTGGAAATTTAACTCAGGCCAAGTTAAATAAGTTTGAACTTATAACCTGGAGTTGGAAATTTCAAGGTGAAATTGAAATTTAACTTATGGAAGTTAAATGAATTAAATTGTGAAAGAAAAGGTATAGATCTGATGAGAGTTGCAAAAGAGGTTATGTGTAAATGATTTCAAAACAATTTTTGAAATAAAACGGGTTTCGAATTCTGGAAATTTGTGATGGGTGCTATTGATTGGTGTTTTAGTTAATTTGGATGTTTATTTACCTTGATATATCTTACTATCATCCTGTTTATTATTTACAGTATATAAAACTGTAAATTGGATTATTTCGAATAAATTAAGAAGTGGATTGAAATGGTATATCCATCCCAGAAATTAAATAGAAATACAACTTTGATTTGAAATTATTAGATGATTTTGATTTTAAGAAATAAAATCGGATTTATGGAAATGGAGTCATTTTGAATTTAAGTTTGAAATGTTAAAACAAACTTGTCAACTGGAATTGTTTAAAGAATCAGGTTTAAAAAGTTGAAGTTATAATTGGGAAATAAATTGAATTCCGAAAATTAATTTGTTCTAAAAGATTTGAACTCTCACTTGAACCTTGGAATAAGTTTAAGTAGAGGTAACTTAAATGAATATTTGAAATTTGGGCTTGGAATTGAATTATTAAAGATTTAGATTGTTAAATTAAATATTAAGGGTTAATTTGATTTAAGTGATTAAATCGGTATTTGAAAACCAAACTCGAATTTATACAAATCGAGATGGTTTAAAATTGAGAATTGAATTGCAATTAATTCAAATTGGAATTGAGTTGAATTAATTTGAAATCGAAATGGAAATTGATTTGAATTAAAATTGGAATCGAAGTTAATTCGAATTGGAATCGAGATTGAATTAATTTAAATGGGAAAGAAAATTGAAATTGGGTTGAATCGGAGATTGGGAATTGGATCAGTTTGACTATGAAACTATTTTCAAACGAACTATTTTGATATAAACTATTTAAATCTATCTTCTTAAATATTCAGATTTATTTGATTTTCCAAGCTGTTTGACTATATTCTTTTTAATACCTAAACTATCTTATATTAGCTATTTTACTATTTTAAAACTATTCAAGCTATTTTCTAAATTCAAACTGGTCAGAGTGGAAAATATTTATATTTGAATCATGGATTTAAATACGAATTGAGATAAATTGAAGTTATAGCCTAAATGGAATTCGAAGCAATTTTGAATTGGAACCGAAATCGCAATATTAAGGCAAAAATGATTTTGAAGTGAAATAGTATATTTTGAGAAAAATATGATGATTTTAAAAAGAGGATTGGATAGTACCATAATTGAAACTTACTTTATAAGAAGTAAGTAATGTTACAAATAACTTTGAAAGGTAATCGAACTTGGAAATTTTGATTTGGCATTAACGAGGTTATGTATATTTGTAATATATTAAAACTCCCCTTATTGAAGTTATAGTCGGAAGGAAATGATCTTTGAAGGTTATTTGAAATACTAAATGGAGTTTATACAAGTACGAAGTGGACTCAGAAATTATTGATCTGAAAATTTGTTCAAGTTGAAAGAATGATTTTATATGTATATGAGAATAAAACTAGAAAGGTTTTGGGAACCATTGATTTTTAAAAGGCTTTTGATTTTGGCAAAAAAGTCAAATTTTGAAATTTGGTACCAAATTTGAGAATTATCGATTTTGAAGATATCGATTTTGTATAAATGAAGTTTATATGTGATGCATATAAAGAGTATGATTTGAAAGGCACCGATGACCATTTGTTGGGTAGCGTAAGTCGGGTGGTGCTGATGCCTATAGTTACATTGGGTTTTGCCATGATGGCAACGTAACCTTTGTTGTAACTGCGATCTATCGCAGTTCCATAGCGTAAGTCGAGTTGCAGTGATTGCCTACAATCTACATTTGATTTCGCTGGGATAGCAAAGTAATATCGGTAGATTGCGATCAATGTGGTTTGGTTCCATAGCATAATTCGTGTGGCAGCGAGTGCCTATAGTCTACACTGGGTTCCACTGGAACAGTGGAAAAACTTTGTGTAGTCTGCGATCTATGTGGTAAAGTTTCGTTTGGCAACGTAATTCGGGTGGTGATGATGCCTACAATTACATGGGTTTTGCTGTGATGCCAACGCAACCCTTGGTGTAGCCGCGATCTGTGCAGTTCCCATGGAGAAAGTCGAGAGGTGCGGATGCCTACAGTTTTCTTGTGGATTTCGCCAGGATGGCGATGCAATCATCGTGTTAACTGCGACCCATGGTAGTGGTGAGGTGGGGGGGGGGGGGGGTGATGCTTTCCATAGCATTTTTGAAAAGTTTTCAAGTATTTTCACTCGATGTTGAAAATAGGTCTACTGAGTATTTATAGATTTTCAGTCCTACGCTTGATCAACGTATGACTGAATTTCTATGAGAACAAGGATGGACTTGTTTGGACATCGAGTTATGAAAAATATTTTTTTTATAAAACCAGTTTGGTAATATTATGTAATTTAAAATGTTTTAAAAGTGTAAAATAGAAGATTAAGGAATTAAATGTTTAAAGAATGATTTAATTATTAATACACATCAAAATTTAAATTCTCGTTTCGTTCCTTTTCGAGGACGAAAAGTTCTAAGGAGGGAGGAATGTGATGACCCGATTTTTCTAACGTCCGTTATTGGCATAATAAACTAATTTTAATTATTGAAATATTGATTTTTATAAGTCAAACAAATAAATTTTCTGGTATTGAAAATATTTGAATATATATATATATATAAATTGATTTAAAACTATGTTAATTTTAAATATAATTCTGGATATGATAAATTTATATATAGACGTATATAAACTCCACCATTTAAATTCAAGGTAAAATATCCATAAGTGTATACATAAATATATACAATTATGATGTTTAATATATATATATATATATAATTCTAGATATACATTGTTAAGAAAATATAATATATGAAAATACACATATATATAAATATGTATAAACGCAAATATGATAAAATAAATATGATAGTGTATATGTATGCATATCCATATATATATATGTAAATATAATTATGGTAAAAATAGTGTGCATGAACTTACACATAAATATATATAGGTAAGAGCTTTATGATGGTAAACATATGTAAATAAATGTATATGTACTTATGTACATAGAATAGTAAATAGGCAAATGTATGTGTTGATATAAAATAGTGTATATGTAAATAAGCACAAATATATATATATATATATATATAATGTATACATGTATGTAGGCAAGGAGACATCATCATGACAAAATTTAATTCAAGCATACAAAATTTCAATTCAAAGCTTACAAACATTTTATCAAAGTCAAAACAAAATCAAAATCAAATCACTAGTAAATTTTCAAACCACATGAAAATATATCAAGTCAGCAAAAGCTAAAGAAAAGAAAACAAAAATCTTGAAATTTGTAAAGCCTGTACAGGGACATGCCCCTAGGCTTGTACAACACACTTCATTTCTATGTTTATATATACACTGCCTAGTTACCTCCACATATACATTTCGTTCACAAATATATAACAACACAATCTGCCATTAAAACTTAAAAGACATCAAAACAACTCAAGTACAGGAGATCAAACCAAAGCAAGCAAACAGTTTAGAAAGAAAAAGAAAAAGGAATCACTGCTTTGTTCAAAGAAAATGTGAGTAAAACTATAATCTTTTACACTGTAACTATGTCATATGCTTGGATTGAAGTGTTTTTGATATGTATGCTTGTACATGCAAGTATATATATACACGTATACATAAATATATAAGTTAAGTGTTGTAACCAGGGAAAAAATCAAGCCTGTACATCATTTTACCTCTACTCTATGTATAAGGAAATGCTATGCTTAGTTTCAAAGATTCCTACCTCTCACCCTAGTTGATTTTAGGATATGATGTTAAAAAGAAAACTATTAGTTTTTTATTATACTTTGATTTGAAATTGGTTTTATTAAGTATAATTTAGTATAAAGGATAAAAAGGTTATTTTTACAGTAAAAAACCAGAAAGGAAGAAATTCGAATATCATAATTTGTGCCATTGCTTATATGGATGTGTTCATCGCCAAAAATGATGAATTTTGATGGTGGTTTCGAAATTTTTAGTGAGGTGGCGAGTGAGG
Organism: Allium fistulosum; assembly: GCA_030737815.1. Classification (NCBI taxonomy): domain Eukaryota; kingdom Viridiplantae; phylum Streptophyta; class Magnoliopsida; order Asparagales; family Amaryllidaceae; genus Allium; species Allium fistulosum. The sequence goes on from CM060902.1 coordinate 429,262,014, forward strand.
AAATGGGAGTTGAACGGCTTTTGGTTTTTGGTCAATTTTTGGCAAAGCCGTCAACATTGAAGGTCGAGGCTTGGCCAGAGGAGAGCTCGGAGGAAGGGGAGCTCGGGATAAATGGTGGAATATCTTTTTGATCGGTGTGGTAGTTGGTCAGAGGGAAAGTAGGGTTAGGAGGTGGAGCTGGGTCGTGCTCGGTTGTCGATGGGCAGTGGCGTCGTGGAGGGGTTTCAGGGTTGCGCATCAGGGGGATTAGGTCAAGGGAGTGACGGCGGAGCTCGCGGCGAAGTTTTGGAGACCGACATGGCCGGTGGTGCCGGGACGAGGCGATTAAGTGGATGGGTCTTCGTTCGGTTTTGGGTCGAAGGGTAAAATTTTAAAGTAGAGGCGTAATCGGAAATCTTGGTGGTCAGGTGGATCGAGGAGGTCGGAGGCAACTTAGGGGAGTGGTCGGAGGGTCGACGACTCATCGCCGGCGTGTGCACGTGCATAGTGAAGAGTATGTGCAGGTAGAAGTAGCAGAAAGAAAAAGAAGATAAGAAAAAAAGAAAGAAAAAGAAAAAAGAAAAGGAAAAGATAAAGGGAAGGAAATAAGAAAAAAAAATAGAAAGGAAAAAGAAAAATATAAAAAAAAGAAAAAGAAAGGGAAGAGGAAGGAAAGAAGTGAAATTTATACATGTATATAATAACTTGAAATTTCAAACTCTAAAATCTATTTTTTTTCATTTTAAATCCAAACCAATATGGAAGATTTTTACACCTAAATCTTACTACTCGAATGTTTAAACTAGTATAATGGATTTTCCTGAAAATTAGAGTTTAATGATATTTAAAAATTAAAATGGGAAATTAATTAATTATATTATTATTATTATTTGACTTAAACTTATGTAAATTAACAAAGTTGGATATCAAAATGGATGTAAAATTTAAATTAATTAAAATTTTTTTTTAAAAAATTTCTTAAATTTGTAATTAATTTGGATTAAAATAAATAAATGTATATGGTTAATAAAGATTGATAAAAGCCGGACGTGCAAATTATTTTGACATTTGATACTGGCCATTAAATTAGTTAACAATCTATATCTTTTCTATTGGATATTTAATCCAATGATTCTTGTCTATACCATCAGGTGATCAGACTAGTAAATGGTAGATTAAAATGAGGATATGGTTTATGTGAACAAAAATCCGTAATAAATCCCCATATTGAATATTGTCACCTAATTATAAATTGTTTATTTTTAACAATTTACCCCCTCAAAGTTTATCGATCTGTTTTCGAAGAAACCGGTATCGGGTATCAGTTTTATCTGGAACACTTCAATTTGATAATCACTCCGAACTTATATGGATTTGATTATAGAGTTAATAGACTGGAATTGGATTAATTTCACAAATTTAACTACTTTAAATAAGTATTGTACTTAACACTAATATGATATCGATGAATTTCTGTAAAATGTTTTGGGTTAAAATAAGATGATAACTCGTTAGGTTTATACGAGTTACCTAGGTTTCAAAGGTTTTCATAACTTAAGTATTTCAAATTAAATGGGTTTACTCACGCTGGTTTCCAGCCTGATTTCTGGTTATGACGCTTTTGGAACTCAAGAGACGAGTTGGATGGCAGAGACATATTACACGTATTTGACTTTATTCCGCTGTGTATTATAGACTATATATCCTGTATTTAGGGATATGTATTATAACTGTCTCGATTTATTTGTTGATGATTGTACTCTGATAACTTGTGTGTATAATAACAGTTATAGCTTTCTTGTATAAAAATGCTGCTATTGTATATTATATTTTGTTCCGCTGCGATTGTGAGATTCTGTGCTATTGTTTTATTGTTTCTTCTTCTATCTCTTTTTCTTCTTAACCCTAACAACCTGGTATTTCCGGCACTCGTTTCTCGGCACTCTATACAGTGAACGTATTAGTGTCAATTTTCGGGGATCGAAAATCGCTCGGTCGTTACAATAGAGATATAGGTAGTAATAATATTTAAGTAATTAATTTTGATTAATAAAAGAATTTTATAAAGTGTGTTAAAGATGATAGTTTTGAAATAATTAATTAATTAAAGGAATTTATGGAAAATAAATTCTATGGAAATCCTATAATGTTAAGTAAACACTTTAGTGATATAAATATAATTTTAGTTTGAAGTTTTATTGTGTTTTGAATTGAATAGAAAATAATTTAAAAGAGGAATGAAAAAGAAAAATATTTGTTTAATATGTACAAGATCCAAGCCCATTTAGCCCAAACCCATTACTTCCTTTATCTAGGCATTTCTAAGTCTAGAATTATCCCTTCTACTAATTTCTAATTCACATATACTTCCTCCTCCTTATTTTTCTTCTTAGCTTCATGAAAACAAAAGTATATGAAAGCCCTCATCTCCATTTTCAAATCAAAATAAAATATATAAAAATTCTCAAGAATCAAATTGAAGTATATCACACTCAACATCATCCTACACCATATACCAAGAGGAAGTTTGCATTTTGCCCAAGTTTTTGGGTATGAAGAGTTTCAAAGTTGAGGCAATAAATGGATTTAAAGCAAACTGTGTTAGCTATGGCCAAGGTGAGTGTTATTTACACTCATAACTATGTTTATATATTTAATTTCTTCTTGTATGCATTTTGTTGTGAATGGATTTCATATATGATCGCTCTCCTTGAGCTTATATGAGTTCGTTTAGGTTGAATTTGAATTATAGTGAACTATGAATAGAATTTAAATCAAGTTCCATATGTCATTTTCTATGTGGCAGGAATTCAGTTAACTGGGCCATATTTTCAGTCGATTGAACTAGTGTAAATTTCCAACCCGGATGCAGCATTCAAATTCAATCGACTTAATTTATTGGTTTTAGTCGACTAGCTTCAGTCGACTAAGAGTATTGTTTAGTCGACTGAACTTGTACAAAATTTAATCCCAAAAGTTAAACCCTGTTCAATCAACTCCTTTTATAGTATTTGATGACTAAGGTCAGTCGACTGAGGGAATTGTTCGGTCGACTGAACCTAAGAAGTTCTGAATTTCTGAATGTTTAATTTATTTAATTCTTATTTCTAATTGGTCTAAAAACCTAGTTGTTTGGGTTTAATTGATATTGTATATTATATCAAGCTTTCTGTGATGAATTTTATAATTTTTTGAAATTTATTTAATATTTATATTTAAAATGTTATTATAGTTTAATATACATAGACTTTTTTACTAGAATCTATTTTTACCTATTACAAATTTAGTTGTAAATTATTTTATGATCCTAGAAACTTATTAAAAAAAATCTTTAATGATATTTAATGATTTTAAACAATTATCAATAATATATTGTATGGTACTGTATAAATTGGAAGGTAAAGGGAATTGTTTTGAAGTTAATTTAATTTACTTTAAATTAGAACTAATTAAATAATTTGGAAATGATTTCTATGTTCATATTTGATTTATAAAGTGAATTGGAAGTTAAAGTATGTATTTATTATAACTATATTAATTTAAGTAATATTTTGTTATATTATTATTGTTGTTATTATTTCTTTCATATTGAATTACTTACTATGAATGATTCACCGTTAATATTAATTTGAGTTATATTTTAAGATGATACGATAATGACACCTTTCTGTTTGATTTATTGATATTTATTTTGTGTGACAAAAAATATGAATAAATTATTTAGTGATACCGTCTGCTATGGGACTTTCAATAACACTTTTTCGGTTATTCTTTGGACTTGTTATATAGAATAAAGAAGGACGAGTGTGATATGTGAGCACCAAATAAACATGCTAGTAACACATGGTGGTACGGGATGCCATTGTGATATTTATTCGGTTATTCTTTTGCTCATGGATGGCACTCAATACGGGGCATGTTGTATGTGATACTCGTTGCATTAAGTATTTGACAATTACTTGGTGACTTATATATAGAGCCGTGTGACGGCCATTGCATATGTTCTATGTGTTTGTCTACCTTTGTTCAGCTTCCCTTCATGGTTCGGGAGTAAACCAGATTGACTAGTATCCATCCTAATAGCTTGATCGTAGGGTCGCGCCCTAGATCCGCGACACCGTTGTTATATATTATATTGGATGCACATCATAGTAGATGGGTAGGTGCCCATAGCCCCTTATGTCGCCTAGGCCAGCAGTATGTTACATATAGGGGCAAAGTTGGGTCGTGACCAAGGCTATGCATTGATGAGCCATTGGTGGATACCAGTCATGATTTCCATCGAGGTAACTAAGGCTGTAGGAACATATCCAGCTACACAACATACGGCTAGTAGGCACTGGGTTCCTTGAGCGGACATACGGCTATCAGTCTCCCGTCTAGTTTCAGTTTATGTATGGTAGCTAGGCATATATGAGTTGAGATTATACCTGAGACTATGTTTAGAGATGGTCAACCCCGTATCCTTCTTTGGCAGACGACCTACTTATTATTAATAATATTTAGGCATTGTTATGAGCTGGCTCAAATCTTTCCTATAGATTTTAGTGATTTGACGATGGTACATTATAATATGAGATTGAGAGATATTGCCGGCATTGCTTTTTCATTGCCTGACTTTACATGAGTATATCTCATTATTAACGATTTATGGATTTGATGGTGATTCTAAGGTATAGATGATTCACCAATTAGATGTTGATTATGTGAACTATGACTTGACATGTTTTATATGGGTGATGATGTTTTCCTGTTTAGGTTTGTTATGAAAGTTGTTTTAAGATATTTTGAGGCTGAAATGTTATTCTTATCATACTTCTTATAATCTCACTGTATGTTATATTGTACCTATCATTGTAGACATAGTTTGACCCATGTGTTATTTATAATACTCGGGCCAGTTTAAGAAATTTTAGGTTCAAGGGACGACATGACCAGTTTTATGAATGTTGGGGATAAATGGAGGATAGAATATCATTATATACATTTATTGTACATTATTGTGTTGTAGTCGGACACATGTATTTAATGTTTTGATAGTTGTGTGTGCGTATGATGTATAACTTGGATCTATATATACATTTCTATTATATATTATCACTGCGTTTTGGCTCTGTGTTGTTCTTGTTATTACTATATAATGTGTATTGTTCTGTCTTGGAGGCACACTAGTTTATTGCTTTGTACTGAGACCCTGTACATATAGGTGAGTTATTTATTAAAAGTTTAAATACATACCCGTCTTAGTCCAAGGGAATATTCACATGTGTACCCTATATTGCCTCATTCTCCATATTATCCAACAGTGTTACTCTGTAATACTCTTGGGTAGTATGGGTATAGAGGTGGGGGCGTTGCAGTTGGTATCAGAGCAGGTTCAGAACAATACATCGTATATATATAAGACACGAGTCAATGGCCTAGATGAGATTAGGGTCCTTGTCCTAGGGTGTGTTGGGATAACAAGTATATAATAGGAATATATATATATATATACATATTGTGTTATCCGAGTTTTTAACCCAACATAATCTAAAGGAAGTCGGAACAGCTTGGTCGAGTAAGAATAGCTCAAGAGCCAACTAAAAAGACTAGAACAACAAACCAAGAGAAATCGAAGAAACAGAAAGCGAAAATATGCAAAGGTGATGGATTGCTAGTGATCCATCATCTATGGATCGCTAGCGATCCATAATCTTGGCTCGTGGATTCATGAATTTAGTTGCATCATGGTCCAATAGGTATTCTAAGGACAATGACTAAATTTGATGGTATTCTGAGCTAGTTAAATCGAGAGACAAGCATTCGTCTAGTTCAATCAACAGTCTAATGCAACAAGTAAGCGGACCGTCATCAAAACAAAGCAACATGCTAAGAAATTACTTGGAGGACACCAGCACGAGACAACAAATGCACCCCAGAAGACAAAGTCCAAAAATCAGCTAAGTACATGGGTTGCTAGCGATCCATGTACCATGGATTGCTAGCGATCAATTCCGTTTTGTTAGGTCGCCATGAAGTTTGAGGTAGAAGGTAAGGGAAGCATCCCAAGTCGTTGGGTCGCCATCAACCCAGAAGCTATGGATCGCTAGCGATCCATAGCCTATGGATCACTAGAAATCCATCGAGTTAACTCGGTTCGAGATGAAACTTGCAGTGCATCTTCTTACAGTCATTTGCAAGCATTTGACATGAAGGCTTAGCCCAGCAGCTCTCCAACCTCTATAAATACTCATCTATCTACAACATAAAAAGGGGACTTCGGACTGGCTGCTGAAACTCTACATAAACTATTCTTCACTACTCTCCTCCCTCCTCACAACAATCATCCAAGGGGTTTACTTTGATTCTCTAGCGAACTCCAACATTGAAGAGTTAGTCTAACTTGGGATATTCAACAACTTTGTAATCAAAATTACCTTGTAACAGCAATCAATCAATATTAAAAGTGATAAAGTGGACGTAGGCTTTGTTAACAACCGAACCACTATAAAAATCTTCTTGTCTTCTTACTATTTCTGCTTTTATTTACATTTATTCTCTGTATTATTGCTCTGTAAGAACATGGCTGATGCTTTCACACTCAATCCAAGGTGCTGATCCATTTTTTGGGTTAACATTTTAGTGCTTTCACTGAGAGCCCAACTCAGGGTTTATCTAGGTATCCACTTTGGATCATATAGGTTTAGAAGTTAGATCCTCAATCTTTGCTTAAAAATCTATTGTTTAGAATCAATGGCTTTGGGAAAAAAAGAACTACCTTTGGAAGGTCCATAGGAGCTACAGGACCTCAGGGACCTTCTGCCCAAGCAAGGCTACTAAGACCTAGTTGAAAAGCGCCCCAACTAATTGACGAAATCAGACGAAATGATGATTATCAAATAAAACTTTAGCTAGCTGCATCTAAGGAATAGGGCAACAACCTAAAATGATGCCTTCTCATCCATCTTTGTCTATGTTCTTTTTCCAAATAAGCCATACCGGAACACTGGGGCATTACAAGCAGACTGCATGACAAAAGAAATGCTTCTATGCCCTCGACGAGTCATGTCGATCCCCCTTCTGAGAACCAGCGCTGCTCTGGTAGCGTTAAGAAGTTTTGTCCAAAGGATCGTCGAACAAACAGATCCAACCCCTTAGTCTCCAGGAACCAATAAAACTGTGTTCCCGCAAGCTAAATCCTAAAAATATCTCTTGAAGTCGATGAATCATCGCATTAAGGCCGCCGAGCCGTCGGACACACAACCCAAAACTAGTTTTGGAGTCGATAAATTATCATTCCAAGACCGTCCGGTCGCCCGACATCCGACCACAAAACTCCTTCACGAACTAAAGCATTGTGAAGGTATTTCCCGAATTAAAGTGTCATGAAGGCGAACTGGTAGATCAACGGTCATCTAATAAAAAAACCTTTCGCGAACATAAAGGTATTTCATGAACTAAAGCATCATGAAGGCGAACCGGTAGATCAGTGGTCATCTGATCCAAAAAACCCTTTGCGAATGTGAAGGTCTTTCAAGAACTAAAGCATTATGAAGGTAAACCGAAAGATCAGCAGTCATCTGATCCAAAAAACCATTCGCAAACGGGAAGGTCTTTCACGAACTAAAGCGTCATGAAGATGAACCAGTAGATCAATGAAATTTATGTACCACTAATATCCGCAAAGGTCAACTGGAAGATCAGCAGTCATCTGATCTAGAGCCCCCTGAAGTCAACGAAGTCACACTCCGGGGTCACAAATCGACAATCATTAGTCACTTCGCATAATTAATGGAATCGCTTTCAACGACCGATGAAACAAACAGTGCCGAACACTAGATCTACAAAGTCACTCATCCACAAGAAAACGGGCAAGTGGAAGCAATAAACAAGATCGTTAAGTCCACTATCAAAAAGCGGCCGACTAAAGCTAAAGCAAATTGGGTTGATGAACTTCCACTCGCACTATGGGCCTATAGAGCAACACACAAAGCAGCAACCGGGCATACCCCGTTCGCTTTGGCATATGGTTCAGAAGCAATGATCCCAGTAGAGCTAGAAGTCCCCTCCCATTGAAAATAGAATTTCAATCAAAGGCAAAATAAGCATCTCCTACTCGAGCCGCTTGACATGATTGACGAAAAGAGGGAAGAAGCCGAACTGAGGACCGCTGCTCACCAAAAAAGGGTCGCACGGTACTTCAACTCCAGAGTTCTCAGCCAAAACTTCGAAGTGGGAGACCTCATCCTCAAAAGAGTCTATCCCGTGCCAGGAACCTTCGGACCGAACTGGGAAGGGCCATATGTGGTCAATAAAAAGCTGGGAGATGGAACTTTCAAACTAACAACTGTAGACATCCCCGAGCATGGAACAACGAATCACTACGTCCTTACTTTATCTAAAAACGTCTTATATACTTTCTATTTTTCAGCAAATAAGCTGTCCCGGGATACCGGGGGCATTATAAATAGGCAGAACTTGCCCAACTTTTCTTAATAAAATTGATTTTCTTTCTGAACCAATAAATCTGCATTCATAATGGTAACCTGCTGAGTCGACATGGTCAAATCAGCTTAAAACCATTCAAGTGCTACTAGAGATAGTGGAATCATGCTATTAAAGCATAAACTGTTCACGTTGCCCGATGATTGGCAATGTCGAGAAGCTCCGAAGCCATTCTGGATAGATGGGTCATATCGGTCCCAAAATCCGTGTATCCTATAAGCCGCGCACCACCTTTTTGAGCTGTGGAATCACGCTCTTAAAGCATAAACTCCTCACATTGATCGAAGATTGGCAACGTCGAGAAGTTCCAAAACCGTTCTGGATCGACGGGTCATATCGATCCTAAAATCCGCGCACACTTTTAAGTACCGGAATTGTCCCTACAATACATGGAAACTCGTCCATTGTAGTAATAACAAGGATCAATCCGCTCCCATTATCAGGAGTAATGGGCATGAATCCAATAAAACCAAAGTGCTACAAATCAATAGGAAATTCCAATTGTTGACCAACAATAAACCTGCAATTAAGCCGTTCAAATCATAAGTTCCCAAGGCATAAAGCAAGTCTGGTGATAAAGAAGATAATAATCAATAAACACTCGGATCAACCGGTCGTTTGTCAAGTGCTCGAAGTAAACCGCCCTGTTAACTGGGGGGCATACACCGGTACTCAAATAGAAATGCTCAAGAACAAAAGCACTTCACAATTCCCGTTACTCCAAACAAAGAATTTTGGTGGTAATCACAGGACTAGATAAGATAAAATAGCAGCAAATGAAATAGACATAAGTACATAAAACACGGATAAGCAGACAGGTAAAGTTACAATCAAAATGTCAGCATTGTATTACTTATTATTATTTTTTGTACAGCATCAAAATGTGGGGGTCATATCTACACAATACCGGCCAACAATAAGAAAAAGTACAGATGTTACAACAAAAGCAGTAAGATCAGACTCTACACTTGAACAAGATAAAACAAAATGCCTCAAAAGTAAGCTTCACTGCCATCCGGGCTTCTCAACGCCTCTTTCCACCGCTCCCCTTCCCGCCTTTGGTGGGAAGTTTTTACTTTCCCTCATAATCCCGGCCAAGGGTAGTGTCGCTGCCGGTGATATCGTCTACCACCTCGGTGCCAACATCTCCTCCTTGCTCTTTAACCTTCTTGGAAGTCTCCCCTTTCGTCTTGCACTTCCGGGATTTGTGAGGGCTCTTCGGATTTTACCGCTTCAACCTTTTCTTTCTTGACAGCAACCGGTTTTTGTTTGGATTTACGCGGTTGCTTAACCTGGACCTCCTGCTCCCGAGCTTCAGCTGCCGTAAAGTCGCCCTCCAAAGATAGGAAGGGTCATCCAAGCTATGTAATGCAGTGATCTTCTCAAACTCCGACCCTAGCTGCGAATCAGACACAGACAAAGCAACTGGAGCAGCTATGGAGACAAGTATGCAAGTGGTTGAAATAGCGATGGGTCCAAGTATCAAGGAAACTTGTGAATCAGTGGGTAAGGAAGACAGACCTATAAGATCAAAAACGAAAGCATTAAGTTCGTCTTGCTCCTGCGACGTGAGTTGAAAATTCTCAAACTCGAGAGAAACAAGAAGGTTACCTGCATCAAAGGAGTGGTCGAGAATGTTGATCTCATATTCACCGCCTTCTCCTTCTTTGGATGGTGGCACAATCTACGGAGAAGCTTTAGGCCCATAACTCGCCAATTGGTCACAAGGCTATCTCGACGATTCGCCAGGTCCAGAAACAAGGGGCTCCAACATCGTTTTGGCAGTCGCTGCCATAGCAACATCGACAACTTCCCGTTCCTTTTCAATTCGTAGAATTTCCCTGCCCTCTATCAGTGCTTTCTTTGACTCCTCATTAAGGTAGGCATCCTCTAGATCCCACTTAGTGTAGACATCCCCACTATCTTGGAATCGGGTTAAAATTTCCTCCCAAACCACAGCAAGAGTGCGTGGGAACTTGGGGGCCTAGATAACTGAGACTCCCTTGATGCATCAGGGAGTTGACGTGGAAGTTTAAGATGGTATCATCCATCTTCTACATATTTCTCTCAAAAGTGTCCTATAGCTCCAAATAATCCACCATAATGGCGGCCTTTTCAACTTCAATGCGAGTTTTGTCGGCGCTAAGCTGCGCAACTCTTTCTTGGAGTAGGGCAATATCGTCTGAGCCTAATCAAAAATGGTCTTAACATGAGACTTCACGACCTCCTCATATTCAACAATTGTTATTTATGCCCTTCAACAATCTGGTCGTGATCAGCAATGGTCTTCTTCTAGGCTTCGATAATCATGTTGCAAGCTTCGAGCTCCTCTAGCAACTTAACTTCTTCCGCATGCACCTTCTTAATTTCATCTCGAAGGACAATCTCTATCTTTGCATGGGCCTCTTTCAGATCTTTTTGCAAGCCAGCGCTATTTTTGCTCTCCTGAAGCATGCATCCCTTTTTTGCACCAATCGTACAATTCTGGGATCATGTGTAACAGCCCGATATTTTTAAACGAAATTTTTATTAAAAATAAACATTCTGAAATATTGTTTTGAATTTAAAAGAATTTTTTTTTTTGTTGAAACGAAAAAATTTAAGCGTTACATTTCGTTACGTTTTTGTCCGTTCTTAACTTTACATTAGAATCAGATTTTATTAATGATGATAATAGCTATTTTAAAGTCAGTTTAAAAATATACGTTATATTTTAAGAAACCGTTAACATTTTTAAATTTATTAAATAAAAGAAACAAGTAACAAATTGTACGTTACTTCGGGCGTTACACTGTACGTGCATTGTTCCATTGTCCATTAATTTCCGCTGTATATTTCAGTTTGAAATTGTCAAGTCTTGCCTTACCTTGCCGTGAGAAATAGTCCACTTACCCCTTTACCTCCCTTACGTTTCGTTCAACATTTATTTTTGCCTTAAATTCCTCTAACTGATCAAAACCTTGTTTTTGCCTTCTCTCTGTACTTGTGAGCAGCTCTTTTCTTTTCAGTCCTCGTTCACAAACAAACAAAAATTTCAATACCACAAATCATTCTAAATTCGTGAGCATCTCTCTCTGGAAGGTACAGACAACATCTTTTTCCTCTTTTGTTCACTTTATATTTGTATTTTGCTGTTCCCTGTTTGTTGCTTTATCAATTGCCAGTTTATGCTATCACGCTCTGTCCACCAACTCGACCTCTGCCCTCCTCCACGAACCCACAGCAGCCACCATCACACCCAGGCGACCCTCCACCTCATCACCCACCAGCACCCAGCCTCGTCACCACCTCCACCCCAACCATGACCAGACAACCCGAAACCCTCCAGACCGTGACCAGCCAATTCCTCCACCACCCCGAACCCATCAGCCACCACCGTGAGAACCTCCAAACGGCTCCAGCCCCTCCATCGACTCCATGCCGAGAACCCCTTCGCCACCACGTCTCCAACCCATGCCGTGCTCCGCCAGCTACCACCTCACAGCCTCGTCACCTCCACCACGAGATTAGACCACCCCTTCCCCATACGAGACCGAGACCAACTCGCCTCCTACTCCAGACCGAACCCCACCCTATCCACCACGTCACCAACCCCACGACCAACCCCAGCCACACCCATTCGTCCCAGACGACCCACCACCGCCTCCGCCCATGCGAGACCATCACCAGACTGCCCTACTCCATTCACGACCAAGACCAGACCACCCATCTTCAACTCATGACAGACCTAACTTGTATTGTGAACTGGAGCAGTGAAGTGATTTTGTTATCTTGGCAGTTGGTATTTTGTCTATTCTATTTCATGAACCTCTGTTTGAAAAATGTTGAACAAAAGTTTTGTTTTGTGTCACCTCTGCATTTTTGTTTTAAACCATAGCTTATATTATTCCCTCTGGCATTTGTTTGAAAAGAGAAATGAAAAGTTTGTTTGTCACCTTGTATTTGGTAGTATA